>VBSM01002223.1:10053821-10217368 GCA_008086735.1 Cheirogaleus medius | reverse complement strand
AAGGGTTAGAGGTATTCCCTTACCCCCCACAATGCTTGCCATATCCCAAGGATGTGCCCATTATTTAAATATATGTTTTAAGAATCAAGCAGAAGAATGTGAGCAATCATGGACATGTGGGTAAATGGATTTTTGCTTAAAACTGATAAATCAGGAACACTGTACAATTTTAAAACAAAAACAAAAACAGAATTCTTTTTTATATAACCACTGTTTTCCTAGTCAAGAAGCATCTGGTTGTAAAGAATAGAAAGGGGAACACGTTGGGAAAGTACAGGGGGATCTTGTGGACCCAACCCCAGGAAGGACAAGTAGACCTCAGAAGATATCAAAGACCAATGGACAAATAGTTTAAGTCTACCTCATTTTCCTTGAGGTTACTTGAAGTTTAATATCCACCCATTTTCTTTATTTAAAATGCTCCCTCTGAAAGGCCAAGGCTGGAGGATCACTTGCGCTCAGGAGTTCGAGACCAGCCTGAGCAAGAGTGAGACCCCATCTCTACAAAAAACAGAAAAATTAGCTGTGTGTGGTGGTTCACTCCTGTAGTCTCAGCTACTTGGGAGGCTGAGGCAGGAGGATCGCTTGAGCCCAAGAGTTTGAGGTTGCAGTGAGCTATGATGACACCACTGCACTCCGGCCTGGGCAACAGAGTGAGATGCTGTTGTCTCTACAAAAAATAAAAAATATTAGCTGGGAATGGTGGTGTGCACCTGTAGTCTCAGCTATTCGGGAGGCTGAGGCCTTCAAGTAGCTTGAGCCCAGGAGTTTGAGGTTGCAGTGAGCTACAATGACTCCACTGCACTCTACCTAGGGTGGCAGAGTGAGACTCTTGTCTCAGAAATAAAAGAAAATAAAATAATAAAATAAAATGCTCCTCCCTCCATCCTTTTTTCCTCCTAACTCTGACTCATCTTTTAGATGTTGATTATTTTTTAAAGCAGCTCTCCAGGATGCCCAGAAATACACCAGGCCCCTGCTGTGTGTTCCCACTGTGCCCTATACTCAGTCTCCTTAACATTAATATCTCCCAGGTTGCTCATGTCTGTCTCCCCCACGAGACTAGCCTTGATGAGGGATCTTGTCTCTCCCACTCCTCACCTGCGGTCCCAACCTGAGTATACTTCCTGGAGGTTGATGGAAGAAATCACTGTCAACTCTTGAACACTCAGCATCCTCCATGGGAGCTGTGCCTTACCAGATGCTTGTGATCTGGAACAAAGCAAGCTACCAACCAGTGGGGACACACACAGGGACTGGGTTGGGGGTTCAGGAGCCTCATTCAGAGACATGAGCCCTCATTCTCATCACAATAGTCCAGTTTTCCTGGTTTCATTGTGTCCTAAGGTTCGGCAGCTGTGATCTGATGGAAGGAATACAGACGGTCCCTGGAACCAGCACACATGGTCTCTTGTCCTCACCCTGCTCCTTCCTAGCTCAGTGATGACATACAAGTCTTTTCAATGCTCTGAACCTTAGTTGTCCCTAATGATAATAATGCAAGCCACTTACTGAGCAAGACTCTCGGTATAAACTGTGTCTAATCCTTACAAAAAGATGAAGAAACTGAGTCTCCAAGAGATGAGGTAACGTGCCGAGGGTTACACATTTAAAAGATAAACGAGCCAAGTTTTAAGTTCGTATCAGCTTCTCTCCAAAGTCCAACTTCTTTCTATGACAATTACTACCTCCCTTATAAGGCCCCCTCTGATGCCTGGTCTTGGAGAAGCCTGGGCACACACAGAGTGCAGGAGAAAGAGTGACAATGAAAGGAGGCAGAGGAGGCCTACATGGTTCCCTGGGCCAGGTCCTATGAAACTGACCCCCAGGCAGGGGCCTTGTCTTGTGTGGCCCCCACCTGTGTGCAGCCCACCATCCTCCAGGTGGCCTGAACCAGCAGTGTCAGCGCAACCTTTGCTGCAGGTTCCCAAACCTCGAAGCAGCACAAAAACACCCTTCCTCAAACGTGGCCAAGCTGGAAGGACTGCTCAGGACCTGGTGCACATGAGACAGCAGTCAGTCCTCCTGAAGTGCCACCCTGTGCTGGGGCAGCCTTGCCGGACCCACAAGCTGCACTGCCTCCGGCTCCTTTTCATTTAGAATTCATCATGTCTCCCTTTCCATGAAAGATAAACCAATAGCTGCCCTTGACAGCTGTTTTCTCCAGGGTCATTCCTTCTATCGGCCCAGCTACTCTTTCTTTGGGGACTTGAGTGATGTAATGTTAGCGCTATCAATTTCATTCAATCCTTCCAGTGTAGTCTACAGGGACTGGAGAGGCAGCCGAGCCAAATGCCCTTAACTGTTTGTGCACTGTGCAAGCCAGACAGGGCGGGAAATAAGGACAAGGAGAGCCATGCTGAAAAAAGAAAACATCTAGGACAGAATCTATAGAAAATAAACAAGTAAGAATGAGGATGGCCAGCAACTTGGAGTGCTCAGATCCACTTAGACTGGACCCTGCTCCATTGCTGGGTCCAGTGGGCAGCTCTCCATTGGGACGCCCAGCTCCCGCAGCACAAAAAGCGGATACACCCAGCAAATTACCTGCCAGTCAAGGAGGGAATCTATCCCTTTGCACCGCTATGTAACTCAGTTTGGCAGTTTCGTTGGGGCCCAGCCTAGGAGGAAATCCAGACCCATTGGATGGTAGAAAGGATTCCTACACTTTGGGGTATTGGGCAGGGAGTGGGGAAAGTGGACTTAAGTTTTCAGAGGACTGAATGATGTGGTCGGCATTTGACAACAGCCCTGAAAGGTAGATACCAGGGCCCCCATTTTTCTAACAAGTAAACTGGAGCTCTTTGAGTTTCAGCAACTTGTCAAAGGCCGTGCAACTCAGAAGTAAAGAAGCTAAGACTGGAACATAGATGAGACTAGTGGTTCTCAAGGAGGTAATTTTGCCCTTCCCTCCACCCCCTACCCGGGGGACTTTGGCAATATCTCGAAATGTTTTCCACTGTCACACCTGCAGTGTGGCCACTTAGTGAGTAGAGTTAAACATCCTGTGACACACAGGACAATGCCCAAATGTCAGTGCTGTCATGGTTAGACTGACTCCAAGTCCGTGAGGTTGGGGGGGGTGGGCTGGGAAGGCAAGCTGGGGGATGATAAAATGTACTGAAAATAATTTCCATATGATGTTTTATCCATACGATGTTAAAATTCCATATGATGTTTTATCATTTCTCATGCTGATCAGGGCCCTGGTGCCTCTCAAACCTAATGGGACATACAGAGAAGAGAATTTCCAAGGCTCTATGAATGATTCTGATATAATTACAATGGTTTGTCTGGTAGAAACCACATGGCCAAATCTCCAGGCCTGGCATTGAGATTTCATCCCAAAGTTCTTCGTATGCTTGAACTAGGTTTTCCAAATGCATAGAAAGATTTTTAAAATGGTGACTTAAAAAGAAGAGTTCTTTTTCCCTGCAAGGAAAATGAAGCATAGTCCAGGTATGGCAAAGTACATCCAGAATCTTCAGAAAACATCTGTGCCTCACCAGACCCAGAGGTTACAGTCAGCCTGATGTTCATCCAGGTTCTTGTCCTTGGGCAGAGCATCCCTGCACGGGGATTTCCTTCTGTGCTCAGAGGAAGCAGCCAACTTAAAGACCAAGCGGGGGTAAAATCACCTGGAAACAGATTATGGTTGGAGATAAGGACTTCTCACAGACATGTCTGGAAAAGAAAGGGCTTATGTGGTGAGATAAACCGGGAAACATATTTCTTCGTCACTGATCTGATCTAGAAACTCCTGCCATCCTACCCCAGCTCTTGTAAAAGTCAAAACTCAACCCCTGGCAAGTGGAGCCCTTCCTGATTTGACTCCATGCAGCCGGCCCCAGACCCCACTGTGCAGAATTCCCCATCCCTGCCTCTGTGGCTTTGGCCATGCCATGCCTTCTCTCTGGAAGGTTCCTGGGAGCCACCACTTTCCTGGCACTCTGCATTCCCTTGTCCATATTCCTACAGCACTGAATTTTTCCTCGATTGCTGCCCTGGGTTCAGCTCCCTGCCTGAAGCTTACCTTGCTCAGGTGAAGACCTTGCTGTTACACATTTTTGCCCCTAGGACTAGTGGATAGCAGAGCCTCTTCAGTAAGGTGAAAGAATGAAGAAAAGATAGTTGTCAGTTGTCAGGAGTGGTGAGAGACACCAGTTACATGCCTTTAGTTATGTCAAGAGGCTTGGGAGTCAAGTCAGAAAGCTTAGGTTGTCTCACACCTCAGGCATGCCTGTGACTTAAGGTCTTTAAACCTCAGTTTCCTTATCAATAAAATGGGAGGATGAAAAAAATACCTATCTGGTGGGATTACTAAGAGGATCAATGAGATAATGCATGCAAAGCATTCAATTAGCACCAGGCCTGGAGAAAACACTTAAAAAAAAAAAAAAAAAGACCCGTTCTTTTGGTAAGGATGACACTGTGGCCAGTAACAGGCATTTTGCTTTAGATGGACAGTAATAATGGGAGAATTAAACTGATACATGCAGAATTGCTTGGCCCCATCTCCTTTGCAACCAATGGGAGAAGGGTTGGAAACAGAGTTTAGCACGCAGTCTGTGGCCATATAGGAAAGGAATAATAACTGGCCACATGTGTGGCTCAGCGCCGTGCTTTCATTTCATTAGCAAAACACTAGCCACATAGGATGACCAGGTGAACACAAGGCAGAATGCCCCTACCTCTAGATGCAAGGCAGCGACTTACCATTGACTCTGCATGGCCTGAAGCTCCTCTGTCTAGCTAGGGGATGCACTCCTTGAGGGGGGAGTTTCCAGAGCCCAGAGCTTGGCTACAATATGCCCTCAGTAACCAATTGCTGATTGGAGGAAAGAGAAGGTCCAATGCATTTATTTTCTAGCACCTGCAAACCAAATGTAGCAAAAATTGGAGCGGGTAAGGTCTGTGTGCCACAAAAATTGGTATGATCTTCTGTGATGGGAGAAACAGAACTTTCTGTTCTCAAAAGAGATTGGTCCTTCCTCAGGCGCTGCCAATTTCCCCTGAAGAAAGTGATCTCCACCTCTAAGGTTAAGGGAATGATTTGAGGCAAAACTACAAAATGCTTTTCGTCTGGACTCTAGAGGATAAGAGCTTTCGCTGGAATCCTGCTGCCCCCTCACTTCTCCCTCGCTCCCTCTCACCTCCTTCCTCTCCTCCCAGCCACCCCTTCCCACTCACTCGGGATCTGCCCTCATCCTCTTCCCCTGTCTCCACTGCTGCCTTCTCCTTAGCGCTCTGGGGAGGCAGGGAGCTGTAACCAGACCTGGTGCGATGGTATCAGCGGCCCCTGGTGACTGGCACTTTGACTAAAAGCCTCCTGTCCCCCCTGCGCTGCCGTGATTGAGTTTCCCTCTCCTGGCCCCGACCTCCCTACCTCTCAGAGCCGGTGTCAGGGCCAGCGGGCCCGGCCTTCACACGCCCGCCTGCGTGCGGCACCTGCTAATGTGAACCAGCCTTCTGATCTCAATTCAGAACTCTCTCCGGCCTGGGCGGACAGCTCTGTTAGCTCTGCAAGGCTAGGAGTCACAGCCAGAGCGACCTGTGAGCAATGGCATGCCCAGGGAGGAGGAGTTCGAAGAAACACTGACACCTCCACCGCTGGAGTATGGGCTGCACCGAAGGAGACCCTAAGCATCCGGGAATGCGAATCAGGCGGGAGGCCGAGCAAGCGCAGAGCCCTGCTGTGCCCGGCCCTTCTCGTGCATCACTCTGGAAATTCCCACAGATTAGTTCCTCGCACCCCACTGTCTCAAAAACCTGATCTGGAAACCTGGACTTGCCTGGCAATCTCCTTTCCTCACTACCGCAGTCAGCCGTCGCCAAGCCCTGTCAATTTTACCTCCCAAGAATTAAATAGTTCTTAATTTTATTCCACCCTTGCTCGACCGCCTAACTTCTATTAATGTATCAAAACACGGCATAATGGCCACCTCCTCCGGCTGGCCTAGACGGAGTCAAATTCAGTCTCCTCTGTGCTCCTCTCCTTGACCACGGTTCTTGTTGTAGTTACGCACTATAATTTTTTTTTTTAACTATCTGTCTCCCTAATAGACTGGGAACGGCTGGCAGGCCCAGCCTCAGTCTCATACCCTAGAGCCTAGCCGTCTGCACAGCACAGATGGGATGATGGAGAAAAGTAGGATTCAAAGAAGTCGATAATTACGTATACAGTCTCAGCACACATCTCCCCCCTGGCTGGCCTGCTACAAAACCACCATCTTCCTGTCCAGTGTGGGCTCAGCACAATTCAGGATTTCCACCCTCCACTGAAAGGCAGAATTTGGGATTCTGCTGTCCATGTAATGCAGGAACCTCCCCCAGAGCAGCAAATTATAACCTGAAGCACATACCCCTAGAAACAATATAAGGGACTGATAATTCAATTTTATTCTACAAGTGATGCTGAAGTTCAGCAACATTATAGATTAGGAAAGTTTTCATAGGTTATCCTAGAAAGATCCTTGTCTCTAGATTCCAAATTAATAGGATTTTAGATCCCAAAGTGTTCTAAGTTTTTCACATATATTAGCTTGTCTAATCTTCCTAACAATTCTGTGAAGTAGTAAGTCTTATTATCATTCCCATTTTAGAGGTGAGGAAGTTTTAGAGGTGAGGAAAAAGATCTAAGAGAAATTCTAATACAATTCCCTTATTTTTGAATGAGAAATGTAGGCCCTCCTTCAGATTCTGTTTACTCTTACTTTACACATGATCCTAACACGTTGCCTTGTTTCCCAATCAAAACACACAAAATTCAATAAACTATAAAGAGACAAAAAAGCTGCTACATATTATCTAACAGTCTACTATATCAGAGGAAGAGCCAAAAAAAAAAAAAAAAAGGCTATATAGCAACAGACTGAAAACTCACAGCAGCCTGGAAGGGCAAAGACCCTAAAACTTTAGTGACTTGGAAGGAATCACTGTGTTTTCAGCACAAGACATTGATGCCCATTATAATGACTTCATGTTATCAAGAAAATATTAAATTATGTTATATTCTATTTAAGAAGAAAGGAATTTACAAAACACACTTGAGAAAGATTTCTATGAACAATATATAAAGATCGAAAAGATTCTTCGCTTTTAAAGGAATGTCTTTCTTATATCTTCCATCTTTCTCCTCAATATCTCATATGTTTTCTTCTACATTCTTGAACATGTGGACATAGGGAGTGTATCTATTTTTCATGTCCTTGTTTGCTATTTCTACCATCTCTGTCATTTTGGGATGTGTTCCTATTCTATGATTTTTGTTTGGATTATGGTCTATATTTTCCTGCTTCTTACATGCCTGGAAATTTTTGATCAAATGTCAGACATTGTAAAATTTAAATCGTTGGGTGCTCAACATTTTTTTTCTTTAAATAGTGTGTAATTTTATTCTGGCTCATAGTTACATTACTCGGAGGTTGGATCCTTTTAAGGCTTATTTTTAGGCTTTGTTAGAGAAGGTTCAGACTGGCCTTTAGTCTACAGCTAATTTAGAACCATTATTACAGCAACACCTTTTCAGGATCCTATCGGATGTGTCATGTATTATGAAAGCTTTCCATGCTTGTCAGTGGGAAGCAAATTATCCCAATCCCTGTTGAGCCCTGGGAATTATTCTGCTGTCTCCTTTACAGTAGTTTTGGCAGTTGTTCCCTGGCCATTGGGTGGTTACTTTTTCAACCACGCATGAACCAATACCTAGCCAAACATCCATGGAGACTCCTCTGCAGATCTCCAGAGCTCTTTCTATAGTTTCTTCTTCTTCCCTGGTACTCTGTCCCATATACAAGTCCTCACTTAACATCGCTGATGGGTTCTTGGAAACTGCAGCTCTAAGCAAAACAATGTATGATGAACCAATTTTACCATAGGATAACTGATATAACAAGAAACTAAGTTTCTGTGGTATATTTCTAGTCACAAAAACATACCCAAACTTCTAAATAAGGACCCAAACCACTTCTAGTATTAAATATTGAAACAAGTGTGAGCTATATATACATTTAAGAAAGATTAATAAAAAACAAGATAATTATTCCAGTTCAAGGTCTTCGTGGCCTGAGGCTATCCCGGTATAAGGCGAGCCCCAACCCTGGGTAGGACACCATTCCCTCACAGAGCACACTCACATGCACATCCACACTCGCTCATACGAGAACCATGGCCCCAACTGGAAATCAATTTTTTTTCCTCATCAATGAAATGACGTTATTTGACGATCTGCTGTATTCTAGCCATTTGACCTCCTCGATGTCTGACCTCTGTCTCCTCAACTCAGTAAGGGCACTAGCCTTGGTTCTAGTGCCTCCTCCCTGAGTTGTAGCCTGAAATGTGCCTGGAAGGTGCAAGTTGGTACAATCATAGGGCTCACTTTGTTTATGACTCTTGCTCATGCATCACCGTCCTTGTCTGTCTATTGTTCAATGTCTAAAAACTATTTTATGTATATTGCCTGATTTTCTAGTTAAGAAAAAAGTATAAAAATCTGGTCCCTGTCACTCAATTTTAACCAAAAGTAGAAATAAATCACCATAGAGTTTTAAATTTCAATCATTTTTAATTTCTGGTTTATATAGTTCTTTTATAAATCTTCTTGGTTTTCACTCAGTTTCAAGTTGTTCTTTCATATTTCAAAAATTAACAGATTTTTTTGCATCTGAAAATTTCAATATCTAGTCTTGAAGGATCCAATGTTTCTCTGTGTCTTCTGGCTTTATCTCAAGGTACCTTGTTATCTTGTGTGTTTTGTGATTTTTTTTTTTTTTTTTTTTTACTGTGAGTTGCTCACTTTTATCTGGAACTTTAATTCTTTGAGAATGAAGATAAATTCTTCCAGCTGGAAGTAGTTTTGCTTCTGGTAGACATCTATGGAAGCATAATCACTGAAACTAAATTCTCAGACTGAGAACTTGTGGACTTTCCAGATGGCAGGTTTGGGGGCAGTAAACAAGAAAAAGGGCTAGTTTGTGACAACTTCTCAGGGAATATTCCCATCTCCTCAATTCCAAGTGTTAAGTCTGACAACTATCTTTACAGTCTCCTGCAGGTTTGGGAGTGAGGATATTGGATGAGCTGACTTCTCTCGTCCTTCCCCATCTGAGATTCCTTGTTCTGATCCCAAATACTTTAATTTTCCCTTTTGATCTTCATCTGAGTGACGAGACACAATGAGCATTAGCAAGAAGTTGAAAGAGAAGAACAAACAGGTGGGCATTTAAAGGAGAGATTGTGAGTGCTACAGTCTCCTTCAGAATATTTTTGTGGTGGTTTCCTCTATGCCACGTCCTTCATCTGTCTCCATTCAGATTTGAAGACTTGAGTGGAAATACTGAAGAGACATCTGGTCTCCAAACTTCCTTTCGCTTCTCTGATCATTTCTAGACTCCTTGGTGCTGGGAGAAAGTGAATAAAGGGACGTTAACAACAAAGCAGAGAAATCTTTTCCCAGCTGTGCTTGGCAGAGGCCCATTCCCTTCCCTAGACAGCTCCAGATGAAGCTTAATTGGGATTTTTAAAACTGCACAACGCAAAACCCAGCTTGGTATTTTTCCTGTCCCCCCATGGATGAGAGGCTGTGAGTAAAGATCAAAGGGCACCAAGGGAGCATGCTTTCCCTGAGACTGGCAGAGAAGGGGTGGGGCAGTGGTGGTCCTGGCAGGGAGGAGGTGAAGGTCTTGGTTGAGGCTCACCTCACACTGCAGCTCTGTCTCAGGCCCTGGAACAGGGTCGCCTCTGTTGACCACCAAAGTCTCCTCTTGTCATAATGTTTTCAAAACATTTACAAACATATTTTTCTGAAGCAAACACATTTTTTAAATAGCCTGGGTTTTCTTCATACCCTGTGGTCAGAGACCATGGGACTGGAGGCGGCTTTCCCGGAGCACACACGCCGGGGTAACTCAAGGATCCGCCTAGAGGTCGAGGCAAGTTCTGTCGGCCTGGTTTGCTTATTCCAAATCGCACATGTAACTTTTAAGTAAACAGACCCCTTATTTATGAGCCCTCATTTAAAAGCCAACAACAGGCATTATAGAAATAGAGCAATCACAGCAGTATCAAGGTACAGACGCCATCCTTAGGGTCACCAACATCAGTCATATCCCATGGCAAGGCCATGCCATAAAGGGACTGGGTTATTGGACTGGAGTCACACTGCCTCCTGGGAGGCAGCAGTTGATAACATTCCTGGGCACCATCCTATCAACTGCAAAGCTATAAGGAGACAATTATAAAGTCCCTCTTACGCTCACTCCCTTCCAGCTTCCTCCTGGCAGAAACACAAATATAAGACATGGATGGAGAAAATGATTTTATCAGGATGCCAGCTCTTCTAATTAGAACAACACAGGCATACTCTCCTGTTTTTCTACTGAATTACAAAACAGGTAAAGTCAAAAACATAGACACATACAAACTATGACTACAAGCAATCTGTTGGTAAATTGAGTGACATTTAGGAATTTCTTCCAACTTACAAAGTTAACTTCGTGGAAACAACCAGAGCTACTACACTTTTTAAATATATGAAATAAAGTTGCCTTGCCTTCTTTAAAAAAAAAAAATTAAAAAAAGCAAGAATAGGCTTTATCCCTCAGCCCCTGCCGTGTCCCCTGATTATAGAGTCAGGGTCCATCCAAACATAGCACTGGACACTTGACAGCTGCCTCTCTCTGCTGCATAGTTGACACCCTATGAAGTGGCCCCCATAACCCCTGATCACCTTGCTACTTTCATTAGAGGACTAAAACTCTCAGTAAGCAAGAGCTCAAGGTGGCTGGGTGGCTGGAGGATGTGACATGGAAATAGATTCCTTAGCAATAAAATTCCATAGGAGATGCAAAAATACAGAAAACTCAGGTGGCAATGTACAATTAAGACTGCAGTTTTTCATTCACCTAATCCCAGAAATAGATATACAAGTCTGAAGGAACAGCTTATAGCAGCATCAAAGAACTTGCTACAAACTAGAAAGTGAGCTGGAGCTACCTGACTTAACCTAACTTCAGCTATAGGAACAATCAAGGAAAACCTAACACTCTATGTTGGCAAATGCTGAGTCTAAGCACGTTTCTGGGAGCTGGTGGGGAGGGATAGGGTGTGCACACACACAGACACGCAAATATTAGGTCTATGTAAACACACTCTTCTACACGGTTCACAGTGGTTCAGAATCATTTGCACTTGCTTTGGGTATGGTTTGTGTCTCCAATCCTTATAGCACTACTCATCCCTGCATTTAACTGAGTTTAAACGGTAGACTCAAAATAAACAGTGATAGCACAATGATTGTAAAGTCAAAGAATCAGAATTTGCATTATTTCATGCTACAAACTGAAGATGTGTGTTCCCCCCAAATTTATATGTTGGATCCCTAATCCCCAGTGAGATGGTACTAGGAGGCAAGACCTTTAGGAGTTAGTTAAGTCTTGAGAGTTGAGCCCTATGGATGAGATTAGTGCCTTTGCAAGAAGAGACATGAGAGGGATGTTTCTCTCTACCACATGAGGATACAGGGAGAAGGCAGCTACCTGTAATTCAGGAAGTAGACTCTCACCAGACACTGAATCTGCTAGTACCTTGATCTTGGACTTCCTAGCTTCCAGACTATAAGAAATAAATATTTGTTGTTTAAGCCATCCAATGTATGATATTTTTGTTACAGAAGCCCTAGCTGACTGAAATAGAAATTGGTGCTAAGAAGTTGGGTGTGCTGTAACAAACACCTAAAATTGTGGAAGCAGCTTGGAACGGTGTAATGGGTAGAGGTTGGAAGAGTTTTGAGGTGCATGCTAGAAAGAGCCAATATCGCCATGAAGAGACCACTAGCTAAAGGCGGTACTGATGTTGGCTCAGAAACAAAAGAGGAGAGCTGTAGAGAAAGCTTCCATCTTTTCTGAGAATATATAATCATATACAGAATGTTGTAGAAACATGGACAGTAAAGATCATTCTGATGAGGTCCCAGCTGGAAATGAGGAACATGTTATTGGACAATGAATAAGAAGCCACCCTTGTTATAAAGTGGCTAAAACTTGGCTGAATTGTGTTTTTGTTCTAGAGTGTTTTGGAAAGTAGAACTTGCAAACAATGAAATTAGATATTTGGCTGAGAAGATTTCTAAACAAAGTGTTGAAGGAGCAGGTCGGTTCCTCCTTACTGCTTGTAGGAAAAGTCAAGAGCAGAGATATAAATAAATTGAAGAAGGAATTGTTTGACAAAAAGGAACCAGAACTTAAAGATTTGGAAAGTTCTCAGCCCGTTCATACTGCAAAAAGTGAGAGAGCATGTTCATAAGACCAAGGGTGTGTCATACCAACCATTTGATAAAGAGATTAGTGTAGGTGTGAACCATGGACCTAATCAGCCACCCCAGCAGGTACACTGCCAGTCTGAACCAAAAGGGATGGAGACAGGGTGGAATAAAGGCTGTCAGACTACCTAGATTCTACAGGACCATAAAGCTATTTGGCTAGGAACTTGTACTATTCTTCAAGAGAAGAGAAAAGTATCCCCAAACATGATTCAAATAAACCATCCGGGCCATGACATTGGTTCCAACAGGCCAGACTGCCTCTGACCCAAGGAGTGAGAGCAAGCCACCCAGGGCCATGTGGGCAGAAGCCATGAGGATATGATCTCTTGCCTAGCAAAGCTCTCAAGGTGTGACTCCCACCCAGCAGAGCCACAGTGTGGATGGGAACCCCCCCCCAGAGAGCCATAGCATGGGTAGCACCCCTCTTAGCCCCCACTTGCCACCCCAGTGAATCCAGAAGACAGAACACAGAGTCAAAGAGAATTATTATCAAAACTTAAGGTCTCATGCAGCCTGCCTTGCTAGGTTTGGGGCTTGCCTGGGACCCATCACCCTTTCCTTCTTTCCTATTTCTCCCTTTTGGAATGGGAGTGTCTATCCTATTCGTGCCCCACCATTGTGTTTTGGAAACACACTATTTTTCTTGTTTTACAGGCTCATAGATACAGTGGAAATTTTGCCTCAGGATGAATCTTACCTCAAGTTTCACCCATATCTGATTTAGATAATATTTAGAGGAGATTTTGGACTTTAGACATTACAGTTGATGCTAGAATGGGATAAAATGAATATATTTTGCATGTGAGAAGAATATGAATTTTGGAGAGTTGAGAAAGAAATGCTATGTAGTGAATATTTGTTTCCCTCAAAAAAATTTATTTAGGAAAGCCCTAATCCCCGATGTGATGATAATTAGAGCTCTTTGGAAGGTAAGTAGGTCATTAGCATAGATCCCTCATGAATAGGATTAGTGCCCTTATAAGAGACAAGTGAGAAATGATCTCTCCCTCCTCCCTGTGAGAGCACAGCAAGAAGGCATCCACCTGCAAACCAGATAAGGGCTCTCACCAGGAACCAAGTAGATCAACACCTTCATCTCATACTGCCCAGCCTCCAGAACTATAAGAAATAAATTTCTGTTGTTTAAGCCACCCAGTGTATGGTACTTTTGTTTATAGCAGCCCAAACTGACTAAGACACTTCAATCCTGTTATTCTATCTAACCACTGAGAATTATTTATGTTTAAAATCTAAAATATGATCATAATATGATTATTTCAGCTGTAGCTATGTTTTTTAAGGGAAAATATATATACTAAGTTCATTATACAATATGTTACTGAAGTTGAATATTACCTTTAAAATTCAAATTATAGCTTCAGATTGCTGTAAAGCTGAAGAATAAATCAAGAAAAGGATTGCTGATTGCATAATTACTAACAAAAATCTTACTATGTAGAAAAGGGGGTATTAAAAAGTGATCCACTTTGAGGAGCCTATCCACCAAGCGCTCCTCTGCATTTGCTACACCCACTTCCCAGAACTTTCTTTTCCAGATACCCCCATAGCGTGGCCCACACTTCTTCAGCCTCTGACCAAAGACCACCTTATCCAAGAAATCTTCCTGGACTGCCACCCACAAACATCAGTGTCTATCTTCCTGCCTGGATTGATTTTTCTTCATTTCGCCAGTCACCTGTCAAGTTGGATATTGGTTGGTTCATTGCTTATTGTGTTTCTGCTTCCCTAGGATGTCCTTGTTTCATGGGAACACAAAGACCGCATTTATTTTGATCACAAGCTGATTTTTTGCACCAAAACAGTGCCTGGCCTGCTCCTAAGCATGTACTGGGGGGAAAGAAGTGACTAAGTAATTTCAATAACAATTACTGCATGATTTACACTGATTTGGAATGCCACCTTTATTAGGTAAAATCACTTCCTCAATACACTCAAGGATGGATGGAAGCCTACATTTGTCATCTACAGGGTGGCCATATTGGTGGTGGGGAGGGAGAGAGAGGAAGAATCTCAGCAAACAGAAAGATCATTTGAATCAGCTAGGGGTGCAGTTGGAGGGGCTACATTTGCTCTCCCAGCTCCACTGAAGGTGAGGTGCTTCACAGATTTGCTCTTGCCTTTTTCTTCATACCTTTAAAGAAAATCAAGGACACCAACCAGTAAGCATGTGTAGACTTCTGACAGACCTCAAGGTTCAGCTATAAAAAGCATTAAATACAAAAAGGAAGCTTGCTAAGCAGCTGGACACAAGATGGCAGGACATGAAACAATGGGGAACGTGTGGGCAGGAATAGCAATGTCCCCCTGCTGGCCACACCCTCACTCCGGCCTTTGCACCATGGTGACAGCTAATGACAACACTTACTTTGCTTTGCTCTGAATAGCAATGCATCTATGTTATTTAAAGTTCTAAATAGAAACACCCACTCTTCTAAAAGCATAAAAGGCAAAAATAAACCTGTATCTGGGTTTTCTGTTCTTTGTCATTCATCTATTTGGCCACTGGTTTCATGCTGTTTAAATGATTTCAGATTTGAAATATGCTTTAAAATCCAGCAGTGCAAGCTTTTGCTCACTTATTTTACTTCTTGTTCTTTTTCTCTGAACTAGTTTCATTCGTTCTTTGAAAATAAATTCTTCCAAATACATAGTAGAAATACCAATTCCAAGTTCAAAAAAAAAAAAATCCCATTGCAATTTTGTTCGGAAATTGTGTTAAATGCATCAGTTTGTTTGGGTAGAACTGACCACTTCACAACGTGAGGTCTTTCTTCCACGAGATGAGAGGGGTCTCTGCATCACCGCTCTCCATGAATGGCACTTCCCGCTGAGTCCAGAGCCTCGTCATGATCTGAGGCTGTTAGTGGAAAAAGACAGACGTGAAAAACAGAAAACAGCCCTCCATGTCTGGGCCCACCGCCATCCCTGCGCCTGCTCCCTGACAAGCCCACCTCTGCGCGAGGCAGAGCTAAGTTATACCTGAACATCCTTGTGTCTGGCATTACCAGTGTAAGTCATTTCAGTTAACACTAAATAGTGTCTTCCTTCCCCGTGACCTTAGGAATCAACCCACAGGCCTCTCGACCTCTCTTGTCTCTTTCCCATCCAGGACCACTCATTTCTCTTACCTCTTCTACACCTTCCTTACCCAAGAGCCCTCCTTTTCCCTCTCCTCGTCACCTACACGTGGGGCATTCATAAGAACTAACTTTACAGTTTCAAAAGTCAAAGGCTCACTTAGCTTGAGAGAGTGCTTTCCATGGACCCCATTCAAAATGCCCTTGAACATGGGGCTCAGACCCAGCAGGAAAATAGCCCCAAACAGGCCACAGGAAGCATAAACCCCGCAGCATCTCAGGGTCGAGCCCTTCTCCTTCCGACATTCCCCTGCCAAATGAAATAGATCCCCTTCCTTCCCTCCTCCTTCCCTTCAAGAGGGGTCCTTCTCTCACCCTGTCACTGGAAGGCTGACTGAGAGCCCCTTCAGTGCTTCTGTCTTTTGAGATGAAAGTGTAGCTGAGAAATGTCTTTGTCAGAAAGTGACCTTGCTATGTCCAGCTCTGGGCAACTTCTTCACCAACGGGTGATGTTTCTTTCTCCCTAAACTTCCTCAGAATCACCAGTACAAGAGCGCTCAGAGAACCCCATTCGGAAGCTGTGGGTATGGCCGGGTGGTCACCAGGGTTTGCAGTTTCCCTGTGATGTAATCAGCAGCTTGACACAGTCCACAATTGTCACATAAAACAGCCCAGGCAGAGGGATTGCCTAGCCATGCTTCCCCTAGAAACCTCCCATCTTTGGAGTGTCCCTCAGTTCATCAAACATTTGTGGATGACCTGCTGGTTGGAAGTCCCATTTCTGAGCACCCAGCGAAAAGCATGTCTGCCTTTCTAGCTCTAAAACTCAAAGGTGGATTGGTGAAGATAAGTAACATTAACTGTGACCTTCCCCGAGGGCAGTTATAGAAGGAGTGATGTCTACTGAAGACTTAAATGTGTGCCAACTGCCCACACTAAAATGTTCTTCGCTTTTCAGCTTTGCAAGAACTTGCAATCTCCTCCTCCTCTTCCAAGACTCAGCTCAGCCACCTCCTGTCCAGAGAATCATCTTTGTCTCCCTTCCACACCCGCATCTCCTTGCACTGCTATTCTCAACTCTAAGGTCATTTCTTCTCAACATGACCGTCAACCACTCTGTTACAGACACATTACACACATGAACCAAATTTAACGGACAGAAAAAAATGAGAGAAAACTATCAGTGAATTCTTTCCTCACTGGGAAGTTCTCATTAGGACTTTGGGTTTACTCATCCATATATGGTTAACAAAATCCTTCCATATCATTTCATTTTGCCCTCACATCAACTCTGTGTGGTCACAGAGGTAGGTAAGATGATCCTCATTTTACAAATGTAGAAACCAATATTCACAGAGCCTAATATCACCTTATGGAGAAAGGAAACCATTTTCTACCCAGAATGGCCTCCCTACCTCCCAAACACCTCCACCCCTGCTTTTGGGTGGCCAACACTCAGCTCGCATTACGTCATTGGAGAAGATTTCCATGACCTAAAGTAGGAAACCCTATCCTGTTATCCTATTGTTTTGTCTCCTTCATAGCATTAATCATAATTTATAATCATTTTATAACTCTTTTTTTTTTGTCCATCTCTCCAACAGTCATCAGCTCCATTCATGTGGGCACCATTTCTATCTGTTGGCCATTAAATTCCCAGCCCCTAACACTGATGGCAATAACAGCTGTGGTCTTACAACCCCTAATTCTGTATCCCTTCCACTGTAATAAGCATTCTTAGAAAACAATTTCTCCAAACTGTCCTACTATGTAATCCTAAAACTGAACCTTATCATCATTACTGTTCAAGCTTTAACTTGATATGTGTACTTTTTGAGCAGCATGGGGTCACCTAGGAGATGTGGTTTGTACCTAACAAAGTCCAAGCATGTCGTGTAAATGGGCAGTGCCTGGTGAAACCAGAAGCATTTGTGATGTGTCTGGCTGATCTAACTATTCTGTACATAAATTAACTCATGGAACCTTCACAACAACTCTGTGAGGCAGGGGCGACTCTATTATCTGCATTTTATAAATGGAGAAATTGAGGGCTGGAGGCACAATGCTTCCATCCTTGGGAGAACCTCTCCAAAATTGTTCCTTCGTGGTGGCCTCCTCTGGTGCCAAGGATCAGCCTGCTGTTTCCCCTGGAAAACCCATGTCTTTGTCCCAACATGTATCTTTCCTTGGAGGACTTGAGGAAGCCACACTCCAAAGGGTGTGTGAAAGTGTGAGTGCCCCCTGCCAGGACATCCACTTCCTCCTGCCCTTGCCTCCTTCTGTAGCCATGGCTCGAGCCTGCCCCTGTGCAGGCCTGCTGCCCTGCCTCTGGGTGGTGGGGCTTCGCCATGAGGGACTCCAGCTGGGGATGGTCTGGGGTGACCATATCCAGTGCTTACAGGGGGTCTGCCTGCCCTGGGTTGCAGCGTGCTGGCCCCGGGGGTGGGGGATGGGATCTGACCGGCTGCCCCTATCCACTGACGTCATCTGCACTCTCCGCCCCCACTGACGCTTCCCAGCTTCTCTCAACCTGTGTCTCCACAGCCCCTTTTCTCTGGACCCGTTGGATGCTCTGAGCAGCTCTTAAAAGACTGGGTGGGAGGGTTTCGGAGTTTCTCCGGGGGGCTGCAGACCTCACCTGTTCCCGTGCTGGGCCTTCACTCATCTCCCTTATTACATCCTCACTGCCCCTCTGACTTTTCTCTTACCTTTTACAGAGAAAACTCTTCCTGCTTTTTGCTTCTCTAAGAAACATGACTATGCCAGGAAAAAAAAGAGTTTCTGCCAATCTCAAGACTCAATGGGCCAGGCACACCGGTTCATCCTGGAGGCCAGCTGTCCCAGCTGGCCCTGCCCTCCCTCTCACCAACCCCCTCTTTCCCCCTTGCTGCCATCCCTCCTGAATTTCATACATTCTCCTTCCCCTCTTTCCTCTTTCAAATCAGGCTTCTCAGTCCTCACAACATCTCCAAAGAGCCCTGCCATCACCTGTCCCCTGGCCTTCCTTGTGCCCTACATTTATGATGTCCCTGACCCACAACCCCACAGTCCTGCAGACAGAGAATGCTGCCACAGCCTCGAACTCCCCGGGCTTCTCCAGGCCTGCCCCTGCCCCTCGACGCTCCTCTCACTGACACCAGGTCTTTGCTGGCCCCCCGCCCTGTGCCCTTCCCAGAGGACATCGGTAGTGGTCCTCCTCCTCTCCCTGCAGCTCACGTTCAGGATGGAGGCCACGTGCTTGGGATGAAACCATCTCCCAAGGGCAAACCACTGTGGAGAGAGGCAAAGATACTCTCTCAAGGCTATCATGACACCACACTCTACTGGTGTCCCTCCTCCTTCTATGGCCATTCCTTCTCAGCCTTTTGTGGATCTCCTCCCTCCTCTACTCCCCAAGGACCAAAGCACCCACTTTTTTCTAGTCTTTCTCCCTGGCAAGCTCACCCATGCTTATGGAGGAACTAACTATATAGAAGCAAATGATTCACCGAGTTTTATCAACAGGTTGGATTGCTCCTGTGGGCTCCATACCTAAATATCCCCTCTTGTCATCTCAACCCACCATGCCCCAAACTATTAATAAACTTAGCAATCATCCCCCACAGTGTCTGCTTTCCCAGTGAGCAGATCCCTGACCCCCATGGCCTATCAGTTTTTCTTGACCAGAGTTACATTTCAAATATTTCTTCCCCAGAGCTCTCCATTGCTCTGTGGGCCTCCGGACCAATCTCCACTCTTGCTTTCTTCTAACTTGTGCTCCACGAGTTAGTGTCATCTCTTAAAAAAACAAAACAAAACAAAACAAACACCCAAGAAACAAACAAACAAAAACCCAAATCTGATCATATATCTCCTCTCCTTAAAACCCTTCAAAGGCTCCCCAAGGCAGCTAGGACAAAGGCTAAAATTCTGAACCTGGTCTGCAAGTTCTCATTGCATCTTGGCTTCCTTTCCTGGCCTCGGCTGGCACCCTTACCTTGCACATATCACACCAGCCAGGTGTCCCCCAAAACCTGCTTCCTTCACACAGGCAGTCGACCAGACCAGGAGCTCTCTGATACACTGCCTGTATCCCCAGGACCTAGCTAATGCCTGGCATATAGATGTTCAGTAGCTATTAAGTGAATGAACGAATTAATCAATGGGTAAATGAATGAATGAGAAAACAACAAACTATGCCCTGTCCCAGGAATACCAAGAGCATCCAGTGGAAGCTGCAGGGTCAAGGCCAGCTCTGATTAGATGGGCCTCCAGCTCCCAGGTACTACACATCTGAGCTTTTTAAAGATACACTCAAATAAGAGAGGGAGCTCCAATTTTCCCAGTAGAGACAGAAGCCCAGAAGAGAGCTGGCGAAGTTTGAGGCACTGTTGGGGGCGCGAGTTTATATTTCCTAGAGTTAAACATGTTTGAAGCCACCAGAAGCGACACCTTTGCACTGTCTCTTGGAGACATCAGCATGCTTTCCCTCCTCCTCCTCCAAGGCCTGGGCCCAGCCCTGAGAGTGGAGGAGCAGAAGCATTTGCAGCCTTGGATTGGGAGCTGCTTTGGGGCAGTTGCAACAGGAGGCTCCTGAGGCCTGAGGCCAGCAGTTACGTAGGAGGAGGGAGCAGGAAGTTCTCTGGCCTCCAACTTCCCTCAGCTGGGCCTGCCCATGCATCCACAAGAGGTGTCTGCTCAGCTAAGGAAGGGAGAGTCTGGTGAAATTGTGAAGCCGTGGCAAAGGGGTCACACGTGTGGCCATGACAGCCTTGAAAACTTGGCTAAGAATTAGGTTAGAAGATCTAAGTGCCATGTACTGCTGTGTGGTCACTGGGTGCTAAAGGCTGAACCCACTAGGAAGGCAAAGGCTGGACTCAGAGCCAGGGCACCAACCGCTAAGAATTTTGGGGGTGGAACATTCTGATGGCAGTTGAAGGCAACAGTTGAGGCAAACGTCCGGGGCAGGGCAGAATTCACCGTCCAGAGAAGGGCACACACACCCTAAAGAGGAGCTCGGAGAAGGCGATGCCGCACCAGGCGCTGCAGCCAGGAAAGGCAGACGGGGCTGGACGAGGCCACTGCCGAAATAGGAGAGCAGGGGTGTGGCGGGTAGGGGCCTGAGAGGATATGAAAGAAGAGATGAGGGTCCAGGTCACCTGAGGGGCTGAGGACCAAAAGGGAACAATGGGCCAGAAGGCAAACTGGCCACTCTGTGGTTCTGCTGGGAGCCTGGCCTGGAGAGGAGCCCGCCACGCCACCTCTGAGCTACTGGGCTCTGTGCTCAGTGGTCGGGGGTCAGGGCTGCCTCTGTCTTCAGAGACGAGCTGGTTCTGCGGGAAGGGTGTTCACTGGGAATGGGGACAACGTCAAGTCCCAGGGCATCCTCTCTACAGGCACAAATGAGCCACAAGTTTCACACACTAAACCCACTCATTCGTTCATTCAACAAATACTTATTGAGCATTTGTGGGCTGCACACTAGGAATATAATAGCAGCAGCAGCAGGACAGCCCCTGCCTGCTGGAGACTGCAAGGGATAGGTCATTTGAAGAGGAAGCTCATGCACTGTGAGAGCTCAAAGCTCTGATCTATTCTAGCGCTTCTCTATGAACAATGGAGCTGACATCTGAAAGATGAGTAGGAATTACCTGGTTGAAATGGCAAAGCCTCAGGGAGAGCAGGCTGGGCATGTGCAGGTCTCGGCCATGTCCCTCTCCATAGCTGTCTTCTCTGAATCTCTTTCCTGCTCCGCCCCGCCCACCTCTCCTCTCTCCCCGTCACTTACCAGATTGAGAGGAGAAAGGCGGCTGGGCCCAGGGTGCCGGCGGCAGCTCTCGTGGGAAAAGCGGGCAGGGGCCAGCCAGCATGTGGTGGGGGAGGAAGGGAAGGTCAGGTCCTGCTCCCAGGTGGGGGCTGGTGTTGTCCTCATCCCCAGGGCAAGGGCTGGGTAGGCACTGCAGCCTGTGCAGAAGTGGGCACCAGCCCTTGCCCACATTCCCACTGCCGGGCAGAGGACCCCATGAGACCCACTGCCCCAAGAGACGCCCAGTGCTGGGCGGGAGACCCTTCCCAGTGGTGTCACGGCAGCACTGCCTGCCAGGGGGCAGCCACTCCTTCTGAAGGGCTGGCTGTTCTTGGCATTCCTCTTTTGTCCCTCTCTTCTTTCAAAGAAAGAATGTATGTATCTGCAACCCAGGGTGCAGCAAGCATTTTCATTATGAAGTGGCACCTGTTTGGAGTAATTTACCTAAATATCATATCCTTTTATATGTCAAATTGAAAGAAATCCCCCTAGACACTCCAGAAAAATCTTCCAAATCCCTCACACCATCAACCACGAACAACCAAGCGCCATGTCTGGTGGTGGGGATTCACAGAAGGGCCCCTAGAGAACTCAAACTGCTCATCAAACCAGCAGGGAAACTCTGGATTAGTAAAGGGTGAGGGTGGGGCTGTATTCTCAAGTTCACCAGCAACTGTTTAAAAACATGAACTGGGCTTAGTTTAGCAAACCAAGCACTTGTTTTCCAAGTATATGCTATGGACTAATTATCATTTTAAATTTTGAAAAGTATGAGAACCTTCACCTGGGTGTGTGTGTAGGGGTGTGTGTATACAAAGAATCATAATTGTATGGTTGAATACATGCATATTTTCATCTGCCCCCCAGAAATGTGCTGGCGAGGGAGGCAGTCAAGTAGGCTGTCCTCTACTTGTTTCAGTGTTTTCGTCTCAGGGTTTAAGTTTATTGATTTGCCTTAAGGGTAATGGGAATAAAAAGAAACTTTTCCATACTTTGCTCCAATATTCCAGGCGCATAAACAAAAGCTTCATCCACCCCTCCCAGGGCCGATCCATTGGCATGATTTGTCATGGTCCCTCCCAGAATGGCCGGTGGGAAGTGAGCCCTCCCTTCTCTGGCTAGTCATGGCTCTTTGCTCTCCTTCTGGGCCCATAGTGGCTCTTTGTACACCCAGCTCTGTGATGGGCTCTAGGTACAGGATATCCTGGGAGCCAGGCCATGGCTGGGGCTGCTATTTGGCAATTGCAGGTGGGGCAGGAACAGGATGGGGAGGTGGAGTCAGGATGAAGTGACCCTGGAAGAAGGTATTCTTTTTGAAGGAGTCCAACTCCCCTCCCCCCTCCCCGAAGGTGACGCTTGCACCCAACCCCTACTCTGTTCATAACCTGCTCTTTCCGGAGCAAAATATCATGGGTGAGGGGCCCTATGTATCTTTTCCTATGAACTTGACTTTGATGATGAGTGTTGGTCCTTTATTCATGTTGGAGGACCGCCCCCAACATCTCATCATAAAACACTTGAAAGCAAAGGCTTTGTTTCTGCCCACTGGGAGGGAGGATTCTCCAGAAGCACTTCCAAGAAAACAGTAAGGAGGCCCCAAAGCCTGCTGCTCCTGTGAGCAGCTAATGGCGCCAAGCTCTAGGCTGCCCATCCTGATCCCCACGGAGGAGGAGCACAGCTCCCAGCCTCCACGTCCTGAGTCCTTGAGAGCCGGGCTCCTCCCACCGTGGCACTTCTAGGAGGGAACTCACGCTGCTTTCTCCCAAGAGCTCTGCTACAAGTCTCCAAGGATTGTTTTTATATTCAGATAAGCCAAAGGAAGGAATGAGCTTATCCCCTAATGACAAGATGACAGATCCACGAAGATCCCATTTGTCTTACTAATCCTCTGAACTAAGGAGGGTGGTGATGAAGCCATAGATGTACCAAAAAGAGTTTGAGCAAAAAGGAACTCTGCACCCTGGGTCTTTCTCCGCACAGTATGTAGGGCTCAGGGTGTAAATACTCCAGGTTGTGTTGGAAGTTTTACTTTTGTCAGAATATCTGAGGGAAAAAATAAAAATCACAGAAACAATGAAGATTAGAGGATTTGAGGGACTTGATGGTTTCTGGGGTCCCTGCATTCCAGCACCCAGACTAGGGAGATTGCTTCCCTGTGGGGGCTCAGCCTGGCCTCCTTCCACAGGGGGTCCTCAGAGATGCTACTGCGGAGGCTTGTCAATGGCGTGCCCGGTGGTCAGGGCCGAATGCTGTTCTTCACGTTTGAACTTTATATTTTAAAATGTATAGTCTCTGACTCAAGAAATCAGACCTTCAAACCTAACTCCTGTGGAATTTTCAAAGCGTTTTCATTCCACCAACATTTATTGGGTACTAACTATGGGCCAGGCACAGGGATGAGAAGTGCATCTGGAAACAGTCCTTGTCCCCAAGGAGTTCTCAGTCTCATTGTGAAGAGGCATGAACAGAAAATCTTATCTATTTGGTAGGGACCAATCCAAGCCAGGTAGCAACACCTCTCCTAGAATTAGCAAGTAGCTTAAAGAAGGTGCCATCCAGTAGGGCACCAAGTGAGGTGTTGGAATAACCATTCCTTCCATAAATCTCTTTGCCGTTTGTTATGACCCACATAAATGTATGTGCTCAAGTCTCTAGGTTTTGGCTGATTAGAATTTTCTTCAGTAAAGAGATGGAGAATTTCTATTTAATGGGTACAATGTACATTATTTGGGTGTTGGATACCCTTAAAGCCCTGACTTCATCACCACACAATCTGCACATGTAGCAAAATCACACTTGTACCCCATAAATTTATACAAATTTTAAAAAGAGACAAGGAATTTAGATTTAATAGTAAAAGATGTTTGAAGAGCTTGCCTCGGTTCCCTTTTCCTTTTCCAAAAGTACAAAACAAACAGCATAGAATCAGCAATTACCTTTTTGCACAGAGGATTGGGAGAGAACGAAGTCTGCGTTGCACAGGTGTTACTGGAACCAGTTCACTAAAGCACTGTCAACTCCAGAGCCCTGTTGGCACAGGGACGAGGCTGTTTACGCAGAAACTTAGAAAGAATGGATTCCCAGCTCCAAAAACAGAGTTTAGGAAGTAAATTCATATGGAACCAGGGAAAACTTGACCTCTTTTGAAAAGACAAAGGCTTTAATTGCTTCATTTGGATGGAAGCCTTAAAATACCAAATCCAAATTATTCTGATATTTGAGTCATGCTTCCTACCCCCGCGTTCAAGGTTGTATGTCAGAGTGGGCATCACAGACCCTTAAGAGTAAGGCATACTGTTGATAGATTTTTTTTTTTTTCATTTGGGAGGGTCTTGTGGGAGGGGGTTGTTTTTTAAATTTAGACCCACACAATGGAGATGATAGCCCAACCTGACCGTATATCAGAATCCTGAAGCTAGAACTGGAAAGTTCAAAGACCTGGCCCCCCTGCACACTTCCTCTTATATCAGAGTCCCACCTCTTCCCCTCCCACCTCGGGATTTCCCTCAGGTCTTGCCCCTCTAAGCCTCCAAGAAGCTTCAGGCTTCTGCCCTCCTCACCAGGACAGGGACGTTGGTCTCCCATCCTTTCCCACGAGTCACTGCTCGGGCCTGCCCAGCAGCCAGGGAACAGTAGGCAGTTCAAACATGGAGCTGCCTTCCTCTACCCTCCCCCTCGGTCCAATTTCTTGACAGCCAGAGAGCTGGTACCCTGCTGCCTCTGTGGCCAGCTCAGACTCTTCCCTCTCCCCCTCCCACAGCCTGGATGCCAGGGGACCCATCTCCCTTCCTCTCCCCACACACAGCCATCAGTCACAACGAGGCTGCCACCTGGGAGGCCTTTGGGGCCACCCCTGAGCACAGGGCAGAGCCACACGAGCTGGTCTTACGGGAAACATAGGGCACCTGCCTCCAGAAGCAATCTCCCTCCCCAGATTCATTTCCAAATGACTCAAAGCAGCCCCCACGGGAGCCTCAGTCTTATGGTGGTCTATGTTGCCAGATCTGCAATTAGTCCCTATTCTGGCAGCCCTCTCTGCCTGGCCAAACCAGGTCTCTCCCTGCTCAGCAACACAAATTTTGGGAAATTCTCGCTTTGTCCATCCAAGTGGAAGACCCCTGAGGGCCCCAACCTGCTGGAGTCCTACATGCATGCCTCATCTTTCTAGAATGAAAAGGAAACAGAAGGCCCCATCTGAGACACCATTGCCTTCTCTTCACAGCTTGCAAAGGGCAGGCTAAGCACCCATTGGTGGATGTTTCTAGGATGAAACTGGGTCTTAATAGGCAAAGGCACTCTCTGCAGGGAGGGCCCGGCAGCCACCAGTCAGGAGCCCCAGCCTTAGGTTCCAGGATAGGCAACCACACAGGGGCATGCAGAGGAGTCAGTTTATCAGGATAGATTGCCAAGCAAGGGGAACTTGGCGCCTTAGGGAGGCTTGGTGTAGTTGCATAAAAAGAAAACGGAAAACCAGCCAGACTAGCACTGGAAAAAGTGGGCTTTCTTTTCCGCGGAAGGGAGACTATCACAGAACAGAGAACAGAAACTGGAAAGGCAGTCGCGGCCGCTCCATCTCTCTCACTCTGAGCTTGCAGTTCTTCTCTGCGGGCGCCTCTGTGCAGAGCTTCCTTCTCGGAGAATCTGTAATTGTTCATGGCCCTTGTTTCCACATTTGCAGTCCTGGGGAGGTGGTGGAGTGACCTCTTCCCTAGCAGACTACAGAGCACAGCACAGTCTGGGCACAGTCTCGTATTTTTCCAATCAAATTCCTCAAAGAGGGACTCTGCACAGCTGTGGCCACCCAATAGCTTCCTTACCCCTGGGATGAAATGTCCACCCCGGGTCCAATTAGTGCAGGCGAACGGAATCCCTTGGCAGGAACACGGCCTGAATGGTGAAACCAGGAGATGGGAGCTTGCCTGGGATAAGGTAAGCATCATGCCAATTCCCAAGTACTTGGCTGACATAGAACCGACACTACTGGCAGCCTAGAGCAGCGAGTGTGGCTGAAGTCGCAGTCAGGGTCTCAAGAAAGGAGAAGCTGACAGCGCGCACTGCCACTGAGAATTCACGAGGTCTGAAGACTGCGGAAAAAGCCAAAAGCCACAGGGACCCAGCTCAAACAGAGCTTTGGTTGTTGTTGATCACTGCAGGAAGAGGCAGAAAAGGGAAGAAGACACAAGGGGCTCAGCTACCTGGGCTGAAGCCACGAGAAGACAGACAGACGAGAAGGGGTGAATTGAGAGGATAAGAATTTTTCTTGAGAGACAGAGGTGCAGGAAGCCAGGCTCTCAGCACTGCTCTGTCTCGGAGGCCCCAGAGCACAGTGTGAAGACGAGGCCTGGAGTCTAGCTCTGAGCCTCAGTTCTGCAACTCGTCAGATGTGTGGCTCCACTCTGTGCCTCAGTTTCCTCTTCTGTAAAGCAAAAGCAGCCCACATTTCATAGGAATGGTATAAGGATCATATGTATCCCTCGCTCGGCCTACATTGAGTTCATAGTAAGGGCTCAATAAATGGAGCCTACTAATAATCCAGAAGCTTCCCCTGTGAGGAGAAGCGATTCCCTCCTCTGGGTACACATCACCCGCGCTGATTTTCTCTCAGACCTTACCACACTCTGCCTCAGGTTTCAGTTTACTTAGGTGCCTTCCCAGCTCCCCATCTGTCTGGACTGGACAGGTGGTCCCCATCCTGCCGGCCGTTCCGCCCCCAGCCAGTGGTGTAGAGCCAAGCACAGAGCAGATGCTTAGTCACTTACCCAGCTGTAAAAAAAATAATCTAGACGGGGTACTGAAGGGGGGATCTTCTGAGTCCCAGCTTTGTCTGATCACTGGTTGTGCACCTGCTCCAAGCAACGGACGCAAGGTCAGTGGGCCTCAGTGTCCTTGTCTGTAAAATGAGAGGCTTAGTCCTCATGTGCTCTAGAGAGGCCTCTCAAAGCAGCTGAGTTTCTTTAAGGAAAAGCAGACTCATCTTCTTCTAAGAGATTTAATAATCTGAAAAGTGTAGGCAAGGTGCACCCAGGGAAATGCCTGTTTCAAAGGTGTCATTAAGTTGCCAGAAGTGGTCTGCAATTTGGCCCCAAGCAGCTCCCATGGATCTCTTAAGTAGCTGTATAGTTTAAAAAAAAAAAAAGACATGGAAGAGGGGGGTGAGATGAGCAAGTACTTAAAGGGTACATTGTACATTATTTGGGTGATGGTCACACTAAAAGCCCAGACTTCACCACTACGCAATATATCCCTGTAACAATACTGCACTTATACCCCTTAAATGTATACAAAAATAAAATAAAAACAAAAACAAACAAACCCCCAAAGCAAGATATGGAGTTCTAGATAAAGAGAGAAACAATTCAGAGGAGGAACTGAAGAATTGGCTCTTTCCTTCTCCCCACTCTCTTGTTCCTTTTTTGGCGAGCCAGTCACCATGCCCTGATCTGCTCTTCAGGCCAAGGCACCTCTCACCCATCACCCAAACCTCTGCTTTGGAACCTCAAATTCTATAGAGCCTAGACTCTGAAAATTGAGTTCACAGACTTCAACTCAGCCAACGGCTATGAAATCCCTACTCCATGTGGAACGTCACCCCTCCTCGAAGAGGCCCTGCCTGTACAGAGCAAACTGCCCTCCTTCTCTGCTATGGCCACATGCCAGCCCTCCCGGCAGGTCCTGGTGTTCAGTCCACATGGGCTGGCACGTCTGCCACCCCTGCTAGACTGTGAGCTTCTTGAGGGTAGGGACAGTGTCTTCCTTTCTGCCTCCCATGAGCATGCATATTTTCACACAGCTGACCCATAGATGACTAATAAATACGTGATATATGTTTTAATTAGGCTTTGGGACATGGTGGAAGAATGGGTACCTCTCACAGAACTAAAGAACACGGAGAGAAAGGAAGATTTGAGGCGTGAAGACTGTGAGTTAATTTGGTGGCATTGAGTTTGATGTGGTAGTTGAATGACTAGATGAAAGGGTCCAAGTAGACAAAGGTACCTGGAGACGCAGGGCTCAAGCCCAGGGGAGCAGGCGGGAATATGTTTGGGGTAACCACTCAATTGGGTAAGCACAATGGGCATGTATGAAATGAGCCTAGAAGGGTTACCAGGGCACTGAGGCTGTGATTCGGAGCAGTCCGTTTCTTAGAGAACAAGGAAAGAAACAGAAAGGAAGCAGCAGTAGAGAAACAGAAGAACCACCAGAAGCAGTGTGGAAGGAAAGGGAGGAGGGAGTTTCAAAAAGGAAAGGTTGGAAATTGTGTAAGGGTCTTTAACAGAGTGGTTTTGAGAGAGATGTGAAAGGCGAGGGCAGACCAAAGGCAAACGAAAGGACAGCGCTAAGGGTAAATAAAGTTCTGCCTATAAACTAAAGAGTGCTTGAGGAATATTGATGTAGCAAAGAGTTCTCATAAATTTAAAAAAAAAAAAAAAAAAGAAAAGAAAGCACACGAGCCTCGGCAAGCTGTTTTGTAATTTTTCTTTTTCTCTTGAAAGTAAAATTTTCCACACTGTAGTCAAGTGTTAACCAAGAGACAAAGAGTTGAGATTTTTCCAAGACTTCTTTAAACTGCTCCTTGCTACACCGCCCTCCCTCCCCACACACACACACACACTTCGAGTATGCTGCTTCTCTCGTGGGAGAATGGCAACAGTGACCAATTCCGTTATGGAAAGTCTCCCCAGAAGGGCAAATTAGAGCCCAAACACCCCCTCAGGCTTAGTGTCTAGTCGCACAGGGGACGAAGTACAGTGTTAAGCAGCCTGCGGCCGACAGACAAAAGGGACTCTGGTGGCTCACAGAGGTGCTCAAAGTTAAAACAGAAGCAGGCGGCCAGGGCTGGGTGCAGGAGCGGCCCCGTACTCTGTGTGCCCAGAAAGATGTTGTGAAAGTGCCGCAGGACCTCCCTTTCTACGATCAAGACAAACCAGTTCGTTCCTACTGTCGGTGCCAACATAAACTGCGGCTGGCAGCGCCTCCTGCCCCCCACTGCCATTTGAAAGAACCATCTGACAGAGACCTCTGGTCTGGGGCTTGGAAACCAACCAATCAGAGCTCACCTAAACCAATCAATCAGAGCTCCCCCGCCCTGGCCAAACAGGGCTCAGCTGTATCAGCCAATCAGAACTAAACAAGTTTCAGTCATTCATTTGTGTCAATGGATCTGACTGGGAACCTGGGCGGGAACTTTTGCTATAAAACTCTCAAGCCCCTATTTTGTTCACTGGAGCGCGCCTTCCTTTCACCGCATCTCCCCAGTTTGCAAATTGTCAACTGGAGTAAAGCCTCTTTCCCCCAGATTCCTTTTCAGAGAACTTTTATTCAGAGTGGTTCAAGCTGAGGCCAAAGTGGAAAAGCTGCCTTCCCAAGTCATAAGCATAAACCGTGTACACTATCTCAAAGATAACTTATCAGGAGCTCAAAGCCCTTCTTCCTCTGGTATATGTTGCTCAGAGGATTTGGCAAGGAGCAATGAGGGAAATAGAGGTGGCAAACAAAGTACCTGCCCGCCCCCCCCCCCCAGGAGCTTGCAATTCAGAGCAGGGAGGCAGTGCATGCGTGGTTCCTACAACTCCCAGGGAAAGGAAGTACCATGCAAACGCTCTGGTGTTTGAGTTTTGGAACACTGGACCCGCCAGTTGCTAGTCTTAAGTAAGGACCATACACTCTCTGGGCCTGTTTCTTTGTCTATGAAACAGGAAGAATTCTCCACGGATTTTGCGAGAACTAGAATCACTTGTGTTCCGAGCACTTGGCACAGTGGCTGGCACATACACTGAAGGAAGAGTTGGCTGTTATCACGATGAATGCCATGCAGGGTTGGAGATCACACCAAATCTAGCAAGTTTGGCAGGGGAAAGAGAAGTGGCTTCTTGGAGAAAGTGGAAATTAAAATTAACCCTTAAAGAAAGTTTACCTAAGCAAAATGTAGCTTGTGAACTGTCATCTATTCATTCATTCAACAAACATTTTTGGAGTGCCTACAAAGTGCCAGGCATGTTAGGAACGTTCCCAGCAAGCCTTTTATTTACTCTCCTGCATTATACTAAGGCTTGGGTACATACCCCAAGTAACACAGCTAAGCAACCATGGTTTTCTAATTGGGCACAAGAAAATAAGCCAAGCTTTCAAGCCTGGATAATTGCTATTACTTTTTTCTTTACATGTATCAGAACGACCCTACAGAAATGTCTGTGGAGTGAATCTCTGGAGCCATTTGTAGTTTTAGTGGGGTTTTCCCTTTCTTTTCAGCCACTCTGACTTTTCACAAAGAATCAAGTATATACATGCTGCAAAATTTCTGCTTAAAATAAAACATCCTCCCTTCTCATATATAATGGCTTTTAAGGTAATGCTTGAAAAGTCCTGTTGTTGAAGTTCTTCACTAGAGAACCACCCTTCGCTCTCCACAGGTAGCTTATTCTTCACAACAGAAGGAACCAAACAATGAATGCTGGTGTGGATCTGGAGAGACAGGAACATTCATACACTGGTGGTGGAACTGCAAACTAGTACAACCTCTATGGAAAGTAATATGGAGATATCTCAAAGAACTAAGAGCAGAACTACCATTTGATCCAGCAGTGCCACTGCTGGGTATTTACCAAAGGAAAAAGAAATAAGTACATTAAAAGATGCTCAACATCATTAGCCATTAGGAAAATGCAAATTAGAAACACAGCGAAACAATACACACCTACTAGAACAGCTAACATTAAAGGCAGATGACACTAAATCTTGGGGAGATTGTGGAGCACCTGCAACTTTCATGCGCTGTTGGTGGGAGAGTAAAATGATATAACCATTCTCAAAAACAGTCTGGCAGTTTCTATAGAGTTAAAAATTCACCTACCATATGCCTTGGGTATTTACCCAAGAGAAATGAAAATATATGTTTACACGAACAGTTGTACAAGAATTTTCACAGCTGCTTTGTTCATAATAGGAAAACACTGGAAACAGCCCAGATCTCCATCAACAGGAGAATGGATAACAAACCATGGCGTCTTGATACAATGGTATTGATGCCTCAGAGATGAATCTCATGGACATGATGTTGAGCAAAAGATGTTAGATGCAAAAAAGTATGTACCCTGTGCTCTCATTTATATAAAGTTCAAGAACAGGCAAAACGAATCTACAGAGATACAAATTGGAAGAAGGGGGATTGATTGGAAAGGGCTGGAAAGAAACATTCTATGGCAGTGGTTTTCAGCTGGAATGATTTTGTTTGATTTTGTTCCTCAAGGAACATGTGGCAATGTCTGGAGACATTCTGACTGCTGTGCTACTGGCATCTAGTGGGTAGAGGACAAAGGTGGCATTAACTAGCCTACAATGCACAGAACAGCCCGCCAGAACAAATAATGATGAGGCCCCACATGTCAATAATGCAGAGGCTGAGAAACCCTGTTCTAGGGTGATGTAAATGTTGTATGTCTTGATTGGTTGTGTGGTTGTCAAACACATTTGACAAAACCCATCAAATTGTGCATATTGCTGTATGTGATTATACTCAAATTTTAAAAGACACTGAATAAAATGAAAAGAATCAGACCAGGAGAAAGATGCTTCTTTGGACACATTTGGCTTCATTATTAACTAACTGAGGAAGGACTGTCAGTTTTACTCTACCCATGCTATACCTGTACCAGTATTTCATGTTCTTTAGTTAACCTTTAGTAAATGTATAGAATTTAAAATATGAGTTGACATATCCTCCACTTAGCCTTTTCAATGACCCTACAAAATCCTGAGTACACTACAGTTGCCTCTGGGGTGAAGAAGAAATCTTAATCAGAAAGGACTCATCAACATCCTGGTGATGGGAAACCTCACACCCAGTGGGTAACCAGTGTATAGAGCTTGTTCCTCCAAACAGTTGGGAAGGTGCTGAAAGATGGAGATTTTAGTAGGTTTTTAAAAACATCTCAGGAGCAGAGATGAAGAGCACAGAATACTAGAAAAATGTCTTGCCTTTTGAGGGAACATCAGGGCCTGAGCAAACGCGACCACAGACCATTGCTCAGTTCAATAGCCAGGAAAGTGCTAATAAAGGATAACAATCGCACCAGACTGTACAAAGCTGGAGCATTTACAAAGTGCTGTCCTATGTAATAAGTTAATTGATTGTCATAGCAACTCTGTAAAGTAAGACAGGTATTACTGTTGCCACAAATAATCTGAATCTCAGAGTTTGCATGTCTTGCTAAAGTCACAAATGAAAAATCCAAAACACAAATCCATAATCCAGTGTTTTAGAGTTCTGTGCCCTGTGCTTAATCTGTCCCCACCCTTCCACATAGAACAAGGAGTCCAGGGGATCAATGCAGCAAGAGACAAGAACAAAATATACAAGTGATGTGGGGTTATGTCAAGAAAGCAAATATAAGAACTACAGGCATCCCAAAGAGAGAAGAAGGAAATACACAAGGGCTGGAAAATCTATTTTTTTGAATACCGGAGGCAAATATGCCTGGCCTGGCCAGAAATCTAGATATCCAGATACAAGAAGCACACAGAACTCCTGGTGGACTCAATGTGAAAAGGCAATCACCATGTCACATAGTTATTAAACTGGCCAAAGTAAACATAAAAGAGGCAATCCTTCCAGCAGTAAGATGAAAACAGCACATAACCTACAAAAGAAGACCTATCAGACTAACTGCAGACCTCTCAACTGAAACCTTACAAGCCAGAAGGAACTGGAGACCCATCCCTCAATCTTATAAAACACAATAATGGCCAACCTAGAATTCTTTACCCAGCAAAACTAAGCTTCATCTATGAGGGAAAAATAAAGACTTTCCCAGACAAGCAATCACTGATGGAATTTGTGAAGATCAGACTTGCCCTACAGAAAGTACTCAGACCCTCATTATACACTGAACAACACAATAGACACCCACCAAAGTAAAATCACTCAAGCTAAAGTCCAGAACTTGGATTCCACAATGGCCTGAGAGGTAAAACAAAACAATAAGAATTTATTCAACAATACGAACAGAAATATATCCCAAATATCAATTTTCTCAATAAATGTGAATGGCTTGAATTGTTCTCTGAAGAGACATAGACTGGCTGAGTGAATAAAAAATCAGAAGCCAAGTATCTGCTATCTCCAGGAAATGCATCTAACGCACAAAGAAGTTTTCAGAGCTAAGGTCAAGGGTTGGAAAACAAACTTCCAGGCAAGTGGAAGCCAAAAGAAAGTGGGGTAGCTATTCTTATTTCAGATAACATAAACTTTAAAATAGTAAAAGTGAAGAAAGACAAAGATGGTCAGTATATAATGGAGAAAGAAAAAATCCAACGAGAAGACTTAATAATTCTTAATATTTATGCTCCCAACACAGGAGTGCTCAGATACATAAAGCAAACCCTGTTTGACCTAATAGCATGATAAACAGTAATGTCATAGTAGGTGGGGAGTTCAACACCCACCGACTGAACTAGACAGATCCTCCAAGCAGAAAATAAGCAAAGAAACAATGGACTTAAACAAAGCTCTAGAACAACTGGGTCGAACAGAACATTCCACTCAAATAAGGCTAAATATACATTCTTCTCATGGAACTTTCTCCAAAATCGATCACATCCTAGGCCACAAATCAGACCTCCACAAATTAAAAAAAAATAGAAATTTTATATATATATATATATATATATATATCTTCTCAGACCACAGTGGCATAAAATTAGAGATCAATTCCAACAGAAACACTCACCACTTTATAAAGTCATGGAAATTAAACAATCTATTACATAATGCTGAAGGACTATTGGCTCAAGGAGGAGATCCAGATGGAAATCAGAAGAGTCTCTGAACTAAATGATAACAGGGACACAAGTTATCAAAATCTGTGGGATACAGCTAAAGCATTCCTGAGAGGAAAACTAATAGCATTAAATGCTTATATCCAAAAGACAGAAAGCTCAAAAATCAACAAACTAACAAACCATCTCAAGGAAAAGGAAGAGTAAATTAATTCTAACCCTAGCAGAAGAAAAATAATCAAGATCACAGCAGAACTAAATAAAATTGAGAAGAAAAGAACTGTACAAAAGATCAATAAAACCAAAAGTTAGTTCTTCAAAAAGATAAATAAAATTGACAGCTCTCTTGCTAGATTGACAAGAACCAGAAAGGAAATGACTCTATAATAAACTCAATTAGAAATGAAAAAATATAAGTCACTACAGACATCATGGAAATATAAAACAATATCTTTGAATACTACAAAAATCTATATGCCCCAAAACTATAAAATGTGGAGGAAATGAACAAATTCTTAGAAACACACAACCTCCATAAGCTCAATCAGGAGGAAATAGAATTCCTGAACAGACCAATATCAAGCACAGAAATTGGAGCAGCAATTAAAAATCTTCCAACAAAAAAAAAGTTCCAGAAAAGATGGGTTCACACCTGAATTTTATCAAATCTACAAAGAAGAACTCATACTGCAGAAATTATTCCACAACAATGAGAAGGATGGTATCCTCCCAAACTTATTCTAAGAAGCCAGTATCATGTTGATACCAAAGCCAGAAAAGGACACAACAAAAAAAGAAAACTACAAACCAATATCCCTCATGAATATAGATGCAAAAATCCTCAACAAAATCTTAGAAAACTGAATGCAACAGCATATCAAAAAAATAATTCATCATGACCAGGTGGACTTTCTCCCAGAGATGCAAGGTTGGTTCAACATCTGCAAATCTATAAATGCAATTTACCACATAAATAAGAACAAAGACCATATGATTTCTCTCAATAGACACAGAAAAAGCACTCAACAGAATCAGCACACTTTTATAATAAAAACTCTTAACAAAATAAGCATAGATGGGACATACCTTAAAATTATTAAGGCCATATACAATAAACTCACAGCCAATATCATAGTGAATGGGGAAAAACTGAAAGCATTCCTGCTTAGAACTTGAACCAGACAAGGTTGGCCACTATCTCCACTTCTATTCAGCATAGATCCAAAAGTCCTTGCCAGAGCAATCAGACAAGAGAGGGGAATTAAGGGTGTGTGACTAGGGGCAGAAGAGATCAAACTCTCACTCTTTGCTAATGATAAGATATCTAGAAAATCCCAAGGATTCAACCAAGAGACTCTAGGAATTGATAAATGAATTCAGTGAAGTCTCAGGATACAAAATTAATGCACACAAATCAATGGCATTCATATATGCCAACAGTCAAGCTGAAAATCAAATCAAAGATGCAATACCTTTCACAATAGCATCAAAGAAAATTAAATATCTAGGAATATATTTAACAAAGGGAGGTGAAGATATATATAGGGAGAACTATGAAACACTGAGAAAAGAAATTATAGAAAATGTAAACAGATGGAAAATCCTATCATGTTCATGGATTGGCAGAATCAATATTGTTAAAACATCCATACTACCTAAAGTGATCTACAGAATTAATGTAATTCCTATCAAAATATCATCATTGTTCTTTACAGACCTAGAAAAAATAATTCTACTCTTTGTATGGAACCAGAGAAGACCTCATATAGCCAAAGCAATCTTAAGCAAAAAGAACAAATTTAGAGGCATCAGTCTACCAGACTTTTCTACCTTTACTACAAGGCTATAGTAGCCAAAACAGCATTGGAATAGCACAGAGATACAGACCTTTGTAACAGGATAGAGAACCCAGGTATAAAACCATCCTCATATACCCATCTAATCTTCAACAAAACAGACAAAAATACACACTGGGGAAAATAATCTCTATTCAATAAATGGTGCTGGGAAAGCTGGATAACTAAATGCAAAAGATTGAAACTAGATCCTCACCTCTCACCTTTCACAAAAATCAACTCATGATGGATAACAGACTTAAACCTAAGACATGAAACCTTAAGACTTCTAGAAGAAAATGTTGGGAAAACTTTTATGGACATTGGCCTAGGCAGAGAATTTATGAATAAGACCCCCAAAGCAATCACGGCAGCAACCCAAATAAATAAATGGGACCTGATCAAATTAAAAAGCTTTTGCGAGGCCAAGGAAACTACCATTAGAGAGAATAGACAACCTACAGAATGGGAGAAAATATTTGCTCTCCACACATCTGATAAAGGGCTGATAACAAGAATCTGTCTAGAACTTAAAAAAATCAACAGGAAAAAATCAAACAACCCCATCAAGAAATGGGCAACAGAAATGAACAAAAACTTTTCAAAAGAAGACAGAATAATGGCAAGCAACATATAAAAAAGTGCTCAGCATCTCTACTCATAAGGGAAATGCAAATCAAAACCACAATGAGATATCACTTAACTCCAGTGAGAATGGTCTGGGAAGGTTCTTCACATTCTTGTCTGAGCAGTTTATAATTGAGGATGAAGGCTAAAGTTTGTTGAGCACTGTCTGTCGAGTCTGTGCTCAGTGGTTTTGAGTCTCGCTGTGAGGCTGCACCATCTTGAGGGAGTCATGCCATTGAAGATGTGGTCAAGCCTTCAGAGGACTGAGCTTGGTTCTTGTTGACTGTTGGCCTTATGGTTGAAATTGGGCCATTTTTGGAGACTCATAGCAGAAGTGGAACAGTTGCATCATGGCGATTCCAGTGGAAAGTGGGCTAACCATCACCGTGCCTGGTTTCAGAATGAGTCTTACTCAGAGTTCTGTTCCGAGGTGCTTGTGTCAAAGCAACAACTTGTCAAGGGCTGTGCTTCCCTGTCCCCCAGACCAAGGACTAGCTTTGTTTTTCCCTCATTGAGGGCTTGTTTGAAGCAAGTGGAGCCTTTGGTTCAGACCTTTGCATGGTTTTTGTCAGCCATGATCATTCTTGTGTTGGAATTCTTTGTAGACATTCACATATACAGGAAGGGAGTTCAGCATGTTGAGGGCTGAGGCTGGAATTGGTGTGCTTGTTTCAGAAATTGGCATGGGTCCAGGCATCCTGTAGCTCTCTAGTGTTTTCAGATGGTGAAGGGATGAAATATGTGGGTCAGAGAGAAGAAGAGAAAGCAGTGGTAGGCCTGGGGAGTGGTCTGTTCAGAGGGGGCTGACTAGATCTGATTGGAGACTCAGGCATCATTTTTTTGGAGACAGGGTCATGCTTTGTTGCCCCAGCTTGAGCGCAGTGGCATCATGATGGCTCACTGCAACCTCAAGCTCATGGGCTTGGGTGGTCATCTAGCCCCAGCCTCCACAGTGGCTAGGACTTCAGGCCTGCACCACTATGCCCGGCTAATTTTTCTATTTTTGGTGCAGATGGGGTTTTGCTCTTTCTCAGACTGGTCTTCAACTCCTGACCTCAGGCAATCCTCCAGCCTTGGCTGCCCAGGTGCCACATTTACACACGTGGGCCACTGCTCCCAGCTATGAGCATTATTTTTTAGAGATAAAAAGTTGTCACACTGAATGCCTTATCTGAAAGTAAAAATATGATCACTAGATCAGCCCTCAGGCCCAATTATTTTCCACAGACTTTCAACTCATTTTTAAGACAGAAATAAAAGGAAAGTCCAGACATTGTTAAAGCTATGAGCCCTGTCTTACAAGTTTGGGCACTAAGGCTCTGTTCAGCTAAAAATAAAGACAACATCTTCAAAAGCAAAGTATTTCAATCATTCATGGTAGGGGAACCAAGGAGGCCCAGGTCAGGATCTGGAAGCATCAACTTCAATGTGGAGGGTGTTTGCAGGGGGAACACAGAAGGGAAATGACTCCAAGGAAACCTTGAAAACTATTTTCAAAGAGTGAAATGAATAGTTTGGGGAGGGGAGAATTAGAGTAGCACAGCCATGATATGCAGTGCCTGGGGTATGTGTACTCACAGACACAGGATGGGGGCCAGGGCATGGCCCCTGGTCTCAACACCTGTACAAAGTCTGACTCTGCGGCTCACAAAGTCGCATACTCTGAAGTTCGAAGAGAGCTTGATAGAGCAGTTCAACAACTTAGAGGCTTTGTGAAAACATGTAAGGTCGTGAAACAATCGTTTTTCAGTCCTGTGGGCTGAAATTTGTGACATTAGAGGGTTCTGATTAAGTCTTCTACCGAAATCTTCTGAGTCACTTTTGAACTGGAAGTCATGATGGAGAATAGAACTATAATAAAAGGAAATCTACCAGAGAATAAACTACTAATAAGAAATAACTACACAACCACTGTCTGCAAACTATATAGCCCAGTTTCAAAGCTCAATTAAGTTCTTAATAGTTTTTAACCACAAGGAAAAAGGTGGTTAAAACACATAGGAGTCAGAAAAAAGAACGCTGTTCCAGGCGGAAATATTACTAAATATTACTAAAATTCACTGAGTAATAAACATAGTCTTACATAACAAGCTTTACTCCCCATAACAATTCAAAATTAAGTGGTCTATTAAATAGGGAAATGAAAAATGATTTGGTTTTAGGGAGGAAGGAAGAAAAAAGAGTCTTTGCCTGGGCTGTCATATTGGTGAGTGATCAAACATTTTGTTTGACTAAGGAGAACAAATAGAAGGTTATGATTAAGGAAATAGAACCCTTACAATGCAATTTGAGAAAGTAAATGTCAGAGGGAAGTAAAGAAACAGTTTTGGTGCTAGACATGACCAAACAATGTTCAAATTAGGAGGATGATGCAAGCTTATGTTTATAGATTTTTACTCCAGGACTCACTCAGACTTTTATCTCTTTATTTCTATCTTTGAATTTAGTCACTACGAGACTCTCCTGAAAACAAAGAAGGAAAAACTATGCCAGCCTGAGAAATTTGTTCTACACAGAATAAATTATATTTAACTACTCTCTACCAATCCAACTTCTGTCTCTTTTTTTTTCTTCCCAACCCACCCTCGCCCCCAACCTAACCCTACCATCATGGTCCCTGAACCTACCTAATTATACTTTACTGATTATATCGAGTTTTGTTTCATCACCTCAGGAAAGCCGTCTGCATGTGATGCTGTCTTTGTTGACGGATTGCTTTGTTAGTATTTTAAATCATGTTCATTCTGTGTATGGTTGCCCCTCAACCAGACTGAAGGCATTCAGATTAGACTCTCCATTTCTCTTGGATGCTCAGGTGTACCTCTTTCTTGAGTGGAGCCTGTGCTACTGAGTGGCCATCTGGACACTCTGGCAGACTGCTGAGCGCTTGCTCTCTCTGCCTTGTTCTCTGCATGTTCCAGAGCTGTGGCTCCTGCCTCAGGTCCTCATCCTGCCCCCGCACCCCTCAGCCTTTGCTCAAGATATTAATGTGCACAAAGTCATCTCTATTTCCCAAGTCACTGTTCTGTAATGAAACCATGGCTTGCTTGCTATCTTCCTCTTCTTGGAAGCCTCCCTGGTTTAACTCAATCTTTTCAATCATTTTGTACAACCAGCCAGCTGGGAGGATGGTGACCGAGACAGAAATTTGGAGTTCTAGTATCTTGCTAAAAAATGGCTCTTGGGTTTAGCTTGCCTTCACTGTTATTATCTGAATTTTTATTCAAAAGGTGAGAAATGAATAACATGCTCCCATTCCCCATGTGAAAGGGCAGATTTTTTTGCAAACAGGTAAAGTTTTATACCTTTTCTTAATATTTTTTGCCATTCTGAATCACCGAGTATCTATCATCTGTGGTTCTCTCACTGCAAATGTTCCTATTTGTCTTATCATTTTTGTCTCCAGGTGCTATGTTATTCTGTAGAGAAGGGCATTTTTGTCTTGGACTATTTGGAAAGTATAGTACAATGAGAAAAAAAGAACTCATCTACATAAACAGGAGTACTCAGTCTTTAAATTAAACTTTGATAAAACATCCATAGTGATAGCCAGAAAATCAGAGAAGGGAGTGAGGACAGCTACCTCTACCCTCTCTTCTGGTAGAAGAGAACATGAAAAACTGCTAAGGTAGGGTAAATATAATAATGGTTTATAAGAATCAGTAAATTAATAATTCACAGAATACTGACATCAAAGTTGTTGAGATCACTGCTTAGCCTAACCTTAGCAGGAGAAGGACTGCCGCTTGAACTGGAATCATTAGCATGCAGCTAAGAAAGGATGGGAAAGATGACAAACCACAACACAAACCCAAATGGTTTATTAGGAAACTAAACTTTTCATTACACACAGACCTCTCACAGTTCATTTGGAGAGATGTGGAATCACAGTGTTTGGAGATGACAACCATGAACTCAGGCAAGAGTATTTTTCTCACTGCTGAAAAAAGTCACAGAAGGTTATGTATCTATGATCTTCTTTCCAGGATTTTTCAAATAACTTAAAATATTCTGTTTACTTATTAAGGGTTATTGTCTGGAAGTTAAAATAGTAGCTTGTAATGGTCAGGGGGAGTTGGATTTGGTGTTTGTAGGTAAATATAAAAAATGATATATCCAATATGTTATGCATATCTAAAAAATAAGAGCTAGGAAGCTAGTTAACATAAACTGATAATTTATGTTATCTGTTAACTGGAAGGTGTTTCAGCTCTTCCTCTCCAATTGCTCTAACCTCAAGAGATTTTCCCTTTAGTGGTATATGGGTTGTAGTTATTTCATTGTGTTGCTGTTTTTGAAAGAGTCTTCAATTTCTTCTTCTTTGTATCCCATTCTCAATAAAATCTCTAAAAAAGATGGGTTATAAATAAGTAAATGAGTAGCCAAAGAGTCCCATTCATTCCTCATATCCCTTGACAATGTTGGAAACTGGATGTCATCCTTCATTCTTTATTGTTACAGATTTAATAGGGGGAGGGGAGAATGGTCTCATTTTTGTTTTTTTCTAAAATGTAAGATTTTCCCCACATGTTCACTGGTTATTTGCTTTTCTTCTGTGTTTTGAAGTAGTTCAGGTCTTTTAGGAGTCTCTAATACATACAGTGTCTTATCTTTCTTACCACATGTTCTTCTTTGGCAGAGCAAGGGCATGAAAGCTGTATGTTTTCCCCACATTTTTTCAAGTTAAGCAGAAATTCCCAAAATGGTTGAAATTAGAAAGTCATATTTTCTTACTGACATTCGATCTACTCTTTTGATTCTGCATATTTTTTATTGTTTATATTCAAAATTTTACAAGCATGGGTGTAGATGATTATTTTTTAATCACGGATTTTATCTACCATGTTTCCCTGAAAATAAGACAGGGTCTTATATTTATTTTTCCTCAAGAAGATAAACTAGGGCTTATTTTCAGGGGATGTGTTATTTTTGTTAAATACGGTACAGCAATCTACATTTAGTCAAATATAGTTAAATCATCTTCTTCTGGAACATCATCATAACTCTCCAAACCCTGAATTCCATCCTGAATTTCTTGCAACTCTATTTCCTTTAGAACCATTGGCCCCAATCTCTCATGTCGAGCAATAGAGCTCTCATGGGGCAGATGAGAAGGGCTGCTCGTCTTCTTTACTGCTCCCCGACGAAATGCATGGGTTGTGCAGATACACTGCATAGCCACGCCCATCACTAGGTCTTATTTTTGGGGTATGGCTTATATTGCACAAATGCTTAGAAATCCTGCTAGGGCTTATTTTATGGGTAGGTCTTATTTTCAGGGAAACATGGTAGTATGCAGAAAAGACTCCAAAGTATTTCTTCAATGCAACAAGTTGATGTCCACTTACTTAATTATTGTTTTTGCTCTGCTTTCTCTTTCTAGAATTTTTTGTGTACATCTCATCTTCTAAGCAAGTTCTCACAAGTCTTACCGTTCTCTCATCATTTTAGATTGACTCCTAGGAGAATTTCTCAGGCTAGTATCTTTACTTATTCCATTTCTAGCAGAGTCTCCAATCTCCTATTCATTACCTCACTGGCATTCTTAATTTAACAGTAAATGTTTTCCTTTCCTTGCAGGATTTCCTGATCTTATCTGTTCCTTCTTTGTGACAATCAATTACCACCGAGGTAATTCTGTCTTAGATCTTACTACATATCAAGTCCATGTTTGCCAATGTTCTTTTCTGCATCTTTTATTAACAATATGCTGTGGTCTGAATATTTGTATACCCCCAAATTCATATATTAAAACCTAATCCTCAATGTCATGATATTAGGAGGTGAGGCCTTTAGGAGGTGATTAGGTCATGAGGGTAGAGCCCTCATGAATGGGATTAGAGCCCGTATAAGGGGATAAAGAGGCCAGAATTCCCCCCTACCCCACTTCCATTGTGTGAGTATAGATGGGCAAGTCATCTTCCCATCTGGAAGAAGCCCTCAGAAAAATTTGACCATGCCAACATGCTGATACCAGACTTTTAGCCTCCAGAACTATGAGAGATAAATTAACATTCTTTATAAGCCACCCAGTCTATAGTATTCTGTTATAGCAGGCTGAACTAAGAAACAACAGTATGAGTTTTCATTTATTGTCATTCCTCAGTATGACCATCTTCTTTGCAAATGCATATTTTTTATATGTTCAGTAATGTTTTTCTCCTTTTTCTCACTGTATAGAGGGAGGTCTTTGCTTGTCCAGCATTGGCATTTGAGATGACCTCTGTCAAAGAACAATAAGGGTCTCTGGTCATATCATTCTGGCCCAAACTAAGTGAGGAGGGAACATGTTCAATAAAATGTGGTATTAGTTTGCTCTTTTAAAGCCAGCATTTGGGAACAGCAAGAGGGCTCCAGAGCCAAAAGCTACTGGAGAAAGGAGCTTCATCAGTGTGATCCAGCAATTCTTATCTGTATTTTGGGCATCAACCAGGACTCACTCAGGCCACAGCACCTGCTCACTGTCTAGAAAAGTTATTCTCAATAGGAGTCAGGTGTACGCTGTGTGGCCATCCACACCCAGTACAGTTAGGAACACATATCTTCTGTGTGGTTCCCAGGTCATGTGGTCTACAATGCCCAGTGAACTTCCAAAGGTGTGGGTGGGATCAAGGAGTATCTTTCAAAGGCTCTGTGGCCCGTCCTCTCTGCCAGACCTAGTCCATCCCAGGAAGAGGGCGCAGATCTTCAATTCCTTTTCTGTACCCTTCAGAGTCAGCTGTGTTTCAGAATTCCAAATTTAGAAGGGTAGAAGCAGAAAAAGGAAGGTTACAACAACAGGAAAGTGAGGGAGGCAAGATAGCAGACGAGAAAAACTGCCAGAGTGTCTCTTCAAGGAAGATAGATTTTAGATGAAAGTGAAAAAAATAAGCAGGCAGACAAACATAAATCAGATGAGGGTCAGAAGAAGGCAGGGTGCCTGAAAATATAGGAGATTCCATGGGAAGAAGTTGCAGAGCAGAACTGGAAGGAGAAAGGTATTGGCAGAGTCTAAACCCTAAGAGGCTTGGAGACCAGCAACAAGGGTAGGTGGAACAGTTAAATTTCCCCTCCCTTGCATCTCAGACTACTGGTGGTCTCCCAAGCTGCTGAAGATACCTGCAAACACCACCCAAGAGATGGCCACCGCCAGTGAGCAGTGAGCCTCTTGCTGACAGGGCACCAGGCTCCCAGCTCCCTCAGGGCACCTCCTGCTCCACAGACCTGAGCCAATTAGCAGGCACTATATTGCCTCATTCTCCCTTTCCCCTTCCCTACCTGCAGCTGCCAAGAGAGACAATTTAGCCACCACCTCGAGGCATTCACAGGGAAGGGGACCTTTCCTTTTGGGGCCCTGAAGAGGATTGAGGGATACTCAGACTGTGAGCACCCTACCCACTGGCCCTCCCAGGTGCTGCTTGCCTGGTGACTTCAGTAGAGCGGGGCAAACCCCAAGGTGGAGACACATTGATCCAGCTTGGGCACCCCATTGGTGACTTGAGACCAGCACTCTTCTCCCTGGGAGGGTCAGGGATTGATCTCTGGGCTTGGAGGACAGGCCTGTAGGCCAGACTCCATACACTCAGGTCTCAATCACCTGCCTTGGATGCACAGAAGGGATATTTGTGAACTACTCTACTGAGGTGTGTGTGCCTTCAGGGGCAGATCAGAGGGGCTCCTAGTTGCAGCATGCTTGAGGGGCAACCCTCTTCCCATGGTAGGGCTGCGCTCCCAGCTCAGGCTATGATCCTAGGCAGGGAACCTCCCAGCTCACATCACAGTCAAGGGAGATCGCTGCCTTGAGGTCCTGCCTGCTGGCAGAGGCCAGGGAGAAACTATGGAATAGGGGAGGGTGGAAAGGAGTGAGGCCTGCTCCAAATTGCAGGTTTCAGACAGCCACACCTCCACACATAGACTTTCTGGCTGAGTGGGGCCATTTCAGTCCCTCCCTGGCAGCTTTGCCCAAAAGCAAAGAACAGGCCTTTGCCCTCTGCTAACAGCATTTGTGGAGCTTGAGGACAGGCTCACCCAACCCAGCCCCACTCAGGCCTCACTCCCCTACCTGCCCCTCTGAGGTATAGAATAAGGACACACCTTGAAGTCCCAGGGCCCCACCTGCCACCCGAGGCCCTAGAGTAACTCTCCGGAGGAGCAAGAGCTGCTTACAGGACCCAAAAACAAAACTGTATCTTGCTCCTCCCAGCAAGCTCCACCTACTGACAGGGAGATCAATTTGCATACCCTTTTACTGCATTTACTGACTCATCAAACAGGATGTGATCGAATCTCACCCACAAACACCACCTACTGGCTCAGAGACTAAACTAGGTGTGTCATTAACTAAATGAAAATCTAAAGGTAAGAAGCAACAGCTACTCCAGATGGGAAGGAATCAGCAAAAGAACTATGGAAGTATGAAGAATCAAATGGAAATCACACCCCCAAAGAGGAAGACCAGCTCTCTAGAAATGGACATTAACCAAAGTCAGAACACTAAAATGACAGAAGAATTTCAAACATGGATTGTAAGAAAATTCACTGATATGCAAGAGAAAATGGATACCCAACACAAAGAAACCACACACACACACACACACACACACACACACACAAAGAAAAGAAATCTAGGACTTGGAATAAAAATTCACTAAGGAAATTGAAATATTAAAAAAAAATCAAACAGAACTTCTGGAAATGAAGAATTTATTCAAGGAATTACAAAATATAGTGGAAAGCCTTAGGAATAAGGTAATCAAACAGAAGAAAGAATCTCAGGGATTAAAGATAACACCTTTTGATCAAATAAGTCAGTTGCAGAAATACAGCAGAGAAATAAGAGAAAAGAGCAAAACCTACAAGAAATGTGGCATAACATGAAGAGGACTAACATGAGAATTGTAGACGTCCCTGAGGGTGAAGAAGAAAATACACAAGGGTTGGATAAACTCTTTGAGGATATAATGGAGGAAAATTACCCTGGCCTTGCTAAAAGTCTGGATATCCAGGTAAAATAAACTCAAAGAACTGCTGGGAGATTCATTGCAAACGGGAAGATGCCACGGCACATAGTCATTGGACTGGCCAAAATAAACCCAAAAGAGGCCCTCCTGTAAGCTGTAAGGTGAAAGAAACGGGTAACCTACAAAGGAAAACCCACTGGAATAATTGCAGACTTCTCAACTGAGATCTTACAAGCCAGGAGAGACAGAGGCTAAATTCTCACTCACCTCAAACAGAATAATGCCTAGCCTAGAATCTTGTAATCTGCAAAAATAAGTTTATTATACAAGGGAGAAATAAAGACCTTCTCAGACCAGCAAAGACTGAGGTAATTCATCAAGACAAGACCTGCCCTCCAGGAAGTACTCTGAAAAGTTATACACACAAATCAGCACTATAAACACTCACCAGTGTAAAATCATCCAAAAGCTATAGGTCAAAGGCTAGATACCACAATGGCTCAAGAGAGAAAACAAAGCAACAAAGTTCAACTCAACAGGATGAACAGAAATCTTCCCCACTTATCAATTCTTTCAATAAATGTGAATGGCTTGAACTGCCCACTAAAGAGACATAGGCTGGCCTAATGGATAAATATACACAAGCCAAGTATCTGCTGTCTTCAGGAAACACATCTAACCCACAAGGATGCATTCAGAATCAAGGTGAAGGGATGGAAAATAATATTTCAAGCAAATAGAAGCCAAAAGAAAGCTGGCGTGGCAGTTCTGATTTCAGAAAGCTTAGTCTTCAAGTCAACAAAAGTAATGAAAGACAAAGATGGTGGCTATATAGTGGTGAAGGGTATATTCAATAAGAAGACATAACAATCCTAAATATTTATGCACCTAACTTAGGTATACCCAGATTCATAAAGCAAATCCTACTTGATCTAAACAAAATGATAAACAGCAACATCATAATAGCTGGAGAATTCAATGCCCCTCTGATAGCACAGGACAGATCCTCCAAACAGAAAATTAACAAAGAAACAATGGACTTAAATAGAACTCTAGAACAAATGGGACTAACTGACATTTACAGAATGTTCTACCCAAAAAACACTGAGTATACATTTTTCTCATCAGCTAATGGGACATTCTCTAAGGTTGACCATATCCTAGGCCACAAAGCCTGTCTCAACAATTTTTTTTAAAAATAGAAATTATACCATGCATCTTCTCAGACCACAGTCGGATAAAATTAAAAATGAACTACAACAGAAACTTTCATCTCTACACAAAGTCAGGGAAACGAAACAACCTCCTGCTGAATGATTATTGCATTAAGGAGGAAATTAAGATGGAAACCAAAAGATTCTTTGAACTAAATGATAAAGAAGACACAAGTTATCAAAATCTGTGGGACACAGCTAAAGCAGTGCTGGAGGAAAATTTATAACCGTAAATGCCTACATCCAAAAGGCAGAAAGATCACAAATCAACAATCTAATGAATCATCTCAAAGAACTGGAAAAGGATGAGCAAACCAACCCCAAACCCAGCAGAAGAACATAAATAACAAAGATCAGAGCAGAACTAAATGAAATCTGTAACATAAAAACTATATGGAAGATTAATAAAACAAAAAGTTGGTTCTTTGAAAAAATAAACAAAATTGACACACTTCTTACTAGATTAATGAGAAGCAGAAAAAAAGGCTCTACTAAGCTCAATCAGGAATGAAAGAAGGAGAAATTACAACTGATACTACAGAAATACAAAATATCATCTATGAATACTATAAAAATCTCTATGCACATAAACTTGAAAATATGGAGGAAATGGACAAATTCTTAGAAACACACAGCCTCCCTAGGTTCAGTCAGGAAGAAATAGAATTCCTGAACAGACCAGTGTCAAGTACTGAAAATGAAGCAGCATTAAAAACATTCCTAAAAAGAAAAATCCCAGACCAGATGGTTTCACACCCAGATTTTACCAGACCTACCAAGAAGAACTGATGCCTATCCTACAGAAATTACTCCACAGCATCGAGAAGGAAGGTATCCTCCCCAACATGTTTTATGAAGCCAACATCACCCTGATACCAAAGCCAGGAAAGACACAACAACAACAAAAAAAAACTACAGATCAATATCCCTTCTGAATATAGATGTAAAAATTTTCAAGAAAATCCTACCAAACAGAATTAAGGTGCTTATCAAAAAAATCTATCACAACCACGTGAGCTTCATCCTAGAGATGCAGGGATGGTTCAACATATGCAAATCTACAAATGTAATTCACCACATAAATAGAAACAAAAACAAAGAACATATGATCCTGTCAATAGATACAGAAAAAGCATTTGACAAAATTCAGTACCCCTTTATGATAAGAATGCTTAACAAAATAGGCATAGATGGGACTTACCTCAAAATGATAAAACCCATATATGACAAACCCACAGCCAACATCACCCTGAACAGGGAAAAATTGAAAACATTCCTGCTTAGAACTGGAACCAGATAAGGTTGCTCTCTATCACTGCTTCTATTCAAAATAGTGCTGGAAGTCCTAGCCAGAGCAATCAGACAAAAAAAAAGGAAATCAAGGGCATCCAAATGGAGGCAGAAAAGGTCAAATTATCATTCTGTGCCGATGATATGATCTTGTACCTACAAAACCCCAAAGATTCTGCCATGAGACTACTGGTATTGATAAACAAATTCAGCAAAGTCTAAGTTACAAAATCAATGTATAGAAATCAGTAGCATTCCTATATGCCAACAACAGTCAAACTGAGAATCAAATCAAAGACTCAATAACAACAAAGAAAATAAAATACCTAGGAATATATTTAACTAAGGAGGTAAAAGACTTCTACAGGAAGAACTACAAAACACTGAGGAAGGAAATAGCACAGGACATAAACAGGTGGAAAACCATACCATGCTCATTGGTCAGCAGAATCAACATTGTTAAAATGTCTATACTACCCAAAGTGATCTACAGATTCAATGCAATCCCTATTAAAATACTGAAATCATTCTTCACAGATCCAGAAAAAATAATTCTATGCTTCTTATGGAACCAGAGAAGACCCTGTATAACCAAAGCAATCTTAAGCAAAGAGAACAAATTCAGAGGTGTCAATTTATCAGACTTCAAGCTATACTACAAGGCTATAGTAACTAAAACAGCATGTTACTGGCACAAGCCCCCCAGGCTCAATCAGGAAGAAATAGAATTCCTGAACAGACCAATGTCAAGTACTGAAATTGAAGCAGCAATAAAAAACAGAGATATGGACCAATGTAATGGAACTGAGAACCCAGATACAAAACCATCCTCATTTAGCCATCTAATCTTTGAGAAAGCTGACAAAAACATACACTGGGGAAAAGAACCCTTATTCAATAAATAATGCTGGGAAAAATTGGATAGCCACATGTAGAAGACTGAAACAGGATGTGCACCTTTCACCTCTTACAAAAGATCAATTCACGGTGGATAACAGACTTAAACCTAAGGCACGAAATGATAAGAATTCTAGAAGAAAATGTTGGAAAAACTCTTATGGACATTGGCTTAGGCAAAGAATTTATGAATAAGACCCCAAAAACAATCACAGCAACAATAAAAATAAATAAATGGGACCTGATCAAATTAAAAAGCTTCTGTACAGCCAAGGAAACAATCATTAGTGTGAACAGACAACTCAGAGAATGGGGAAAAATATTTGCATGCTATATATCCAATATAGGTCTGATAACTAGAATCTATAAAGAACTCAAGCAAATCAGCAAGAAAAAATCAAACAACCTCCTTAAAAAGTGGGCAAAAGACAAGAACAGAAACTTTTCAAAAGAAGATAGACTAATGGCCAACAAACATATGAAAAAATGCTCAACATCTCTAATCATCAGGGAAATGTAAATCAAAACCACAATGAGTTATCATTTAACTCCAGTAAGAATGGCTTATATCAAAAAGTCCCAAAACCACAAATGTTGTCATGGATGTGGAGAGATAGGAATACTCATACAATGCTAGTGGGACTGAAAACTAGTACAACCTCTATGGAAAGTAGTATGGAGATACCTCAGATACCTAAAAGTAGACCTACCATTTGATTCAGCAATCTTACTACCAGGCATCCACCCAAAGGATAAAAAGACATTCTATAAAAAAGACATATGTACACAAATGTTTATAGTAGCACACTTCACAATTTCCAAGATGTGGAAACAACCCAAGTGCCCATTGATACATGAGTGGATTAATAAAATGTTGTATACCATGGAGTACTCCTAAGCCATAAAAATAAATGATGAACTAATATCTCTTATATTAACCTGGATAGAGCTGGAGCCCATTCTACTAAGTGAAGTATCACAAGAATGGAAAAACAAGCACCACATGTACTCACCATCAAATTGCTATTAATTGATCATCAATACTTATGTGCACATATAGTAGTAACATTCATTGGGTGTCAGGCAGGTGTGGGGGAGAGAGGATGGGCATATACGCACCTAATGGGTGCGGTGCGTACCATCTGGGGATGGACATGCTTGAAGCTCTGACTCAGGTGGGGCAAAGGCAATATATGTAACCTAAATATCTATACCCCTGTAATATGCTAAAATAAAAAAAATAAATAACAGGAAAGCATCTTGCAGAGCAACCGTGGAGTATAAGTTACACCTCCAAGGTATGCCACCTGAGGCGATGAAGCTGGGCCATCAGTCAGTCATTGGTTAAGGATGGGGGAGGGGTAAAGGTAAGGCATAAGTTGTCAGGTACTGCACTTTCAGCACTTACAACTCTACAGCTACGAAGTATGCTCTAGTAGCCTTGAGGACAGTCCTACACCAAAGGGCCTCAGGTCTCAGGTGCTGGCCCTGGAAAGTGAAAGCCCATGAAAACAAAATTATAAAATCGTATCCCAGGGTTCTGGGCAAAGCATCAACATTGCCCACCACATACCTTCATGAAACACCTTGGGCAGGTTTCAGCCAACCTCTTGCAATCAAACACATGTTCTACAGTCAAATATAGGAAGAGTCCCAGTAAGCGGAACACAGAATCCAAAATAATGTAAATCATATTAGAGTATTTTTTGTAGTTAATGTATATTGTTATACACTGGTTGGAGAAATAATGTGATATAGACCATAAATAAAAATACTCTAGTATGATTTTCCTAAGGAATCAGTCAGTATAACTTCAAGCCCATATTGATTCAAATTACCTCTGCATGCAAGGAACATTCATGCAATCTGGGGTTTTGTCATGACTATGCTGGAGTAGGACTTGGAAGATGGGCTGGGAGCAGATGCTCAGGTGAACAAGCAGCACCATGAAAGATGATTTGCAAACTTCCTCTGTCCTTGCTCTCAGTAATCACGTGTTTCTAAACAGTCTCTAATTGAATAAACAACCAGCCATCCTCTCTTACTCAGAGGTAAGTGTATATTGTCCAACATGGAAATTAACCCATTATTTGTTTTCACTAATCTATGGAAATGTTTTCTCCTGTGTTCACAAAGCCATGACAATGATCCATCAGAGTTCAGGTTATTCAGGTTCCATTTTGTGGCCAAATCAGTTCTGGTGCCAATCTTTAAAGCAAAAACTATGCTTTTTCAAATCTACTCCCACTTTTGGAATCTCAGATATGAGATTGCAGGCCTGTACTGGCAGGGTTTCACTGCTACCTCCCCAACTCCTGAGCAAACTGCGTATTTGCACAAGGAGAAATCACAGGTGAACTCCTGGAAGAACCATCCAACAGAAACTCCTCAAAGTTCTCAGAATGTGGATGCCACACTACAGCACTGAGGCAGGTTCTATTATTTTATTTTTCCCCAATAGAAATCAAGGCGGGAGAGAAATTAAATGTGTATTCTCAGATTGCCCTCCTATCCAAAAGTCCTGTTTATGTATACTACCCTGGAAGTGCAAGGGGTCTCAAGAGCTGCACACTTTCTCATAAGGTGTCCTACTTTGCTAATCAAGATCTCTTTATCACTACCAGAAAGTATTACGTCCTCACGTAAGTATTAACTACAGTGCCTGGCAGTGTGTGAATATGTATTTGCTGTTTCGTGTTTCTTGGCTTCTTTTCAGTTAAATACACCTTTCGATAGGCAAATGCCTTGAAGCTGCTATTGTATGCTTTATAATATAGCTGGCATCTTTATGTGTCAAGAACATTTATTCATTGTTAATCGATATCAACCAATCATTCATAGTCACAAGTATAAGCACTGCTTTGGCAATTTGGAAATCACAAGCAACAAGTTTTTTTTTTCTGGATTTAGGGCACAAAACACTGATCCATCACTGTGTCTATCGGACTGGAAATGGCTCATTCATGTAGAGCAGCAAAACCATGAAAGAACTTTTATTTTTCTCCCTCACCTATCATAAAAACCAAACTCTGAATACATATTGGTATGTTCAACTGGAATAACAGACTGAACACAATTAGACTCAACTCACTGTGGAAGGCTTAATTCTTTGTAGGTCAGTGTTAAAAAGATGACCAGGAAACCAGGTTGGAATGAAGTCCAGTCTGGGCACAAAACTCTAACCTAGATCTCCTACATGAAAAGTCAGCAGACTATCAGTGCAACTTTGGTCTTTGCCTCAAGCTTTCTTATCACTCAAAGCCCAAATTTTGGACAAAGGTTTTAGGACTAGAACCTAAGATAGCCAGGGCTTTGATGCCAGGGGGCCCTGACTTCACCAGTTCTAGGACTAGCTTTGGAAATTTATTTCACCTCCATACACAGATTGCTCTTCACTGAAGTGTGCTCCTTACCACCCACCACACAGATTTGTTGTGAGAATTAGATGAGAGAACATTTTTGAAAGCACTGAACACCACACCTGATACAGAGGTTGTCATCATTGTCATGAGGGAAAAATTCTCACCCCAGGCATTGGCACTGCCTTCTTGTCATAAGACCAAGATATATTATCGCTATTATGCCCTTCTCTCTCCAGGGTTTTCCAAAGACGTTGGTTAGAAACCCGGCTTCCTCACTGACAGTGCCCAATCAACCATCAACCTGTAGTGGGCACATCTTTTGCTACAGGTATTGGCAGCAGAAGTGCTCAGAACAGCTTCAGGGCCACCTGCATGAGCCAAGTACGGGCTAGAACTTGTCACCTGGAGCCACCATGGGCCTGACACTGAGCTAGGAGCTCAGGCCCAGTTCAAATAGAGCCCTTGTCTTCAAAGGAGCTGGCAAAGGCAATAGGACAAGGCAGCCAGTGCCAAGTGCCTTAAGAGAAGTACAAGAAAGAGAGCCTTGGGCTCCGTGAGTCCAACATTTAGGCCAAGCCCTGAAGATGGGCAAAATGTGGGAGGGTAACTGGAGGGGAAAACGTTGCACGCTGAGGAAGGAGGGCCACTTCCCCATCATCAGCACAATGATCAGGAAAAGACACAGCTGAACAAACAGAGCCCGATGGGGCAAGGCTGGCCTCTGGGCCGTAGGTGCGTCATGTAGGGGTGTGTGCCCGCAAGCGTTTTTTTGTGTATCCGGTTCCCTCTATGGAATCTCAACTTTGCTTCTCATTTGTCCTCTTGCAACATAAATTTAGAGATACATTTACAAGGAATTTTTCTCTGTCTGCAGAGGGCTGAAGGTAGAGTGGATGAAAATGCATTAAAACGACACTTCCCCCTTGAGCAATTTTTATGCAATCAGTTTCTATAACTTGAAAGGAATTCCCAGATCCTTTTGAATGACCCAGAAAGAAACACGGGGCACAGAATCTTAATCTTCTCTCTCCTAAGGTACTGATTCAGGAAGAGAATTCTGATCATCGCCTCTGCCACCAGCAGATTCTTGGGCAGAGTTCATTCCAGAAAGTTTCCCCCCAGCTGGAACATTTGTGGCTCTCAGATATTTCATTCCTGGCTCAGCCTTCCTGTCTATGCCAACCACTATGATTAAAAAATGTGTCCAAAGTAAACTTCCAACAACTGGACCTTCCTCAGCAACGTGGGGGGCACTTGGTGTTAGAGGGTGGTCCCCCTCAGCCGTTGCAAACGTTGACCCAGGTGCTCTTAGCTGGCCGCAGTGGCTCATGAAATTCTACCCGTCCAGTTCCCAACACACTGAAAAGTAACCCAGGGAGCCAACAGCCCTCGTCCCACCTGTGGAAATTAATGGTGCCAGCTCAGCATATTGGCAGAGAAAAGAAATTTACACAGCAAACAAACCTGCTGAAAAATTGGAAATATTTGCTTAACAGAAGCACATTGATTAAAGTCACTCCAATATCAAATTACTCTCCCAGCCCAGGCAATTTCACCCCGGAGGGCAGCAGACTTATATTGGCAGAATATTGATGAAAAGCTCTCACTATGTCTAGATGTACCATATGAGGGGTGTTAATCTCAGAAGTGGCCCATAATTTTTCTTCTACACCCAGACTCTTCATTTGAAAGAGTTTAATTCCAATACAAACAGTAATAAGGAAATAAAATCATTGATGTATGACTTTCCAATATCCATCTTTGATAAGAACTTTTCACTTCTCTGGTCAATTAAAGCTCACCTTAAATAAAAAGTTAACCTCATTCCAATAGATTTCCAAGGTTACTTGGTTTCTCAAATCCTCCACAATTTCATTCCAATTTTAGTATATGTGCTGCCGAAGCGAGCACTCCTCCACAATTTCAAAGAAAAATAAAGGATAGAGCCAAAGCCACTGCTAAACTGCAAAGGCAAGCAAATCACCAAATAAATATGTTTAGCACGAGAGTTATAACAAAGGAGAGAAATTAGCAATTCTGAGAAGGGCCCCTCACCTGGTACCCAAAGAGAAAGGCATTTTGAGGGCTGGTCCAAGGTCAGCCAGCTGCTTAGAAAAGTTCTTCGGCTGTTTGAAGATGTGGGTGAAGTTCTCTCTGGGCTCTATAGCTGCCCAGCTAACACTGATTTTTCATTACATCACTGAAAATAACCCGCATCCAATTTGCCCCAAGATTTTAAACAATCCAAGAGGGGACAAGCTTTGCTTTGCACACCTCTGTTTTTAAGCTCAGTCGTGGTGAAAGGAGACCATCTCAAACTCTGGCTCAGGTGGGCTTCCTTTGTGGCCCTCTCAGCAATGAAGAAGCCTCCAGCATGGGCCTCCTCACCCCTGTGCACCCGCACATGCAGCAGCTACAAGACCCGAGTGCCTGAAAGTAGCAAGAGAAGGCGCTTTGGGGCCACGGACTATATCCCTGCCCTGCCTTGCCTGCACCACACAGGATGCTTGGGCCTGCCCACCACGCCCCAGCTATTGCCCAAACGCTGAGCTCAGACCTGAAATCAGCCTCCCTCCTTCATTCCCAGAGTGAGCCCCCAGGCCACAGAAGCATGCGACTTTCCCCATACTCAGCCACATGTCTCCAGCCTAGGACAGTCTGCACTGGCGGACTGAACACCCCAATTACAATGACAGTAAGGCTCCAAGAAGGTATCCTGGTGGGCAAAGGACAAGCTCCCTACACTCTGCCAGCAATCATAGACTCCACTCTTCCAATCTGACCACCAGCCTCTGAAGACAGCATGGAACCCACTCCGCATGCACACATGTGCCCACATGCACGAGTACATGAACACACACAGGATAAAGACAACAGGTACTGAGATGGGATTTGGAAAGGCTTCTGCTTCTATTAACTCACCAGGAATGGGGGGGCAGGGATGGGAATGATGGGATGGAGGGAGACAGAAGGTGTGAGGTTGGGGGAGAAGTAGGAGAAACCAGGGGAAGAAGTCGCCATGCTTGAGCACCTGTGCTCCGGGTACTGCTCTGGGTGTGCTTTTCCTTGGTACCCAGGCATCCGTGGCTTTTTTAAAGCATCCCAGGCAATTCACTGAGCAGCCAGGATTGAGAATCACCATATCAAAGAGGCTCTAAGCCCCTTTCCCACTGTTATATTACAAAATACCACCCTCCCCTACACGCTCCTCCCGGGCTCAAGACCTGTCTGGACCTACAGCTAGGCGATAAAGTGTCACCCTGAAAAAGTGGGGATTTTTGCTTTGCATGATTCTGTAAAGGAGTGAATCTGAGTGAAATTTTGCTTTCTTAAACTCTGTAAATTCCTAAGGCTTGCTTTGGTCTTGAAAATAGAGGCTCACATATCTTAAAAGATTTACAACTTTTCTGATAAGAATATTTTTCCTCCTTTTTCTATTGGATGCAAAGCCACTGCACTGGCACTTGCTCCTGCTTTGATTAGGACACGCAGCGAACAGCCAAATGTCATTCTGAAGAATAATTTTTTTGGCTTAGGAGAAAATGCATGCTCTAGTTCCTGATAATTGATTTGCAAGGTTCCAATTTAAGTAGCAAATTGCTCCCGTTACCCAGGTATTTCGTATCTTATACGAGCACTTAGATAGAAAACTCAATATTCCTTATGCTGACCAGGAAATGGCAGGAAGAATTGCAGTTTAAATTTTGGATCATTTCTCCATTTATTTTTTAAATATCGTTCTAAGAGGCCCCAGTTACAAATAGATCAGGGAAGTTAGAAAATAATAATGTTAATAGTGTCTTTTTTGTGGCCTTTTTTCCCAAGAAAAGGCTCAGCCCTCTCCCCAGCCGTGTAATTAATCCTGGTAACAATACCACCTGAGCCCAGGACTGAGCCGAGTTTGAAGACTCCAATTTACACTGGAGGCAATGGAGGGCCTGAGGTTTGTTCAGCTGTCAGTGATGGACCCAGGGCAGGAAGCCAGCATCCCTCGGCACCCAGACAAGAGAAGGAAAGCGCTAGAGACTCGGGCTAGGATTCTGGGCTTTCCAATGCCAGCTCTGACGCTTGTTCCCAATGTAAAACTTTGAGAAAAGCCATGTACTTCCCACACCAGGCCACGGTTCTCTCCTTTGTAAAAAGAACAGGTTGGAAGAGAGAGTCTTTCTTCTAGTGTCTTCCAGCATTAACAGGCCGTGGCCCGAGCAGCCCAGGTCCAACAACTGGTTGAGGCACCAGCCTCGGGGTCAGGTTGACCTGGGCTTGATGCCCAACTCGGCCACTTAGTAGCCCCATGGCTTCCAGTAGCCAGATGTTTTCATCCTCCCTGCATCTCAGCTTCATCAACAGAAAGATTAGAACAAACAAACAAAAGAAAACCAGCTGCCATCTCACAAAGTTGTTGCTGTCACTAATGCGTAAAGCACAGGAAATGCTCAGCACAGCACCCACCTGGTGAGCCCAGGGAGGAGATCCCCAGGAAGGTTTGCTCTCATTGTGGGAAACAGGGCCGGCCTGCAGTCTTCCCCTGAACTCCTGGACCCTGTGTTGTCTTCCCAAGCTCACCCCAGAAGAAAGACTTGGGATTGTTAAGTAACCTCCCTGGGCAGGGGAGGAACCTTCCAAACAGGCCCCATGCTCTTGATGGGTTTGGTCTGAGAACTTCAACATCCAAGTGCAGTCCTGCAGTCCAGTGACGGCTGCCCCACACTGCCAAGTGCCTCTGCTGCTGCTGGGAGAATGTTCTAAGCCTGTCTCTCTCCCCATCTCCCCTTCCCTCTCACTCTCTCCCTCTACTTCCCCAAATCCTTCACTTTTACTCACCACATACTCCATTTTCTTCTTGGCCCTTCCTTTATAGCTTCTGAACTTTTGTCCCCTTTTCCTATGAAGGGGCACACCTCCGTCCCAGGACTTGAGTTTATAGTGCTTAGATGACACTAATTCCAGCTCTTCCAAGCAAATATTTTGCCCCAATCTCTAAAGCACCACATCCCAACAGACTACCCCAGGGCTTCCTCCAAATGCATCTCAGTTCCTTCAATAGGGTCTGGCCAAAAGCCATCCCACAAAGACTGAAGAGAGGGGTAAACGGTCAAGAAAGAGGAGGTTATCCATCACCGGAATAAAGTACATTGTACCCACTGAGTAATTTCTCATCATCCACCCCCTCCCACCCCCTCACCTTCCGAGTCTCCAGCGTCTATCATTCCACATTCCATGTCCACATGTGCTCATCATTGAGCTCCCACTTACTTATAAGTAAGAACACATAGCATTTGTCTCCATGCCTGACTTGTTTCACATAATATAATGGCCTCAAGTTCCATCCATGTTGCTGCAAAAGACATGATTTCATTCTTTGTAATGGCTGAGTAGCCTTCCATTGTGTGTATATATACTACATTTTTTTCATCCAATCATCTGTTGATAGACATTTGGGTTGATTCCATATCTTTCATATTGTGAATAGCACTGCAGTAAGCATTCCAGTGCAGGTATCTTTTTTGATAAAACAGCTTCTTTTCCTTTGGGTAGATACCCAGTAGTGGGATCGCTAGATCAAATGGTAGATCTATTTTTAGTTCTTTGAGAAATCTCCATATTGTTTTCCATAGAGGTTGTACTAATTTACATTCCCACCAAGAGTTTATAGGCCTTCCCTTTCCATGGAGTTCTACTCAGCTGCAAAAAACAATGGGGATCTAGCACCTCTTGTATTATCCTGGATAGAGCTGGAACCCATTCTACTAAGTGAAGTATCACAAGAATGGAAAAACAAGCACCACATGTACTCACCATCAAAGTGGTATTAACTGACTTAGCTGACCAACGCTTAAATGCACATATAGTGGCCTTCTTCTCTGTGTGTCTGTATGTGACAAATCTCCCTCTCCTTTCCTATTAACGAAAGGTCCACCCTAAATCCAGGAGGACTTCATCTGGAGATTCCTAACTTAATTACATCTGTAAAGACCCTATTTCCAAATAAGATCACACTTCCAGGTACTAGGTTTTAAGACTTGGACATATCTTTCAGGAGTCACTATTGAACCCAGTACACCTAGTTAGTTTGTCTCCAATCAGTGAAATAGGAATAATTTAATCCTATTGGAGGTTATGTGCTTAGTACATCTGACGTGTAAAAGCTCATAGTTTAATGTTAATTAACTATAAGCATTATGGCTATCATGCTTATTATTACGTGTTTTGTGAGGCCAGACAGCAAATTAGGGTGTGGGCCCACAGCCCGTGTCCTCTGACCTGAAGCCCAGCACTTTGCGGGAATCCCCTCTTGCTGTCACAGGAGAGCAGCCAGGCCCCAGGGCACACGGCGGTGGCTCATGCCCCAGATCTCACACCTAGTGTTGCTTAAACAAGGACCCCAGCCTGGCTTAGGGAATGTATCTCCTTCTTTCCATTCTTGATTCCTCCATCTTCACTTCCCAACCAACTTTCTGACCCCATCCCACCATATTTCCAACCATCCTTGCAAGCAGAGCAAGCCAGCCTATACCTAACTCTCATGTAATCGCCACACTTATAATTTACATTTTCACATAGCATCCAAATGCTTTTATCCACATAACAAAGGAAGTATATAAACAAGTGGGAAGGAGGGTTCTCTACACAAGTCTAACTGTCAAATAGAAGGTCATTTGCTGGAAGTGCTGGGTCTAGTGGAACCCACCCAACCTCAGACTCCTGACGTCTGTCTATGAGACTGTTTTCGGGAAATGCCCCTGAAAATTCCATTTACCTCCTGTAGGATGCCTTAAAATGTAGGGACTGTTTCGTTCCAACCTCCCATCATCTGGGCTGGCTCTTCCTTCCCCAACCCCAGCCTCAGCCCCACCTCCATCCTGCCCTCGCCTCACTATCCCCTACTCATCTTTCAGTTCCAGGCTCGAGTGTTACTTTCTCAGGAAAGCCCCTCATCCGCTATAATATCCTCTTTCATGTCACCCTGTTTCTCCTTTAGCACTTAGCAGTTTGAAATTAGATGAAATTAGATGTTTATCTGGGTGATTATTTGATTACTGTCCAATAATGACAGGTAAGCCCTGGGTAGGCAGGGGATGTGTCCATTATCTTCACCACTGTATCCTGGGGCATATAATAAATGCCCAATAAGGCTTTTAACACGGGTCCCACAGCTGGGTTAATGAGAGCTAAAATTCAAATCAACATCTGTCAGTCCCCAAACCCTCTGCCCTTGCTTTTTTCTTGCTGTAGTGACAAGTGACCCTCACATGAAGAGCGCACACCGCTAATTCTATGCTTCAATACATTTCGTCACCTCAGCTGATAAAATAATAATTGTTCTGACCGAGCAGAACACACACACACAAAGGAAACAGAAACAGAAATGAGCACAGAGTCAGCAGGAATTGATTGGGTCCCCTTTGTCATGACCCAAACTATTTTAGAAATCTCTGTAAAAAGACAGTGAACGTGACTCTTCCTTTTGTCTCAGCATCTCAGTTTTGGCAGAGGTCCCAGCGGCTGAGGACAACAGTGGGTGCCATGTGCCACCACTATAATTACAAGGTGGGCTATCTATGCAGGAAGCACAAAGCGACTTCTGCCAGCATGGGCTGGTCACCACCTCCATCCCTTTCAAAGGCAGCAAGGAAGACAGGATTTCTCTGGAGGCACTGCACTGGCTGTACAGGTTCCCACCCACCTGCACAGGAGAGGGGCCAGTGGCACCTGTCCCTTCTTCCCCACGCTAGGTGGAGGAACTTTATAAGTATTAACACAGAGAATTTGAGGGTCACGGCACCAATGGGGTTGGCATCTTACTCCCCCTGGGAAAGCCAATGGTGAGAGGCTATCGTTGATACTCCCTGCCTGGTGGCAGAGCATTGGGAACAAGTCACTGCCACAGGTGGCCAGGGAAAGGTAAGTGGCTTTCTCAGAGAAGACCTGGTGGAGGGTCCCATCCAAAAAGACCCTCAACATATTCATTAATAAACTATAGTTTCACCTTGAATCTTTGAGCCAGGTAAATATCCTCCTAGGTTGTTGTCCTTTAGGAATTGCCTCGGTTGTGCTCGGACCTTGATCTTTTGTAAACATCTTAGCACCAGTTTGTGGTTGTCTAAAGGAGAGTCCAGTTGGAAATGTTATAAATCAATTTGGAGAACAGTAACCCCTTTATGACATTCAGACATCATATTTGTAAATATTGTATGTCTTTTCATTTAGTTAAGTCCTTTTAAAGACCTAAATATTATGCTTGAGGTTCTGCCTCGAGGGGGGAGGGGGGCATGGGGAATATACATAACCGTAATATTTGTACCCCCATAATATGCTGAAATAAAAAAAAAATAAATAAATAAATAAATAAAAGAAAGTGAATTAAAAATAAAAAGAGTGAATTACCATAAAAAAAAATAAAAAAAAATAAAGACCTAAATAAAGTTTAACCTATTTTATCTATAAAAGTCTTAGACATTTGCTTTTAGATTTATCTCCAAGGAACTTATACTTGTTATTTTAAATTATACCTTTTTTACATCATGTCTTCTAATAGTTGCATAGAAATGCAATTTCATTTTGTGTATTCATTTTATATCAACATAAATTACTAATTTTTAAATTTGCCTATCAATCTTTTGGATTTTTTGTATAGATATTCATGTCAAAATAATGATAAGAATCTTAATATTTACTTATTTTTCACTTAATTTGCTACTTTGGGATTATAATAAAAAGTGTAAAATATGAAGCTAGAGCACAAATCCTTGTTTTATTTTTAATTTTAAAATGTTTCTAAAGGTTTATCATGAAGTATGAGATTTGCTGTAGATTACTTGGGGACTTGCCTTCATCAGATTTTAAAAAGCTCTCTCCTACTCTTAGTTTGCTAAGAATACTTATCATGAATAAATGCTAAATTTTATTGAGTAACTTTTCCACATGATTTTTCTTTTTTAATCTGTTTAATATAATGAATACATAAGTCAATTTCTAATTTGAATCAGTCTTATATTCTACCTCTTTACTCTAGTGAAACCTTTCTGCCCCAAGGCATATTTTGCCTGATATTGATACAGCTCCACAAATGAACATTCACGGAGAATTTGCTAATAAATGTTTTTTCCATTCATGTTTTCAAATTTTATGTGTCTTCATGTTTCAAGTAAAAAGCATGTAACTGGGTTTTATTTCTTTTTATTATGTTCTGACAATCTCTGTGCAAACTGGCAAGTTTAGATTATATATATTTATTGTGAATACTGATAAATTTCCATCCACTTTACTCTTTTTATGCTTTCTTTGTGCTATTTTTTTCTATGTTACTATTTCTCCTTACATTCCTCCCTTCATGTTAATTGTAATTTGTCGTATTCCATTTTATTTCTTTACTTGTGTGGAAGTTATATGTTTTATTTCACTTCTCTAGATTTTTGAGGCACTTTGGCTGTGGAAGGTCTTTGAGGCCTAAGTTAAGAGGGTTTGTTTCATGAAAAATAACTACCATTTCGAAAACAACTTAGTGAGGAAGGAAGCAATGTTTTTCCTTTTTCCAAATCTTTTTCATGTCTGGCTTAACAAAAGACAATAGAATTCTCACCTGAAGTATATGAAGATATATAGTTGGGAGAGGGAGGAGTATTTTAATAGCCTTTGCAGATAATTTTAGATATTCTTCTTTGATACTACACCAAAACTCAATAAGTGGTAGTTTCTTAAATGTTATTTGCAATGTGGAATCCAAAGTTGTGCATTGTTTCAAAAAAATCCACTGGCCACTTTAACAGATCTTTTACCCAAGCATAATTTTGTGGCATCATTCATTGGTCATTTGGGATATATTAGTTCACAGTCACACAAATCATATAAATGTTAACATATTTCATTTATACAGTATCAAAAACTCACATTTGTTGATATCACCACCAATCTCATCAGAAAAGTCCTTAAGCATTGGGAAGCTGTCAAGCTCGTGATGGTCGATGCGTTTTCCAAAATTCTAATTTTTGTTTTAAAGCTTGAATGGTATCATTGCCAACACACACTGTCAGTGGTTTTCTTTGAAGTGACAAGCTCTATTTATTCACTTCTGAGAGAGCAGGGTGGGAGGGCTGGATGAGAGGCAGGTGGTTGCTTTCAATCCCACAAACTGTATCCTAAAGACAACCAAGTCCAGCAGCCTCCGACCAGAATGCAGCTGAGACAGCCACACTGGCCCGATGCAAGCTGAGGGGAGTAAAGCCCTGACTCAGAGCCCTGACTAGGCAGCAGAGAGGGCAAGCTCAGCCTGTCCCAGGACCACCCTCCTGGGGAGCCGGAGAGGACATCCTGGGCTTTCAGCCCATACACCCAAGACCCGCCTGCACTGGCCCCTCTCCAGCTAGGTGAGCATCCCTAGCCAGCAGCAAACCAGCCAGACAAGTCTCAGCCCTAAGGAGCTGATGTTCTAGTGGGGACACCAGCTGGGCACTGTCATGAAGATAAGGGGTAGGAAATGAGAGAATAAAAGCCAAACCTGGCCAGAGGGGTGACCTCTTATTACTGAAGAGACTAGGGTGTCATCTGACTTACTGGACCCATCTATCTGATTATTTTCCACCCCCAAAGTCCCAAATATCAATGACAATCACACTGACTTCATACCTGACATTTTGGTTAGCTCATACAGAACTAGGATAGCTAAATAAAATATAAAAAATAGTTCCTGCACATCCCACTATGATTATCCTAGGGTCTGGGCATCGCAGAAATTTCAGAAAATCCTCACCCTTTGATATAGTGGGACAGATTCCAGATCTAAAGCATTTTAAATAAAACTGTCTCTCACACACACACACACACACACACACACACACACCCCACCATCATTCTTTTAGGGTCTTCTAGGAATTTTGGTCTCCTAGGAGTACATTATAAAATGCAAATAACCCACGAGGAGGTCACACTTAATGCCACCAACGGTTTACACTTGAGTTAACAATTAACTCCTTAGGAGAGGCATCCAGTTTGCAGAACTTTCCAGCAGACCTCAGAAACCAACTGCCGACTCTCTCACTCCGCTACTGGGTCCCAACAAATGAAGAAACTCTGGGGGAGAGGGGTGCGCAGGAAAAGGAAGCACCTTCTCAGGATCACGCAGCCCACTGGCAGGAGGGTCAGTGGAGAAGCCCGTTCCAGACTCTCGCTCCAGGCCTCTAAGGCCTCCTGTTCCTTTTGGCACAATCAAAGATTTCCAAAGCATCACGAGGGTAGCTCCTGTTCAGAAGGGCCCCCTCTCCAGGCTGCAGATGCCTTGCACAACGTCCCTGCAGCTCTGGGAGTTGTTCTAGAATCTGCCTAAAGTCCACTCACCACTGGGTCTCCAGGCCCAGACCTTCAGCCCACTTCTCTCCCCTTGGTGCCACCTTCCAGGGTCCCTGTGCCAGCCGTGTGCAGGCACACCTGGCCCAGCCTGAGCACTTCTGCTCAAGCCCAACTGCAAAGGTCCTTTTTTGTCTGGAAAGAGGACTCAACAGCTATTGTGATAACACACCTCACACAGCACCTAGGATGTGCTCCACGGGGTGCTAGGGTAGAAAAAAGAAAAGAATAAGAGACATCTACAACACAAGGAGGGGAGTGATGAATGCTCTTGGGGCAGACCCTGAGCCAGCCCCTTTCTGCAGAGCAGTTCCTTTGGAAGCTTCTGGAACCCAAGATCTCCTCGTCCAGCATCCTGCTGCTCCATATCCCTCACAGTGGCTCTGGTGAGGGCATGGAGGGCCCACAAAACCAGTGGGAGACACACAGGAGTCACCCTGAAGGCCAAGCCCCCAGTTGTCACGACAACTTTCAGTTGAGACTTCAGTCATTCAACACCCTGCGAAGCCCCTCACTAAGATCCTTTGGTTTTGTATTACCAATTCAAATAGTCACTTTGCAAAATTGAAGTACATGGAAGGTAAATCTTAATGTGTCTATACGAGCATAGACCAACACTCCCTCCTTTAGATGAACTATCACTTGCCCATCACAGCCACGGTCCTGACTGGCCCTCTGCATACGTTAATTGTCATCTTTGGTGCAAGTCGGTGCTTTTCCAGGGGCATAGAGGCACAGCTCTGCAGTTTCAGGTAGAAACTTCCTTTTCATAAGTAATTAAATCTAAATCTAGTCATAGACTCCCAGCCCTAAAATTTAACCAATGTCTTATTAACAAATCTCTTCAATAACTACCCTTCCTCTGGCCACCTAATCTAGGTCCATGAGAAGGAATGTATGGAGATTTCAGGAAACTACCAGGCATCGCCTCTTATACATAGTTCTCGGGCCATAGTCTCTTCATTGAGTGAGGACTTGCCCCCCCCCCCACCGCCCGGCCCTTTACTTGCCCACCCCCAGCCTTCCACCAGCCTCCACCCCCTCACCAATCTCTCGAACCAACCCTTGGTCTGCCTGTTCATGTTTCCCAGTCCTGTTTAATTGATCAATCAATTCTGTCTCATCATTAAAACTTGCATTTATAGAATCTCCTTTTTCCTTGTGTATCTCTTAGGAATCGAGGCACATTGCTCCCAATACACACATTTAGTCGTCCCTCGGCATCCACAAGGGATTGCTTCCAGGACACCTCCCTACACCAAAATCTGCCGTGCTCAAGTCATTTTGCATATAACTACGCACAGATTGCTTATGATACCTAACACAATGTAAATGTTATGCAAACCATTGTTATACTATATTTTTATTAGTATTATTTTTATTGTTTTACTGCTATCTTTATATATATATATTTTTTCAATCCTCAGGTGTTTGAATCTTCAGATGTGGAACCCGTGTGTAGGAGGAGCGGACTGTATTCTGGGGGAAGAGAACGATTTATCGCATGTTTATCACTAAGCAGTTCAAGCAAGGGTGAGGCATCCCTTACCTGGGAGGTCGCCACAGGAATTATGAGGAACACGGGGAGCTGCCTCCCCAGTGTAGGAGCCTTGCAGTTTGGGTGGGATTGATCCCACCCCAGCTCCATGAGCGGGCCCGGATCTGTCTAAACCATGATTCACCAATCATCATATCCTCACGCTCTCAAAACAAAAATTGATTCAGAAATGGGCATTTGACCTAAGTTTGTCCAATCCCAGTGAAATCTAGGACTTAGGTTCTATGGTTGGGAAGAAGAAATAGCCCCTCTGTCCGGCCGGACATGCATGGGAAAGCGTGCATTCCCCTCTGCTTGTTCCTGGCAACCGTCTTGAGACCACATAGGGAGCCGACCTTAGGGTGGAGCTGACGCCATGGAAAATAGAGGGAAGAGGAGGAAAAATGTCCAGTCTTTGATGTCACCCTGAGCTTCTGGATCAAACCTGGCTAAGTATCAACGCTGCCTCTGGACTTTTCAGTGACATAAAAACTCTTGTTATCGTTTAAGCTAGTTTGACTTGGATTTTCTGCGGCTTATAGCCAAAAGCACTTTAACCAATACAGAATTTCATGAATCCAGAGGAATTTTGCATGGTCATAGGTGACATCTGAGAATGCCACAAATCCTGCAATTCAAAACATGTTTCTGGGCAGGTAAAGCAGGAGGGGTGAATACACCTGAGCCATAAAAAGTGCCCCTCAGTAATTCAGCATTGTTCTCCTTACTAACAGTCCCTCTTTAATAGACATTAATGGCATCAGAGCTTCCCAAATTGTTGCTATTTACAGCACAGTGAGTTGAGGATATTCTATTTTTTTCAGCCACTACGTGTATCTCTAAGGTTTGACTTCTGTAGCAGGATGCCACGGCTCACCGGACCTCAAGGCACGTTGTACAAATGTGCAAGGACGCTCTTCCCCCTCCCGTCTCCCAGCTCTCTGCCTGCTCCCCGATTCTCCCACCCCTGCTCACCCCTGTGGGCCTTCAAAGGGTTAAATGCTAGAGAAGTGGCTTTTAAGAACAGCTGGAAACAAAGTGTTGCCCCAGGCTGACAGCAACCAATAAAAGGTCAGGAGGTCAAGAGAATCATTTTTTTTTCCATGGGAATAATTTTCTAAGGGAAATGGTAAAGTTATTTAAGTCACCAGGTGGGACACATACAGGGTAATCTTTTCTAGCTCTCAAGAAATGGATGACGTTTTTTCTGACAGATTTTGCCTATCTCTAATTTACGTAATGAACCCCAAACCTTGATAACATTAAATGATTTTTTATGTATTTATATATATATATATATACACACACACATATCTGCCATACTGTTTTTGTTTTTTGGGTTTGTTGGGTTTTTTTGTTTTTTGTGGAGTTTTTTGGTTTGTTTTTTGTGAAATAATACCACCTCTTTGGAAATAAACATGGAGGAGGGGAGAGGGAAATGAAATGTTCTTACCCTTTAACCTAGTAATCCCACTCTCGGGAATGCAGCCCAAAGAAATATATTCAACAGGGGAAATAAGCTTCATGTGCAAAGATGTTCACTGCAACATTATTTATGATAGAAAAAAAAAACCTAATGCTTCAGCAAAAGGGGGCAGGTTAGTGAATTATTACACATCAATGTGAGAGAATATCATGGACCATTAAAAATGCAAAGTAACAACATGGAAAATGTCAACTTAAAAAAGCAGACATAAAACAATTTGCACAGATCATTTTGACTAGGTGACTGCATCTTTGGTAAATAAAGAGTGGAAAGTGCAGCAATGATGATGAGTGTTAAATTGAGCCTGTAGAATAATGAGAGATCCTCTTCTTTTTTCCTCACTTTTATGTAACATTAATTTATTTTCTCTGATTAAAAATATAATTTTGTTAGGGAAATGAAAAATGTTCCTAAATTGTGGTAAGAGTTGTACACCCCTATGAATGTACTAAAAACTATGGAATTGTACCCTTTCAATGGTGAAATGCCTAGTATATGAATTATATCTCAATAAAGCTGTTGTAAAACAGGTAATTTTGTTTGTAAAAATGTGAACCACTTTCAGTAAAGAAAGAAAAAGGTCTTTGTTTCCAATTTAAGGAATAGTGCCATTCAACAGCTGGATTATACAGGGATTTTAAATGAATTCTGAGCACAATTTATTAAGTTGGTGACAAATACCACCTTGGGCCCTGTTTTAACCAGAGCACACCCAGGGTGCTTAAAGGGACAGGAGCCTGCCTGGTCCCTCTTGAGATGAACTAGGCATTAGTGGGAAAAAAGTTCTGAAATCAGACAGATGGAGTCCAAGTTGCAAAGCAGCAACATGATCATAGTATTGTTCTGGGCAGCTGATGTTCTCTCTGAGCCTGTGTTTCTTCCTCAGCAAAATAGAGCTAATTCCACCTTCCTAATAAGGTTGTTGTGAAAATTAAAATGCATGGTGCACGTAAAACATCCAAGGCATAGAAGATACTCAGTATCTACTATATTTTTTATTGAAAAATAGAGGTGCAATTGAACACAGTTTTCAAATTACTTTGAATTTTGTTCGGGGGAAGGAGTCCCCCCACGATGAGCCTGTGATTAGCACGCTGCTGTGCCGCGGAGCTGAGTCTGTCTGAATGACCCCTAAAACGCATGAACAGTGTTTTCTAAAAGTCTGACCACTGGTCCTGGTCACTGGTCTCTTATCCCCAACAACCTGACCCTACAGCAACCATGTTTGTCTGCATGGCCCATCCCAAATCACCCAAGCCTGGAAAGGAGAGAACAAATCTTTATCCCAGGGCTCCTAGAATAACTGTTGCATTTAGTCGAGTGAAGTCACCTAAACCAGTTTCCCACGGCCACGTAAACTCCAGTTGGAGATTTTCACTCATGATGAAACTGACTTGCTGCTAATGTGAAAATCCTGCAGAATAATGACAATCACCAAGGCTTTGGGATTCGAAAGACCTAGAGCTGAATATTATCTCGACCCCCTTTTACAGCCTTCACGCAAATTACTTACCATATCTGAGACATGGTTTCCTCCATTGGAAAATGGGGCTTATAAGACCCAAGTCATATTGTAGAAAGGATTAAATGAGATGAAATATAAACATTATCTGGCACAGGGTAGATGCCCGGTAAATGGTAATATTATCCTCCCTTCCCGGTTGCACTGTGATTGACGGGCATCTCTTCCGCTAAGATTGACTCATTCATCCTCCTTCTCATTCTCTTTCTCCTGTTCCCCAGCCCCACTCCCACCCCTGATTCCTTCCCCTTACCAAACCAGCAAGTCCCAGAGCATAAGCCTCCAAATGTCAGTCAGCACCGACCCTGCCCACAGCATATGGCCCCATCCAAACTCCCCATGATCTCACCCAATTGGACTGTTATTTTTACAGACTGGTATTGAGAAGCATAAACCAGGAATTTTTTTATACGCTGTCACGCTGGGTATTCTCAGGCCTGCAGTGCAGATGGAGCGTTCCTAGAATTTTACGGTACAACAAACACACGGGCGTCTGTGCTCTTCTTAAGAGGCACAGCCTCTCGGGGCCAGAGGAAAGCAGCAGAGGGCTCCTCACTCCGGCTCCACACTCTCTCTGCCTTGTGTGCCAGCCAGGCATTCCCTGGGGCAGCCGCTGCTCTGGGAGAAAGAACAGATGGCCAGGGGAACAGGCAACTCTGCGGCCAGCGACCCTGGGCACCCACTGTATGAGAGTCACTGGTCAGGCCGCACGTAAGGGAGGAAGCTGAGCTGCCTGTTCCAGACAAGCAATCCCGTCCCTCTACGGCCAGGAGCAACGAGCATGGCATGAAGAAGGCTGGGGAGTCATGTGTTCCTACCTCCCTACTTGCCATTGCGGGAAAAACAAGAATTCACAACATTTGGACATGTACTAGAATTGTTTAAACTGTAATAAATTGCCTGTGTAAATTATGAAACATAAGCCACGTTTTTTGTTCTGTAATTGTGTAAAAAGTACACACATGCACACAGAGACATATATATTTATATTCACTTTCTGCAGTGTCAGTCACCTGTGGTCAACTGCAGTCTGAAAATATTAACTGGAAAATTCCAGAAATAAGCAATTTGAAAGTTTTAAATTGCAGACTGTTCTGAGTAGCGGGGTGAAATCTCTTGCTGTCCTGCTCCATCCCACCTGGGATGCGAATCATCCCTTTGTCCAGCATGTATATTATATTTATATAACAAATATTTTTCCAAAAGTAGAAAGGAAAAGCAAAGGAAGGTACAAGCACTTTGGTCTTACAGGAGTAGCATGTTATAGCAGCACCACCTCCCACCGGTGTTCCCCTCTCTCCTCCTTCCCTTTCTCTCTCTCTCTCTCCCCCCACCCCCTGTCTCCCCTTGTCTGGTGAAGACTCACACAGTTTTCTTAGCTTATTACACGCATTTCTGACTCTCAGTGGCCCAATAATTTGCTGTCATCAGTTATGGCTTCTTTCTTGGTAACTGCAATTATTTGAAAACAATGTCAGCATGAAAGTCTTTCTTCTTTCTCCCTGGCAACCACTCGGGGGTTTGTCCCTCACGTGCCCTGTCTTGCCGCCTCTTCTGCCTTGCTTTTGCTCCTCTCTGTCCTCTGTCTGCCTCACCCCTTGCCCAGCTTGCAATGTCCCTGGAAAAGAACGGACAGGGTGACCTGTGTCTGTCCATGAGAAGTAACTCCTGTGCCCTCATAAGTAGGTCCAAGGCCACGGCCAGCAGACTTGCTAGCCAGCCCTCCAAATACTGTGGTAATGCCATGTGTATGCCAAAAATGCACCCACCGTGGCGGGCCCCAAGAGGGACACGCAGATGCCTCTCTCCCTCGCTCAGACCACACAGCAGAACAACTTCAAAAAATTGCAAGGGCTTGTTCCCAACCTGAGGGCCTAAGGCCTCAGAGCTCCTCAAAGAGAAGAACAAATGTTCACGACTCCTTCCAACATTCTAAAAATGCTAATAAAACCCATGTATTGGCTCACAGGGGACTGCCCGTGATGGCTTAATTGTCACATTTCTCTGCTTTGGCCCGGCATGGTATTGTCACAATCTGAGATAACTGGCAAAACCACACAGATCAGAGCCCTAAAGAAGACAAATATATCATTTATTAAAGCAAGAAGTAAGTAAAATAATTATTACCTAACAAACTAGCATGGTTGGCGGACAAAAGTCTTTCTAAACGCCAAGACCAGCAGGCAGAGATTCTTGAATAAAATGGTCCTTAATACAGAAATAGTCAAACTCAACCTCACTCCAAAGGAAAGCCCTTGGTAGCTGTCTGGGTCAAGGTTATTGTGCAAGTGAGGCTGAAGTGAGAGAGATAACAGCTGCTATTAGCCTGAAACTCCTCCACGGCTTCCCAGGACATGGTGCTGAGTGGACACCTTCATGAGTCACTGTCCCAAGCACTGAGAAATGGAAGAGTGACAACTTCCACATCTTGACTCAAATCCCCAGAGGCTGAGGATGGACACTGGGGATGTATTATCTCTACAGGGCTCCAAAATGGACAATACATACAATGGACAACTGGATCTTTTGCCAGTTCCACATCATGTTTATAGATACCTATGGCACTCCTCCCTAAATGGCACTAACCCGCAAACGCCCGTTGGTTAAAGATGGTGGTAAGAAGAGTAAATTCAGAAGCTGAGTCCCTCATGTGGGCCAGCTCAGTGAGTGCAATGGCTTCATGCCCACCTCCCTAGTACTCTGCAATGGCAAAAGCTCTACATATTTCTCTTCTTCCCCTCTGCTTCTCCCCAACTCCTGGGTCTGTGGCAGACAACCAGTGAGCTTCCCCTTCCACTGTAAAGTTGAGTTTGGTAACCAGTGAATTGCCCACCTATGTCCCACCATCCCAGAGAGATGCCCCACTGGCCCAGAGAGAGCTGTCAGCCCAGCCATGTAGAAACCGTACAACAACAGTGAACAGAAATGACTGTCATTCCTAGACAAGCAACCAAAATCCAGATTAACTTCACCCAGAAGAACTATGAGAACGACATGAACATTTTACAGCCCTGTCCTTTACCAGCCTGGTCCCTTTGCAGCAGGGTCACACTAATAGCTGAATTGCTCAGATGCTCCTGAGCTCCTGAGATATTCCAAATTCTTATTAAGTAAATTGATAGAAAAAGAAAGAAAGGCATTTCCTGTAGACTGTTCTGCTGATTGTAACCAACAACACTGACTTCACCAGACCTTGTTGATACAAATACTTGTTCCCTTGCTCCCTTAAGAAGGGCTCTTTTCACATGGACCTTGTCAAGAGAAGATAAGAGAGAGAAGTGATAGCCCCATTGTCACAGCTGCCCCCATGGAACCTCTCCTCCAGAGGCCTCTGAGACTCTACATTGGATGCTGATTGTTCCAGAAATCCCCAAAACTATTTGTTTCATTGGACACTTTTCCCTAAGAACTCATAATTTAAATTTATTCTACTTCTTGAATTATCAATAGCCTGTTCCAGTCTATTTCATGTGTCAATTGCTGATAAAGCTGGTTCTCTTTATGCAATTTAGTATTTTGAGTTATGGTATTGATTTTTTTTTTACTTCTCCTTTTAATATAAGTAGTGTTTCTTACGTGCGTCTTTTAGGGACCACCCCTGCCAGGCAATAATTTCCCTTTCCTTACTTTGTTTAGACTTGACCATAACCCTGAGGAATCCTTGTTTCTCAGGTAAGGAAATTAAAGATAGTGAGGTAGTGAATTCCCTAAGAGCCACCCTTACCCCCGTTCACAGGGGTGAAATAGGTCTGACACCAAACTCTCTGGTCCCGTTATAATACCACGTAGCCACTCAACGTCGCTTTAGAAAACAACTCTGCCTCTATCATTTTAGAGGCAAAGTATTCATACAGTTGCTAAGTTGCTCTTCTTGCTGTTTGTTGAAGGTGGGGACCTTGCCATCCCGTGTGGTTCATTTCAATAAGAGCCACATACAGTGCCATGTATCAGCAAGCTCTGAGAACGGATTTTCAGATAGGGGATTGTCCTTTTCACCATGAGCTGCACCCCAGACTGGCCGGGGCTTCTCCTTCTTAAAGTCAGTGACACAATTTTCACCTTCTCTACACCCCAGAACTGTCTGCTCCTCTGTTTTATTCCCTTTGAGAGGCTCTCACCTTTGAGGCCAGATGTTCTATTCATCTCTCTCCCCCTAGTTCCTAGCACAGTATTGGCATTCAGCAGGCACTCAATAAGTATGTGATAAAAAATGAGTTAATCGAGGGATTGATTAGTTAATGGAAATAGCATTACTGGATTTGTTTCTAATGACAAAGCAAAGCAGCTTGATTTCCTGCGCCAGATCTGCACCCAGATTTACCTGTGTCAGCCTCTGTGGGTCCTTCCTTTTACTACCGAAATTAGTGGCCGAAGCATCTTGTATTTAAAGCTCTCAGGGAAAATAACACACAGGGGCTTTCAGATTGTAGACTGTTTTATGCTCATGTACTTATAAACCAGAGTTCAAGATAATTCCTGAAAATAACCTGCAATCTCTTTTCTCTTTGGCTTTAAAGGAAACCGCAGGTGCGTGCCAGCCCAGCTCAGACTCCACCCTGGGCAGCTGTCTTCGGAGAGGCTGGACCTGTGAGAGCTGCATGGAAATCATGCACTCGGGGATCTGACCTACAGATGTGGAGGGTCGGCGGGTTTGAGATCACTAACACAGTGGGGCCCTTGTCGGGAAGACACACAGCTAAACTGACCCTAGAAAGAGACAAAAGGGAGGGGAGACAAGGGAAAGGGAAAGAAGCACAGAAACGGAAGAGAGGACAGGGAACAGGGAAACAGCAGGAGACAGAGTGGTGGGAGAGCCTTGCACACTCCGGGGAGACCGGGAGAGCACTGAGAAAGCAGTCCTAGCACCTCAGGTGCTGAGCGTTCAGAGAGAACTCTAGCCAAAGAGTGGTTTCATCCAAAATTCCATATTATTAGAATCTTAGATTAAAAGGGAATTTAGAGCAATGTTGCTTGGGAGATTCACCTGGGGAGGGTTATAACAATGCAGATTCCTAGGCCCCACCTTCACAGATCTTCATCCCGTAGGTCTGCGGGACTGGGAGTAGATATATCGCTAGCAAACTCCCAGGGTGATCGCTGGAATAACCAGATTTGGAAACTTCTGCCTTAGCATTTGCCCAGCCCTGTGAAAACACAGGCATTCCAGCTCTGCTGACACCACCTGCACACTTCCAAGGGCAGGAAGCACATGACTTTTGAGATAACTCTGGTTGTTCGAAAATTCTGGTTTTTTCACACAGTGCTCATATTTGCCTCAGGAACTGAGCTCTGCCAATTTAGAAAAAAGAATAAGGCAAGAAATTGAAGATGTGCATCCCCTGGCCCCAACAGGGAAGACATAATTAGAAAATCAAGCTGCTGCTGCCACTACTCCAACATCCTTTATTCTCTCTGTCAAGATGCCCAACACCCAGTTACTATGAAATCCAGCGTAGCCACGAGGACAGGTTCTGTGTTCATATTTCTGATTACGTACGGCCTCCCCATAGAAGCTAAAAAGGCACAACATGCAGAAACCCCCGTTTACTGGATCAACTGGGACAGTAGGAAAGATTTGCTATTTCTTGTCCATTCTTGCCAGAAAAAGACAGCCTCTGTTTGACTTCCTAAGAGGAGACAAGGCGGACCAATGCCTGCAATGCCTACATGTGCTATGGAAATTCTTCCCCAACCAACAAACCAGGTAGAGGTTCTTGTCTCTGAATTAGCAGTTTCCTCAAAAGCGGGGCCAGGGGTGTCTCCTCTTTGAAACCCTTGGGAAATCTTTGCATTCACTAATTTGACAGCTCCAAGGGTGTCTGTTTTTAACAAGGCTCGGAAATCTTTTCGAGGAGGTCTCTTTCTTCCTTAAGAAGAGGCTCCGCAGCCCCCCTCCACCCACAGACCCGACGGCCCACGGTTAATGTTCAGCTGGGTTGGCCGGAACCCCACACACTGTCCTGGTTTCAGGTCTGAAAGTGTCATGTCATTCAGGAAGGGGGTGGGAAGGCACGGAGACAAGGTTCCTGCTGGATGTCAGTTCTTGCCATGAAAAGTGATTGATGGGGAACCAGGAAGAGCTCCTAGCTGAGTCTTGGAAAAGAATAAATATACAAACCGAAACACTCCTGGGGGAGTTCTGCATGACAGAAAACAATCCAAAGGCCAGAAGGGATTGTTTTAGCCAACTCCCCTCCTTCCCTGCAGGAAAATACTGCCCTGCAGCACAGTGAGTATGAAGAGGGTAGAAAAGCAAGCTCCCTTCAGGATTCTGTTAACCCTGGGAGATTCTGGATCCCTTGCTAGCGGGGAAACCCTACCAGGGAAGCCAGTGCACAGGTAGCCCAGGTTTGGAGGGAGAGATAAGCGAGGGGACAGCCCCTGGCATTCACCAGCAGACCACCAAGCTGAAGGCAGGGTGAGCACGTGGGAGGAGCTTCCCTGAGACTCATTATGCATTCGAGAGTTAGAGCCAGCTCCCACCCTGCCGCAGAGGGGCTCCCACAAGTCAAACCAAGCACACAGGCATGAGAAATCCAGAAAACCTACACCTATGGACCATCTGTTGTGTACCAGGCGCAGCATACCCTGGTTTAATTTCCATGCTCTATGGTGGGTAATATTTCCCCATTGTACAAATGAGGAAGAGGACAAAGGATGTGCCTAGGGTGGTGAGGCTAGTGAATGAGGGGTGGGAGATTAGAACACACATCCATCTAAATCCAGAGAGCGTTCCCTACAGCAGCCCTCAATTCTGCCCCACAAGAAATAACATTTTCCTTAGAATCTAAGAAATAAGGACCATTTCTTCACTTCCTTAGTCAGCCCATGTGGCTCCTAGTCACATCTGACCATGCCCCCTTTCCATCCTGCTACATCTTGTGCAAAGACCTAGGCAGGACCACCAGGCGGTCTTTCTAAGTCTCATCCCAAACCCAACGCAAGGTTCCCCCAATCTGGAAGAAGAATCGCTGTTAATACACCATTGTTAACCAGTAATTGCTTTCCTTTGCGCTGCTTCACCTTTTCTAAAGCCATGGGCAATTTCTCCCAGCATCTACCTTCTTGAAGCTTTTGTTTAAGTCTTTAAAAGACACGGCTTTCCAAAGAAATAATTAAGGCTTTCATGCTCCACACTTTTAACAAATATATTTTGACCTCGTTTCATCCCTTTTTGGAAGGGAGCAGTTTTCTGGCACCTTAAAGGGATTTTCATTCAATTATCCTCCTGAATCCTCTTTTCTTCTTGTGGCACAAAAAGCTTCCCGTTTGCCTCCAAAGGTGAAATTAGGTGCTTGTCCATTCAGCATCAGGCAGGGTTTTAAATTGGATGAAATAATAATGCTGCTTTGAATTTCAAGGCGGCCTTCACAGAAAGAAATTAGAATCTGCCCTGAGAAGCTGTCCCATCATTCAGGGCCCTTCATTCTCTTGGTGCTCTGGGGGAAGGGGCCCGGCAGGGCTGGAATTCCAATTCACACGAACAAACAAAGACTCTTTAAAAAGTTTATTCAAGAGTTAGGATAAAGCCAGGAAGACTGTTCCTGTCCCTGGGTGCTTCTGGGCCAGGAGACGGTGCTGGTCTTTATATTTAAACAACCTCACCCTCAGCCCCGGCTTCATGCCTGGAGGCAAACCTTCCCCAATGAGGACTGAAGAGCCATGAGCATTTTCTTTTTAATAAAACAGAATGAACTCAAAAGGAATGATGATTAAAATCAAACAAAATTCAACAGAAAAAAATGAAAAATAAAAAAAAAAAGACTGGGATTAGTTTGACCCAAGCCTTTATCTTTTAATTTAAAACAGACAACTTCTTCCAAATATGGCAGCCGAAGACGAACAGTTTCATTATATTCCTCATAAAGCATCTAATTGCCTCCCCGCCATCGAGGACCACCCGAGTACACACGCGCGCGCGCACGCACACACACACACACCCTAGACAGACAACAGAACCATCAGCAGGAGAAACCTGACCAGTTGGCATCCTTTAATCAGTGGAGATATTTTAAATAACTCAGATGAAAAGAATATCGTCCATGTGCCTCCTACAACATGCCTGAAATACCTACCATTCACTGTCAGGCTGAGATGATTTTATTCCTAGAGAAAAGTAAGGAGTAGGTAACAGCGTGACAGCATGTCTTGGGGATAATCTGCCAAATTTATTCCAAAATTGAGGGATTCTCTCATCTCGTTAACCCAGTGTCACCTGGGAGAGGAACGGGTCTGAATGACTCGCGAGGAAAAGAGCAAGTTGGATTGAAGCTCTGGGGCAGGGGAGGTAAGGCAGGAGGGCAGAGCGGAAAGCGCAGAGGAATGCTGGGAGGGGTCAGGGGACACGGGAAGGAAAACCAAAAACCAGAAACAAGCCAGCAAGGACAGCTTTTTCCTGCTTCTCAATTCTGCCTAAGGCCAGAATGGGTCTTACTCTATTAAATCTCCTAACCCCGATGCATTTCATGCTCTAAAACCCATCTGCATCAGAGCCTTTTATGTTGTGTGAGCATATCTATTCCACGGAGAAATACCCACCGATCTAAGCGGGACTCCCTCCCTGTGAGCTTCTTCCCTTGACATGCGCAGCACCCTGCACCCCCAGTGTGCCTCTAAAGTTGCAGTCATCTTCCACACTGTCTGCAGGGGGGAAGGGGGGGAATGGAAGCATTTAAGACACAGGTTCTTCTAAAAGGTACCAGATTTTTTGGACCCACCAGGCACTATCTGCCAGAAAAAAGGAATTCACCCCACTGCCCACACAGCGCAGAGGGAAAACAGCTTCCCTGGACTCAGGGCCTGTACGTACTCAGCCTCTAGGACTTTCTTTTGGTGAAACATGAAGTTTTTCAGCTGTCACCATCCCCAGTTGTCCTCAGAAGGTTAGAGCACAGACTGCCGGGCCCCACACAGAGTTTGTGACTCAGTAGGTCTCGGGTAGGACCTGGAAACTTACCTATACAACCGGCTCCCAGGCCACGCCGGTGCTGCCGGTCCAGGGAGCCTCTTTAAAACCACTGGTCTCGATAGATTTCTTCACTAGCAATCCACCTGGAACCACACAGTCAATCAGACTTCATCACGTTCACGTTCCAAATTGGGGAATCAGTAGTTTGCAGCCTGTGTTTCTTTCTTGCATTTCCGTCCCTGCCAGCCAGGTAAGGATTGTTACAAACTACGAGTTATGGCAAGAAACAATTAAAAATCCAACCTCCAGCACTCGCAAATGATTAAAAGTGGATTTATAATGTTCATAGCACACTTTTTCTTAAAAAAAAAAAAGGCAAAAACTGTAAACAAGCCAAACGTCTCTCAATGGGTGATAGGTTAAATAAGCTCTGCTGCGTCCTTACAATGACATATGTAATACTACTCAGCAACACAAAGGGAATGAATTATTGATACGTGCAACAACTTGGATGAACGTCCAGGGCATTGCCCTGAGTTAAAGAAGCGTGTTTGCAAAGGGGACATACCGTATGGCCAGCCTCTCTTTATATAATATTCTCAAAGTGACAAAAGTATGTGACGAAGAATAGATCAATGCTGGGAATTAAAGTTGGGGGAAGGCTTTGACTATAAAGGGATTAAAGGTATCGAGGAAGTTTCTTTGTGTTGATCAAACAGTTCTCCATCCTGATTATACAAATGCGATAAAATTTTGCAGATCATACACCAAAAGAAAAAAAAAGCACTTGTAAAAACTAGTAAAATCTGAATAAGATCTGTAATTAGTAGTATTGTACCACATCAATTCCCTGATTCTAATCACTGGGTTATGGTTATGTAAGATATTATCATCGAAGAAACTGGGTGAAGGGTCTGTAGAAGTTCTCTGTACTATTTTTGCAACTTCTATGTATACCTAAAATTATTTCAAAAGGAAATGTTGAATCAAAAATAAAAGCATCTGGGGAAAGGGAGTTGTTATTTGAATGAACTCTAAATAAACATAGGAGGCAGCAGTTTGGGGTGGAAATATTTGTTGAGTCAGGAGAACAGATTATGGTCCTGAGTCTGTTGCTAACACTGCATAGACGAGGGCAAGTTATCTAACCCCACCGGACTTCAGTTTTCTCATCTGTAAAATGGGAAGGGGAATTAGGCCATGGGACTTTTCTAACATTTCTAGTTCTTAGAGTCAAATCCTGGTTTTCAAGACCCATGTGTTTTCAATTATGCAAACCTGCTGCATATGGAAAAAAAAAATAGCTCCTGAAACAACTTCCTCGTGAATTTCTGTTGGTTTCTGATTGTGACAACTCTGCAAGAATGCCCTCCTTTGGTTTTACTGCAGTTCCCAGCTATGGTCAGAAAAGTTGCCTTGATTCTGCTCATCTACCTTGAAGAGAGTTTCCCATCACTCATTTGTCTCTACTATTTCTGTCACCCAGAAACATGCTGCAACCATGGTAGGCGCTCACACACAAGGATCTATTGCGTATGGGGAAGGAGCAAGCTAAGCCTTAGCAGTGAGACTATAAAGTTCATGACCAAAGGACCCAAGAAAATGCAGAGAAGCAAGCATGGCCCCTGTACCAGAAAGTCCTTCACGAGGAAGCCAGGTTTGCAAGCACTGGGCCTGCAGGCAGGTGCCCCGGCTGTCTTAGTGGAAGCAACACCTTAGAGCCACACAAGGAGTACCTTTGGCCACTGTTGGCCCATGTTTGCATAATAAGGAAGAAATGCTAGCAAAGATATCTACTGGAGTTTGTTAATACTTTAATTATCAGAAACAGCATGTAGGCTTGTATTAGGATACTTTCAGCCAGAAGGAACAGATAATCACACTCCCCCCCAAAAATATAAAATAAGGACATTTATGGACTCAGTTAACTGTAAGTCAAAAGGTAGAGCAAGTTTTTGTGTTAGTGGCTTTAGAATTGCACTAATGTGGTTGCGACTAGCCACATGTGGCTGCTGAACACTTGAAATGTGGCTAATGAGAACTGAGATATGCTTTAGGTATACAATACTTACTAGATTTCAGAAACTTTGTACAAAAAATGAATGTAAAATACCTCAATAATTTTATACTAATTATAGCTTAAATTATATTTTGAGTAATTAGATTAAATAGAATGTATTGTTTGGATTAATTTCACCTGTTTCTTTTTTGATTTTCTTTTTGATACGGCTACAGAAAATTTTAAATTACATATGTGGCTCATGTTATATGTCTACTGCTTTACTTTAGAACAACTTTGTCCCCCAGGAGATATTTGGCAATTGGAGACATTTTTGATTGTCATGAGCACGGTGGGGGTGCTACTGTCATCTACTGGATAAAGGCCAGGGATGCTTCTAAACATCCTACAATGCACAGGACATCCTCCTCTACAAAGAATTATCTGGCCCAAAATGTCAATTATTGAGAAGCCCTGATACAGAGGATTCTCCTCTTTGCCGAACATACTACTGGCTTCCTTTCAAGCCTGGTTCCCCTGGTGGTGGAAAGATGGCCGCCTACAGCTGTCTTTCTCATTCTTGTCTTGGGAAGGACAGACTGGCTTCCCCTGGCTCTCTCTTAAGACCAAAGGAGGACTTTCTCCCTTAGAGGTAGTGGAAATTTCAGGGATTTATTTCTGTGATCTGCAGATAAATTATTGTTTTCATTAACAAACTACATACTAGAAGGTCTACTTCTGTTATTATTCTCTGAGCTAGATCTGGTATTGAAAGTTAATGGCCACCCACAAGAAACATGTAGATCTCAGATAGTTACTCCAACAGACTGCTTCAAGTAATTCTTAGTATTTTCCATTATCAAATAAAGATGTGCTCTTTTCCAACATTGCACTGGCAAAACTGAATGTTCTCATTAACTGATGTTTCAATAATTAGTTTTATTTCTCCCAAAACCTAGTATCCAAATATTTGTTTGCTCAATTATGGGACCAAATAATTTTTCTTCTTATCGTCTCTTTTTCAGATGAATTCAATAAACCATATGTGGCATTTTTAATTAAACAGATTTTCAGAAAATGCAATAGAAGTGATGTGGAGAACAGGAGGGAGGATGGACAGCAGAGTTTAAACAGAGAGAAGTTCTCCATTTTTAACCAAATCAATAGCCTATCACCTTAGCGTGCAGAAAATTACATCACTCCAAATAAGGGAAGTGCTGTGAGGTTTATTTTATAGGGGAAGAAAAAAAAAACCCAAAACAAAAACATGTGCATTTAATCTGTTCCTTTGCAGAAGAGAACCAGAGATTTTGAGGACAGGAAGGCGAATACGTGCCTTGTCCGGTCAGAGTGATTAGACATCAAGTTAAAGCTCTTCAGAAAGTCATTCCTTTAGGGTTCTTCTGCTCACTCATTGTAAAGACATCCACATTCATTCACCTTTTTTCTTTATCTGAAGTCATCTCCTCTCTGTCTCCTTAGAGACTCCTCGCTGAAAATGCACTGAGAGGGCCACATCGAAAAGAGAAAACTCGACTTTAGTTCCTCCCTGCAAGCCCCACCACATGCCCCCAGCTGTCCACCTCTTCACCCCCCCTCTTACTCAGGCCCATAACTTATAATAAATAAGTCTGACCACCCACCTCGCTCTCAGTAACCACATAACTGGGGGTGCCCTTTGGTGACGAGGAGAGGAACATCAGTGTCTTCTCAGCTGTTCCATCCACTTCCCTTGTTAGCAATGGACCCACCTCTAAGGGAAGGTATACTTTTTGTGAGGGTAACACTGGCTACTGTAACAAAGAAACCCCATTATTGGGATGGCATAACAGTAAAAACATAGTCCTCACTCACTTAATGCTTCAGTGTGTTTGCTCCAGTTGGGGTGGAGGAGGGAGGCCAGGGGAGGAGGCTCCAGTTTCCAAGTGTCACCTCTCAGCAAGTAAGTGGAGAAGGCACAGGCACCACTTAGAAACCTCTGCCTAGGTGCCACCAACATTATTTCCATTTATAGGTAAAGCTAGCTGACATGCCTGGCTAGGCAGCAGCTTCCCGGCCAGCATCCTGTACCATGGAAAGACCCAAGAATTTGAAGTGGACAGTGGTTTTCTCTGCCACAGATGTCCCACACAAGGACAGAGGACAGGTCTAAAACTTAGTTATTCTAAAAGCTTCGTGCCTACTCCTTAAACTGTATATTTGTTTCTTGCAACAGGATACAGACAACACATTTTCCAAAGACTATTAATTGTAATTTTGGAAGACAACAGGAGTTAAAAGAATGGACTTGAGGTTCATTCAAGCTGTTTATAAATCTCAACTCCACTCCTGCTTTCTAAGTGACCTTGGAAAAATCACTTAACCCCTCATCTTGATTCCTTACCTCTAAGAAAAGGATATTAATGCCTATCTATTCAAATTATTGGTTTTATTAAATGAAATCTTGTATTTGAATTGCTTAGCCAGTGCCAAGCATATAGTAATGCTCAATAAATGAGAGCTATTGGAGTAAATGTTCTCATTTTTGTAATAGAAATGGTTACTTTAATCAGAAGAACCATTTTGAATCCTGGTTCAGATAAATAACAGTAAACCCAGTGTCCTTAAAGGTCCATGAAACAATTAAGACTCTAATAGAATTGAATTAGAATTGATTTAAAAGAGAAGACTCTTCTTTGAAAACACACATTTAAAACATCCTATCTTCCTTTCAGTTCTGCAAACCTCAAATCAAAAGAGCTTCAAGGTATGAAACAAAACACATTTGTTTGGCTTGGTTTGCTTTGTTGGCATTATTCATTTTTCATGTCTGAGTCTCGGTGCACACGTGTGCGTGTGCGTGTGCATGTGTAAATTATCATCTTCTTATGCTGCGCTGTATATGCAAATTTATAATAGACTCGGAGAGATCATTAATTCATGATATTTTCATAAACTTAAAATCTGAAGAAATGATAACAGATGACATTAGTATAAATGGAGCCAGATTCCCACCCTTTGATGTTTCCGAGGGATTCCGTCAGCTCCTGGACATGCTCGGCCTGGCTGAACGCGAAACTCTTGCCTCCTTCAGAGACAAATACCTACGTGGGGAGTTGCAATAGAAAACATAGAGCAATTCTATGTCCATTTATTAATTTGAATCTTTCTTTGGGATCTTTTTCCAAAGTGATTTTTTTAGTGATATTATTTTAGGCTCCCACTCAAATAAAGCAACTTAACAAGAATAAGATTTTTGTCATGGCAGAGAAGAAAAGAAATAAAAATAAGGAGAAATTTAAAAAGGACTGAGTCTGGCATCCAGTACCTTTCACCCTGTTCCTCATCTCCACATCACTCCTCTGCCCACAGTTAAGCCACTTATCGCGGCCACCAGTGGACTTTTCCCCTAAACCGTCCCTCCTCAAATCCCAGAAGTCAGGAGAGAGAGGAACAGGGAACGGTGTGGCGTGGGGGGCAGAGGATGGGGCCAGGGTCCTGCGACAGGCAGGTCCCAAGTGATGAGGAGCCAGATGGCAGGCAGGTCATTAATAAGGACCATGACCTAAGCCAGGAGCACCAGCTCAGGATGTAAGTTTCAGAGAACTTGAAGTCAAGAGCTGGTGGAAACTGAGGCAGGATGGAAACTGGGTGATAGGCAGAGTTAAAACAGTCCTGACTGAGTGCCATGACTAGCTCTCAATGCCCACAGCTTGCCTCGGTGGGCTTCAGCTGCATAGCAAACTGGCGCATCGGGAAGGCTTCAAGGGTCAAAGCGATGCTGTCACTGCAAGGTTTCTATAATATGAACAAATGGCCATGCTTCATACTGTCTTTCTCCATTTGTCCATTAAACACCAACTTCTTAACACCATTCTGTCCCGAGCCCTATACATACAAAGCTGAAAAGTTGCTCAGGTCAGAGAGGGAAATGAACGAGCAAACCGACAGAGTATAATGAGCAACAGTCACAGGGCATTCTGAGAGCACAGGAGAGACACATCTAAACCACAGCAAACAAGGCAGAGCTGACAAGGCAGGGGGTGGCCGGGGCCTGAGCTGATTTTCTCAGTCCTCCAGATCTCATAAGCAAATGGCTGCATAGCATTGAGCTCAGACCAGTTATCAATTTCTTTACAACAAACCACCCCAGACACTTACTATTGCTCCCAAATCTGTGGGTCAGCAACTGGGGGCTGAGCTCAGCTGAGCAGTTCTTTTGCCGTATTGTCTAAGGTTGTTCATGTCTGCAGCCATCTCACACTCATATAGGACAGGGTGGCCTAGAATGGCCGGACTCACCTGCCTGACTCTGGCTGTCATCTGTTTCCTGGGATTCTCTCTTTGCATGGTCTTAGAATTCCAAGAGGGCAAGTCCCAAACACAAGGGCTTATCAAACTTCTGCCTGTATCGTGTTTACTAATGTCCTATTAACCAAAGCAAGTCAGTTGGCCAAGCCCTGAGCAATGTGGGAGGAATGCACACAATGGCGTGGAGACCAGGAGGTGTGGTTCACAAGGGCTGTTGTTGTAACACTCTGCCATAGCTCCCTTCTCCAAATAATCCCAGCTCTGATACTGGACGCTGTTGGTGAGCTCCTCCTCCACCTGTCTCAACCCTCCGCAGGGGAACCAAGCTCACCCAGGGGTCTGAGGCAGGAATCATCTCCAATGACAGCCAAAGCCTTCAAACCTACCCCAGCTTCCAGGATGAGAATCCCTGGAGGCAAGATGGGGCCTGAACAGAGTCTCGGGAAGCAGGGATCTGAGGCCAAGGTCACCCCATCAATTGCAACCCAGACACCAGGAGAATAAACGAACAGAGAAGGTGTTGGGGAAGACAGATACTTGGGAGGAGCAAAAGGAGGAGTAAGTGGCCTTGAGGCCCCCCTGAATCCCAGAGATCTAACTCCTAGGGGCACAAGTGTCCAGAGTGTTTAGGTCTCAACAAGACCCTACTCAGTAACCCCCACTCAGAATGTTTCCCCTACAACCCGGCTACACATACACACTTGTCAGTTCACAAGAGTGTAGAATCTTGGTGTTGTGAGAAACTAGGAAGGTTTCTTATCTGAACTGTCATTTTTCTGATGAGTAAAATGAGATCCTAAGTGGTTAAGTGACCAACAAAATAGTGAGCGCAGAATCATGGGGGTGATGTAGCAAAAGGATTAAGAATACAGAATCTTAAATTTGTCCTAGATATTAAAGATTTGCAACCCTTAAACAGTGTGATAATTGTGGGGTTTATTCCCATACCTGATTAAATCAAAATGAGATTTTTTTTTCTTTTTTTTAATCATATGACTTTTGTTATGACTATTAGTTATCAATAATTTGCTATATGTTTCCAAATAGCTAGAAGAATTGTAATGTTCCCAACACAAAGAAAAGATAAATGTTTGAGGTGACAGATACCCCAATTACCCTTATTTGATCATTACACATGGTATACATGTATTCAAAACACCAAATATACCCCCAAAATATGTGCAACTATGATATCAATATAAAGCACAAAGGAAAAAAGGATTCACTAAAATTATGTTCACAGATACTGGAGACATTCAATATCTCTGTGATTAGAAGTGTCAAATAAGAATATTTCTAAAAATTATTAGATATGAAAGATCTGAAAAATTATTAGATATGAAAGACCTAAGATGTCTTTTTTTATCATTTAATCTAGTGATTAGAAAAGATATGAAGAATTTAACTAATCTTATTTGAAATAATAAGTTTTATTCCTGGAACTCATTTCACCCTAACTTTTCACTTAGTGAAGAGTCCCAAACAAATCGCAAACCTCCATTGACCACAATCACTTTTCTGTTCACATTAGTTTTTTTAAATACTTTTACTGTAGAGCAGTTTTTGGTTCACAGCAAACACATTAGACTTTTCAGCAACAACTTGTTTTATTAAAGCATCAAAACGTGACCACTCTGTCACCATCGTAATAAAAAAAAATGCCAAGATGCTGAGATCAAAGTGGTTTTTATTAAATTCTATACTTTTTCTTGAGAGATCATGGGTAGATACCCTTGCAAACCCCAGGACTTGTAATCACTGGTCTAATTTACTGAAGAAAGCCAAATCTTTTCCTCATACACAGAGCCTAACCAAGTCAAGATCCAGCGAGGGCAGCAGGGTTTCTCCACCCCAGCTCCGCTGACATTAGATCAGAGAATTCCCTGCCCCGTGCACTGCAGCCTCCTGGCCTCTCCTTGCTAGATGCCAGCAACATACCTCCAGTCAGGACAATCAAAAATCTTGGACATTGTCAAGTGTCTCTTAGGGCGAGGGGAATCATCCCCAGTTGAAAGCCACTGATCTAAGGAAATCACGGCCAATCAGAACAAAAATTATTTACCGTCCTCCACCTCTGCTTTCTTCACCTTGCTATAATCTAATAAGTTGCAGAAATAATTAGAGCGACTTTTGTTAATGACTTCTATATGCCAGCTAAGCCTTATCTCATTTAATCTTCCCAACAATTTTCTAACTTTAGTGTATTTTTACTAAGATGTCTGTTGAGGAACCAAGACTGGCTGAAAGAAGAGAAGAATATAGACCTACGGAAATAATGACTGAAGTTGGGCAAAGGATTGTTCTATCAAGTTATATATCAAACCTTGATATTTATTTTTTTTTTATTTCAGCATATTATGGGGGTACAAATATTACGGTTATGTGTATTGCCCATGTCCCCCCTCCCCCCTCGAGGCAGAGCTTCAAGCGTGACCATCCCTCAAACGTCAACCTTGATATTTAATTAAAGGTTTGTCTTTGCTTTACCAATCTAGATAACATTTTCTTTAATACCCAATAGAAGGTCTTCCATACATTTTATAAAGATTAAGGTCCAACAACAGCAATCTCAGCAAGGTTTTTAGCAAATAAAGATGAAATCCAAACCCATTTAGTTGTGTAAAATGTGCTGGTTCCCTAAAGTATTAGTTTCAACGTGTTTCTTTCCCAAACCTAAACGGTTGCTTGAGGGCTTTATGCGTTTAGCGAGCAAAGAATAAACGCAAGTTGCTTAAGGCTTTGTACATGACAGATATCACGCTGGAAACAGCATTCATCATCTTCACCTAATCCTTACAACACCTCTGTGAGGGAAGTTTTATCCTCAGTTTTCTGCTACGACAACGAGGGGTCAGAGTGCCACAGTTTCCTAGATGTGTAGTGGTAGAGCCTGGATTTGAACCCGTCTGTGCAAAGACAAAGCAATGCTCTTGGTGTTTCGGCACTTTCCCAGAGCTCTGAACCGCACCAGTCGGCGCATAGTCCTGGTTAAGGGTGAAAATACATTATACTAAAGCAAGAGGGAAATTTTAGGTTAAATACGATATTTGAGAAGAACACCTTCTACGTGGCACTGGAGGTGGACATGTGTGTTTGGAACTAGCTTGTATGTGATATTTCGGGTAGAAATGAAGTGGGCCAAGGGAGAAGAACTTAACATAAATAACTCAGTCAGCAAGAAGACTCTGTCTCCGTGAAGGAGCAGCAACTACAGAGGAAGCAAGAGGGAAGCACTGAGTTTGGGAAGCAGCTGGTGTGAACCTCGGTCGTCTTCCTACGAGGAAGGTCTGACCTGTGGAGAAAAGGGATTGCACAGGGGTTGTGTCGTGGCCAAGGTAAGTCAGCCAGGTGTCCGTGGGTCCGTGACGAACCCCTGTCCCCTACCCCTGTCCCATCACTGCACGGAAGGAAACCGGGCAGGGAGGAGGCGGAGTCGATGCCAAACGTATTTTCACTGAAGCTCTCCGGATCCTGTGAGATTTTAGGAGTGCACACCCTCATCCCAAATCCATGATCATCCTCCATTTGCCGCTAGGGGCTCACTTAGATCATCACAGGACGTTTAGGTTTCCTTGACAGGTGATGTCTGGCGCATGCTGCGTCTGGCCTAAATGTTCAGTGGAGTGGGCTGGGAGCTCTTCAACTTGAAGATCCCTGTTCAAGACTCAGAGAGTGAAGGAAGAAGGAGAAAGTGAAGCCCCCTCTATACCCCCGGAAGGCAGGCTGAGTCCTCACTGTGAAGCCAGGTTGTAAGTCACAGGACAGGACAGTGACAGATCGACTGAGGCAGCCATCACTCCAAGGTCTGCCAAAAGGTTCTTGAGCACCTTCTGCTGAGGCAGCTCCGATCTGATGAGAATTCGCACACGCTTGTCTCACATTTCCCACTGAGCTAGTCCGCAGCCTTTTATCAGCCCCACCCACCTGCCCATTCTCCCCCAGGTCATAATAGTCGCCATCTGCCTGGGAGCATTCATTTTCATTACAAATCTGGCAAAGAAAATGTTATCTTTCCTCTAAAACCAAAATAGATACATATATTATGGAGAATACCAAACTCGCAAGACTTTTTAAAGTGCAAAAAGAAAAGATTCCGAATAAATATCATACCTCAGCTGAACCATTTCGAATGTTACGGCAAGTGTTAACAGCTCTCACACCAGCTCTTGATCAGGGAAATAACGGAGTAGCACGTGGAGAGCGGAGAACAGCCTTTATTCCGTCAACATGCCCCGCTGACTTCTGATCTTCTGCCCCCCCTTCCCCGGCTCCTCCTGCTTTTATACCTTTAGTAGGACTCAAAAAGCGTCCAATCAGCAACAAGCATTAACAGCCAATCAGCAACAAGCGTTAACATCCAATCAGCAATGAGCTATAACATCCAATCAGGAACAGGCTTTAACAACCTATCAGGAACAGTGGGATTCAAAATTACCCAATTGGGATCACGCAAGCAGCGCGACCAGAGGACAGGAGCAGGGGGCAGAGCATAGAGCGGGGGCCGGACCGGCCGGTGCGGTCCGTCTACGAGGCCCGGCTCCAGCAGTGCGCACCCGCGCACCCACACACCCGCCCACCTCTGCCTCCAGCCTGCTCCGCACAACACCGGCCCGCGGGGATGCGGAGCGGCGGGGAGGCGGCGAGCGGCCGCGTCCCATCCCCGACGGTCTTCCCCATCACGAAGACTGTGCCCATCCTCAGATCTCGGGGTGGGGCAGGAAGAGGTGGGTGGGGGTTACATTTGGGGTATTCAGAGCACCTCTGGGGAATCTTGAGAACCCCCACAAGTGAACCTGGACTTCTGGGTCCACACTAGTCTGAGAAAGCTCCCTAAGGGCCTGGGATCGGACGGTGCTCCGGGGGCTGGGCCCTTCTAGTTCCTCTTTTCTCTGTTTTTAGGGACGTCATAGTCGAGAAAATAGTTACTGATCCAAACCCAGAAAGAACATTCTCCAACTCCTCTTGGTTCCCCCAGCAAGTCCTCCTAGTCAGTCTGAAATCAAAAGTCCCCAAATTAAAAGTGAAGAAAAGGAAGTCAAGACTGAAAATGCAGAAGAGATAGATGGCAATTTAAGATCCTTTTATTTCTTCCCAGAAGCTCACGTCTGGAAAGAACGGATTCCAAACACAACTTCCCTTTCCCCAGCGGTGAGATCAGACAGCACCTAGTCCCAGTCAGGTCTTCACTTGGTTTTTATTTCAAGTCTGTGCATTTCCTATTTTGTTTGTGTGTGTGTGTGTGTGTTTGTTTTTGAGGCAGTACAGAGAGTTTTAAGATGACAATTGATGAGGTTTGTTTTTCTCTTCTTTTTTTATTAACTTCTGACAAGAGATACGAGTGTTCCCGTTTGGAGCATAAACTATGTATATTTTTTAAATTCTTGAAAATCCCTTTGGCCCAGAATAGGAAAAAAGGCAGACAGACAACCTTTGGGGAGACGATACCTTCCTGGCAGGGACTGAATTGTCCAGGATAACACTGTCCAGATTCCAGCGAGGAAGTGAACGCCCAGGGGCCTGCGGAGGTCTGGGAATTATTAACCGCAGGAGCAGCCCCACTTGCAGCTGCGAGGGAGAATGCTGAGGGCAGGATGCAAGGTGTCACTGTTAGCAGAAGCCGCCTCCGCCCGGAACTGTGCACAGCTGCCACCCTCCGCCAGCCCCCACCGGCCAAGCGCAGGCAGGCGTTTTGGAGGGAATGCAACTGCTCCCGAAAGCATGAAAAGGAAACACCTTCCTAACCTGAAGGTGTTTCTAATTACAGCAGCTAATTACCAAACTGCCACTGCATTTAATTGCCACAAACAAAATCACAAAAGAATAATTAACAAGTAAGGCTTGCACTAACAATTGAGCCAGGAAAGGAAGTAGAGGGAAAGAGAAAGAGGAGGGGTGGGAGGGGAGGAGGAGGAGGAGGAGGAGGGTGGGAGTCTAAATCCTGTGGTTTGTTGGGAGTATGTTTATCAGTCGTCCTGTGAACTTGTGAAATCTCAGGGCATGAAGCATTGCTCCAAGCAGTGAAAGGGGATAGCCGGTGAATGAACAACCAAGACCAATTACTTATGTTTTGTTTACCTGAATTTCTCAAGCTTCCTCTCGCCTCTTATTGATCCCCAGTTGGCTAGAGACATCTGTTTTTCCAGTTTTGTCATCATGCCCAAGAGTTCCTTTTCGTAAGTTATGATTTTGACGAAAGTGTAGAAAACCGTGTATTGATCTCACAGCAAAAGCTTGTCTTATCTCTAAAATGGAAAAACTAAAACTCCTGAAGTTCAAGCACTTGCACGTGACACAGTTCACAAAAAATACTCCTATACCTACTGTTGTGAGTCGAATTGTGCCCCCTCCCCTCATAGGCTGAAGTCCTAATCCTCAGGATTTGCAAACATGACCTGATTTGGCAATAGGGTCATTGCTAACGTGATTTGTTAAGATGAGAGCCATACTGGAGTAGGGGGGTGGGTGTCCTACTCCAATATGACCCGTGGCCTGATAAAAGGGGGATATTTGGACACACACAGGGAGAGTGCCAGGGAAAGATGAAGGCAGAGATCAAGTGACGGTCTACAAGCCAAGGAGCATCAAAGATGGCCAGCAAACCACCAGGAGCTAGAAGAGAGGCACGGAACAGATGCTTCCTTACAGCTCTCAAAAGGAAACAGCCCTGCCACATCTTGATCTTGGATTTCTACCCTTCAGAACTATGAGACGGTAAGTCCCTGTTGTTTAGTCACAGCATCCCAGCAAACTAATACACCTACTGATTCTCCCCCAGGATGCTCTTCCCATTGGGCCCCTTCCCTATGTCCCCATTTGCCACCACACTCCTTCAGTCGTTCAGCACCTCCTACTGGGACCATTGCGGCAGCCTCCTCGCTGCTCTGCCTGCCTTCACCTTCCCCTCATCCAACACCCCCTGCGCTAGGTGGAGCTTTCCTTACTGCAGCTCTGACAAGAGACTCTCAGGATTCAAATAATAATAAAAGCAATAGAAGAAAAATAACCTCTCGATGAGTATGTTGTATATGCCAGGTGTTGTGTGAGGCACAAGAAACAAAGAAAAGTAAAACATGCTTCCTACTCTCCAGGAACTCCCAACCTAACAGGGTGGGTGAGGACAGACACAGAACAGGTAATTAGATGGAGAGATGGTGGATGTGCACAGGGCATCACGGGAATAGGAGGACGGGCACCTGACCCATCATGGGAGTAGGGGCTGTTAGGAAGGAGAGACGCCTAAGCTGAGCTCGAAAACACTGGTCCTCGATCCTGGCTGCACACTGCAATCGCCTGGGAAGTTTCACAAACGTAGGTGCCTGTGTCACCCTGGCCCCCAGATACTGATTTAATTGGTCTGGGTTGTGGCTTGGTTTTAGGACGTTGCAAAAGATCTCCAGATGAGTCTAATATGCAGCCAATTTGGAGAACCTCTATCCTAAAACACTGATTCTCTGCAAATTGGAATCACCTGGAGAGTTTTAATAAACTCCAACATCTGGGTCCTGCCCCTAGAGATTTGATTTAATTGGTCTGGGTGTGGCCGTGAACTAAAGTATATTTTAATGCTCCCCAAATGATTGTAATATGCAGACAAGGCCCAGAGCCACTACCTTAGAGGAATGTTTCTCAAAATTGCATGTGCATAGGCCCCTCGGCTGGAGGTCTAGTTAATATGCACATTCCTAATCAGAAGGCCTGGGGTGGGGTCTGAGGTCCTACCTGTGCAAGGGAGGCCCCAGGTGCTGATGTCACTAGTCTTGCAGCCACATCTAAATTAGAAAGGCCTTAAAGAATCAGCACAAGTATTCCAGGTGGGACTAATGTGGCCCTGAACTAGGATGATGCCAAAGGGGAGAAGGACAGAGGACGGACAAGAGAGGTTCTTGCAATGACTCAGTGAGACCTGGTATTTGACACAGATGTGGGGACAAGAAAGTCAGGGGCATCGGTCAGGTTCTAGCATGGTAGCCTCAGCTTTCACATTCATCTCCGGGACATCCCCAGCAATGCCAAAGTCCTGCTGAATTCATGATCTATTTTATGTTTCCCAAGAACCATCTCCCAAGGTCCAGCTCAAACCTTTTCCTTAGTCATCTTCCCAGACACCTCACAGACAGGGTCAATCCTGTCTGCCTTGCTTTTCTTTACTCTTTCCCAAACACAAAAGGTACAAATTCCCATGCCCACAGGGGCCGTTCAGCGTGTACTTGGGGAGGGAGGCAGGCTGGGTAGCTGATATGAAAACAGGAGAGCCCGTGCCCTGTGTAAAGGAGCCGCAGCCACTCAGCTCCCCTGCGTGTGGCCTCACAGGAACACGGACCCAGCATTCCTGGATTGTTCATTTTCTAAGAGAAGCTCGACATCTGTAATTTTATGTGAAAACCCCAGGTGTTTAGATGTTGGCAATTCAAATATTTTCAAACATTCTCTGGGCCAAACAAAACAGATTCATGGACTCAAATCCAGCAGGGGTGACACTAATAGTGGCCTTTGTATCCTGTATCATGCCACTTCCAAAAATACATAAAGTCCTGCTATGATGGCACTAACCCGGGATGCCAATCCAGGTAAGATGGAGAAGGACCAGCTAGGGGGCCTGGCACCGCTGGGCGTGACCGGAGCAAAGTGAGTACTGTACAGTAGGTGGGAACACGGGGGAACACAGTGCCGACAGGTAAAGCTGAGAAGCAAACTAACACCAGGCCAAAAGAGTCTTAAATATTAAAGGCAACTGGGACTTCATTCTGGAGATGGCGGGACCTGTGCTAGTAGTATGTTGGAAATAAAGAAGGCAAATGATGTCCCACTCCACTTTATCTGTGTTTCCTTCTAGAATGTGACCCTATCTGGTACAATGCCACAGGTGACCAACTCAATGTCTGCAGGAATGAGGCAGGGGATGCATATATGTATATCCAACCAGGTATAAGATTGTAAGTGGGGGATGGCGGGGAGTTGTCCAGATGGAGAATGTACACGCCGTTTAGACTTTCAGATTCCAAATTTCAAAAAATACTGTGGGTGGAGGGAAAATTTGGCCTAGGAGTTCTAGCTTGCAACCTCTGAATAAAGGTTTTCTTAACCTCAAAACACACACTCAAGGCCGGGCACAGTGGCTCCTGCCAGTAATCCTGGCACTCTGGGAGGCCGAGGCGGGAGAACTGCTTGAGTTCAGGAGTTCAAGGCCAGCCTGAGCAAGAGAAAGACCCAGTCTCTACTAAAAACAGAAAAATTAGCCAGGCATGGTGGTGCATACCTTTAGTCTTAGCTACTCGGGAGGCTGAGGCAGGAGGATCACTTGAGCCCAGGAGTTTGAGATTACAGTGAGCCATGATCACACCACTGTATTCTAGCCAGGGTGGGTGACAGAGTAAGACTCTGTCTCAAAAAAACAAAACAAAACAAAAAAACCACCCTCACACACTCAAAAGGGACACACTTTGTCACTAATTCCAAAACACGAAGCCCACTAGTAGTAACCCTTATGGTTGAATGTTCACCTCATATCTAGTCAGCGTATACATAGCAAGGCTGTGAGATGTCAACGGAGGAACAGGGAGAACACCCTTGGGTGGAAACTCAACAAGAGCCAACATGGGGTGAACAGGGTGAACCCGAACCCAAAATTGACATACAGTCCTAATAACATGCTTTGCACATAATTTATGATCCATCAGGTTTTTTAGTGCTTGTTTAGTTTTAATTAAAATTATATAGGCTCAGGGGAAGAAATCAAATAAAGATGGGTGTGAAGAGGAAAATAAAAATTTCCCTTCTGCTACCAGCCTATGTATTTAAAATAACATTAATTAACAAATTATCTCTTAATAATATATAACGTACCAACATAAGTAATATCTAACAATAAGTAATACAAAAGGTGGAGGGAAATTTGGGGGGAGTAATGCTTTGAAAAACGAATGATTTTCCATCAGAAAAATAAATGGAGGTGAAAAGACACTGAAACATTTTTAAAATACTGAAATTTTTATTAATAAAAATATTATTAAGGCCGGGCTTGGTGGCTCACGCCTGCAAACCTAGCACTCTGGGAGGCCGAGGAGGGCAGATTGCTCAAGGTCAGGAGTTCAAAACCAGCCTGAGCAAGAGCGAGACCCCATCTCTACTAAAAAAAAAAAAAATAGAAATTAATTGGCCAACTAAAAATATATATAGGAAAAATTAGCCAGGCATGGTGGCGCATGCCTGTAGTCCCAGCTACTCGGGAGGCTGAGGCAGGAGGATTGCTTGAGCCCAGGAGTTTGAGGTTGCTGTGAGCTAGGCTGATGCCACGGCACTCTAGCCCGGGCAACAGAGTGAGATTCTCTCTTAAAAAAAAAAAAAAAAATTAATATCAAAGCATTCTTCAAAAGATGGTAAAATAAACACTTTGTTTTAATAAGTTAACATCTTTACAATGCTGGAAGGAAAAAAATCTGTCAACCCTGAACTGTATATCCAGAAAAAAATATCCTTCAGAAATGAGGGCAGAATAAAGACTTTTTGGACAAGGGAAAGCTAAAAGAATCATCAGCAATGAGCCTGCACTATGGGAAATTCTTCAGTCTGCAGGGAAATGACACTAATCGGAAACTCAGATGTACAAGAAGGAATGAAAAATGCCAGAAACTGTAAACATGTGGGTAAATATGCCATAGTCTTTTTTAATTTCTTTAAAAGACAACCGACCATTTAAAGCACAACAACAATATTGTATTGTGGGATTTATAAAATATATAAAATTAAAATATAAGATAGCAATAACACAAACATCCCTCTCCTCCTCACCCCTTCCCACTTTACCCACAGCCCTGCTAAGCCCAGACATATGACCAAGAACTGGATGCAAATTCTGGCACTACCGCTTCCTTATGTAGCCTCTGTCAAATCATTTAACTCCTCTAAACCTCAAATTCCTATTCTCAGCCTTGGCGGTTTTATCTCCATTTTCACAGGTTTGAGAGAACAGGCAGGAGTGCGCCCAGACTTTTGGTCTCCAGAGCCTGCTGAAACCCAGCTACCTCACAGCGTCACGATGCCGTGAGGTGTCCTGTGACCACAGGCAAGCCACTCACTGATGCTGGCCCCCCGAGGCTCCTCTGTCAAGCACGTACCCCCAGCAGCCTGCTCAGCTACCATTCAGCACCTCCGCCCTGGCCCCGGCCCCTCCCACTGGCCATGGCCTGTCCCCACATTGGGGGCTGAGCCAAGCACTGCTGCTGCAACCGCTGGGGACCTGTTTCCTGAGAGACCAGGGGGCAGCCCCCAGCCCTGGGCACTGTAGGCTGCACAAACACTGAACTAGAACATTCGAGTCAGTGACAAAGCAGGGAAAACTCAGGCTGTGTGATCATAGGACACCCACAGAGGAAGTCCCCACCATGTCAGTATGTCCTTGCCCAAACGCATTCAGTAAGCATTGCTTGAGCACCTACTGTGTGCCAGACATTGTGGTAAGCATTGAGAAGACAAGTTAACAAACACATTCTGTGTTTTTGAGAAATTCATGATGTCAGGGGCAGGGGACATGGAACAGACAGACACATAATTCAGGAGACAGATTTTATACAGTGCCATCAAAACACCAGAAATACTGTCAGGCCACCTGGATGGAGCACTGACCATGTGCTACACATCATGCTACACACTTGTGTTTGTTCTCTCGGGCTGCCATAGCAAATTACCAAAAACTCAGTGGCCTAAAACAACAGGAATTCACTCTCTCACAGTTCTAGAGACCTAAGTTCAAAATCAACGTGTCAGCAGGGCCACACTCCCTCCAAAGACTCTAGGGAGAATCCTTTCTTGCCTCTTCCAGTTTCTGGTGGCTCCAGGAGTTTCTGGACTTGTGGCCGCATCACTCCAATTTCTGCCTCTGTCTTCACGTAACCTTCTCTGTGTCTCTTTATGTTAAATCTGCTTCTGGCTTCCTCTTATAGAGAAATTGTCGTTGAATTTAAATCCAAGAAAATCCCATCTCCAGATCTTTAACTTAATTATATCTGCAAAGACCCTTATTCCAAGTAAGGTCACATTCCGGGGTCCTCGGTGGACATACTTTGAAGGGCCACAATTCAACCCACTATGGGGCTTTACAAACATCAACTGACCCACCCCTCAAAACAGCCTTCTAAGGCAACACTGTCAATGTCCTCATTCTACACATGGTGAAACTGAAGCCCAGGGAAGTTAACAAGTTGCTAAAGATAACATGGTTAACGATGAGAGAGCCAGGATTTGAACCCTGGTCTCTCTGATGTCTTAACCCATCCTCCATAAATCTGGTGATATCTGAAGCAGAGTGGGCTAACCCAGCCTGTGAGGTCAGACAGGTCCTCAGAGGAAGTGAGAGCCGAGATCAGCCCCGAAGGGTGAAGACATGTGAACCAGAAGAAGAAACCAAGGACGGGTATCCAAGCAGAAGAAGTAGCCTGGCCCAGGGGCCAACCCGTTCACTGCCAAGGAACAGCCACTCATTACAGCTGGAGTGTGGGGCGCAGGAGGGAGAGAAGTGAGGCAGAGAGCTGGGCAGGGCCGGAGTACAGGGCTTTGGTGCCGCGGAGGAGGACGACCCTTGTCTTACAGGCTGTCGGGAACCATTAGGTGAAACAGGACTTGCATATAACCCAGGCTAGGAGCGTGCAAGTGCTAGGCTGTGCTGCACGTTGGACAACAGGGAAAAGTGACCCAGAGCCTGTTGGCCAGCCCCACCTGGCTGCCCAGCTCGCTCTGAGGTCTGAGAACTGGTGGAATTGTGCCATTCAGGGGTCCCGGTGTCCCGGCCCCAGCTCTGCCACATCATGTGTGTCGTCTCTGCCTGCTGGGCTCAGAATCTAAGCCTCACTCTCAAGCACGCCAGACTTTTGAAGAAGGCATTTCTGATAGAAATGAAAATAGGACAGTCACCTCAGCAGCAACGGCGACGCAGGAGTCGTTCGCGGTTGGTTTACTGTCGGAAAGGTCGTGAGCACCCCCAGGCAGCTCACCTCTCTTCCTGGGGCTCAGGGAGACAGAGCTTGCGGAAGGCCCTGCACACACAAGCAAACGCCCACGGACTCTATCAGGAAGGTGAAGGAAAACAGACACACAGCACCCGGCACAAAGCCAGGGGAGAGGCGGCTCCCTCCCAAGCTGTGGCTACACTGATGGCGGCCGGACCACAGCCTAGAGGAAGGGGAGAGGTTGACATTGAGAAAACACATGATTTCCCCCCCCCCCATCCTGAATGCCTGTGAGCTCAGGCCCCCAAGTTCCTGCCAGCATACCTGTGGCCGATGCCAGGTAGACTGTGGGCAAGGCCGTTTGCTCGCTGGAATCCTGTGTATTCTGTGGGCAGCGAGAGTGGCTCGGCTAGACCTACGCTTCACGGTGACAACGTTCAGGCTTCACCAGGAGAAAGCTAATGGGCGTAACAGGAAGGGTGGCGGGGTGGGGGAGGTGCTCCTCAGATGAGCTCTAACGACAAGCAAGGATTGCTCCAGCCTCTAAGGATTTGGAGTTAAACACTGGGAAGAGTTCTTCTCGCATTTCTAGCTGTAGTTTTCCATGAACTGGACAATCTTTTTTAAGGAAAACACATTTTCTGTGGTTGGGTAAATACAAGAAAATCAAAGAATTAAGATAATTTTTTTTTTTTTTTTGAGACAGAGTCTCACTTTGTGGCCCAGGCCAGAGTCCCGTGGCGTCAGCCTAACTCACAGCAACCTCAAACTCCTGGGCTCAAGCGATCCTTCTGCCTCAGCCTCCCGAGTAGCTGGGACTACAGGCATGCGCCACCATGCCCGGCTAATTTTTTCTGTATATATTTTTAGTTGGTCAATTAATTTCTTTCTATTTTTTAGTAGAGACGAGGTCTCGCTCAGGCTGGTTTCGAACTCCTGACCTTGAGCAATCCGCCCGCCTCGGCCTCCCAGAGTGCTAAGATTACAGGCGTGAGCCACCACACCCGGCCATTAAGACAATTTTTGATGAACTGGAGAGACAGGGCTAACAGCTCCTATAATCACGCTTGTTTTCAGTTCAACATTTACTGAGAATCTACCACGTGTCGGACACTGAGCAACATGTTCTAGCAGCTCTGTTCTCAAACGCCACTCAGGATCCTCTGGCCATTCCACTTACTCTCTCCTCTGTCCCCTGCCTGCCTCCAGCTCTTAGACACCATAGGGCAAAGAAAGCGGTGGCTTAGTGTACAGAGCCAGGCTGCCTGGGATCAGACTTGGCTTTACACTTCCACGTGACTCAGTTTCCTTATCTGTAAAATGGGTGCTAATGGTACCTACCTCATAAGGTTGCCCTGGAGATAAGTGAGTTATCCCTACGTTAAGTGCTCGGGCCAGCGCCTGGCACCTAGGGAGTCCTCAGCAAGCTCCATCTCTTACTCAGGAAGCTTCAGCTCTCCACATTCTCATTCTCTGGGCCAGCTTTCCTTAGCCAAATCAGCCAAGGGAATTTCTGCCCTATAGAAAATAAGATTTCTTTCAGTTTCACACCACTCCCAAAGGAGCCCTTCTCTTTTGGGTTAAGTAGTTCTAGCTACCAACAATCACAATATTGCTTCACTAGCCATAACTTTCAGTAATTTATTAGATCCATTTAAAGTGTTTTTAATCACAAATGCTCTGGCTCAGTTAGACACAAAATTAAATGCAGGCAAGTAATTGTATTTTCTTCACATATTATGTTTGGAAAGAAATTGGAGTAGCTTAGCGCCTTCTTATCGTCAAAGGTTTCTCAAACCACGTGATTCTGTAAGAGAGGAAGTTCCCGTCACTTGCAGAAGATGTCAGCGAGATGCGGAGGGCTGCACAGGGAGTGGATCAGACACATCAAACTGTCAGACGGCAAAGGCTTGTCTCTTGGGTCTGAGCTACCTGGCCCTTTAATTTTCTTAGGATTTCTGGGGCAAATGGTCTTGTTCACCTTCAACATCGTCACTGCCTGCCATGGCAGTTCAGCTGGAGGGAAAGGAAAAAAGATGGGCTTGATGTAAACAGGGTTTATAGGCTCTGAATATGAGTTTGTGCGCAGTGTATGCCACGGGGTGGTGCGAGGATATTGATTATTTCATGGCTGAGAGATTTATAAGTAACCGGAAAATGCTTTCTATGACAAACTTATTATGGTTTATGAGATCGTTTAAAGCTGCGGTCCCCAACCGGTCCTTGTCCTGTTAGGGACAGGCCACAGAGCTCCGCTGCCCACCACCACTCACCCCCTCCCTCCCTTCCCCCTGGAGTCCCCCCATCCGTGGATAAATTATCTTCCATGAAATCTGTCCCTGGTGCCAAAAAGGTTGGGGACGGCTGGTTCAAGGGAAAGAACTTTGAGATTGGAAAATGCTGTATAATGGACCGCTTTAAAGTGGGAGCTTAGTCAATTAGTAAGCTTTCCAAAGTCAGAAAACCTTCTTGCATGTGCACTTTTTAAACTCAGTAATAAAATGTTGGATAACAGTCACAGGTTGGTGAAGTGATTTGACTTACTCTCACTCTTCATAACTTTTAAATAAATATTGGGTCTCAGGGCAGGAGTTCTGGAAAGAGAAGCATGTGCATATGGTGTTTTAGCCCCGTTTGACACATTAGGAAATCGAAACCACAGAAATTTGTAGCCAAAGACACACGGCTACAGAGCGACAAAGCTACCCAAAGCTCTCCCAGACCATTCCCAGGAAAGGTCCAGGCGGGGCTAAGCCTGAGGGTCTACACCCCTTATCCTGCCAGATGAGGGATTAAGTCAGATCCTTAGTTTTACCTCAGCCAGGACAGCTCCCTCTCAAAGCTGACATTGACAAAACCCCACATTTTGGTTTAAAGGACTGTGCAGTCAGCCTCTTTGCCTCTTCTGTCAGGATTTCCCATGGAATGGGTGACTCCCGCGTGATCTCAGAAAGTGTGGGACCTTCTATTCTTCCCCCCTCCAACTACCTGGCCCCCGCAGCCCTGGAGGAGGCAGAGGCGGAGGTACAAGGGGGGTGGGAGGGGCGGGGCCTGGCAGAGAGTGGAGTTACAGATCCTGCTCAGGTGCAGCTCCAGCACCCCACCAGGCCCTACTGCCCCGGTTTGCATCCTGGAACAGTCTCTCAGGAGATCCCGTGCTGTTTTGTGTGAAGGTCTGAAGGTCGCTGTGTGCCATCCTTGGTAGAGGCAGGCTGTGCTTGCAACAACGGTCTGTCTCCTCTGCCCTGTGGAGGGTTCCAGAACACAGTCTGCACACTGTCCAGGCTCTAGGTTTAATGCCTCACTTCCCTAAGTGCATCTCGCATGAGACAATTTTGGGTAGTACAAATGGAAACATTTTTTATAGCAGTTATGCATTTATTTAAATGCATATTAGCTATGCATAGTCCTGCTAACCTGTAATTTCATGTATATTGCTTCGGACAAGCTAATTTTGTAGATCTATACCTATAACATTGGATGCGCTAGCATTTTACCGCCTCCATGTCCTTAATTAGCTCCACACTGCAGCAAGAATATATATAGATTATCCTCCTGATTATGAGAAAGAGAAGGAAGAAACATTTCAGAGGTATATTAGCATGTTGGATGGTAATATACAGAAGAGGTAAAAAAAAAAAAAAAAGAGTGTTCTGGAGTCAAATTGCCTGGGCTAGCAATGTTGGTCCTTTAGTTTCCTAGCTGTGTGACCTTGGGCAAGTAACCAAACTTCTCTGTATTACTTTAAGGGTTGATCCATTAAAATTGGTTGGGCTCTTTGTTACTGCAGCTAGCATTACCCTCATACAGCTAACATGCAAGATCCAGCAAAGGATCTTCTTCTCTTCTGTGAATGTAGTCATTTGAAAAGGTATAAGGTGATCAAAACTAAAAGCATTGATTTACAACATTTAATAATATACTATTGTTGAAAATAAAATAATATAATGTGTTCAAATCTGAACAATTTTATAATTATCTTCCTTATCAAAATCATCAGAGTTATCAAAGATGCCACAGGCATGCTTGGAATTTAGCTCTCGAGTAGGTCCGGGACTGCCGCCCTCGGGCCAGCACACTGGCTCTGCTCTCTCGGCCTCTCACTGCATCCGCACCAGGGAGCAAAGGTTTCACAGTCATGACCTACAGGCAGAAAAGCTGTAACTTTAGGAAATGAGGATATCACCTTGAAATTAACATGGCCTTTTCTGTAGTACTTTAAGCTAAGGACATTTCTTAACAGATACCTGGTTGTTTTGCTGTTTTAAGCTACAAAAGGTTTAACAATAATTTTTTGAATTAATAATATGCAAGTCTCCCCTCAAGAAAAAAGAGTAATAACAAAGGATTATATAAGTTTTTTTAAAAAAAAAAATAAGGATTTTTTTCTGATTGCAGAAGTAAAACATGTTATTTTAGTAAATTTGGAAAATAGAGAAAAGCACAAAGTATTTTAAGTTGCTAATCAGAAAGTGTGTATATGAACATATATATACACACACATACATATGTATGTGTTACCATTTTACTTTTTCTGTCCAAAATCAAAGTCAAACATACATTTTATTTGTAACTTCTGTTTTTCGCTTCACATATTGCAAACTTTTTCCCATTTCATTATTCCTCTATATCATTTTCAAACCTTCCCTGCCAGTCCCCCACCAGCCTCGCACCCCCCCTCCTCCATCTTCACTTCAAGCAGACAGCCTCACCTCTTCCTTCCCAGAAAAATCAGAGGCCATCAGAAAGCAGTCACTCCCTCATTTTCTTGTTACTAAGCTTGCAAACCTCCCGCAACTGCACGCACATACTCTCGTTTCCCTTTGCCATGATGGAGACGGCAAGCTTTGCCGGCTTGGCTTGGCCCCCCGAATCTGCTTCGGGTCTTGCCTTCACGCAACTGGCCAAGGTCTCCCCAAGCTTGGGTGGGAGTATCCAGCATCCTTCCAGCCCCTTCTCATGAATGTCTCTGATGCCCCAAAGCCAATCTTTCCAGAACAAACCCACCACTGTCTCCCCGAGCCTGATGCTCACTCAGTGTTCTCTGCCACGCTATAGCAGGTGCAAGAAACCCAAAATTCATCCTCGATGCTTCTCTCTTCCTCACTCTGTACCAAACTGGTCACTGAGGCCAATCATATTTCCCTTCCAGATACTTCTGACATGTCCCTCTCCATCACTATGGCCTCCCTTGTCTCTCACCTGGACTTCGTGTGTCGGGATCCACTCTTCCCTCCCATTATCCTTCAGCCAAACTAGAGGCAGAGAGATGCTTTTCATGTGTTAAATCCTGCCACACCCTAACTCAGAATCCTCCTGCGCTTCCCCCTGCTGTTGGGATCCACATAAAGTTCTGCAAACTGGCTTCCAGTGTGTAGCCTGGTTAATGCTCACCCACCCGGGCTCATCCCACCCTGCACTGCCTTAGTGCCCTCTGCATCCCAGTCACACGAGCCAGCTTTCCATTACTCATTCTCTCTGCTCTGGCTCACCGCAGGACCTTTGCATACACTGTTCCCCTGGTCCCCAGTGTCTGTTCTACTTCTCTTTTGCTAGTTATCTCTTTTTAAGTACCTCTTCCTCAAGGAACCCTTTCTTGACCTCTTTTACTAGATCAAGTCCAGCTCATGTCGCTCAAACTACCTCTCACTCATAGCACCTGTTACACCTGCAACTTTATACTTGTCAGTGTGCTTGGGGTCTATCCCCATCAGATTCCCTGTCTCCTCCAGGGCAGGAGTCTTGTCTGATCTGCTCATATTTATATCCCAGCTCTTTGCCCTGTAGCCCACCACCTGGTGTCACTTAACGAACATTTGAAAATGAATGAATGAGTTAAAGGTACATTGAACTAAACAGATCTAAGACAAACTCAAGGTCTCTTCCCTGAAATGTGGTTTTTGTCCAGTCTCCACTGTCACAGAATGGCACCACTGTCCCTCCAAAGATAGAGCCAGAAGCCCAGAAGTGGTCTGTAATGGGGTGAATTGTGTCCACTCAAAAAAGATATGTTGAAGTCCTAACCCCCAATACCTCCGAATGAGACCCTATTTGGAAATGGGGTCGTTGTAGGTATAATTACTTAAGATTAGTAGGGTGAGCCCTACTCCAGTATGACTGATGTCCTTATAAAAAGGGAGAAATGTGGACACAGACACCTGCGTGCAGGGAAGACACCATGTGAACAGGAAGGCAGAGATTGGGGTGATGCTTCTTTAAGCCAAGGAAGCCCAAAGATTGCCAGCGAATCACCAGAAGGGAGGAGAGATATGGAACAGACTCTCCTCCACTGTGCCAACACTTTGCTTTGGAACCTCTCATCTCCAGCATTGCGAGACACACATTTCTGTTCTTTTAAACCACATAGGTAGCAGCATTTTGCTGCAGGAGCCCTGAGAAATTAACTCATGGGCCTTGACCCTTCTCTTCCCCTATGCCCACTGCCCACAGTATCCAATCCATCACTACGTCTCATCAGTTTTACCTCCTAAACACCTCTCCAGTCTACCCTCTCCTTGCCATCCCCACCTCCAGCAGGAAGGAAAAAAAGAAAGAAGGGAGGAAGGGAGAAAAGAAGGAAGGAGGGAAGAAAGGAAGGAAAGAAAGAAGAAAAGGAAGAAGGAAGGAAGGAAGGAAGGAAGGAGAGAAGGAAGGAAGAAGAGAAGGAAGGAAGGAAGGAAGGAAGGAGAGAAGGAAGGAAGGAAGGAAGGAGAGAAGGAAGGAAGAAGAGAAGGAAGGAAGGAAGGAGAGAAGGAAGGAAGAAGAGAAGGAAGGAAGGAAGGAAGGAAGGAAGGAAGGAAGGAAGGAAGGAGTGGAGGACGACCTGGGTTAACCAGGCTCTGTCTCCCTGGGAAGCAGTCTCTGCTGAGACTGTTGTCCAACCAGTTTCCTAGACCCCCTCTCTCTGTATTTCTGCCAAACCATTCCTGGGAAAGGCAAAGTTAGACACTCTCAAATCCCAAGGTTTAAGATGATAAAGACCCTTAGAGGCAGGGGCAAGCAATTCAGGGCTTTTTGTTCCCCTGCCCCTTTGTTCCAGCAATTTCTCCCATCTCAAAGGATTTCCAACAGCAGCCAGAGCCTGACACTTTGCCCATCCTGGTTCTCACAGTCTTCTTCAGTGAAGACAAAGCAGCGTTGGCACTGCGGAGGGGCTGCAATAAAGGGGACTGAGAAAGAAGAAAGCGCCCAGAGGATCTGGCTGGGCCCAGTGTGTTCAGTTGCTGCAGCAACTGAAAGTTAAACAATGAGGAGGGGAGGGGACAGCCATTTTCTTCACTCTGTCCAGTTGTCATGGATACTGGGATTTTAAAAGTAAAGGGGTAAAGGGTTTTCTTTATGCTTTAGAAAAAGTGCCTTTTTTCACTGACTTGGCCTGTGTCCTTGCTCGGGATTGGGGACCTTCCGTTCTGAGTCTTACTGGAAGGAGGCTAGGGAAGGGGAGGCCACAGAAGGCAAGATGCTTTCTGTAAAGGTGACCTTCTAGCCAGTAGCTCTAAAATCCATTTCCATGTAAAGCCAGGCAGAAAGGCCTAAGCATTTATGGAAATTTCCATCCACCAAAACGCTCCAGCTACACGGCAGGAAGGCTGTCTCTCTCTTTGATCTCTTTCCTCCCAGGGGTGCTCACACCTGGACAGTTGCCTAAGGTGTCAGCTTTGCCCCCGCCCCACGTGGAGACCCCTAAGTGGCTTCCCCCTCCAGGACTTCTCAGGATGCACAGAGCGCAGCTGCCTCCTCTGACATGGGCCCGGCTTCTTTGCCCTGAAACAATGTCAGGGCCCTGGCACTGTCCAGCCGAGCTGTTCAGCGTAGTATGGTGAGAAGGTGAGAAGGTCACTGGCTCTGGTGGCTGAAGGTCAAGGCTCAGCTCTGCCACTCATCAGAATGACCTTGACAGGGTAATTCATCTCTCTGAATCTAATTTCCTCATCTGGTAAACACAGATTACAATATCTGCCACATGGCATTGTGGAGGGTGTTGAGTGAGAAAATGTAGCAGGCACTGCAAGGGGGACAGCACTTGTGCCCATGTCCCCAGCACCCACGCCCATGTCCCCAGCACCCACTTCTCGCGCATCTAGACACACTCGCACATGCTTGCACACTCACACGCTTTCTCACACACTCACACTCGTGCATGTTCACACCCATACTCAGACACACCCACTCTCACACAATCACACACACATACAGTCACACACACTCACACACACTCTCACATACATATGCACTCTCTTGCACACTCATTTACACACGCTCAGCTTTCCATCTGTTACCTGAAATACAAGATTCTGGGAGGTCTTATTTTAGTCCTCATCGAGCAGGAGGAAGTGCAGCTGCTTGGTATGAGCAATTTCATCTGTCCATCCATCCATTCAACTGACCGCATGTATTGAGAGCCTAACACACGCCAAACACTAAGTCACGAAGGGGGCACCAGGCAAAGTCACCAGCCCCTGGCTCACGTCTGCCTGGCAGCTGAGCTCTGCTGCGGGGAACTCAGGGTGGCCCCGAAACATTTCCTCAGCCTGTGTGCGCCATCACTTCCCGACACTTGGCGATGCAGCCTAAAACCCCATCCACAGCACAACGACAGTGTTCACGTGACCAGGGCAAGGACAGGGCTCGCTGTGCTGAGCTTGCTGGCTACAGCCTTCTACAGGCGCGAAGCTCTCCATCTTGTCACTCGAGTCCTGTGGGTCAAATTGACACCAGTATCTTACAAACAGTGAGAACAAATGCCTGTTAAGAAAAAGAAAAAAAAAGAATCCTGTAAAAATGCTCATAAATAATGGCTTTACTATTTACTAGAATTACTATTACCAGCTGTCTTATGACTCTATGCAAAAATCATATATATGCATTTTAAAAGGAACTGGAATGAATAACAGAAAATTGAAAGCTTTCAATTTGTTTAGAGTAGTGGAACTGGATGTTTCTGACCTTCATTTCCATTTTAGCATTGTTATAATATTTCTGAAAGAAACACATATTAAAATTACAAGCATGAGGTTATCAGGAGACTGGTATACAGTAACCATAAAAACAAAATATTTAACTTACAATTCTTCTATTTGTTTGCATTACACACAGGATTCATTTCTCCTAAAAGAGCAAAAAAGGAATAGTTGGAGGCATCTGTTGACTCTACACCTAGATCCCAGACAACAACATCAGAAGTTTATCCAGACCCCCAAATCAAAAGAATTAATTGCATAATTATGGAAAGTTCATTCATAACCTTAGAAATACTTTTACCTCTCTTCTTCACTATGTCCTGGATGGAGCCTGCCAGACAGTTGCCATCAAGCATGAAGGCCATCCTGGATAGAAGAGCAGATGAATGCCAGGACTGTTTGGGACACAGAAGATATTTGGCCTTTGGAGATCTGGAAGTATAGCTTGGAAAAAGAAAATACCATGACATTGTAGGTAGCAGTGACATTCTCAACTGGGCAGAAAGAACTATGACTGTACAAGCCAGGAGGACAGTTGAAGATGGTGCTACTGAGGAAGGAGTCAAACTGGTTCAGTCTTTGGTGGGTGAGTAGCAGCTATTGTGCCTGTCCAGGAGACATTTGAGTGTTCCCATTTAACTTCCAGCCAAGACAGTTGTTCGCACAGTGCACTGGGCATTGAAGACACAAAATAAATGTTGATGAAATGAGCGGAATTGTCAAATTATTCTCTGGGATTTTAAAACAAAATGCAAGTGCACAACCTTTGTCTACCTGCATCCATTTAAACAAAATATACTTGCATCTATTGACTGATAAAGACAGAAATCAGGAATAGATCCCCCTAAAATAAAAGTCGCAGAGACATCGGGAATCACCATCAACACATATAGAGCGTCTACTGTGTTCCAGACTCTGTTCTGAGCACTTTCAACGGATATCACATTTAACCATCACTAAAACCATGTCCCATAGGTGAGGAAACAGAGACACAGAGAAGTGAAAAAGAAAATATTAGGGATTATAATGAGGGCAACAGGTAGAATTAGTTTTGCCCAATAGGGTGATTGTGTAGAAGAGAAATAAGAACCGGAGCTGGCAGAGTAATCTGGACCAAAGTCTGGAGGCTCCAGGCTGCCGGAGAGGGGAGTTTGGTGTTCTGTATTAGTCATCAATTTCTCAGGGCAGGCGAGCAAAGCAGCATTCTAAGATTTCCTAAAGAGTCTAGAAATAAAGTATAACTGGAAATGAAGAAAATAGAGGCACCTTTTACAAGACACTAAGGAAAGAGCTAGCAACACCATCACCATCATCACTGCCCTTTGACACAACGATCCCATGAGGTGGGAATTATTTTCTCTGTTCCATGCATTATTATCTGAAAGGGGATACTTTTAAACTAGCATTCCAAATAACTTTAAACGATTAACATTACCTTAAATAATTCTGACACAGGAAGCTCTTGACATCTAAGAAATGCTGGCTTTCAAGAGATAATGGCTCCTATGTCCCCTTCCTCTACTTCCTTTTCTTCACCTCTACTTATTAAATTCTCTGTGCCCTCAAAGTCTCACTGCGATGAGAAACCCCAGCCCACCGGCAGCTGGGAACCAGCAATATTTACGGCCTGGGTCAGTCCTTTGTTGCTTTTTGTTAGTCTTCTCCCAGGTCAATGTCTCTGTCTCTGTCTCTGTCCTGCCTTCTCGAAGGCAGCTGGGAGGAGCTTAGCAGACAACATGAAGTTACAGATCAACAAGTACCAATGGTGACCACGTGCCGTTCTTGGGGAAAGTAATTTACGTGCACACAGTGGTACTTAACGAGAAGGCAGGTCCTGGAATCAGAGAGCGCCAGGGTTTGAATCCTGCTGCCGCCACATAACGTGCTTTATGCCCGTCTCTCTTCCCCAGGGTTCAGCTCTCTGTTTTGCAGATCCTGTGAGATAAAGCACACAAAGTGCTCAGCACAGCGGCACCTGGCATACAGCAGGCGCTCAACAATTGTGGGCTGCTCCTATTATCTAATTTCATTTCCTGTCGTTCATAGGAACGTCTCCAGAGCCCTGTGATACGTAGATAAATAGCAGGTGCACAGTGATGCGTGGCAGGGGCTTCGGGCCAAGGTGCGGGACGTGGGCGGCAGCATGCGAGCATCCCTGCCCCAGGAAGCACGTGCTGAGGCTGTTGTTTGACTGAAAAGAGGGGAAAAGTTAGCACACTACTTGGGGAATGATAAGAAACAAAGGAAATGGGGTGCATGGCCCCACTCTGTCCCCCAAAACCCCACGTGTTGCAGTCCCCTTGGGAGTGCAGTGCTGGAGCCCAAAGAGCTGTTTTCACGAGTGACTCTTCGGACTCTGGATGTCAGCAGTGCTGCTTCGGGGCCAGGTGACCTGTGTCAGCACACATTGAAAGCAACACCTGAAAAGGCTGAGAAATAACAACAAGAAACGGGAGCTTGGCGAGGGCCAGGGGAGAGAGAAGTGCCAAGGTCCTGCGATTACCCAGTGATGGGCTAATTCCCAAACACATTTCTGTCACCCCTTCTTACTAATAGGCTGGTGAGACCTTGACACACAAGTGTGACTAACCCAAGCTTATAGATGGAGAAACTGAGACTCCCAGAGGTTAACTGGCTTAACCAATAGCCTGACTCTCCTATGCTTTCCAGCTCCACATCCGTTTTGGTTTTTGCACGGCGGCACCTCGTGCCCACCCAGCTGACAGCCCGATGTAGGCCTGCCGCCCCTGAGCTCTGATTGTGCCTCCTGGTTAGCTGGCCTCAGATTAAGGTGGAACAATAGTCAGGGTGTGTAGGGCTCAGTCCCCTGGGGCTGTCCCTCAGCATCCCCTGCAAAGGCTAGTCCTATTAGTTACAGCATCCCTGCTGCCTCGCACGGTAATCCAAATTGGGTTCAAGCCCCCAGCCTCCGTGCGCCATTGTAATACTAAAATTTTTATTAGCACAAGATCAGAGATCTGCTAAAACCTCATGTTGTCAACATAAAAGAAGACAGATTTCGTTAATCCCAAAGAACATGAATTCCCCTTATTTTTTCCTGAAAAAAAATTAAAAAACATGAGAGTATTACATTTGCCTCTCAAAAGAAACCACACACACGCGCGCAGAAAAATCCCTGCTATCATGAGATGGTTAAAACATGCGGCTTTACAAGTCAACACAAAGAATAGCAATTACACACTCCTTCACCTCTTGCTGGCTCTTTTTCTTATCCTAGATATTCCAACTGTTTTTTTCCTGAGATACTTTTGGAGACGATAATCTCACCAGCCTTGAAAGACAGTTATCTTTAAGGAGGCAGAGTCAAAGGAAAGGATGTTCGTAGCATTTGACTGAGGACTAGAGAGCAAAAAGCAAAGGAAAAAGGAGTGAGCAAGAGAAAATCTGCCCTGAAAATTTGATATTGTTTTTGGGATCTGACCGTTTTAGAGCTAGAAAGGACTTTGAAGATGAATAGTCAGACCTTCGCATTCACACACACACACACACACACACACACACACACACACAGAGCAAGTGAGGTCAGGAAGGGGTGTGATGTGTCCACGGAAAAGAATGCTGCATTTGAGCCTATCAGATTAAAAGGAACAGGGACTACAACACACTAATTTGTCCGGGAAGAGCCTTATGTAAATTTCAGCAAGTGTCTCCCAGGAAGGAAGACCACCATGATCCTTATCACTCCTCTGTCCTCTCTAAAGCTCTCTTGTTGACCCGCTTGTTCACTTACAAACATACAGTGGAGGGGTTAGCACACCATGGCCCCACCACCTGGTTTTGTAGAGCCCCCGAACTAAGAATGGTTTTATAAAGGTTGAAAAAAAAATCATTTTAAGACTAATATTTTATTATGCATAAAAATTACATAAAATTCATATGTTGGTGTCCACAAATAAAATTTTATTGGAAGACAGCCACATCTGTTCATTTACATACTGTCTATGGCCGCTTTCACAGTACAGCGGCAGAACTGAGTAGTCATGACAGAAACAGAATGGTCTGCAAAGCCTGAAATGTTTACTATCTGGCCCTTTGCAGAAGGAAGTTTGGTGGCCCCTAGTGCAGGGGAGGATTCTTTGATAGTGTGGGTTTGTAGTTCTGCAAATTCCTGCACTTTGCTGACTTCAATATTGGAGCAGCCTGGCCCAGAGCCACCATTTAGGAGCTGTGTGACTGGGCCAGATTATGGGCATCTCTAGACTTTGGTTCTCTCATCTGTAAAACAGAGACCATGTTTATCGAAACCCAACTGGATGCCAACCTGCCCTCTGAAATTGAGATGAAATAGGTCAAGCACAACCCTATGTCCTGGCAAAGTCTCATGTCCATCCTGACATTCCCAGAGCCTTACATCCCGCCCCCCCCCCCCCCGGTCACTTTGGCTCCAAATTCCAGCTCTTCCCAAACTTTGATCTCACACATCTCTCCCCTTCATCAGCTGGTCTTGCTGCTCTAGACCAACACAGACTGTGAAACTTAGCCAGCTCTCCTTCAAAACACAGCCACAGGAGGCATCTCGTGTGAAGCAGGCTTTGCTGATGGTTTGGGGCTATAGGGAGGAGATGAAATGGCTAAAACCCAAACAATTTAAAATGAGGCGTCCAGCTTCTCCCGTGTCAGCAATGTCATGGCTGATCGACCACCAGCAATTTCTCATCAGCCACTTCCCTGTAGGTTCCAGCCTTCTGCCATGCCCGCACACCCCTCCACACGCACCCACCCCCTCTTGGGATTCTCTTCACTTCTCCCTGTTTCTCTGTTTTCTGGATCCCTTTTGGTCCTCAGGGCACCCCCTCACACACACACACAAATACTCAGTTTTCACCTTCATATTATATAGGACCAACTAGCTTTCCACCCCGACGTCTACATTTCCATGGCCATAGGCCTGATGTTTTTGCTGAACAAAAGGCCCCTTACTCAAAGGCTCACTCTTTAGCAACCCAGAACTGTCAGAACTTCAAACATGTGCTACATACGGTCTCCTTGCCCCAGCAACCTCTAAGTGTACATTCAGTGTCCCACTGATCGGAATCGTGTCACGGCTCCTTCAGGCAGTAGAAGCACTGACAGTTGCTTTGGGGTTGACCTGCTTTTTCTGTTAGAGTGTATAAAGTTTCTGTCATAGGCCGGGTGTGGTGGCTCATGCCTGTAATCCTGGCACTCTGGGAGGCCGAGGTGGGAGGATCGCTTGAGGTCAGGAGTTCGAGACCAGCCTGAGCAAGAGCAATACCCCATCTCTACTAAAAAACAAAAAAATAGAAAAAATTAGCCGGGCATGGTGGTGAGCACCTGTAGTCCCAGATATTCAGAGGCTGAGGTAGGAGAATCCCTTGAGCCCAGGAGTTTGAGGTTGTAGTGAACTAGGCTGACACTATGGCACTCTAGCCCAGGTGACAGAGTGAGACTCTGTCTCAAAAAAATAAATAAAATAAAATAAAATATCTCTCATAGTGCTTAGCACATAAAAAGCACAAATAAATGCTAGTTTCCTTCACGTGACTTCCCCCCCTAGAAACAAATAAAGCATATTTACACATTGTAAACAAGTATAATGCATACATTATATGTATAACAATATATAATGCACATGTGGGTTTTGATGAATTCTCTGTCTTGAGTGCATATGGGGGGTGGGGAGGGAGGGCAGGTAGATTTAGTTGGGGACCACCTGAGACAAACTGACAAAAATAACAGATTTCTTTTTCTTCACCATTTAAATGTGCCAGGGGCTGAATAAAAGTCACCAGATGAAACTCCCTTGGATATTGCCACATTCTTTCCTTCCCAGAAAAGAAGTATTCTAGGAAATCTACACAATGAAATGCTATTCTGCCAGGAAAAAGAATGAAATCATGTCATTTGCAGCAGCACTAATGGAACTGGAGGTCATTGTGACAGGTGAAAGAAACCTGACACAGAAAGACAAATCTCACATTCTCCCCCATGTGTGAGAGCTGAAAAAGTGGATCTCATGGCAGTAGAAAGTATAATAGAATGATAGTAACCAGAGGCTGGGAAGGATGTAGGGTCGAGGGTGAAGAGAGGTTGATTATTAGACAGATAGAAGGAATAAGTTCTAGTATTTGATACCAAGTATATAGTTAACAATAATGACTACAGTTAACAACAACGTATTGTATATTTCAAAATAGCTGTAATATTTCAAGCTGGACTTAAAATATTCCCAACACGTAGAAATGATAAATACTCGAGGTGATAGATACCCTAAATACCCTGACTTGATCATCACATATGCTATGTATGTAACAAAATATCATCACATGTGCCCCATAGATATGTACAAATACTATATATCAATAAAAATTAATTTAATTAAATAATTTTTTAAAATTTAAAAGAAGGGTTCTAAGGCTTTGTATTGATTGCATCCCTGCTGCATAGACCATCAGCTGAGCACTATTTCCTCTCTCCTCACTCCTCTTTTTGCAATCTATGATCCAGTCATACTGGAACCCGGTATGTGCATGCATCCGTGCCACCCTGTCCGAACCCCTAAATCTCTCATATGCTACTCTCTTTACTGGAACTCTCTTTTGCGGCCCAACCCCTCCACCTTGCAAACGCCTGCACGTCCATCCATACCCGTCTCTGCATTTCCCATGATCAACAGGAGAAATAGATCTGCAGTGTTGGCACAATCTCATGCAATGGTTCTCAAAGCACTCAGATTGGAACATATCAGGCAGCCATGAGTGGAGGGAACCAAAAACAGTGCTGCCATTGGGTCTATTTCACAACAGCTTCCTGGGCATTTCCCTGGACAGACCACATTGCCCAGGCGAAGGGCTCCTCACACCCCACGCACGCGAACACCAGCCAGCCCCTGCCTCCTGTCATCACAAGGCCGCTCTCCACATCTCTCAGCATCCTTGGGTCCTTCCACTGGCTGAGCTGCCCGGTTCCCCATCCACTCACGGGGCTGCCAGGCAGTCTCTCCCGTGGCTCAGTCCACAGAATCGGAGTTGGAGTGTCTCTCAAATGAACTGGAGTTTTGTTCCTTCCAACCTGTGTTGAAATTTACAAGCCTAAAACAAAGGCTCTCACTGTGCCCTGGTCTTGGCTCTGCCCGGGACACTAATTACCCAACAACAGCAGTCCATTTCCCTGGGAGAGAGTGGCCAACTCTGATTAAGGAGCCCCATGGGAGGGTGCTGAAAATGATCTTTTCATTTTCTTTCTAAAGTTGCCTTTGTCCCTGTCACCAGTGGCTGCCCTGCCTCAGTGCTGCTGGGCATTTAGAGACACAAATGAGCTGCCAGGCGACACCATGCCAGAGCAGGAGGCCTCCCATGAGCAGATGCCCACCGCGTGTTGAGGCTGCGCAAGATTCTCTTTGCACCTGAGCACTGTCGTCCGCAACGCTGCAAAGTGAGCATTATTATCCCCATTTGAAAGTCAAAAGGGCCAAAAACCCAGAGCCACAAAATCAGAAAAGCGCTAAACTGGATTATAATCTAGTGCTGGCTCAAAAACCACGCCCCATGTTTCCAGAATAAGCTAGGAAGCATGGTTTTCCCAAATCCTAGAATCATGACATTTTACAGCCAGAAAGGATCCTTCAAGAGACCGTCTTGTTCAGCCAAGGCACCAAACAGCGAGCGGATTGACCAAGAACAAGTCTGACAGATTGACTGGCACGTAGACCTAGAGTCCAGGTCTCAGACTTCGAGGCCAGCACTCTTTCCCATCAACTTGCTCACTCATCATTGTCCTGGCCCTCCCAAGGGCCTCTTCTCACTGACCATTGACCAGACTAGTCTACACAGAACAGGCAGATTTAATGAATTCTGGGAGCACTCAGAGACCTTGAACTATACAACAAGCCAAATGCAGTGGAGTGGCTAACATCTCAGTGCATGCAGCCAAAACCAAATATCAAATTTCCAGCTGCAGAAGGAATACTCTATAAATAAATTTCGACAAGGGACATTTGCAAGATCATATTATGAAGAAAAAATAACTATCTTTTTTTTCCCCCAGATAGGGTAACTTCAGAGTAACCCCTGGAAATCCAAACATACTCCCACTGAATACAAGGCACCCGCAACATGCCGGGGAGTGAGGAAGGTGTCCGTGTCCGAGGCCTTGGGAAGGCATATTGAAGTGTCTACCTAGGAGCTACCTTCAGCCTAGCAGTGTGGTGAGCTGGGGTCTGACATGAGAGCCCAGAGAGACAGAAACACAACCCAGAGCCTCATATTCCAGGGAAACGCCCGGGAAGGAAGAACGAAACCTCAGTGAAATAAACAAGGACTTAGCCCTCTTCCCCAAGCCTAAAGGAAATCAGGTTGAACCAGATGCTAATCAGGCAGCAAGCCAGATCAACCCTGCCTTGCCTGTACAATGCTCCCTGTTACGTGTTCATGGGAATTGTGTACCCTAGGTACAAAGCTAGCAGGTTTGCCACTGGCAGATACTGGCAAAGAATCAAACCTCTCATATCAGGTAGGAAACGCTGAGGTCTAACTTCATTAAACTCTCCAAGAGAATAAAAAATGGGATAAGTAACCCTAAACAGACTTCTTTTCTCAGTGCCCTAAGGCCAAGGTAAGTGACAAAGGTTTTAGACTGTAGTGGGAAACACTGGGGTGAAATATCAATCATGATGGAAAGAGCGATGAAATTTAAATCAATTTGATTGAGCTAAGCACAGAGCATTGTGGCTTAAAGTTCAAGCAGTGTCAGACTGTTTAGATTTAAATTTTGACTCAAGCACTTACAAGATATTTGCCTTTAGGTGAAGGCATGATGCCTCATATCTCAGCTTCACCCCATCCCCTGCAGGGGAGTCCTGCCCCCCGCCCCAGTGTTGCTGGAATGAGGTACTAGAGCAATGAGTGTTGACTGCCCTGTGGTCATCGTTCTCAGCATTCTCCATGTTATCTCATTTAAGCCTCGTGACAACTCTGTGAGGTGGTTACTTTTATTTCAAGTGCACACACATACATACATGTGCACACATGTATGGTACAGAAAAGGAAACAAAACAGGCACATAGCGGGCGGATGGCATGCCCACCATCACACCATTGATAAATGATAGAGGCAGGATTTGAACCCATGCAGACTGATGCTAAATCCTGTGTCTCACCCCCACAATGTCTATCATTCCCCCACATGTTTACCCAGCTGCCTGGAACCTAGCAAGCCATCAGCAGCCTTCGGTTTTAGTATTGTTCTGCCGGGCCCTGAGATGTTAGAAATTGCAACCAACCAAGGCGTCTGCAAATTTGGCCGGAACACTGAAAGCAGGACTGCTCAGGGACCAAGGGACTCACTAGCTGGCAGCTTGGGCCTTATCCAGCCACAGGATGCAGAGTCATCTCTCTTTGAACCAAGCCTCTGAAACAGAGTAGGCGCAACACATCGAACGTGGGAGCCCAGCCAGAGCTACAAAGATTATTCTTTGTTTTGATGTCCCTGCTTGGGCTTGCAATCTTCACCTTAATAATCACGTAAGATTCTACCCAAAGCAAAGCATTGACCTCACATGTTCCTAGGAGAGTGATGCAGCCTCTCATACTCAAACTGACAATAAGTGACCTCCTGGCCGGGCACAGGTGGGCCCTCCCACAGACCGTCCCTTCTTCATAATTCGTAGGATCCCAGCTGGTGGCAGTGCCTTAGATGGGCATGTGCCATGATCTATGCCCTTTCTCCCCCTAGGTAGCCTAGGATGGGTTCAAGAGATGACTCAGATCTGGCAGCAAAGAACATACCATGCATGTACACGGCAGCTGCAGCTTCGCCCAGCCTCACCACCCATGGCTTTCACAATCCGAGTGTTGCACCAGGAGGCCAGGTGCCTGCCAGCATTGTTTATTGGCCTGTGTTATAAAAGCCCATGGGAACCTTGCTTTCCTGCCAGCCAACTGGGCTCTGGTTCCTGCTTTTCTTGACTTTCCTACTGAATGCCACAGCAGGGCTTTACAAGTAGAATTTCTAAACTCACGAAACTGAAATAAACCAGTGTGGCAATTTTCCCCTCTCCTTACTAATCCCTTATCAGTAGCACTCCTTATTCAGTAGGTATCAACAATGGAGAATAATACCAAGGTATTGGGTAGATATTCATTATAATTTCTACTAGACTTACCTACCTTGGACACTGGAGCTGTGACCCTTTGCTCAAAACCATCTGCACAGGGTAAGAGGAAACTCACCGGAGAGTGTCTGAGAGATAGCCCATGGCCCAGGATGAGGCCACAGGGGGATGTGCCACAAAAGAAGGGACCACCTAAGCTCTCCCCCAACCCCACCATACACAGACTCTTTATAACAGAGAGAATCAACTCGGTCTCAAAGAATTCATAATTTTCCCTATGGATGATTAGAGTAGACATTTTTGCCTTATTCTTCATTTGAGGTCTAAGCAACAAGAAGAAACCATGCTAGCCAACGTGTGCTGAGCTTTCTGAAGTTCTAGAGTGCTCAGCACTTTACAGTTATTATTATTTTTCACAACAGCCCAATGACCTATGTTGTCAGTTTGGAGTTGATCTGTAACCTCTTATAATTTTACCATTTAAAATAATGAAAAATAGATCCCCGATTAACATTCTTATGCGGAACTTGAGATTTTCACTAAGAGATAGTTGAAGTTTAATGGGAGATGTTTGTATATATTATTAAAAATGAGAGAAAAATAAAGTTAAAAAAGAAGTATGCTCAGCATTACCATGTTTCCCTGAAAATAAGACAGGGTTTTATATTTATTTTTCCCCAAGAAGACACCCTAGGGCTTATTTTCAGGGAATGTGTTATTTTCCCCTCAAAGCTTCAGCTTGCAGCATGCACAGGATGGCCGGGACCCGACAGGGGGAGCCGACCTTGTTGGTGGGGCTGCCCGCACCTTTCCGGTCACCTCTGGGATAGTAGCTGTCACGATGGGGCAGATGAGAAGGGCTGCTGGTCTTCTTTACCACTCTGCGACGAAATGCATGGGTTTTGCAGATACGCTGCATAGCCACGCCCATCACTAGGTCTTATTTTCGGGGTAGGGCTTATATTGTGCAAATGCTTAGAAATCCTGCTAGGGCTTATTTTATGGGTAGGTCTTACTTTTGGGGAAACACGGTATTTGATTTTGTTTTGTTTTGTAAAAAGTGTGTATGTGATTATATGAGAACAAACATTAAACACCTGAAGATGTTAACATGAGTTTTATTTAGATGGCTAGATTATAAGTGGTTTGTATTTTCTTCCTTTTGTTTATTTGTATTTTCTACAATAAAAATGTTGCAGTATGAAAAAGGAAAGGGATTCAGTTTGTTCTGTGGGGTTCCTTAGGCCAGAGCTAGGACTGACGTATGGGGATGGCAGAGAGTAGTCTCTCATCTCATGCAAGAAAGAACTTTCTACCAATAGAAGGAGAAGTGGCCAAACAGAGGGTGGACATCCATATATTGGGGCTCTTTGAGATTTTGCCAAGGGAAAACCCAGTGGGGCGTTTAGCTCCAGAAACATTCTTTAAACACTCAGAAGCTCAATTTTTAAAAGAAGATTTTAAATGGTATTTATTTTGTAAGGTTGAAGCAGTTGAAGTCTGATGATGGTGATGTTGGGGCATGGGGGTAAGATGAGGAAGTAGGAAGAGGCAGGAGGGAGTGAGGGGTAGAGACAGGGGTCTCTGTCGGGGTCCCTTACAGCCAGGCAACCCCCGGGAAACCCCACCGAACCACTGGGGCCAATGGTAAATGATTGGCAGCTCTTCTTTGTCCTCCCTGGTGCAGATTTCCGTGAGGATGCTGACTGTCCTTTCTTAGGAAGGCCTCTCCACCACCCAGGAGGCGTCCTTCCTGTGAAAGCCACTGACAGTGCATGCATTTGTGCGCACAGATTCTTTCTTCACAATTGCTTCAGTAAAGTAATATGTGCTATGTACAAAGTCCCTAGCACACCACTGAAGAAGAAATCCCAAATAACCTCTAATCTACCATCCTAGAAACAGCCATTGTGAGCATCTCTGGTGTATTTCCTTCATCCATTTTGTCTTCATTTTTCATAAAATTGAGCACAAGCACATTCACCTTTTCATTCTCAATATGATGTTGTGAACATTTGTGATGTCTCTAAATATTTTTTAAAGATATAATGATTCCATGCAGTGTTAACATGCATTTCTCTGATTTCTTCTTATGTTTATTAAACATTTTGATTTTTTTCTTCTGTTAAATTATCCATTAATATATGTGGCCTATTTTTATATTTAGAAGCAAGTTGTTTTTTCTTACTTTTTGTGATCTTGTCAATTTTGTTGCAAGTATTTTTTTCAGCTTATTGACAGCTTTTGGATTTGGTTTTGATAGACGATCAGACTTTAATTTTTGAGCATCACATCTGTGATTGATTTCATTTATGATTTTTCCACTTTTTGATACCTGCAAAGTCCTTCCCCATTCCTGCAGAGCTAAGCATTCATTCCACTTCTTTAAATTTCATTTTTTACTTTTAACTCTTTTTTATTGTTTTATTTGATAGTGCTATTTTTTTTCAATAATTCTTTTTCTATTCACAAAAAAGTACTTCATTTTCAATTTGGAAAATTTGAAAAATAAAGAAAAATACAAAAAAATTCTATAATCTCACATATAGGAATGGTATTGCTAACATTTTTCTGTATTTCTTTGTAATTCATTTTACATATTTTTAATAAAATTGAGTTTGTTACATATAATATATATTTATATACATGTACATAGTTTGTATCATCCTTTTTATTTAACATTACATCAGAATAGCTTACTAAGTCATTAAATAGTCTTTAAAATTTTTATTTATTGACTGCAAGTTATTTCATCATGGGGAATATCTGATATGTAACAAATTCCTAACTATTGGACCTACCTTATTATTAATATGACTGAAATAAAAATACTTGCATATAAATCTTTCTCTCCATAACTGTCTATTTATCTTTCCCTGGGATAGATGCCAATACATGTAATTTGTAGGTCAAAGGCTTTGAACTTTTTAGAGATTGTTAATAAATACCACTCTTCAGCAGAGCAAATCCTTTTAAATTTCTAACAGGAGTCTGTGAAGGTCCTTCCTCACCCCACCTCTCCCAACCAATTTTTTTTTTTAAAAAACCTTTGCCAATATAATAGGAAAAGAAGTGACATTTAATTTGCATTTGTTTGATTACTAGCACAGCAGAATATTTTTGCATGTAAATCTTGACTCTATCTGGAATTTATTTTGGTTTTTAAAGTAAGGAGAGGCTTTAACTTGATTTTCCCCTAAGAGCCAACACTGTTTGTTGAAAGATTCCATCCATTCCCCAGTGTACGATGACTCCTTGTTTAGACGCTAAGCTCTTGTGCAGACTCAGGTTTAAGGACTAGCCACTCTGTCCGTCACTCACAGGCCCACTTGTTTGGTTACTGTAGCTTTCACTCATTTTACATATCTGGTCACCATTCTTTATCCCCACGTCCACCGCAGCCCATGCACAATAGACTCATTTTGTCAAGTCCCCACAAAAAATTTCACTGGGAATTTTGACTGAGATTTATGAAGCTTGAAAATGAACTTGGGACGAATTAACACCTTTACATCATTATGTCTCAGAGAATGATGTATTTCCCCATTATTTGAGTCTATCTCTCAATAAAATTTGGGAATTTTTATCATACAGGCTCCACACTTTTCTTGGTAGCATTACTTTTCCAACTATTATTTTGTTGCTTACATATGGCAAAGCTATTAATTTTAGTATATTTGGGGGGAATAGCCTTTTAAAATCCTAAATGCATGTGTGTTGAGTTTTATCAATTGTATTTCAGCATCAACTGAGATCAAGTTGGTTTGGGCTCTAATGGCGTGACTGATCAGAAAAATCACCTTACACAAAATTGCCCTTGAATTCTTTACATAAATCCCAGTTTTGAATTTAGCCTTCATGATTTTAAATTTTGCATCCATATCCATATATTATAGCATGACTATTTATAAGTTTCCTATTTGTGCTACAGTGAGAAGTTTTAAGATCAGGATTAAGCCAGCTTTATAAAGTTGGGGGCTTTTTCTATAATTTTTTCAGCATAGTAATAAGCTCTTCCTTAGAAGTTCAAAATATCTTGCCAGAAATTTGTTTGGCCTTGAGATAAATTTTAGAATAAATTCTTTAACTATTTTTACATTTCTCCCATATACACTGATTTGTTTGGGGTTTTTATTCTCTCTTGGATCAATTTTAAATTTTCTCAGCAAAACATCCATTTCACCAAAACTTTCCATTTTTCCCATAGTATTTATTCTCTTATAGTTTTAAAATGTACTCCAAATCTGTAATTAGAGCTGCTTATTTTTCTAAACATCCACTTTTTCTTTTTCTGTTAAGTTTTCTAGTAATTCAACAAGAAAAACAGTCCTTAGATTGGTCAATTACACTAAGGGTTTTCTATGTTTTCTAAATCAGAATTTATGCTTCAATTATTGTATAATTTGTTTTTCACTATTTGATTTTTATTTTTGTTGTCCTTTTACCTACTTTTTTGAAATGACTGTTTCATTTATTTATTTTTGTTCTTTGTTTTAAAAAAAATGAAATCATTTGCTGTCATTGCTTTGCCTCTAAGTACAACTTTAGCTACATTTTGTATATTTGTGATATAAGTATCAACTTTGTATTATTTTCTAGCTAAACTATTAAGAAAATAGGTTTGGATTTTGTAGCATTTGAGGATTTTATTGTTTTATTAAGTGATTGGATAAATTTTCTGTTTATTTTTTATTTTTCATTTCAATTTTTATAGCACTAGAGTTAGAGAACATAACTTTTATAGTTTTTATATGAAATTTGGGATCTGTAAATATTTTCTTTGTGGTAAGATATCTTTTAACCATTTCTGACAAAGGTTGGTAAGGATTGTTAAAACATTACGATACTTACTGTTAACTTCTCCTTGCATTGTAAGCAATATTTGATTAATATATAATTTGTCAGGCTGTAGAGGACTAAAGGGGGTGTGGTCGCCAAAGTGCAGACTCCTAGTCTGTCTCCGATTAGTTGTGAGATAGAATCTCTCATCCTCAGTTTCCCTTCCCCTGAAACACGGATAACAAAAATAATACGTACCTCAAGGGCTTCTGAGAAATAATCGAGTACAAATGCCTAGCATAATAATAACTGGGACATTGTATACACTCAAAAAAGTACATATATTATAAAATATACACTTTATCAATATAAAATGACTTCTTGTTTCCCATTTAATGTCTGTTGCCTTGACAATCACTTTTCTGAAAGGAACATTGCTTTCTTTGAATCTGCATTTGCCTATTCAATCCTAGTTTTTTATTTTCAATCTTGCTATACTTTGTTTTAGACATATTCCTTGTTAACAGAATATAATTCCCTTGTTTTTAAATACAGTTCAAAAGCCTTTGGAGAAGAATTTAAATCATTTCTATTTATTGTCTTGGCTGGTACATTGTCTCATGCCTGTTGTATCTTTTGTGCATTTTGGCTCTAAGTCTTTCATGCTATATCCATTTCCCCTTCTTTGCTTTTATGGACTGCATTTTGCTTATTAATCTACTCTAGGGTTGTGAACTTTATTATATTTGTCATTTTAATAATCCTACTAATCACTGCCTTTAAGTTTTGGGAGAGCTTTTTGTTTGTTTTATTAAGGTGAAATTCACATAACATAAAACTAACCATTTTAAAAGGTGAAAGATTTATACAATCTGAAGAGAAATCAGAGTATAAAACTAACCATTTTAAAGTGAACGGTTCAGTGGCATTTAATGCATTCATAATGTTGTGCGACCACCTGCTGTATCCCTTAAAGTTTTATAAAGAAGACTTTCATTTTGCTATTCTAACTCAAAGTTTCAATTTCCCTGAGTAAGATGAGAACTTTATCAGGCTCTTTTTCTCTCCAGTGTTTCTCTAGGACAGTGGAGGTTTGCAACCCATTCATAAAAATTATTCGTGGATACAATTAAATTTCTTTAAACTCTATAACCTCTTTCAAGAATTATGATTATTATTAGTGTACAATTTTGAATCTTGGAAATTTGCATTTGATTTTCTTACAGAGTGTTATAGATTGAATCGTGCTCCCCACAATTTATATGTAGAAGCCCCTGGACTCCCAGAATGTGTCTGGATTTGGAGAGACGGTTTTTCAAAAGGCAACTGAGTTACAATGAGGTCTTCGGGATGGGTCCTAACCCCATGTGACTGGTGTTCTTCCACGGAGAGGAAATTTGGACACAGACACTCACAGAGGAGCACACGGGGAGAAGATGGCCATCTATAAGCCAAGGACAGAGGCCTCAGAAGAAACTAACCCTGATGGCATCATGATGTCAACTTCCAGCCTCCAGAACTTTGAAACAGTAAATTGTTATCTGTTTCAACTGTTTGTTGAAACAGTAAATTTTCTGTTGTTTAAGCCACCCAGTTTGTGATGCCTTGTTATGGCAGTCCTAGCAAACTGATATATACCAAGCGCCTTTCCAGAATCCCAAATACACCATTCCCACCTCACCCCCACCAGCACCACTGCCGTGTGCATGCACACGCATGCACACACTCCTCACCTCCTTACTGCCTGCTCTTCACGGGACCTCTTTTCTGACCACCTTCACCCATCTGTATTAGCCTTTCTCTGCATCCTGCCCTTTAGTTTCTGAGCCATTGGCACAATTATACTAATATAGCTGCTTCTGTGACAACAGTTTACCATATAGCCCCAGTACTCAGCTTGGCACGCCTTAGTTGCCACCAACAGTTTACCAAATAAATGAATGAAACACTGTATAAATTAGAGAGATTCTGATTTTGTTACCTGTATTGTTTTCACTATAACACACTGCTTTCATTTTTAGCCCAAATGGTTTTCATTTCCATAGAATACATTTATTTTCTTCAGTTGCTCTATTTTGGCCCTGAGACTGTATTTTGAAATGTCTTGCCTGATTATTACAACAGTGCCCACCAAAACCTGGCTTCCAAGTGGCAAGTGCAGATTGAGAAAGGCTGAGTATTTTTGTTAATATCACTCAGACAAATAAAGACAAAAGCCACACATCATGACGGTAAATATCCCTTGTTGGAGCTCACTGAGACCTAAGCCCATATCCAGCCACCATGATTTGTTTCAAATAAGTGAATCTAGCCAGGAAAAATTAATAGGTATTTTTCCACATCTACAAGCTTAAATATTTCATAACAACATATCTCATATAGTCCCCATCCCCAGATCCTATAGATAATTAAAAGCACACCAATACACTGGGCTGATTTGCTGCCAGTCATTTGCAAGGGAGAAAACAATTATTCTAACAATTAAACCCAGAGCAGCATGCTCCTTGTCAAAGAAGGCAAAAAAAAAAAAAATGCCTGTGGATGTTTCCATATCACCTTTTAAGAGCTTAATTAATTTGTATGCTGCTAGATCTCAAAATCAGTCTAGGAACCCACCTATTAATAAAATGATAGATGATATTCATGTGACTTTTTTATTCTGGGGCTTCATACCAGCCTCACTAGCATGTTAGAAACCCTTTGCCTCTCTGCCCCAGCAGCTTCCAAGAGCCATTCACGGTGCAATGTTCTTCCCGTAAATTCAATTACTCTTATTAGCGTCGAGTCCGCGCGTTCCGCTGTGCAGTTGGGAGAACGTTTTTATACAGACCATTTTGTGCCCCGGAGCAACTGCCCCTCACTACAGCCTTAGACATGTTCAATTCCATATTAAAGAAGCACTTTGCAACGCAGGGATGAAATCTATCTGACATCAGTAGTGCCTCTCAAAACTGACCCGGGGGGACTTGCTTCTCCCAGCTCCCTGCTTAGAATCTGCCCCTTTGTCAATCAGAATTTCTCACAGCTGTCAGGAAGGCAAATAAAACTCTTCACTTCGGCAAGGGTCCTTTAACCCCACAGCCCACAGCTCAGCCGAGCAAAACAACAGACCAGCGGGGTAGGGGCTTCCATCGGGGACTGGCTTCGGGCAAGGAAATGCAGTTCCAGACACAGATGTGCATCTTCTGCCCAGTCGCATTGGTAAAGTGCAAACAGGCATGGGGGAGAGCAGGGGCTAAATGTGGGGGAAAATAACATGACTTTCGGGGGTGACATTTATGAAGTGTCAACTAAGTGCCCAGCAGATTGGGACACCCCACTTAAATTTCACAATCCCACGAGAATGGTCTGATTATTCCCGTTGACACATCAGCAACCGGAAGCTCGGAGATTTGCAGAAAGTCATCCATCACCTAACAGAGAGAGGGAGGAGACAGGCCACAGCAAAGATTCCAGAGCCCAGCTCTGTCCGCTCCTCTGGGCACCTTTTTCCTTCCTCCCTCCTCCCCGACCTCCAGGGTGAGCAGACCCAGGCTGGCAAAGGCAGCACTTGGGCAGCCTCGGAATTCTGATCCAGGCGCCAAGAGGAACAAAAGATACAAAGCGAGCTGGTGGCCTTTGTAAATCACTTTTCCTGTTATAAACAACTTTTTTTCTCACTACTGTTTCTCTGAGGCTGATTAATACTCTTGGAGCGGGAAACCCATGAGAAATTCCCTTTCCCTCTCAAAACTGAGGGCTTCCAGTGGGCTCAGCCAATGTGCCAAGCCCCTGCCCCCAGCCCCCAGCGCTCCCTGGCGAATGGCAGCCTGGGGCAGGAAGCGGCCTGCCAAGTACTGTTCCCAGCTAAACGTTCCCCGGGCAGGCTCCGGCTTCCCATGTCAAAGCCCAGCGCCTCAGTGCTTTCTGAAGGCCATGGGCCTTGATGAATATGTGAGAAAAACAAACATTGGTCCCAGGGTTTGGGAAAGAAAGGAAGGGAAGCTTGGAGAAAGACTCCCCCAGGCAGGCCTGGGAAACCCCAAGAGTCTAATTGAAAGGGTTTAAAATAGTAAATATGAAATCTAAACCCAGATGGTTCTTTTTCAAAGAAAGCAAACCACTTATTAAGCCGATCCCTTCCTATAGGATCACCTTAAAAACAACAACAAGTAGAAGAAGACCTGCCCCCATGCTGTCTTGCTGCCAAATCCCATTTGGATCACGGGGCTGAGTGGGAAAAGAGCAAAGGAAAAGTGGGTGGGAGGAGGGGCGTATTTCTTCCCGATGCGCTCTCTTGCGTCAAGCTGGTCTTAGGGAAGTTATTGGCTCCTTCTAGACCCTAGGTTCATTCTCGAAATTATTCCCCAAAAGGAGACTCGGAAAAAAAAAGGACAATGGAACCTGTTGAAGCCAAGTGGCCCAAAGAAACCCAGCTAGGCAAGGCTGATGTCAGCGAGAAGGAGGCCTGCGATCAAGGTGCGCGAAGCCCCCGCCCCACCCGGCGCAAGCCACCCTGACCTGAAATGTCCCAACAGGAAAACCGAGCAGGCCCAGGCAAGGGAGCGTGAGCAAGGGTGCCTGCAATCATGAAGACCTTAGCCAAGTGGGGTGACCCCCCACCTTACTTATTCAGCTTTCGCTTGACTTACTCCTGTGTGTTCACAGGCCACTGGGAAGAGGGACACAGCTTAGGCTGACCTGACATTCCCAAAATTCCAGCACTCCTCCAGGAGGCCTTGTGGCCAACAACCCTGCACCCCAGGGACCCTTACACACCCTCTATTTCATTAAGTCTAGACACCATCTATTGTAAGATGCACCTTTGTTTTAGAGACCACTATGAAGGAAAAAAGCTACCATCGAGACCATGACATGCCAACAATTTTAAAAAGCAGACTGATTTCAGAGATGTTAATAGGGGGGAAAAAAGGCATCGTAGAATAGAATCAATGAAATACATTAACAGCTGACATTTCCTGGGAACATAGCCGGTGCCAGGCCCAGTGCCAAATACCTCCCGTGGATCATCTCGTTCATTCCCCACAACTGTAATTATCTCCGTTTTTCACATGAGGAAGGCAGGTCTTCCAGAGCTGAATTAACTTGCCTAGCGTCACACAGTGTGGCCAGGATGCACATTGAGGCTTGTTTGAATCCAGAGCCTGAGCATTTATACTTGGGGGGGGGACATGGAGGGGGCCTAGAATCCCCTGGGAAGGATCTTGACAATGTGCAACCCTCACCTTGCTGAGTTTGATTCCGTGATTCTGGAGAGCTGTCGACAAAACTGCATTTTATACAAACATCCAGGTCATTCCGATGGAGGTGGTCCAGGGGCCATGCTTGGAGACCCTGAAGGAAGCCTCCACGTGCAGGTTCATAAATGTCAGTCCTGGGGTATCCCCACAGCACAGTGAGTGTCAGAAAACACCGCTTAGTTTTTTGGGAGGGATAACTAACAGCTAACATGGGGCAGTAACTTCAGTGGCCGCAGCATTTTAAGAGCCCTCTTAATACCTGAGAGATTCGCTCTGTCCTTGTAAGCCAGCCCCGGCACAGCTGAGAAAGTACACTGCCATTCCAAAATCAAGGTCCCACTCAATATCTGGGCATTGGCATGAGTCAAGGGCTGGGCCAAGAGCATGTGTCATTTTGGGGCTGCCACATGCAGACAAATTTGAGTCCACTGAGCACAGAGGGGAAAAAAAAAAGTTGCTCTTTTCAATGCTGTCTTTTTCGAACCATCCCCTGGTCCTCAGTACAACTCAGCACCCTCATGGCAACCGATGCAGCCCCCACAAGGTAGGGACATTACAAATTCCTTCTGTTAGAATAGTGACTGACTCGTCACTGGACGGTCATGGGCCTTAGACAGGAAGGACATGGGTTTGAGCCACAGATCCACTACACTAGCCTTGCAACTTTGGGTGTCTCTAAACCTACTTGCTCATCTGTATAATGGGAGTTTCTAATACCTCCTGTACGTGCCGGTTGTTAAAATAGAATGAGATCTTGGGCTTCAAGCATTTAACACAGTACCTGACAATTACTAAGAACTCACTAAATATGAGTTCCTTTCAAATCCCTAAAATTAAACATATGCAATGCAGTGTTTTTACAAGAAAGAAAAATATGTACATCAAGAAATCAAACAATAGGAGGAACAGCAACTCCAAAAACAGAGCTGCGGCCACTGAAGTTACTGCCCCATGTTAGCTGTTAGTTATCCCTCCCAAAAAACTAAGCAGTGTTTTCTGACACTCACTGTGCTGTGGGGATACCCTAGGACTGACATTTATGAACCTGCACGTGGAGGCTTCCTTCAGGGTCTCCAAAAACAGAGCTGATAATCTCACTTTCGGTTTATAGTTTTTAAACTTTTCTAGCAACAGAGCAGTTGTTAAGGATACTGGCTCTAGCTTGCTGGGGTTTGTATCCTGGCCTTGTGACCTTAAGCTGATCTCTTACCTTTTCCAACCCCATGAAAAACTGGAAAAGATTTTGAAATGTACAAAAGGGATAACTGGGTGTTCTGACTCCCATATCCTCTGAGTTACTGCCTCCATGCATTGACTTAAAGCTATTTTACAATTCTCTAAGTTGTAGAAAATTTATAGTAAGGTGAGTCATTCTCGTCCACAGAAATACAGACATGTTTCAGTAACTTTTTATCGGTTCCCTCATTAATTAATGAGTTCGGTAAAATCTCTGACCTGTGTTCATTTTATATCAGTATGAGAATCATGATTTTACTTTTCAAAAACATTTACTTTTCGAAAACATTTATCCTTAGACATTAAGCCTGTATCCTCATCTGTGTGCTGAAATGTCCACATCATAGGGTGGTAGTGAGAATAAAAGGGACGGATATCCATGCAAAGCCCTCAGCACAGTGTCTGGCATATCGTAAGTTGGCAAGAAACTTTACTAAGCAAGACAAGCTGTTAAAATTGAGTACCGATTAATGAATGGAGTGTTCTCAGTCTTAAGTTCTTCTCCAAAATTTTTTTCTTAAATATTTATCACTCGTTATTGCTCCTTTACTAGTGAGCACTCACAGATCAAATAAAGAAATAAACAAACAGTAAATGAATAGTAATTTTAAAAAATTAGAGGGTTACAATTGTGATTAGTGAGAGCTTGGATTTGAGCAAGATTTGGTTTTATGTTTGTTTCTTGTGGACACCTATATATCCTTGTGGTTGCAATCTTACATTGCTTACATACGTATTCCACTAATAAATTATTTCTAGTTTATGTGATGAAGACAAATATATCGATATTTCATAACATCTTCCAAATAATACAGGAAATTCCAGGTGTCCTGCACCTGAACAACTTTGAAGACCACTTATCTAGGGGACTCACTAAAAGCAGGAGACAGGGAATCAGAGTACCTACTCCTGCCAGAATTATTTTATATGGATACGATCAAGTTCTAGTTCACCTGGGATTGAGGACTCTTCAGAATGGCGACTACTTAGAGAGAAAGCAGAAAAATAAAAAGAACAGCCGCTGCCAGTCATACAGCACTTAAATAAACAACCTGTTTATCCACCCAGCAACAGATACTCTACCACGTCCACAAGAAGTTCAGAGTCTAGTGGGGGAGAGGGACAGTTTTCATGAAAGTGTTCCCCAAACAGAGAGAGTATGATGAGCTCCAGCAGAGGTACACAGAGGCAGAGACACTGGGACAGAACCTGTATCACAGAGGGGACACCGCTGTGTTGACTCTTGGAGGAACTGAGCGTGACAGGGGAACAGTGGAGGAGAATAGATCAGGCAGAGGGACGGTCAAGTGCAAAGAGCACGCTGATGGAGGGAAGAGAAGGACGTCAATTTGGCTTGAAATATTGACAAAAATGACACAGGGCTACGAAGGCAGCCCAGGCCCACATCAATTATAAGCAGCCTTCTGAGCCCACCTGAGGTTGGTGTTACAGTCCCCATTATAAAGATGAAGAAAATTTAAAACCAGAGAAGTTTGGGAGAATCTAAGATTACGTATTTTGTAATCATTAGAGCTGGGTTTTCCAGGACCTCCGCTTTTTCTCAGTATATGGTACTGTCAAGACATAAGAACCACAGAGAATCTGAAAGGACACCTGAAAGCCTTAACTAAAGGCTTTCTAGACTACGTATCAGTCCTGGTCCTAATTTATGACAGAAAACAAAGAATTGTTCTCTGTGTAATCATGGATGCCCAAGTCACCTAGTTTCTGCTTAGCACAGCCTCTGTCAACAAATGACCACCCTGCAGCTCTGTCATCCCCCCCTGCCCTGCATCCACATCACAAGGCAGATGTGGGGCCCGGTGGGTGACACTTAACCTTCATTCATCCTGACCCCTAGGGGCCATGGCTGGGGGGTCCTCACGGAGAGATTAAGAGGATTTCCTCGGTTCATCTTTGCATTCCATGGTTCTGGGGAACATTTCCCCAGCAAGGAGAAGATGGCCAAGAGATGTCCACCCATGCACACACTGTTCTGCGCAAGTGACTGTCGGCACCTGGGCAAAGCGGCACAAGCCAGCAGCAGCTGAAGCCACCAGAAGTACGTCATCAACCCTCAGGTACATTCAGCCAGTTTAACAACAAACAAAGGCTGCCTTTTCACCCTGCTTCCCTCCTCTCCTCCATTACCAAATGTGAGAGGCCAGGCTAGAAAGGTGGTCAGGAACCTGGGCTCCAAGCGTCAAGCCCACTCGTTCAAGCCATGCCTCCTCCGACTCTCCACTGCCTGGCCAGTATCCCAAGTGCTGACGTCGAGTCTCTTCCCTATACTTCCCCCAGTCACTCCCACTTGAGCACGGATTGGAAACGCAGGTCATGTTTCCTAGGAACACGAGTGTATATTTGGAAAAGCAGAGTTAGGACTTTGACCTTCATGCTATGTTATATCCAAAGGCAAAGCTCATGCGCCCAAGGGGCATGTAAAGAAAGGAACCCAGTTTGACTCTAAGGACAGAATCACATAAAATGGAAATAATAACTTTGGTGCCTTTGCAAAGTGATATTGTGGAGGAAAAGCTGGGAGGCTTACAGGAGTCGCTTAGTGATCAAGGCAGGTGCGGTTTATAGCAAAGTCCCCGTCCTGAGTTGTCCAAGTTGTCCTTTTAAATATGTCGATTGATACGCAATGCGAGGGTTAGAGCTGGTTGCACAAAACAAACCAGCAGAAAGGCCCACCTGAGGCTGGGAGAGGTTGGGTGAGTACGAAGTTGAGTCAGGGGTAGAGCAGAGAGGAGTGACGTAGGACCAGCTTGGAACTGATATGATGGAGGAAAAATGATGGTGGTTCTTTATTAAAAAGACAATCAAGTTTAAATAATATGTGACTGGGGGGAAAAAAATTACAAAACTTTGTCTGTTTTACAATCTATTAGGGATTAGATGCTTTGCTTCTCAGATGCCAGAAACAATGCATCTCTCACTTTGTGTTATAAAGTGAACATTTTAATTACCAGGAATTTTTTATTTGTACAACATAAAGAAAAAAATAGGGTTACAGGACCTGAGGGACAAAAGTTAGTTTACACTCTTAAAAAATAATAACTTTTGGCCCGATGCGGTGGCTCACACCTGTAATCCCAGCACTTTGGGAGGCTGAGGTGGGAGAATAGCTTGAGGCCAGGCGTTCGAGACCAGCCTGGGCAACATTGTGAGACACCGTTTCTATGCAAACTTTTTAAAAATTAGCCAGGCGTGGTGGTGTGCACCTGTGTGCCCATCCTTGTGCGTAACTCTTGGCTCATTTACCTAAATTATTTACTTAGGAAAAAAAAATTCCTAGAACTGGAATTGCTGAATGGAGCATTTATACTTTTTCTAGGGTTATTGCTCCATATTGTCAAAAAGGCCTCTGGAAAGGCTGGACCCATTTCCACTCCCCCAGCAATGTAGGAAAACACCCATTCCCTACCCCTCCACCAGCTGTGGGCATTGTAAAACATTTTGATCCTTGTTTGCACATTTTTAATAAAGCCCATGATTGGTCTGCTTTTTCTAGACCTCCAACGTGCCTGGACAGAGCCAGGGGAGAGGAGGGCCAGGCAGCGGCAGGCACTCTGGGTGCCGGAAGCCCCTTTCTGGGCCTTTCTCTTCCCAAGCGGAAAATGAAAGGGCCTCAGGGAACAATGTCTTTATGTGTCAACTGGAGGTTGGAGCAACTCTCTGCAAAGAAGGGGCCAAGGGCGTCTGCAACACGCCTCCTTCACCCGCCCAGGTGGAAATACTTGCACTCTCCCTCCTCTTCCTCCATCCCAAACAACATCTGCTGGGGAAAGGGGCCAGAGAAGAAAGAGGAAACACAAACACAGGGGCCAGAAGGGAACAGCTTGGTCTGCAGGTTAGAAGGGCAGTCTGTTCCCACCAGGGACCCCCTTTCAGCTGCAAACTGCTGTATTTGACATTTCAATGCGACTTGGGGGAGGGGAACAGGAGGAGAGAAGAGAGCAAAGGGGGCTGGCCTGGGACCTGAATGGGGCTGGGGAGACAAAAATCTGCATCTCTTTAATTCTGCCGCTTGTTCTTTCTCCCTTTTTTCCCTCACCAGAATGTGACATTCAGAAGCAAAAAGGTTTTCTCTCACTCTCTCTCTCTCTCTTTCTCTCTTTTATTTTTTCTTTGACATTTAAAAACAATATACACTTGGGTGCATGGGAAGCTGGGGAGGGCTGGGGGGAGGAGGGAAGAGGAAGATTGTTTCTGGAAGAATTGAACCTCAGGAAAGCTGCTTTCATCTTGCTTGTGACTTGTCCCTGCAGCCAGATTCCTTTTCATCGCTTTAGAGAGGAAAAGTGAAAGGACTTGGATCTTGGAAACAAAAAAAGTAAAATCTACCCTATTAGTGAATATACTCTAAGGTGGGGGAGGAACTAGCTTATTTCTTGGAAAGGATCTTAGAACATTAAGGTAGTCTTGAAGCTAACTTCAGAGAACAATAGTAGCAGTACCTCTGCACGGGGCTGAGGGTTAAGGCAGGGTCAGAGCCTGCCTCTTCTCTCCCCATCCACCGCGGAGGCCAAGTCTGCACCAAAGGACTGAGCACCCCGCAGGACAGGGAAGGCTCCGGGATGCACCACTGGGTCATCTTAACAATGATCACTCTTAACAATCAGGCTTGTCTCTTCCAGTTCTCCCCAATTTGCAGATGAGGAAACTGAGGCCCAGGAAGATTAAGTAGGATACTTAGAGTCACAGAGCGAGGTGAACCAGGCTCAGAACCCAAGTCCTTTTTGTACCAGTGCAAGGAGCGCCTCCCTGTATCTAGCTGCCTCCTTAGCCTGTTACGAGATAGATCCACCTCTATCTATCTAAGTCCCACGAACACCCAGCCTCAGTGGCTTTCTCCACCCCCAACAGAAGAAAAATAACAAGAAATCAAGTGAAGTGTCCCCTGGGGGAAGGAGAGAGGAGGAGTAGCACTCAAGCTGGGGCAGGAAGTAGACAGCCTGGAAATTGAGGGAAAGGACAATGTGTTCACTCTGAATTCTCCAAGGATGTCAGGTGGTTCCCACTGGGAGGTTCCCCAACCTGTCCACCCTGACCCCGAGGACACCTGGGAGAAAGGGCTATGTGTTCATGGCCTGGAGAGGTTAGTCACTGAGGCAGTCCCAGCCCATGTGGAGGGGTGACCTCTTCCCAGCTCTCAGAGACCCACAGTGATGGTGACAGTGATGGTGACAGAGCTCACTAGTCCACGACAGACCTGACCCAAGGGCCTGGAAGAATAGTGCTCTCCAGTGAGCCTAAGGGGAATGGGAGTTCATTATTATGTACATTTTTAAAGCTATGAGCTTATTCTACACCCCAAACTGGTGGGGTAAGGAATATGGATTATATAAGTTAATGTCTAGACCTGAGTCTCAGTATTTTAAATCCCTTTAGCCTTCATGTATGACCAGAAAGGACTAGACTGAATTTTTTAAAAATCCTTCTCCTACACCAGAAAATATTATGTAATGGAATAGACCATTTTTTTAAAAAAATAAACTTTTAATTTGAGAATGGTCTGGGATTTACACAAAAACTGCAACGACAGTACAAAGAGTTCCCATATATCCACACCCAGTTGCTCCTGTTATTAACACCTTTCGTTAGCATGGTACCTGGGTTACGATCAATGAACCAGTGTCAGTGCATTATTACTAACGCAGCCTAAACTTTATTCAGGTTGCCTTAGTTTTTACCAAATGCCTTCTTTCTGTTCCAGAACCCCACCCCGGACCCCACATCACAATTATGCGTCTTGTCTCCTTAGGCTGCTCTGGGCTCTGACAGTTTCCCAGATTTTCCTTATTTTGGATGACTTTGATGGGTGCGGGAGGTGCTGATCAGGTGCTCTATAGCTTGTCCCTCCGTTGGGATTGGTCTGATGTTTTTCTCAATAGACTGGGAGGACGGGTGTGGGGAGGCAGAGCTCAGAGGTGAAGTGCCCTTCCCATCGCATCACATCATACACAATTAGCAGGGCTTATCACTGCTGTTTCCAGCCTTTGCCACCTGGCCGAGGTGGTGTTTGTCAGGTGTGCCCCGCCCCCACCCCTTACTGTACTCTTTGGATGGACGTCGCCATGAACGCCAAGGGCTGGGGAGTTATGCTCCATCTCCTTGAAGGTGAAATATTGACATAAATTATTTGGATTTCTTCTGCATGGGAGGTTTGAAAGAGATCATTTTTTAAATGTAGGCTGAAATGACTGATTTCGCTTCCGTGTTTATGAAAAATAAGTGTTGGAGTATATAAGGAGTTCTCAAACTGGGTTCTGCAAAGCTATAGGGCTCCTGGGAGGAACTGTAAGGGCTTGGGGAGAAGGCGGGCAGTCGGCAAGATCAAGATCTCTGTTGTCAGATCACTCTGAGCAGCCCCGCCACTGTTGCTTTCTGTTGTGAATATCCAGGTAAAATAGATTTTGCAGAAAATAATTCTGCTTGTAAAAAAGAAGCTTGAAACACTCTGAGAGGTTGACTGCAAATGCCCCATCACTTCCAATGTCCCACCTTCTAATGAGCTTATGACAAGGTTACAAATTCCACAATTTGATCCCATTTTAGAAGAGGCAAATGAAAATATTCTGTAGGAAAAGGTTTTGTTTTTCTCCTAATTTTCCTTGCAGAAAATACCAGGTCAAAGAGAAACGTCACCTTCAGGTAGGAAACCTGGAAGTCTCGATCAGCCACTGAACAGAATGTGAAAATGAAGATCTGACTCTGTAAGCAGCCCTCGGTTTATGTCATCCTGTTTCCTACTAAATCAGGTGGCATGAGTGGCCAAAGACCTGATGGCCTTTACTCGGACATCTCCATGCAAACCCAGGTGTGTGCGTGTGTCTGAGGTGCTCCATGTCACCAGGCAACAGCCATCTCTCCCAATTGCTATTCCACTTGATTTTTCAAAGTAATGGATTTGAGATGGTGCAGCCAAAGAAGCCAGCTAAGTGTTTTCCTGAGAATCACCTCTCCCGTCTCTTTCTAAAATGAGAGATGTCGCCACAATGACAGCTGGTTTCGTCCCAGTTTTCCTGCCCACAGAGAAAAGGCCCAACAATGATAATGCTTTTTAATAGGTGTTTTGGGAGCAATTAGCCAATACGGTGGAGCCCACCAAACCCTTAGGGGGAGGAGCAACATGATGCGCTAGAAAGGGCTTTGCTTGGCAGCCAGATTGAAGTTTTCATGCCAGCGCTTTTACTGATTGTATGAACTTAAGCAAGTGGCTTTGCTTCTGAGCCTCAGTTTTCACGCATGTAGAAAGTCAGTAATAGTGTCCACTTCCCAGAGCCATTGTGAGGAGGAACAAAATGACACAGACACACGTCTGGCTCAAGGGAGGCACTAACCACATGCAAGCTACTGATGTGGTTAAGGGCTAGGAAAGTTATTTCTAAGTACAGTGTATATTAACCACTTCGGTACTGCACTCACCAGCTGCGTAACCTCGCCCACAGCCGGCACTCACAGTCCACACGATAGTTTGTGCTGTGCATTGACGACGGATCCGTTTTGCTCTTGTGTGATGAGGAAAGCTTTAAAGCACTGAAAGCTTGTTTTACTTTACAGGCAGCTTTAGGAAAATAACTATAATAACTCCTACTAAGGACTTGTTAAAAGGTCACAGATTCATAGTAACTTATCAGCTGAACGTACACACTGCAACTGCAGAGATAAAAGCTGTAAAAGTAAAAGCTTTTGGCTATCCTAAAGTCGACGCTTGGCTGTGCGCGTTCATCTGTGGCTGTCGACTATAGTCGACGCTCGTACCGAAGTGGTTAATCTACAGAGTCTGCCTCTCCTTAAGGAAAATTCTAACGCACCATTCACACAGAAGACAGCCAGTACAATCACCCTACAGTGGAAAATAGATCATGGAGAAATGTCTTCCATTGGGTCTATTTTCCAAGGAAGCAGGTTACCCAGGGAGAACGTGACAGCAAGAAGTTGCACGGTTAAAGCGAAGCCTCACATAGCACTTATTGTGCATGTGAGTGACAGTTCTCAGCCCTTTACACTCATGAACTCATTTAATCCTCCCAACAACTCTACGCAATAGAGAGACTAGTATCATTAGGCATTTTTACAGTTCGAGAAGTTGATCCTCATAAGAGTTAAGCAACTTGCCCTACCCCAGCTGGGTGGTGGCGGGGTTCATCTCCAACACAGGAAGTCTGCCTGCAGAGCCCGTTTTTGGAACTGCTACTCCTTTTCGAGCGAGGGAGAGCTCATCCTCCCGTGCACGTGGACGCGCTCCTTCAGTAAGGACAGCTGTGTGCGCCTGGCCAGATTGGTAAGTGACAGGAAGAGGCTGGAGTTGGTTTGAGCAGAAAAGGAATTTATTTAAAAGTATTAAAAGTATCTGAAGTTGGAAATATTTGAAAAGTGTATCAAATACAGATAATGACTGGGAAAGGGAGGGGCTGTTCTAGATTTAAAGGCTCTGAAGGCGTGACACATCTTTGGGAACTGTAGACATTTGAATAAAGACTGGATATTAGATGATAGCATGGAATTGTGCATTTTCTTAAGGTAACAATGGATTATAAAGATGGGGGATGTTTTTATTCTTAGGAGACATATGCTGAAGTATTTGGTGGTAAAGGATCGTGATGTGAGCAACTTAGTTCCAAACGATTCAGCAAATGTGCGTGTGTGGGTGTGAAGAAAGAGAGGGAGGGTGTGTGTCCACACGTGCGGAAAGATGCTAACAACTGTTAAATCTGGGCGAAGGTATATAGATGTCCATTGTACTATTCTTTCAATTCCATTGGAGACTTGAGATTTCTCAGGTTTCTTTTTTACCAGCCTAATGGACACCCCGGAACTAATCACCCCTCTTTACTAAAGGGTAAGGGTGAGATAGTCACAGCATTTCTTCCTTTTTTTTTTTTTTTTTTTGATCTTTGACATCTTTGTTTTATTTCAGAACTGCAAAATCACTCTTGGTGTCCCAGAATTTTCTCTCTAGCCTTTTCACAGTAGGTCCCTGAATCTGAGAGTTCCTTTCCCAGGCTGTCAGAGATAAAATGATGGAAACTGCAGAGTGTGGGAAATGTTCATGGCTACAAACCCCAAACCAGCACCCACTAGGGCCACCCCTGTCTCTCAGCCCTCGTCCTGTGACCTCAGGCCAGAGGCCCCCAGGCAGGCCCGGGGTAATTCTCGCTATTCCCAGGGCCAGCGTCTACCAGGGCAAGCAGTTCCTGCCTGTTGCGTGGGTGCACCCTGCTGAGCCCCAGTGCGCGGCGGGAGGCGACGCAGCAGCCACAGGTGAGCCGGGGCCTTCCCGGGGCAGTGGGCATTTCACAGGGTCTTCCAGGGGTCCCACCCATTATGATTCTAACATACCCATTTCACAGAAAGTAACAGACTGAATCACAGTCCAAGGCCAGCCAGTGACTTTTCCGAGTTCTGCCTGCACACGTTGACCTAAGGTGGATGTTGCTAAGCAAGCAAAGAGCTCTTGCGCCAGCTGGCAGAACCACTGAGAGAGGACTTACCCGGCAGCCCTGCCTCAGCCCAGGGACTCCCAGCAGGGCTTTGCCCTGTCCCCTGGTCAGTTACAAAGACAGCAACACACAGGCCCTCCAAGGGGGCCCCAGAGGGACTTATATTAGTTCTGTCTGCTCCATGTCCACACCAAGAGTCAAGGTGCAGTGGAAAGGACTCTGGCCCTGTCCCTGGTCGGCCGTGAAGATGTGGGCTACTGACCACCCTACAATGCATGGATCAGCACCCACCCCCAGCAAGGAATTATCTGGTCCAAAATGCCAACAGTGCCAGGGCTGAGGACCCCCGCTGTAAAGGACACACCTAGAAAGATTGATTACATAATAAAAAATTGGGACTACAAAAATGTTCACATTGAAGGAATTCATCAAATAGATGGTGGGACATCCACATCATAGATCACTGAGTGACCATTTAAAACAAGGTAGTAGCACATTTGATGTCATAGAAAGAAATCCACAATATATTGTCAAGTGAAAGACACTTTACAAAATAGACTGTACGATATAGCCTCATATTAGTAACAAATGCACACACACGCACTCACACACATTCATACATGCGTGTATATCCGCATCTCTCTAATGCTTGCAGGGCTGACTCTGCCGTACCCCACTGGAGCACAGACCCCCCCGACCTCCTCCAACTCCACCCCCACACGTGCACATTGTCCACAAGAACTCCAAGCACACTCACGTTCTCGCAGGGGAAATAGAGAAGGGGTTTGCAACTCACACCTAACTGTAAAGTTCTCAGACACATCCACTCCCCCGTCCTTCCACTAACGTCTCTGCCTGTGACCCTCCCCTCGGGCCTCCTGCCTCCCTCCTCATCTCGCTGACATGACCCCAGGCCTCACCCTAAAAGGTTCACCTGCTCCTAACACATGTCAGCGACATGGTTCTGCCTCAGCTCGGCCAAACTCACTCACTCACACCCACCCACCCAGCTCCAAGTGGCCCTCCTGTTAGACTTGATGCCACTTAAAAACTGGTTTTTACTTGGGTGCATAAAAAATGCGTGTGTGCACACCTGTGTCTAAAAACATACAGAACCTGATGTCAAAATGTCCACAGTCAGTCTCTCTTGGGGTGGGTCCACCAATGATTTTATTTTTCCCTTTTCCCTTAATTGTCTTTTCTACAGTGAATAAATACTACCTTTAAGAAAAAATGATTTTTTTTTTTTTTTGAGACAGAGTCTCACTCTGTTGCCTGGGCTAGAGTGAGTACCGTGGCGTCAGCCTAGCTCACAGCAACCTCAATCTCCTGGGCTCAAGCGATCCTACTGCCTCAGCCTCCCGAGTAGCTGGGACTACAGGCATGAGCCACCATGCCCGGCTAATTTTTTTTTTTCTGTATATATTTTTAGTTGGTCAATTAATTTCTTTCTATTTTTTTTAGTAGAGATGGGGTCTCGCTCAGGCTGGTTTCGAACTCCTGACCTTGAGCGATCCGCCCGCCTCGGCCTCCCAGAGTGCTAGGATTACAGGCGTGAGCCACCACGCCCGGCTAGAAAAAATGATTTTTAATAATAACTCTTCATGTCTCTCTCTGAGTCACCTAGACCTAAGAAGATGCCCTGCCAACTTCGGTTTACCTCACACGGCCTCCATTTCTGGAGTTGGCTCCTGACACCCAAGAGCTTTCTGGAAATTCTACTGTCTGGGCAGGGATTCTCAGCCTTGGTCCTTACTAACATTTGGGGCTGGATAATTCCTTGTGGTGGAGCAGGTGGGGGCTATCTTTTGCATGGTAGGATGTTCAGCAGCCTCCCTGGCCTCTACCCACGAGATGCCAGTAGCAATCTGCCCCCACCTCCATCACGACGGTGTCTCCAGACATAACCAGATGTCCCCGGGGGGCAAAATCACCTCCAGTTAGGAAGCGCTTATCTAGGCCTGGCACAATGTGGCAAACACACACACACACACAGGTTGGGAGTCAGGAGGCCTGGGTCCTAGCTAGGACCACCACTAACTATCTAAAGGACTTCTGGTACCTCCTTAACCACTCTGGTGTCAAGTTCCTCATCCATCAAAGCACAGGCGTAAAGAAAAGAATTTCTAAATATCCTTCTAACTTTAGGAATCTAATGAACAGTGCTTGGAAAATCACGGCCTTCTCACCTAGCAAGGATGGAACGAGCTCAGCTGAGCCGTGCTGCCTGCCCTGGCCCCCACAGCCATTGCCCACATCTGGCCGCAGCGACCTTCCCAAATCTGTGCGTGCCCTTCCCTGCTTTACATCTTGTGTGGATCCTGTCTTCCACGGATCCTGTCCTCCATGGAGCCTGGAGATGGGGCGAGAGGCCTGGCTGGTCCCCACTGGTCAGCGCCCGAGGATTACTCCGCATCTTCTCTGCACCAGGCATGGTGCTTTCCCGAATGTTGTGTCACCTTCTGCCTTTTTCTTTCTTTGCAAAGTGGATCCTTCTTTTCTTTTTGGCCTTCTTCACTCCTGCTCATCCTCCAGACCTAAACAAAGTGTCACTCCTAGAAGAGTCTTCCTTAAACCAGAGTCTAGCTAGGACGAACCACCCCACCCACGCCCACCATGTGTGCCCTGGGGCATGTCCACAGACTTCCCACTGCAGTGCCCACCTAGCTTTATGTGGGCCTTGATTTGCTTCTCCTGTCACCCCACTGACATCTTGTGTCTGGTCATATTCCAGTCCCTGTCCCTGAAGCTTGTAACATGCCTGGGCCAGAGCAGATGTTCCACAAAGTGTTCATTGAGTGAGATAACATGTGATAAGGCGTATTCACAGCTTATTATCTGGGAAATCTTGGGTAGGGGATTCATGGTCTTTGCTATAGACTGAATGTCTGTGTCCTCCCCATTAAATTTGTATGTCGAAATCTTCACCCCCAAGGTGAGGGCACCATGAGGTGGGGTTTTGGGGAGGTGATTAGGTCATGAGGGTGGAGCCTTCATGAATGGGATTAGTGCTCTTATAAAAGGAACCCCAGAGAGCTGCCTTGCTCCTTCTGCCATGTGAGGACACAGTGAGAAGGTGCCATCTATGAATCAGAAAGTGGCCCTCACCAGACATCAACTATGCTGGTCCCTTGACCTTGGACTTCCCAGCCCCCAGAACTATGAGACATGTATTTCTGTTGTTTATAAGCTGCCAGTCTACAGACTCTTGTTATAGCAGCATGAGCTGACTAAGACACTCTTGAAGTTGCAATCATCTCATCTTTAAACTGGAGGTGATAACAACTGCTCCCTAAGAAAGTCAAGTGAGGAGAAAATGAGGCAATGCCTGTCAGATACTTCCCAGCCTGGGCCAACCCACCCGATAGAGGTTAGCAATCACCATTAGCTAATCTCATATCCGGCTAGTGAGCTCAAAAGTGGCTCCTGTGAGTTATGAAAGGAGGAATAAAAAGACTCCAATGACTAATGCTAAAGGGTGGGAGTGAGAAGCAGAAATGTCTAGGAAAGAATTGGTCGTATTGCATTCTCCGCCAGCCAGGAGAGAAGGCGATGCCAGCTCCCAGGGGCCCTTCTCTGACCCACAGTTAAAAATAGATGCTGCATTAGCTGTTTCTGCTGCCCAAAGGCACAAGCAGGGCCCTGGGGCACACTCCTCTCAACCCAAGCTTTAGCAGTGTCAGCTCAGCCCCCACACTGCCCTGGCCAGAGCTGCCAATCTCTCCGCCTGGAGGCAGGGCCAGGGGCAGGAGCTGCCACAGGAGGCAGGAAATTTGAAGCTCCCCGAAGTGACAGTTGGAAGCAGAGATAGTGTCAGTGGCAGGCTCAGAGCTGTCACCAGTTCAGCTATGTCATGGGATGACAAGATGCTCACCTGTTCCAGAAGTTTCCTTAATTATAGATTGGAAAAGAAAAGAGATGAGAAAATGGCTGGACCTGGTGACCCTGGAAGTCAGAGAAGGAGTTTATTTTTACAACCAAGTTTGAGGCTACTCTGTTGTCATCTCCTCATAATAGCAGAGGCCAGGTCCCCACTGCTCCTGTCACTCCGTTAGGTCAGAGCATGGCCTCCACCAAGCCCTCTTGATAGGTTAATCCGACACCAGAGACACGAAATGACACAGTGACCTGCCCGTAACTGCCCATCAAAACCATTCTTTGGATTAGCTTTTGGTGAGTAAAAGAAGTTTTCTTTTCGAAGAGAGCAGCTATAGGTAGAAAGAACCAATGGTGGGATTCAAAAGACCAGAAAACGGCCTCACCTGGGCACCTAATGTCTCCACCCCAGTCCTGAGTGAGCAACTGAGCCAGGAAACGTTGACAAAGTGTGTCATTCAGGGAAGCCCTAGGTGTTCAACATTAAGGACTGGAATAAAACCCAGAGGAAACCATCTAGCGCATTTCCTCCCCAGTTGGCATACTCACACGTCTGCACATGCCAGCCACCTGCCGCCGTCACCCTTGTGAAACTGACACAGTAGGATGTCATGCTAGCAGAAGACTTTAATTGAAGCTGAGTTAAATTAATTACATCATTTTTGCTTTCCGAGCTTAATTCCCCTGAAGTTACATCATGAAGCCAGGGCATTACAAAGGATTAGGGACCAAAGGAAGGTAGATAAGAATAAGGCTTCCATATGCCCGTGACTCATGTCTAATACTCAAGTTCCAAACGTGGACGCTCATGACTCATCACTGATAACAGCAGCAGTTCCATGTGGCCTCCACACGTGCGGGTTTCCAGCCTTGCCTCCTGCTGCTAAGAACACTGAGAGGCCCCTGGTGCAGTCAGAATGGAGGGAAACCACAGCCGGGACTCACCATCCCAGATGGGGCTGTCCAAGGTCTGTGCTTATGTTGAAAGACTTTGAGACTACTTTAGTTCAGAATTTTCCCAGAAGTGCTGTTGCCTAGGAAGCTAGTAGGTGCTATTTGGAAAACAAAGGGTCAAATGGTCACATGCATTCGACAAAAGGTTTAATAAACAGATTTGCTTCCTGGAGGCCTCCTTGGAGCCCTCAATAAAGCAGTAAAGCAGGCTGCATTTCCCAAAGTTGGTTCACCATGGAACTCTCTCTGAAGAAGAATCCTGTGGGGTTGGTGCACTGAAGAACACACTTTGCAAAAGCCTTTTTAGTTGTAGCTTCTCCTTTCACCAAGTACTGGAATAAAACCCAAATGAAGCCCATCTATCCAGCAAATCTCCTCCCGGTTGGCATACACACATGTCTGGATGTGAGAGCCACCTGTCGCCACCCCCTCTTGTGAAACTGACGTGCCCAGGTGTCATGCCATGGGCTCTCTGCAGCTTCTCTTGGACTCACCCAAACTTCCTCTCCACTGTGGTCATGCCACCTCCTACAGGGGCCATAACAACCATTGAGTCCCCCACCCCGCCATGAATCCCCTGCACCCATCAGCTATGACACACATTCATCTCTTCCAACCCATTTACTATAACTGTGTTTCCCGTTATGGTTCACATACAAAAGCACATCCAATGAAGCAATTAAAATACTAGTAGAAATAGAAAATGAGAACCAAAGAAAAGAGAAACACAAGTAGTCTACCCATTTGCCTCAATGTTTCCTGGAAGCTGGTACAGAAAGGAAGTCAGGTAGGTTGCATGAATTTCATTAATGAAGAAGAAGAAAACTACAAACTCCCGAAGGACATCTGCTTTTTCCAAGTTCCACGTGAAGAAACGATTCCTATGAGATGTTCACGTAGAGGACAACGATAGACACTAGAAACAAAGTCCTTGGCAGTATCACTTGTTAAAGATGCAATAGCACATTTTATATGGAGGTTTCTTCTCCCTGAGCCAAGAGTACAAAATTAAAATGCAATTTAGAGAAGGCATCATTCCAATAGACTCACTTTTCCTAAATCTGCATTAATCGTGTCACTCTACTGCCCAGAACCAATGACGCCTCTTTCTTCCCTACCTCTTCTAAGTGGATATCTCCAGCCTGGTTCCCAGGCTTCCTCTACCAATGGAAATGCCCTCCCCAGCCACCCCCACAACATGCCCAAGTGTCCAAGCCAGACTGGGCTCCTCCCCAGCCTTTGACTCTTTTCTAACTGGAATGCTTCACCTTCCTGCCTTCTGACTTACCCAACTCCTGCGGCTGCAGCAAGGGGAGAGGCAGAATGGGAAGGAGGAGGGATGGGAAAGTGGAGAAGGAGGGGGAGAAAAGAGATGGAAGGAAGGAGGAAAGGAGCAATGAGAGAAGGGAGACACCACGACACTCCAGCGCCAGGGGCCGGGTCCACGCCCTGCTGCTCCCATGGCCTTGCCCTCCCACCCCTGTCACAAGGGCCTGGCTGTGCCTCCCCTTCCCCGAGCTGCTGCTGATGCCCTCTGGCACCTCAGGCTCTGGCAAAACCAAGAACTTGACGTTCCTCCAAACATACCATGGCAGCCTACCCAACATCCATCCCCACTTCGTCCTTAATAACAGACCTTGGGGTTTATTCAGGGCTGCAATTTGCTCAGCTAAAAGACTGTATTTTGCTGCCTCTCTTGAATCTAGACAGAAGTCACGGGGTGAGGCTTGTGAAAAGTCTCTCTCAAGAGGGCTGATTCGGCCAGAAGGAAGAGCCCTTTGCCCCTTGTGCCGCTTCTTCGCTCTGCCTGAAATACAGCGGTCCCCCCTACCCTTACGCAAGGGGGGTACATCCCAAGAGCCCCAGTGGATGCCTGAAACCGGGGATAGTATCAAACCCTATATATACTATGTTTTTTCCTTTACCTGCATCCCTATGATAAAGTTTAATTTATAAATTGGGCACAGTAAGATATTATCAATAACGAATAATGAAATGGAACAATTACAACAACATCACCGCTCTTGCATTTTTAAGGATTACTTGGACACATGCACTGAAATACTGCAACATTCGTTCTGATAAATGAAACAGCTACTGAGTGACTAAAGAACAGGGAGTGTGGATGCTCTAGACAAAGAGGTAATCCAATGCAAGGCAGGGTAGAGCAGGGCAGCACAATATTTTATCATGCTACTCAGAAGGGCACACTATTTAAAACTTTTGAATTGTTTATTTATGGAGTTTTCTACTTAATATTTTCAGACCACGGTTGACTGCAGGTAACTGAAACCATAGAAAGAGAAACCTCGGAGAAAGGTGTGGATGACTGTACAAACATCCTGGCTGGAGCTCCAGCAGCCATCTTGTGACCTTGAGGATAGAAATCACATGCCAAGAATGGCAAACCAGAGACAGGGAAAGAAGTTGCCTCTCTGGCAGCCCTGAATTTCTTCCTTTTGGACTCTTTACAAAAGAGAAGCAAATCTCCATTTAATTTAAGCCATTTATTTGGCTTTCTCTGTTGGACAGCTAAACCTAAATCCAGTACAACAGCCATGTGGTTTCCTACCTCTGGGCCTTTGCACAGCTGTTCTGTCTTCCAGGAACCCCTTCCTTCCCCTCCTCCTGGTGAACTTCCAGTCACTTTAGAAGCCTCCGGTGAATCATCCCTTCCTGTGCGGAGCTTCTTCTAATTGACCCCTCAGACAGGGCTGGTCTCTCCCTCCTGAGCTGCACCTACTCCTTCAGCTGGATTCATGCACTTATTATTGTCTTGGAACAGTTTACACCAGCGCTTCTCAAAGTGGGTTTGGGACCAGCAGCAGCAGCAGCAGCTGGGAGCCCCACCCCAGACCTACCAGATTAGAGACTCCAGGAGCCTTTCAAAAATCTGTGTTTCGCAGGTGCAAAAGCCCCAGGGGGAGAGGTGGCCCCTGCGCCCGAGCAGGGATTCTAGTCAAGGCTCGACACGCTCTATGGCACCACTCCCACCGAGGACAAAGAAGAAAATGAAAACAGCGAGAGAGAAAAAAGAAGAAGCAACATATTTTTGAGAGTTGAAGGAAACACCCAACATTTTTGCACTTGCTCCAAATTTTCCATGAAACTTTAAAGCTGTTGTTTACCCGCATTAGAGTTGGTTTCACCTCACAGTGGCTTTCCCGCTGGGGTGTCGGCCTGGGCGCCAGTAGGTTTTCTGCAAAGGAGAAGGGGCGAGGAACTCAGGGCGTCAGTTCCACATGAGCACAGGGTGAGGAGAGGCCCCCAGATTGCCAAGGCAGATGATGAGACCCGGCAGCTTTTCCTCGGCAACACTTCGAAGCCAGCGCTGGCAGAACAGGACTGTCCCTCTCAGCAAATGAACAAACATGCAGCGAAGCTGGGACCAACATCATGAGCTTCTGAAGACAATAAACCATGTGGACACTTTCTCTGTGCTTCTCCTATGTGGCCGTGAGAGAAGCAAGGAGGAAGAAGATTTTCTACCTATCAGTTCAGCTCAACAAACTTAAGGACCTAATTGTGCCAGGCAGAGTTAGGTGTGGGGGGGGGAGGGGGAGGTCCAGAGTGACCACAGCCCCACTCTGCTCTCAAGCCCTGTTGTCAGACCCGGCAGGTGAGACTGACATCATCATCGTCACCTTTGCTGTTGCCGTTACCATCATCCCCACTGCTGGGCTGTTATTCACAGAAATTCATTGCCTACAAGATGAGACCAACCTGTACAAGTTGTTTGTAAAGCAATGTGATAAATGCAATATTAGAAGTTTGTAGATGATGAAGTAGAAAGGAAAAGAAAGTGATTAACTACCTGAATGGATCAGGAAAGGTATGACCAAGGGGGAGATATTGAGCAAGGTTTTGAAGTATAAATAGGAGTCTGCCAACCTTAAGCTAAGGTAGAACACCTGAAAGTTATTATGTCTCCAGAATTCTTTAAATGTGAATCTGTCTGATGGACCCCAATATTTTAATTCGCTCTTCAGGAAGATTCCCTGGACTCATCCTTTTCAGATATTAATGTGTACACGAATCACCTGAGACTCTTGCTAAATGATTCTGGTTCAGAAAATCTGGGCTAAGTCTTAAGAATTTGCATTTCTAATAAGTTCCCAAGCGCTGCTGCTGCTGCTGCTGCTGGCCCCCAAGCCAAGCAGAGGTTCACCAGCTGTTTTGCAGTCTTCTACATCCTCATGAGGAAGATACATTTTACAGCATTTTAAAACATGAGTCCCATGGGAAGCCAACTTGGGAGGATTGCTTAAGGCCGGGAGTTTAAGACCAGCCTGGGCAACATAGTGAGACCCAGTCTCTACAAAATTAAATTTAAAATAATAATAATAATTTTAAAAATTAGCCTTAGTGAAGTTAAGAGATTTGTCCCAGAAGACACAGTTAAAAAGTGATGGAGCTAGGATTTGCACCCAGATCTGCCTGACTCAGTGTCTCAAGTACTACTCTCTTCACCAACGAATGAGCCTCTAGTCCCCTAAAGCAGAGTCCTGCTGTGAGACTTGCTCCCTCCTGAAGATCCCAGGGTCTAGCAAAGGGAGAGAAGCTCAAGTCCCACCCACGCTGACCAAGGGGAGCCAGGTCCGATGGCTCTAAGCAGTCAATCAAGCCCATGACTTTTCCTATAAGAAAAAGATGGCATCATATGTAATCAAAATGTTTATACCCCCATAATATTCTGAAATTTAAAAAAAAAAGAAAATAAATAAATAAATAAATTGGAAAAAACCCAAAAAGCTGTCACTTGGCCTCTCTCATGTAGCAGCGAGCAGTGCTGTTCTTGGACAACAAAGCCATCACGAGCAGAGGGAGAAACCAGAGCACAGCCCACGCGGGGAGGGGTTTGTGGAGTCAACCGTCCCTGAGTTCCAATCCTGGCCCTATGCAAAGCCCCTTGTTCAATAAAAATCTGGGGGGAAAAAAAGCTTTTTCCTTTTTCTGCAGTCTTCTCAAGCTGTCGCGGTAGTCTTCATTTGCTAGTTAATGGTGTGTCCCCTTGGGTGTGGGCAGTCTCATGTGGCAAGGGCAGCCTCTCACAGGCGCCCGGGGCCCGCCTGGTGGCTCAGCGCACGGGGCATGCATGCCAGGCCTGGGACCCTCCTCCAGGGCCCCTTGGGGGTGGGGTGGCAGCGGTCGATAGAGGGGAGCAGGGGAGCAAAAACCCTTCCTGGGCTGGTGGGGCGGCAGCAAAGAAGGTGGCAGGACAGCAGCAGGCTCCACACTCTCAGCGTGTGCTCCACCAGTCCCAATGGACTTCACTTACAAAACAAATTCAAAAATAAAATTATTGAGAATTGCACGATGGTGACCTCAGCGCATTCAACCCTGAGCGTGGGGTCCTACGTGACTGCCCTGGTCACACGCCCACGAATCTCTGACCTATACCATGGCCCAGAGATACACACGGCCGTGGGCAGGTGGCTTGATATTTCCAAGCCTCAGTTTCCTCATCTGCAGATGAGCATGAATATATTTCCTTCAAGATGACGGGGGGTGGGGGGGATGGCAGGAGATACCAGGGAAGTGTCGAGAGGAAGCATCAGTGGCTTGTTTCATTTCCAGTTGTCAGGTTGAGACAGGATCAAGGGGAACAGCTTTGTCGGGGGGTTTCCATTGAGAAACAGATGACACTGGGAGATGCCTTGTCTACTAGGAGGAACAAATTGACCACAGGGGACTTCCAAGAAGGAACAGATGACATGTCAGGGGGCTTCCAAGGACTAAACAGATGTTTGGTCTACAATAGGGGTCTCCAAGGACTGACTGGCCAGAAAGAGGTAGAAAGGCCATAAAAAGTGGAGATATGCACAAGGCCACAAAAGAGGGTCTTTGGAGCATGCACACAAGTGAGGTGACAGTATCCTCAAGTGACCTGCCGTCATTAACATAGTAAAAATCACACCCACCAGCGCCATGACAGTTTACAAATACCATGGCAACCCCTGAAAACTGCCTTCCAAGGTTAAACATGGGAAAGGTTCCCAGTTCCAGGAATTCTCCACCCCTTTCCAAGAAAAAACAGGAATATTCCACCTCCCACGTAACATAAAATTGGGGAATCAGCATAAAGGGGAGAAATCTTGTTAAACTCAGGGTCTCCTCCCCTCGCAGGGGGTGACCCATTCCTTCTCCAGAATGTATTATGCTTTAATAAACTTTGGCGCTTTGTTTGCTTCTGCTTGGTCTGCTCATTTGCTCCATCGACTCAGTACCAGTAACCATTCTTCAGTACCAAGAACCAAGAACCAGGCACCACGGACCTGACATCTGGTCCCCACACCTGACTCAGTCCTTGGCTCAGTGAGAAGTGGGTTCCTTCTGCACGTGACTGGTTTGTGGCTCGTGCCCGCTGTGCCTCCCCACGGGGGTCTGGCAGCACAGAAGCTGGTCCTCACCCTACTCAACAAGATGAGCCCCTGATCACACGCTCAGAGGTCGGGCAGCATCGAGACACTGTGGAAGTTTCTGAACACTCCACCTAGGGACTTCTCTGCCAACTAATAGCTCTCAGGAGGCGCCAGTCCATGGACCTCGCTTGGAGGAACAGATATAAAGCATCTCAGACACTCCAAAAGTGATGGGGACTTTTGCCATTTCTTCAGCCAGAGCTGCCTTCAGGAAAGTGGCTCTCAACTTTGCACAGAAGCCCCTGAGAAGCCACAAGCCTCCCCACACCCAGGCCACACCTTGCACAGTTAAATCCCATCATTCACAAAAATGTCAATACCCAGAGAACTGACCCCTTTTGTTTAGCTGCCAGTTAGCTCTGTGATGTTCGAGAATGTCTCTGAACACAAGAAGGAATCTGAAGCCAGATGACCTGGGTGTGACTGCCAGCAGTCCCCCCACTTCCGATCTCCCCAGTGTCCCTACCCAAGTGCCCAGCCTGTTGCAGGGCAGATAGCACCTGCACTTACACCTCTGCAGGTGGCCGTGGGCACATAACAGCACGAAGGACAGAGCCCTGTCAGTAGCTACCGACCCGATGGCCATGAGAGGCAATCCAGCCCTTGACTATCAAACCCGGCCATGGATGGAATATTCCCTCCATCTCTCCTGGCCAAAGGCTATTTCCACATTTCCTGGGATAGATGTGGTTCTCACTTTGATCCCTCTCTCCAAAAAGTACCATGGACCTTCTGCAAGCCCTCTGTTCCCAGAGCAGCTTAGCAAGGCCCCCACAGGGCTGCTTTGGGAAGCTATCCAGGCATAATCCCTGGTGGGGAAAGCAGCTGGCCCTCCAGCTGGGCCCAGGCGGCAAGGACGCAGCCCCAGGTGGGCTGGGAGGGACCTTGCAGTGGTCAGAGAAAGTGGCGCTGTTCAGGACTTCATTGCAGCTGCAGAGGACAAAGCCTCCCGCTCCCGGCCCCAAGGAGAGGGCGCAAGGGCTCGCCACTTCTCTGCCTGGGACTTCTTTCCTTTTGGTAATTCCAGCCAGCTGGTATGAGGGAGCCCGGCCCAGCAGGGCACACGGCTCAGTGTAATCCTGCCCTGCAGGGAGTTTGGTGCTCCGGATCCTAATGGCTACCACCGCAGTTATCAAACCTCCCTGTGCACATGAATCACTGGGATGCTCATTCTAATGCAGAGTTGGGTTCAGCACGTCTCGGGGGGTAGAGGGAGGGTGCTGAGATTCTATATTTCTAACAGCTTCCAGGTGATGCCAGAGCTGCTGGCCCATGGACCACACTTTGAATAGTGAGGACTCGGGTTTGAATTCTTCCCCAGGCCACTCCTGACTGCATGGCGTTGAGAAAGGTGTTTAACTCTCTGACCCTCTGTTTCCTCATCTGCAAGGCGAGTCATAAACAGCACCCACTCCACAGAGTGCGATGCAACCAAGCCCCTGAGTGAGGAAAGGGAAGAACTGGGGCTCAAGTCCAGGCACTGACTTCATAAAGCAAGAGAAAGACCCCCAAAAGGAAGTTCAAGGGGAGTTTGGGACCCAGCGACATGATTACTTCCAAAAGGTGATGTGGCAGTATGAGTTTGCCAATCAAACAGACTGATGGCCCTCGGAGTCTCAAGCCATTGCTCAGCAACTTATGGACAACACGATGCATAAAGGTTTTGTAGGAAGGAAGGAAGTTCTTTAAACTCAACTGCTTAGCACAGGACTTAGCATATACAGGCACTCAAGTGTTTGCTTCCATTTTCCTGTGTTGGTTTCCTTTTTTTTTCTGTTAGTTTTCCATTTTTTTAATCTTTCCACAGAAAATGCAACTATAATCCAAAAGGACCTTCTGAGGAGAATAATTCCATGACCATGAGCATGAATGTTTGTCTCTAATTCACACTTATTTGCTTTTGGTTGTAAGTGACAGAAACCCCAACTCACACTTAAAAGTTTGGCCCTCTTAACTGAAAGTCCACTGGGGTTCAGGCATAGCTGGTTCTAGGTACCTAAGTGATGTTGTCAGGAGTGTGACACTCTCTGTCTCTTTGTTCTGCCTTCCTTAGCATCAGCGTCATTCTTGGGCAGGCTCTCTGCATGTGGTGACAAAGATGACCTCTAGCAACTCCAGGTGGGCAGAGCTGGCATAAAAAAGAGATCCTCTTTCCCAAACCGTCCAAAAGAAGTCCCAGGGCTAATTCTGACCGGCCCAGGTAGAGTGATGTGCCTGTCCTGGGTGACCTGCTCAGCCCTGTGAGACATGTCAACCCTGGACGCAGGGTCAAAGGGAGGTGCATTAGTCTGCTAGGGCTGTCATAATAAAGTACCACAAACTGGGTGGCATAAACAACAGAAATTTATGTCACAGCTCTGGAGGCCAGAAGTCCAAAATCAAGGTGTGAGAAGAGTCATTTCCTTCTGGAGGGCCTAAGGGAGACTCCATTCCAGACCTGTCTCCCAGCTTCTGGCGGCAGCTGAGGGTTCCTGGTGTTCTCTCGCCTGTAGCTGTATCATTCCAACCTCTGCCTCGTTTTCTTCTCTGTGTGTGTCTCTGCGTCTTCACATGGTCTTCTTATGACACCAGTCATTGGATTTAGGACCTACCCTAATCCAGTATGATCTCATCCTAACTAATTATATCTACGAAGACTCTGTTTCCAAATAAAGTCACATTCTGAGCTTCTGGGTAAGACATGAATTTTAGAGGGACACTCTTCAACCCAGTACAAGTGTTAGACCACAAGAAAAATTGAGTATAGATACCAGAAAAAATAGACTGTGGATGTCTGGCAGGCAAAGTCCAAAACCAACAGATGTCCACAATGCCACATAAGCCACCCATCATCAAATTGTCAAAATAGAGGAGATCTTAAGCAAATCTGTTGTCCCACTACCTAGAAACAACTGTTCCTAGTTAACTCCACAAGGGAAATCCCAAAGGGAACCCAGTTCCACAGCAACCAGGAATCTCTCTTTGATGGGAATGTTTCTTAGAAGCTGAGCTAAATTTGTAACTGGAATTCTCTTCAAGCCAGCGTACCGCCCGCCCCGCTGTTCTGACTTCACATGTGTCTAAAATATTGAGGGCCCTTCCCCTCCAGGGAATCCAGCTTCCTGCCCGTAGAGCCCAGCTGCAGCTAAAAATGTAAAGTTGCTTTGTGAAGGCAAAGTCAACTATTTCTGAATCTCTATTCTCAGGAAGCATATCGTCCAATTTGGCTAAACCAGACCCATCTTCTCAGAATTGTGATCACCAAGACTCTTACAGAGTTACAGATTTTACTTCTTTTTCTCACTGCAGAAGAAAATCCAAATTTCAGTTTCTCGGGGGGAAAATATCTAGCAGAATATAGGACAAACTCCTTCTAGTGATTATCTCTGGATGGTAGGTTAAAAGAGTTTCACTGGAGCACATGTTATTTTTGGAAAAAAAAATATATATATATAAAGACAGTTCTAAATTAAAAATAGTTCCTAGGAGTTCTGTTAAACCCATTATACCATGTTGTTGAGTTAACAACCACTGACTTATGATCTGTGGCAAATAGCAAAATTTCTACCCCAACAAGAATGACAAAAACAAAATCTAAGCAAAACAAAAGCAGTGAAAGCAGAAAAGCACGTGTGAAAAAAATCCAAGACAAATGACATTTTTCATTTCATTTTCCTGCATGGAGCAATGATTTCCCATTTGATGTGGTGACACTCCCTGGGGACCTGAGACCCTGGACAAGGGTCTAGGGTCCCAGGTCTGAGTCACGGTGACTCTAGGCAAGTCTCTTTACCCATCTGGGCTCAGTTTCCTCATTTTCTAAAAATATCCCACTAATTCGTTTATGTAGTTGTCGAAACATGCAAATAGGTCCACCTATGGGAAGGAGCTTTGAAAATACTATAAACATTATGGGGGACTATTAATAAAATCCTTAATTATTTAAGCATGCATGGCATCCTGCCAGACCCCAATAAAGTGCATACACAAAGATAATCCTTTTCCTCAAAAATGGTGGCTTTTTTGTTTTGTTTTGTTTTTGCTTGTTTATTTTCACTTCAGGTGCCGAGGGTTGAAATCCTCACGTTCCTCAGTCCACGAGGTGTTACCATGCAAGGTTCCACTCTTAGTACTCATTTCTTCCCTTTTAGCTGCAGTGCCCCCCTCTCTTTCCCCTCCTCCCTGCCTATGGGCAACCATTTCACTCTGGGTAATATAGAGCTGTTTTCGCACACGTCTTAAAAGCTGTATATGTTTATGTGGGTGCACTTCTAATTTACATAAATGGCATTAATGATCCATTTTGCTCCTAGAGTCCTATCACTGTGTTCCTAAGATCCAGTCATGTTGCTGTTGGTGATCTGATCTGTTTCCTCTAATTAAGGCATTATACTTCATGTGCATCCACGGAGTTTTGCCAGCCTCATCTGCTGATTGGTGGACAACTCACTACCTCCACACGTAACACTGCAATTAACGCTGTTGTTCGAGTACCTGGGTTTCTGCTGGCTCCGCAGAGAGTGTGGATGGCTCCCTCCCCAACCCAGTCTCCCTGCATCCGCACACAGAGGATCCTGTCTCCCAGCCCTACCACACTTGGCATTATCCAGCCTTCTAATAAAAACATAGTTGAATAAACATAAAGTGTCATTTAATTTTCTGGTTACTAATGAGATGAAGCACCTCTTCATGAGTGCATTATTTGGGGTGGGGAGAACCTTCTAAAAATCGCCTGATCCTATCTTTCTCCCATTTTGTTAGGAGTTGCAATCTTTTTTCCTGTGGATTTGAGGATTTCCTTGAATAGCCCAGATACATTTTCTTCCATTCTGTCATTGAGTATAAACTCTGTCCACGGTGACTGGACCAGAAATTCCTTAATTGTGATATAAGCAAATTCATCTTCTACCCTATGTCTTGGATCTTGCCATCAGCACCACCACGGTTTCCCCCACTCCAGCCTGCCCACCGCACCACTGCGAGTGCCCATCCTCGTAACCAAAACTCACCTCGTGGCTTAAACTCCCCTGCCGGCCTAAGGATGAGGCCAAAGCTCCTCACCTTGGTACACAGGGCCCTTCACAACCCAGTCGCTGCCTGTCCTGCCTCTGCTCTGCTACATAAGCCCCCGCCTCCGTCCACAGCTCTGCCTCGCGTGTGCCGCTCGTGCTTTCAAAATGCTCTTGCCCCACTTCCTTAGCTGGCAAATGTGAAGACACTTTCAACTGTAGCTTTTGCTTTTTTCAGTATTGGGGGTGTTTTTCCCACTCAGTTCAGCATTGATATTTAGACACGTAGCCAACGTGGTTTCCACTCTGGGAGGCAAATGCTAACGGCCCGTGGCATGTCACGGTTACTACAGTCATGATCATCGAGGAGAACGTAGTTAGAAGGAGGGATGATCATAGGTCTGTTTTACAGGTCAGGAAGCTGAGCCTTCATCAGAACAAAACGGTGCGGGACACGTGTTGGGAGCAGTGGGACAGATTTTGATCAGACTCCTGGCATAGGAGAGAGAGACTCCGGTATCACCTGAGCTCAACTCCACTGGGACGAAGGTGACTGAGGGTTGGAAAGGGAGAGTACGGAGAGAACAAAACTAGTTAGGGGGAGTGAAAGAGGGGAAATGAAGGAAAAAGAGACTAGAGGGGCCGTGGGGAAACGGAAAATTACAGAAAGGGGGTGAGTGGAAAATTGCTAAAAATTGTTTGGCAGGTTTGAACAAAATACATTTTACAGTTTGGCAGCATTGCACTTTTTGGAGCAAAAGCTCAGCACAGGCTTGGTGTCACCCTTAGAGTCACAGCTAGTGCAGGGGGAAGCCAGGCTGAAGTTTGGCCAAACCTCTAAGCACAACGTTCTGGCAAGTTCTCTGTGCCACGTGGGACACTGTTGGTCAGGTCGCTCACACGTGGTTATATAATCACCCAGTGGCCTAGATTTAAACACAAGTCTGCCTGACCACAAAGCCCCAAATCCAGCCCCTGTTTTAGGTTGGTATTTGTGATTTGGCCGAGGTGTCAGGGGAGCCCCCGGGAGGCTCTGGAGCAGGAGGGAGTCACTTACCTAGTGAGGCCGCCCAGCTGCCCTCAGCCTCCTGGGTCTCCTCCGGTCCTGAGGCAACAGGAGCTCTTGGGAAGAAAATCACTTTGTAGAAATTTGTCACTAATTGAAAGGAAAAAAAAAAAAACTGGTGGGATGGGTGAAAGAGTGATTAATTTGAGGCTTAAGACCATGCAAGAACTACCTGCTTCTTAACAGGAATGTAATTAAGGAAAAAGCCTAAACATTTTCTTCACAAACAGGGAAAAATCTCAGAAGTTTCTAGAAGCCCTCTCAACTGTCACCATCCTAAGATGCAGGCAACTAACTCCCTGAGTAGATTTCAGCAAAGAACGCCATTTCTTCCACATGGAAATTCGCCACAAGGCACTTGAGTGCCAGGCACACCTTTCAGTGAAAAGAGACATCAGCGACACTCCTTTCTGTGTCAGAGAACAACAGGTTATAGAACTTCAGTCCCCTCAGAGTCTAATTTAGATAATTATAGTTTGCTTCCGAGGACTCTCGCCGAGGATCCATCTGGCTTTGGTTGTCATCATTCCTGCTGTTCTTCGGAATTACTGGGCAGGGCAGGATTACAAAGCTCAGCCTGGTGCAGGGAATCCAAGGGGGGAAGGTGGTTCCTCCGTCAGCTAACTGGTCCCCAGTGTGACAGAGCACAATGGCACAACGCACATACACCCACGTTTGGTGTAAGGCAAACAGAAAAGCCAGCAAGTGTTTTCTGTGGTTTTTCCTGTTGGTCGGCCTTTCAAAAACCAGACAAACCTCCCTCAATTCCCTGGGACCCTAACTTCTCCTGTACAACAGGCCGGGTCCTAGGACCCCAGCTGTCCCGACTCAGAAGCAACACCACACAGAAGCCAAGAACACCTTGTCAGAGCCAGACAGATCGTGTGGGTCCGAGTTAGCCGGTGCCTGGGGTGTGGGAGAGGGAATGGGCTGCAGGGTCCAGGACAGGCTCTGTCACCTGGCTGTGCAGTCTCAGGTCACACACCTCCCCTTTTTGTGTCTCTATTTCCCCATATGAGAAAACATCACGGATGGAATACATCAGTTCTGAATTCTCACGCTTCCATCCTGAAACTTCTAACCACTGCCTGGGCCTGGCTGAGATGTTCTTGCAAAGCCAGATATTGTAATCCTCTCAACTGTGGTATTTATATCAATGTTGGAAATAAATTTCCTGGAATAAAGACTCCATTGTGAAACCTAGAAAAGAGATACTGAGAGACACCCCCAACCCTGACCCCTGTCCCTCACAGACCTCCCAGAGTAGCTGAGACAGGAGACAGGAGAGGAGGGAGTGGACTGCTCAGACTATCTGACAAAAGACAGAGAAAAAGCATTTGCCAGGGGACATTTCATAAGTCAAGAATGAAGGGGGTGTTCGGAGATACCCTCAAGGACCTGACACCATCATTGCTGTAACCCCCAGGTGGCTGCAAAATCCTCAGTCTTTTGGTGCCCTAGAGACGGACTGGCACACACAAATTAGATCCATCTTACTCGGCATGTTCTTACCAAGCAATGGAGAAGGGAGGGGAGAGAGCGGAGAACTAGACCAGCAGACAGGCTGACACCGCGGCTGTAGGAGGGGCTGGGGTATCAGGAGACCACCGCACAGGCGCTGGCCTTGGGCTCGACACAACGACCCGGGGCAGCAAGACCAAGGCCAGCGTCCCCTGCCCTGGAGGCCTGTGGCCCCAAGGAACTCCCTGGTGTGCCCTAACTTGGCTCAAGCCCAGGACGTGTCTGACACATCAGCCTGAAATTCTTCAGGGCCTTACGACCCCTGACTCAGCAGACAGCAGAGACCAATTACAGCCAGAGAAATTCCTCTCCAATTTTTAAGACCCATTTAGAGTTTGATGCTTAGAAATCAAGCTCTTTACCTAAAGGGCTGAAGCCCCAGAAGGACAAAAGGGCGCTTATGAGCCCGGCCTCCCAGCCCTCTGTCTTCCGGGCGTTGTTTCTCAGCTCAACCCATGAGGCCGTTGTTTTTGTCTGTTGGTGTTTGGTTCTAGTTTTGACAGTCGGTTCTGTGCTCCAAGGGAAGGACGAGATTGACAACTTGAAGAGAGAACGGCCCAGTCCTCTGCAGCAAGGAGATGCCAACATCTCCTTGGCCATCAGCCAGCCTGACTTACTGTCCCCACTAACGATGGGAAAGAGCTGGCGATTAGAAAGCTGCAGACAAGGCTCCATCAGCAGGCCTGGCAAACCCAGGACACTCCAGCAGCCGCACAAGGGGGGCTGCCAGCAGCCCGCACCCACGTGGCCCCCCTCAACGGGTCAGATTTGCAACAAAACCGTACTGCCCTCTCCCACACCAGGCATGGCCACCAGATGCCTGGAGCGTAGGCCCGGGGAGAAATCTGTAGTAAAACGGGGTTCTCCCCTAGAGAGGGTGGGCGGTGAGACACCAGCCAGGACCCAAGTGAAGAAACGAGGGGCAGAAGGACATAGCAAAGAAGTGTTGCTAGGGAGTTGTATTCCTCACTAAGCTGACAGCTTCCAGGTAGGAGGGAGATGGACCAGAGAGTCAGAACTCCAAGAGTTTGAGGGTTGAGGTTGAATGTCACTTCCACACACAAAGCATTGCTTGTTCACTGGAAAGTACCCTAATGCTATACCTATAATCATGACCACAAAATGCTCCATCCCTTACCCCATCCCTGAGCTATGGAAGCATATACACTCAACCACCTAGACAACACTTCCTCTCAGCTGGATCAAAGGCACCTTAGGGACACAGACTATTCTGGGTACCCACCATCCACTCCGCTTCACCCCATACAAACAGAACCTTGATTTTGTCTGGAGTGCAGTGAGCTCCCTACATTGCCTTTCCGGAAGCGGTGGCCGTGTACACAGTTATGGCCAAGGAGATATGAGCTGAGGGCTGGGGGAGCACTTGGGCTTTCCTGACCCAGGCTCCTGTTACCCTGACTTTCCTCTTCCTGCTTCTTCCTGCTGCAATGAGGGCGGCAAGCTGGAGGTGCACCAGCCCCCTGTGACTGCAAAGCCATAGCATAAGCACAAAGGTGGCAGAGAGGAAAGGCACAAAGAGCTTCCATTTTTAAAGGTGTCTTGGAGCCGCCATTCCAGTCCTAGACCAGCTTCCCCAGCCAGCTACTGCTCATGGTGGTTTCTGTCGTTTGCAGTCAATTCAATTCATCCAGCCAGAGTCACGATTGCCCCCAATTGGTCCTTTTCCAGTCTTTGCACATCTACAAGTCATAAAGCAAGGGTTCATTGAGAATTCCCATCTCCTTCGTCTTCTGTGCTGAGCCTTTCTAAGTATCTCAAATCAGGCTTTATCACCTCCACCTCCACCTGCCCACTTCCTACCCACCCAACAGGGTGATCTTTCCAGAGTACAGATCTTGTCAGTTTATCCCCTGCTCACAGCCCTGCAAGGGCATTCCCTGCGTTTAGGAGAAAGACCTGGACCCTTTGCCTGACCCCGTGGTTGGGCGGGCCTGGCCCCCACCCGTGTCCCCTTCTAGGCTCTGTGCACTCTGACCTTCTTCCAGTTCCGTGCTTCCCAAACTCGGTTTGCATTAGAGTCACCCAGGATCTTTATAAAGTGAACTAAATCACAATTTCTAGGGGTGTGACCCCAGGCATCAGCATTTTTTGAGGCTCCCCAGGTGATTCCAGGGTGCAGACAAATTTGGGGGCTACTGTTTCCTCAGCCAGGTAGGGCTCTCAGCACCCACTTGTTCGAGGGCCTTCGCATACAGTCGTCCTGCGGCCTGCTCCACTCACTCCTCCTGCACCTCATCCCTCCCACACCTCACCCCTCCCCCAGCATCTTCTCATTCTTCAGCTGACATCGAAACATCACTGTCCCAGGGAAGCTTTTCCAAACCCCCACACTAGGTCAGGTGTGCCTGTCCCAAACTCTCAGAGCGTATGATTCTTTCCTGCAGAACACTTCCTGCAGTTGATCATTATGCATTTTGGGATTATTTGTTCAATGTCTGTCTCCCGCCTCTGACTCTAAGCTCTCTGATGTCGGGTCCTTTCTGGTATTGTATCCCCAGCACAAGCACGCAACACATGTTTGTTGAATGAATGAATAATAGGTAATATCTCCGCCTTATACATTTGAATACTAAGATCCCACCACTAGTGTGTAACAGAGGAACACTCAAACCTGGATTTTAATACACTTCTGAGCCAGTGGTTCTCACTCTTCTGCCACAACAGAATCACCTGTAGGGCTTGTTAAACGCAGATGTCAGTGGTAGAGACTCTGATGCTGCAGGTCTGGGGAGGGCCAGAGAATGCAGAATCTGCCTTCTCATCCAGCGCCCAGATGATGCTGATGTTGCAGGGCTGACCTGGGACCACAGCTGAGGACCACTGTGCAGCTCCTTCTGAGTACCTCCCTGCATGGGGCACATTTGGTGGGGAAGAAAAGTCAAGGTGAACTCAAATCCACCTTAAATCTTACAACTGTCGTTTTTCCTTTTTTTAAGTTTTTACTCAAGGGTTATATTCACATCGTTACCATCTGCTGTTCGTTTCAGGTGGTGAGAAGGGCCTCCTTCCTCTTCCAGGCCCTGCCAACAGAGAGAACCACGCTGCAGCCCAGCTCAGTGTCCCCAGGGAGCTGGCACAGGCTCTGGAAGTGTTGGCAGCCGAGCGGCAAAGGTGTCTGGCACACCCTCCCCGATCCTAGCACACCCGACTCACGTCCAGAAAAGAGACAAGCATGAAATTCTGCCTGGAGAGAAACGGGCAGGCTGCAGCCCTCGCCACAGCCCTGGAGATTTCTAGAAGATTCCCAGAGCCACTCTTTCAGATGCCCCACAGTTCACCTAAAATCCCCCTTTCTCCACTTTTTCTTCTTCCCTTCGGTGTATTTAAACAAACTCTCACAAACAAACCTCCACGTATCTCCATGCTCGTTTGAGGGCGTGAGAACGAAAGGCACGGATCTCTCGACACTCACAGCTGGTTCCACTCAGGTAACTAATATCTTCAGCCTGCCCATAGCCCTCTCATACTGACTTCTTTTGTCAGAAACAGTGGCCACAAAACATATAATTCCCTAGTTAATGGCCCATTTCAGGATTGATGTTGCTGTATCAGAGGTGTTACAAGGAAAAGCAGTTTCATGAAAAAAAAAAAAAGAGAAATCTGAAACATTTTGAACAAAAAAAAACATCAGGTAGAGCAGGGTTGGAAGGTGGAGGAGACGCCGGGGTAAATGTTTTCTCAACTCATCTCGAGCCAAAGCTAAGACGATGCACAACACTTGTTTATCTGCATTCCACGTATCAGAATTTTGGAAATAATTATGCCGTGACTAGGTTCACCCCAGCACAACTTGAGAAGAAAGCGTTTGTGTCTATTGTTCTGACTGTTAATTAACTGTGTCAACAAGATTCTAGAGAAAATGTTTTGAAAGCCACTTAAGAGGACAAACAGTTTTTAAGCACCTCTAAGTACTTTAGGAATACCCACGGATTTAAACTGACAATGATAAACAGTTACTAATTACAGTCATTCTTAGCTGGTTCTCACCAAGGATCTCTTTATGAGATAACACCTGTTAACCTCATTTCAACTACAATATGTATTTAAGGAAGATTAAATTCAATTTATTTCAAATCTGCACTTACCAAGTTTCCTATGTCAGGGAATAAGACTGATTATCCTGAAATATGCTTCCCCATATAGTCAAAATGGTAAGATTTAACTCCGAATGCAAAACCACTAAACACAAAAACATAACTTTACAATACATTGTATTAAAACTGCTAGGATGTCCCAGGACCAAAACAAGGTACCACTTTGTACCCCTGGCACCTTGCACAACGCTCATCCCAGAGGGGCCCCAATGCATGTTTGCTGAAGGAACTAAGAAGTCACCGAAACAGCACGACCTCCACAATGGATGGTTCCAGAACATGAAGGGAGAGGAATTGGCGTCACCAGTTTTTGAGAACAAGACTCACTCTCTTTCACTGCACGATTCTGATGAGCAGACACTGAGTTAAGCTTTTTAGTTGCTTTCTCTTACTCAAGTCCCAGGACAACCATATGAGGAACATTCTCTCATGCACCCACTTTTCAAATGCAGGCAAAGGCAGCAAGGCTGGTAAGCGTGGTGGGGGGACAACCCAGGTCTCTCCAGCTCTGTGACAGTCCCCTCATCTACTGGGCTCCAAGCTTCCCTTACAAGTCCCGCCCAAACTGAGCCTGGGCCCATGACCCTGGGGGCTGGGAGCTTAGCATCTGGCTCTGCCAATTTCAGAAAATAAAAGATACCCAAAGGCTTACAGTTATCAACAGTGAGGAAGAAGAGAGGGGCAGGTGAGAGAACGAGAGTAAAGAGAACAGAGGAGAACTTTGAATAAAACACACCGAGGATGGCCTCATTTCTCTCTCCTTTGTGTAGTCAATGCAGCATGGCCACGTGGAATAACTGCCCTGAACAAACCTCCGCGAGTCCCGTTCACCACTAAAAACAATGACTTTCTTGTCATTGCAATCTTTCAGTGACTTAGCTGAGTAGGAAATATTGATACACCAACGTTTTCGACCTGTTGTGGTTGGTAGCATTATTATTGTTGTTTAAGGTACTGTCACTTGCTTACAGTCAAGTAGATTTTGAAATGAGAACAGGAAAATGAAATCAGATTGTGTGAGCGTTCTTTTAATAAAAGAAATCCGGGAGGCCAGGAGTGGTGGCTCACGCCTGTAATCCTAGCACTCTGGGAGGCCGAGGCAGGTGGATTATTTGAGCTCAGGAGTTCGAGACCAGCCAGAGCAAGAGTGAGACCCCATCTCTACTAAAAAAATAAAAGAAATTATCTGAATAACTAAAATATATATATATATGTAAAAAAATTAGCCAGGCACAGTAGCACATGCCTGTAGTCCCAGCTACTTGGGAGGCTGAGGCAGGAAGATCCGTTGAGCCCAGGAGTTTGAGGTTGCTGTGAGCTAGGCTGATGCTACAGCACTCTAGCCCGGGCAACAGAGTGAGACTCTGTCTCAAAACAAAAAAAAAATCCGGGAAAGAACTTCAGTTTACAAAAGTGGGTCACAAATTTCAGAAGGTATAAAAATTTCTTTAAATTCTTAAAAACAGATTCGAGTCATATTTGCAGAGATTAGACTCGTATGAGGTCCAGACTCTGCAGTTTTCCCTGCTAGATCCCAAACAATTTATTCATTCATTGAACATCTGCTTATTAAACACCTACTACATGCCAGGAGGTATTCTGACTGCTGGGGATATGGCAGAGCACAAAGCATTGAAATCCCTGCTATGGAGAAGCTTCCATTCTATGTTGGGAAGATAGGCTGCAACTAGATACATCTATGAACAATGTTCCAGGCAGTGATAAGGGTTATGAGGAGGAATAAAGAGGAGTTAGAAGAATGAGGGCCATTACCTATTTTCACTGGGTGTTCTGGGAAACTTCTCTAATAAGGTAACAAAGCAAATTCCTATACAGATTTCCAGGGGAAAAGCATTCCAGATAGAGGGAACACCAAGCGCAAAGACACTTGCAATTCTGTTGCAACTGATTTAAACTGATTAAAGAGCACTTGCTGGGTGCCGGATGCTATGAAGCACTGATCTTATTTCAATGAACTCTGCACAATTCATTATTAACTGCTCCCATTTTACCCACTACTGCATGGAGGATACAGCCACAGACCTAGCAAAGGGGAGAACTGGGGTGTGACTCAGGTGCCTGACAGAATGTCCCCAACCGCAATGCTTTAGGGAGTCCACTGTGGGGAACGGGTCCCCCCTGAAAGACAGTGAATCTGCAGAGGGGTAAGTAAGCAATGATTTAATAGCAATTAATGAGGCTGTCTAAGATGATATTTAGGAAATTTTCTTTAAAGATCTGGGTATGTGCAATGCAGTACTAAGCAAACAAGTGTACAGAATTGTATATATGGAATGAGCTTGACTATATGGCCCCCCACAAAAACTGCACAAGAATGTAAAATACAAAGGAAATATGCCAAAATATAAGCTGTGTGGTTGCCTCTAAGTGGAACATTTCTTTAACGCTTCCTTTTTAGTACTTCCCAAATGTGTCTGTTTTAAGCAGGTATTTCTTTGACCATCAGGGGAAATAAATCATAGAAAATATCGTAAGAAGTGCATAGCCTTCTCCTTTATCTGCCCATGTATGGAGTTGTGACCACGACCCCATCTGCAGGTGTGAGTGGCCTCCTCATTTGTGTTAAGTCCTCTGTGTCACGCTCCCTTCCTTCGTGTCACACACATCTTCCTTCCAGGCAGCCCTGAGCAAGGCTCAGCCACGGGTCCTCAGAGCCAGGATCGGGCTGGTGGTCACCGGGCTGCTGGGCAGGCATGCGCTGTCTTCATCCGTCACATGGACTGGCCAACGCAGTCACATTTGACAAGAGATGTGAAAGCTCCACTTGCAAATCCTTCCATTTTGCTGCTATAAATTCTCCCAGCTCTTATTAATGAAATATAATAGTAATTCCTAGCATAATGGCCTATTATCCAAAGTCAGAGAATGACAGAGCAATCAAAATCAGAATGAGTTATGAGATCCATGGATATGGGTGGGGGTGGGGAGGAAGGATAAATTCCGGCTTCCAGAGAAGCGGCATTAGGCCCAGGCAGCAAATCAAAGGGCACAATAGTCAAGCTGGTTGTTTAAATTGCTTGAAGGATAATAGTAGGTTTATAAGGCAAACATTAGCATATTTGAAAACCAGATGTGGATGACGCACCACGGAAGTTAGGTGGACGTTTGAGGGGCTATGAACTGACCCCCACCCAGCCGAAAGGGTTGACTTTTCTATATTATGTCTACTTCCTTCTCCTCCCAAAGTGCTTTTGTCTTAATTTTGTTGAGTTTGAGTTTGTGGACTTTTAAGTTGATAGTTCTAGATATGGTTTCTTTTTCTATCAGGTAAATACTACTGAATACATTTGACCCAGACCTGACCAGGCCTTATTGAGAGTAAAAGAGAAGTCTTCAAAGTCCAAAAAAATCCACTAGGGTCACCTATAAAAGAGAATCTGAGTAATTCAGAGGACCTGGTGGGAGGAGAGCTTTGTGACTTAATCTCTCCCCACCAAGGGACCTGCTGACTTCAGAAGTCCTGGACGTGGACTTAGCTCAGAGTTCTCTGAAGCCACAAGGTGAACCTCCATGGCTCCTCCAGACAGAGGTTGATGTCACCTGCCATGGTGGCAAGTGACATCACCTGCCATAGTGACTCAGCCTCTAAGTCCCCCTAAAGGAAACATGGAAAGACTTCTGCCAACTCTGCACAAAGGTGACCCCTCTCTGCCCACCTGTCCCATCCATGCAATAGGATGAACTTTCCTCACGGTAGGCCCCCTTGACTTCCCACACCCCCGTCCTTTCTTAGGCTCTAAGGCAGTAATTCTCAACCCTAAAACTTTGGGGAAATTTTTTACAACATCAGTGGCTGAGATCCACTCCCAAGAGATTGTGATTGAATTATTCCAGGCCCTTGCTACTCAAAGGATGGTCCTCCAACCTGCAGCGACAGCATCACTTGGGAGCTTGTTAGACAGGATTTCAGATCCTACCTGAGACCTAATTCATCAGAATCTGTACTTCAACACGATAATTCTAATGTACAGTTGTGTTTGTGAAGCGCTGCCCTAGGCTTGAGCCCAGGAGGGTTGGGTTTGTTTGTTTTTTTTAATTCCTCAAGTTATTCTAATGCTTGACGAAGGCTAAGAACATCCCACTTAAGTGCTATCGTTGGCCTTTCTTTCTTCTTGCCGGCCACTGCTAAGCCCAGCGTCCTGGTCACTGGACCCAGGTAATCCCTATTTCCTACCCGACCTGATGGAGGAGCTATCGTTAACTGTGGAAAATTCCCTGAGCCCCACTCCTGCTTCCCTGAGACTTATCCCAGCCACCACATCTAGGACGGCCTTTCCCTTCTCCCTCCCTTCCTTCTCCATAGCTGATCTGCTTCCTACCTAGTTCCAGGTGCTTGGCCCTCCCCATCTCCTGTCCCCTGCCCCCGCCATGTCTGTGTCTGGGCAGCAAATGCTGAAAAGTACAAGTGTTTCCACAGTAAGAAGAACGGTGGGCCGTTCTTCCTCTTGTTTCCCCAGGCCCAGCTCCTCGCCTGCACATGAGTGAGAAAGGTGAATGGTACGAAGACAGAGAAAGGAGGCCGACTTCGCAAACAGAGAACTGTGAGACAGGCGTCATGTGACATTTAAAGAGCAACAGCAGCTGCTTTTAGACAATTAGCCAACGGGAGGTGAGCAGGAGACACAAACTCAGGACCCACGTTGCATTCTTTTTTTTTTTTTT
>VBSM01002223.1:10020544-10044679 GCA_008086735.1 Cheirogaleus medius | reverse complement strand
CCAGCAAATTGGTATTAACTGATCAACACCTAAGTGGACATGTAGGAATAGCATCTATCGGGCATCGGGCAGATGGGAGGGGGAGGAGGGGATGGGTATATACATACATAACGAGTGCTATGCCCACCATCTAGGGGATGGACACGCTTGAAGCTCTGACTCTAGGGGGGAAAGGGGGAAGGCATCACACATAACCTAAACATTTGTACCCCCATAATATGCTGAAATAAAAACGAACAAACAAATAAAGAATGGATAACTAAGTTGCAATACCACAGAATGCTATGAAGCAATGAGAATGAACAAACTGTAACTACGCTCAACAACATGGAGGAATCTCACAATCAATTTTGATCAATAGAACTAGATACAGAAGAGTTCATAATATGTTATTTCATTCATATAAATCACAAACACAGGCAAAACTAATATTCATTCTATTATAAAGACATCTGCACCCGTATGTTTATGGCAGCACAATTCACTATTGCACGGTCATGGAAACAACCCAAGTGCCCGTCAATTCATGAGTGGATAACTAAAATGTGGTATATGCTCACAATGGAATATTACTCAATTCTAAGAAACGACAGTGAGCTAACACCGTTTATGCTATCCTGGATTAAGCTTAAGCCCGTTATCCAAAGTGAAGCAACACAAGATATGGAAAAAGGGCTCCACATCTACTCGCCATCAAATTGGTACTGACTGTTTAAAACTGTGGTGCTCTAATGATGGTAGTGTTCACCGGGGTTTCGGGAGTGGGGGCAAGACCCACATCATAGGGATGTGGAGAGCATTGTCGGGGGGAAGGGCATACCTCTAACCCTTCTTAGGGAGAGGCAAAGTTATACAATGTATCCAAAGTGTAAAAAAAAAAAAATCTTTAGTCGGATGGAGGGCAGGCAGGAGTGGGGAGGAAGTGTAGAGTTACATAATGTGAGCGGTGCGCGCCACCTGGGGATTGGACTCGCTTGAAGCTCTGGCATGTGGGGGGGGGAGGGGTGGTAGGGGCAATGTATGTGACCCTAACAATATTTGTACCCCCATTATATGATGAAATAAAAAAAAACTAATATTCAGTGTTAGAAGTCAAAGTAGTGGTTATCTTTGGGAGAGTACTAACTGTTTCTTGATCAGAATGCCCTACTACAAGGGTGTGTTCAGGTTTTGAAAACTCCGTAATTGTACTTTTTGTGATTTGGGCGCTTTTCTATATATGTATTTTGCTTCAATTTTTTAATGTTTGAATTTTAAAAGTATTAAGCATTTATTCCAAATATTTGAGTCAAATGCTCCAGAATGAATACACCGAGAGCTTCAAACAATCCCGGGCACACATGAGCTCATGTACTGCTTCAAGACACACAGTCGTAACGCTGACTGTTAACTAATCCTCATGGTCTGCCTGGAAATAAAAAATTCTTTCCAATGCTCCATGGCTTACCCAGAGAACTCCAGATTTTTAAAAACATTTTTTAAATAAAAATTTTACATCTCTTTTTTGCCAACAGCAAAATAAAGTGTCATTGCTATCTTGAGGTTACAAAGGGTGAGAGTAGAAAATTTGACGGTGCGGTGATTGTGAGCTTCCTGTGGGATAGCTTTTCTTGCTACTTATTCCAAATTAACAATAGAAAGAAACAAGCTTCGTATACACAAGGTGGATGAATCTCAAATGCATTATGCTCAGTGAAAGAAGCCAGACTCAGAAGCTGACACATTGCGTGAATGGACAACCAATCAACAACCACAGCTCCCAAGTCTACATATCACTATCCCAAAGAGATTAAAAGGAATTCTCTTTGACAGTTCTTTCTTTTCTCGCTTATCCACATTTTTTCCTCTCTCCCTGTGTATCAGTCCATATCATCTAGATTATGCTGCAGTAACAAATGATCCCATCTCAGTGGCTTGAAAAACAAAGTTTTATTTCTCACTCATTTTACAGTTCATGGTGAGCCGGCAGAACCCCTGCTCATCATAGCTTCTGTAGGGCCCAACAGGTTGTCATGCCAAAGGGAAAACGATTTCTGGAGGTCTCCAAAAGAACCCCTGTCATTTCTGCTCACAAGTCTTTGGTCAGAACTATTGAAACCACAGTGGAACCAAGAGGTGCAGTCCTACTGTGTGTTCAGAAGGAGAACCTGGACTATTTGTTGAACTGTGTTATTTCTACCATTCGCTCCTAAATTCAAATTCCCAGAAGAAAGAATGGAATTGGCTCTGACTGTGTTGTCCTCTCCTGTTTCAATTATCTAGACTGTTGGCTGGTGAGGAAAGAGGAAACTGTACACTTCATATATATCTGGGAACATGAGCTGAGTGGATGAGGATGGGAGAGCAGTTCACAGGCTCACAGGCCAAGCAGATACCCCATAAAATATAGAAATAGTACCCTTGGATGTGAGTGTGGCAGGGGACAGGACTATATACATTAACAAGCACAAAACAAACAGGTACAACTACAAAGATGAAAATGGCAATAACCAAAGCAGCTCCTGCCCATTACCAAAACTCAATCTCCAACCACAGAGGATTCCTTTAAGGAAATGCTTCAACCGGGTAACTATCAACATACTTACAAGGTAGAAAAAGTCTCTCACTCTAAGTTAAACCATTATGGGAACTGAGCTTATAAAAGCGCATTCCGATTTTTCTGCTGCTCCATGACATTATTTATGTACTAGTCAGATACAATTTTCATTTAATCAAGAGCTATCTTGTCCAACCTTTCAACTGCAGGTAACTTTGTACAAGATGAAAATAACCTAATCCATCATGATGATAAAAAAATTTTCTATATCTTCCAGGCTTTTACTTCCAGCAAAATGCTAGGAATCTTGCTTCCTTGGATGTTTTATTAAAATGCAGCAAACTCAAATTTCATTAGAACTGTGTAATAGCACGTCCTGCCCACGGACTAATGTGTGCCAGATGTGCAGTTTCAACCACATCTGCCAGCACCAAGCCACCTGCTCAGAGGAGTGGGCCTCCAGAGCCAACGCAGGGAGAAGGCTGCTAACATTTTATTTGCCCTCTGTCTGATGCACCCTGGAGCAAAAAAATTAAATTAAAATGGGGAAGAGGGGTTGCCAGGCTTAAATGGCAGTATTCAAAGGGGCAATGGTGTAGATGAATTTATGTCCCACTAGATTTTTTCATGCATGTTTCCTGGACTTCTGCCTCATGCATTTAGAGGCTGAAAACCAAAGTTCCATACCCCTCACAGCGACCTTGGGAAAATCTCTTAGCTTCCCTAAGTTGCACATTCCTTATCTGAAAAATGGGAGCAACTACATGAACTGGCAGGGCTGCTGTGAAGATGAACTGAGATGAAATACAAGGACTTGCACTGCACAATGAGAGGGGCATAGTAATTGCTCAATAAATGTTGTCCAGTCCACACATCATGTAGATAGGGTCAGGAAACCTGATCTCTCTTTCATTCTCAACCCACATCACCCTCCACATATACACTTAATCTCGCTCTCACTTTTACTCTCTCAGCTTTGGCTGGGTCTGTACTATAATGCAAGGGTTGGCATGAGAGGGAGGACGGACAGGAGGGCCAAGTCAGTTCATTTTTTTGAAAGTAAAAGGTCAGGAACAGGCAGAGAGATGGTGGAAGGGAGACCTAATCTTCCCCTCTCCATGCCACTCCCCTGGCCCCCAGAACATATGGCAATGCTGGCAGAAATCTACCCACATACCCACATATGTACTGCTCATGTATCCCTAATCAATATATGGTTTAGTTTTGTATGTTTTTGAACTTTATATAACTGAAGTCATCCTTATATATTCCTAGGTGATTTGCATTTTTCACTCAACATCATATTTTTAAGATGCATTAATGTTGATGCATAAGGCTGTAATTTATTCGTGTTCACTACTATGTCATATTCCATCATGTGACTATAGGATAATTTATTCTACTATTGATGGGCATTTGTACTATTCCTAGTTTTTTGCCATTACAAACAGTGCTGCAATGAATATTCTTCTGCAGGTGCATGTGATCAAAAAATTCTCCAAGTTATACTGCTAGAATAACACTGCTGGATCACAGGTTATACATAATTTGACTTTAGTCTATTTTGACTTTTGACTACAGTGTCAAATTATTTTTTCAAAGAGCTTATTCCAGTTCATACTCTGATTTCCTAATTCTTAGCAGAAATGTTGAAAATTACCTTGGAGAATGTTATTCTTGTAAGGAGAGGTTGCCAGAGTTTGCACACAGTTCACAGTCACAAACATTTCTCCAAGAGACAGAGAGGTTTTGTCTTGTCCATAATTTCTAACAAAGAGAGCCTTAAGGTGAGTGGTTTTGTGGCCCCCTGGCTTTGGGGATAAAACCTCCCCAGGATTAACTCACACTGTTCCACCCATGGACAGAACAGTCTGTAGCTGCCACTGTTATTAACCTGGGGATGGTAAAATCTGTCCTAAGACTTAAGTTCCAAACCACTTTTCACCAAGCGGACTCCTCCATATACACTATGACATCTTTGAGGATAAGGACTATATTTTTCCACCTCATTTGTATCTGTAATGCTTGGTATAGTATCTCCAAATCATAGGTGCTCAATTAACCTTCATGTAATAGAATTAAGAGTTAGTCATTTTGACAGACATGGCTGTGTATTCCAAAATCCATCTGCTCCTCCTTCTGGGCATAAGGCTAGACTGCATTTCCCAGCTTCCCTTGCAGTGAACTGTGGCCATGTGACTGAATTCTGGCCAATCAAAAATGAGCAGAAAGGATATTTACCACCACCAGTCCTGGCCCATCAAAACCTCCCACAGGAACCTCCATGCTCTTTCTTGTCCTGGCTGCTAGCTGGATGCTGCTCCATCACCTGGGTTCACATCATGAAAGGTGGCAATGTCATCTTTTTTTTCAATCAACCAAAGAAATAAACATGTTTTCTTTTTAAAACAAAGCTGTTTGAGAGCCCCCTTGTGCATCTTCAGTGTGATTGTTTGGGAGAGCGAATGAGCACATTTGTGATTCAGACCCTCAGGTGATTTGCTGCTCAGCCACACGTGCTAGCTGGCAGGCTGTTTTGAATGAAGTTGTTGTATTTCTGACACCATGCCACTAATATCCATATATCCCTCAATGTTTACCTGTTGGTCAAAGACAGGAAGCATATGCAGCAGCGATGTTGGAATTCAACAAAGAAGTAATGAGGTATATTAATTATCTACTGTAGCCTAACAAATTACTTCAAACTTTAGTGGATTAAAACAATAATACTGATTATTTCACATTATTGCTATGGGTCAGGAATCCAGGCACAACTTAGCTGAGTCCCTGGTTTAAGGTCTCTCGCAGGCTGCAATCAAGGCATCAGCTGGGACTATAGTCATTTGAAGGCTAGGTAGGGCAAGGATTCACTTCTAAACTCAGGCAGTGGTTGTTGGCAGAATGCAGTTTCTCCCAGGATATTGGACTGAGGGCCTCGGGTCCTCACCAGCTGTTGGCTGGAGGCTGCCCTGGCGGTGAGTACAGGGGCTTCCTCACAACAAGGCAGCTAGCGTGTCATCAGAGCGAGCAAGTGAGAAAAAAATGGAAGTCAGTCTTTTAAAACCTAATCTTGAAAGTGATATCCCATCACTTTCTTCATGACAAGCAAGTCACTAAGTCCAGCTGGCACTCCAGGGGAGGGGGACCCTGAAAGGGCAACCTTAAAAATGACAATTCTGTCAGTTCACCCCTACATTTTCTGAGCCTTATCTTTAAATTTCATTTATCTGATCAAAAGCCTCAGTAGCCCTTCAAACTTTCTACATTTCAGAAGCCAATGTTAAAGTGAGAAAACTATGAGAATTATATCCAGTTTGCCTCTTCCATTCCTGGGAATGAAGCTATCCACTCTTGCAATAAGATACTTCAGAGAAATAATGGCAAGTAGCCTAAATCTCTTTTATGTCAACACTGAGAAATACAAATCAAAATTCACACCAATTATCCAGTTGACATTTAAGTGCAAAATGTAGGAATTCCAAATATTAGGTCACAGAGGCAAGTTTTTCCTATTGTCAATGCTAATGCATAATTAAAGTTCCATCTGCATTTTAAAATTGTGTTTCTCAACCAAATATGATAAACTATATAATTTGCGAATGCACTTGTTGATAAATCATGCTTTTCTTACATACTTAAAGTAAATTAAACAACATCACTTATTAGGTGGGAAAATATGTTTACAAATTCTTAGATTCAATTTTTATAATATTTACCATGCAAAAATTACAAAATGGGTTTTTAAAAAAATTCCTACAGAATGGGGGCTGGTAAGAGATTATATTAATATGTTCCCAGAAGGAGATTCCAGGTGAAAACTTTTGGGAAGCACCTCTCTGCATTACACACCCTGTCCAACTCATGTGACCATGGCCAATCCACACTGGAGGAGACCTACCCCCATCTGTTTCCGTGGCTCTCCGAGCAGCACAGATGTGGAAATTCCAGTCCCCAGCAAGCCCAGGCATCTTAATGAGCCATGGCCAGCTGGAATGACGGAATCCTTCAGCCATGTCAAATGCTGCCACAGCTGGTACAGGGCGGGAGAAACTGCCTCCTCCCTGGGACACCACCCTGTGTCCAAACAGTCACAACCACATGAGAACTAAATGCAGAGTGCATTTTCCCAGCTGTCTTTAGCACCCAGGAGAATGCAGGCTAAGCGGAGAGCAGGGAGCTTTGACATTCCAGCCCACGCTGGAGTGTGTTGGAGGAACACCAGGTGAGGCAGGAAACGGGCAGGGTGTGGGGAAAAGGCAAGAGCCAGAGGCAAACCTAATCAGTCCAGCAGCTGATTAAATTTGTCTAATCACTTTGTCAACTCGGGATGACATTATGAGTGCAAAGTCATTCTGAGTTCCAGAACAAAAAGTATCTTTAGATGTTGAAATTGCTTTTGCCAAATGCCAGCTTGGTTAATTTGTTTTTCCACTGGCTCATTAAAAGAGAATTACCATTTATGCATTTATGAAAAGAAACGCGACCTTATCAGGGTCTACAGGCATCCATCCGGAAGCTGGCGTAGTCTCTCCCTGCAAGCCAATTTTTCTTTCTTTATATTTTCTTTCAGCAAATATTGATTGACTGTGGGGTTGCAAGGCACCTGAGAAACATTCCCTTCCCTCAAAGAGCTTCCAGTCTAGTGCAGGGACAGACGGGAACGCAGATGATTAGGACACTACGTGACTGTGTCTCATTCTACAGAAGTGGTGATCCCCACACTACAAAGCACATTGCAGACCGTGGGGATGGAGGTTTCTGGGTGAGAATTAGCTACCGTGGAGTTGACAGTTCAGCTGAGATCTCATGGGTGAACAGGAGTGAACCAGAGAGAGTGGGAGGGAGTCAAGGAGCCAAGTTTCCACGTACAAAGAGGCAAGAAAAGGGGGCACAGTCAGTGCCTGGCTCTGCTCGAAGCACTGTGCATATTTGAATTTATTTCATCCCCAACAACCCCCAGCAGGGGCTGGGGCACAAGGAGACAAATTGACTTCCCCAAGATTCCCCAGCCAGGAATTGACTAAGAGGAGTTCAGAATGGTTGGAACACACTGGGGGTGGGGAGGTAAGAGGATATGGGAGTGAGGGGGGAACAGGCTGGTGAGAGAGATAAAACCAGGAAGAGCCCACACCGTAAAAGTCCACATGCATCATGTCGGGAATTTGGGAGCGTTTAAGCAATCTCTGAAGGGGTTCGAGGAGGCGATGCTAGGAGCTGATGTGGGCTCTGGAAAGCTCACGCCATGTGCCTTGTGGAAAATGAATTAAAGGAAGCAAGGTCAGTGGTGGGTGACCCATCTAGCAAAAGGTGACTGTGGCCTGAACCACAAGAGTGTCACTGGGATGATGCGAAGCTGGATAATCCCAGGGACCTTTGCTAAATAGAGTCAGCAGACAACAGCTGAATGCAATGGGGGAGGCGAGGCAGGCGGGGCGGGGGTTTGGAGGCCGATTTCCAGCTGCTGGCTTGGGCTCTGCGCAGATGGCTGGGCCACCAGAAGACTTCTCTGAGATCCTGGAACGACAGCAATGGGGACTGGCTCTGTTCCTCCACTTCACTGGCACCAGGCTGGACACTTAGACGAGTACGTCTGCCTTAAAGCTGGCTCTGCCAATGCGACCAGAATGTTCCTGAGACAGGTTCCCCCTCCTCTGCACTCCTGCCGCTAGGTCCCCCTCATCTGTGTTTCTGAACAATTCCTTTTCAACAGGGCCCAGCTTTAGTCGCCCCAGGAGGGACATATAACCCCAAGAGGCTTGGCAAAAAATGAGCAGATACACCCCATCGACTCTAAATGTTTCCATCTTCGCCCAACGTGTCTGAATTCTTCTTAAAATCCAGATCAGATTCGGCCCCAGGCACATTTTCCCAACACTTTAAAGCCACGTGTGGGTTTTAAGCGAAATTTAATCTGTATGTTTCTGATTCTCCTACACTGAACTCATTGACACGGTGTGAGGAAACAGCCACTTGACATCCAGGAAACCTTCCCGGACGTTTTACGACATTGTAAAGCCTCCTTTTCTTTCGCCTTAGACATAGGAAGCAACAGCCCGCCAAGTATAAACAAACTCTTTCTCCAAGATATTTGAATCTGATTTTCATTGTCTTTTAGAAGAGGAGTGAGAGGAAAGAAAACAAGGGAGGGGGAGCAGAGGGCAAGGAAGGAACCCAGGTGGTACCAGAGTCATCCACCGTTGGCTGTGCTCCCACAGAAAACACGTTTTCTAAGTAGATATCATAAAACCGCTTGAAAATGTCCAGAGAACAGATAGGTTGAGTGATGGGCAGACAGTCCATCCAGATAGTGATGGACAGAGAACAGATAGGCTCTGTGGATATTTCCAGCTATCCCAACATTTTAGTCTGTAAATCGCCTAAATGCCCTGCATTAATCAGTGCTTTTCGTATTTTCTCCCTATAGGTTTCCATGAGAGAGAGGTCAGTGGATACATAAACTATTTAAGATTGAATTATTTTTATTTTGGAGACTTTCTCCTACTTCTTGGGAAAGAAACCTTAGAAGTCACCAAAGCAATAGTCGTTTCTTACGGCTGCTGACCCATCTGGGGCTGTGAAAGGCGTCTGCGTTCTTTCCCTTCGTGTAGCCAGCGCTGCAGAGAGCCTGCCTCTGGCCGCCTGCACTGCACTCCTCTCTTCTCTCTATGCGCACAGGCTGGCCTCATTGCTGTTGCTTTCTGCCGGGCCGTCACCCAGGGCCCACCTCTGAGGCAGTTAGTTAATGAAATCTTTGAGAAACAAGAGGTCAAAGCAGGTGAGCGCGTGTGCAAGGAGGCGTTGACGGACAGCAAAACTCAGGGAGGGATGTGCATTCCAAAGAGGGCAGCCCGGGGTGCCCTTTGCAGCTGGACCCAAGGACATCCCCTCCCCACACGCTGATTTGCAGAAAACAACCATGAATGACTCTGGGCTTGGTAAGTCAGTATCCTCTAGACAACATACACTCCAGAAGATTACATGGAGAGCCAGCTGAAGCCACTGTCAACAAAAGCTCTGTCCACACACCAGAACAAAGCGGAGTGATGGATGGCAGGGCAGGAGGGGATCCAAATGGGGTGCCCCATGGCCTCAGCGGTTCCATCTTGCTTTATGTCTCATCTCTTCAACTCATGTTCACACGGAGCCACTGGGAAGGGAGCTTGCTAGGAGCGTGTGACTTACTGCATTGGAAGTATTTCTTTTCTCTTCCTCCCTCCCTTCCCTTGCTAGGAAAGAAGAACTAATGGGACAGTTTTTCAGACGAAGAACCACTGTCACCATTCTGGGTTGGTTTCTTTGTTCGAGGTATTGATTCATTTGTCCCCAGGCCCTTCCACACAGAACTTGAGGTGGCTACAAGAAAACCATAAAAAGAAACTGTAAGTAAAAACTATCAGAACCAGAGAAATATAAACTGGATTGGGAGATACAGGCTTCTAGTTCAAGATGGCAACCTCAGATCCACCCATCATCTTCTGTCTCTTCCAGGAATCTCTAACATAAAAATAAAAATAAACAGGACAGAAATGAATATGCCTACGTAGTAACTGTGTCATCTGGAGGCTCCAATGAGCTCGAGTGAGCCCATGTGGATACAGTCCTAAGGCCTTTGAGCCTTCTACCATGCTAGGTGCCCAGCACACAGGAGGGGAAAACAAATGGGCCCAGATAAAGATAAAGCCTATAAATACGTTCAACCTAGTTTTAAAATTAAGAAAAAATCCGTATCCAGGAATCTGCTGCCTTCTGGTGCTGAGTCAATCCTTAAGCAATGTGGCCAACGTTGCCTCTTTCTTCCTGGCCATTGGGAGAGGAACACCATCTCTACGCAAATTGAAACAAGCCGCACGAAACCCAACTATTGTGCTCAACCGAACATGAGGCAGAAATTCCACAACGAAGCCCAAAGTCAAGTCACCACCAGTAGTTTTTCCTGAGAGGTCCAGCAACCAAGATTTTCCCTGGAGAAGTTAAAAGAGAGCAGCCTGTTAACAGCTAGGAAAACAATACCAGGCAACCCACAGCAGCCAAAGAGGAAGGGTGGAATTCGAAGGCCAACTCCAGACCATTCCAGATAATTAAGCTCCATGTTCAGGCTTATGAGAGTGGCCCAAATTCCTCACTTCTAAGACTCAGTTTCCTCATCTGTAAAGGGCAATAATAACATTATCCAATCCACAGAGATATTTTGGGGCCAAGCATGTAATGTGCCTAATGACTTAGAACAGCATCTGCCATATTCAAGTATTCTATAAACAGCTTTTACCATTATTATTCTTACTATAAAATATTTACAAATTTTTATTTTTAATTATGATAAATAATAAAGATCCATAGATACAAAAAAGCATTTGTTCGTTTGTGCCATGGACTCTGTGACTTTACGAGGTCCCACTGAGAGGCCTTTCCCCACTGGGTTCTTCCCAAATCAGGTTCCAGGTCCAAGCTCTTCACAGTGCTGGTTGTCTGTCCCTAAGTATTTTTAGATCCTGGCTGAGTGATTTCTCTCCTTTTTCAAAAATGCTGGATGACGGCTTGCCACTAAGAATAGCAGTTTTCCAGCTTAATCAACAAGTCTCCGGGCTTCATGACCACGCTGGCACTCGCGGGAGGTCAGTTGGCCACACTCACCTGCAGACCCCAAGCTGCCCACGCAGACACTGGCTGGGCCCACTGCCCTCCCCACTACTCACCCCCTGCTCTTTGTGGGCCTTTCAGGACACCTAAAGGAGGTGCAGGAATGTGAGAGAGGTCTGCACCCAGAACCATTGGCATCACCACTGAGATCCTTGAACCTGGAACTAATGGGATTGTACTGCACAGAGAACTCAGGCTCAAAATCACCTTCAAACTCTAGTATTGGGAAGTGGAGCTTCCTTAGGAAGGGTAAGTGGGGGCTTTATTCAGATGATCAGAGCCAAATGTTATGCAGGAATCCTCCCGCACACCCTGTGGTCACAGGCATTATTACCCCCATGTTACAGAGGGGACACTAGTGCTCATGGAGATTAAGTCACTTGCTCAGGGTCACAGGGCTGGTCAGTGAAAGGGTGGGATTTGAACCTGGGTATTCCGATCCAGGGCCAGTGCTCTTCTCAGTATTCAGAGATGTTTGGGTCCCGTCACGATCCCAAAGCCAGTTCTGGATGAGCACGGTGTTCACTCCACTCTGTTAAGTCCTTCCAGCCCAGTGCCACGTCCCACTCCCTCCTCCTCCTCCTTGTTGTCCCTCACCCCATGGCCCTGAGGCCCACATGCCCAGTCACTGGCCTAGTACCCCCAGTGGCCCACCACAGACCCTTTAGCTGTTCCCCTGGAGTCTGTACCTCCCAAAGCTAAGAGCATGCCCCGTACCAGGTGAGATCACAAAAAGAAGCGATCCTACCTCAAAATGAGGCTCCACAGCTTGACTTGTGGATCCAGAACTCAACTGTTCATGCCCAGCAATGCCATTTCTGGGAATAAAGAGAAGAACTTATAAACAAACAGTTCATGACAGACTTTAAACACCAAAGGATTGAAACCGCCCAGGAACAGGGGAATTGTGTAGCATATTGTCTCAGTCTGTTCAGGCTGTTAAAATAAAATACCACAGACTGGGTGGCTCCTAAACAACAGAAACATATTTCTCACAGTTGTGGAGGCTGGGAAGTCCAAGACCAAGGCACCAGCAGATTCAGTATCTGGTGAGGGCCCGTTTCCTGCATGTTAGACTGTGCCTCTTCCCTGTGTCCTCGCGTGGTGGAAGGGGTAAATGAGCTCTCTTGGGTCTCTTTCATAAGGGCACTAATCCCGTTCCTGAGAACTCCACTCTCATGACTAATCAGTTACTGACGCTAAATATGCAGGTAATACAAGTATGTTCGCTCATTGACTCAAATATGCATCGCCTCCTGTGTTCTCAGCAGTGGAGATGCTACAGAAAACGGTGTAAACAAAAGCGCTGGTCCTTGTGGTACTGACATGCTTCAGAGGAGGGGGCAAAAACAGACGATCAACAAGGTAAGTGAAATCTGTAGCACATCGGTGACACATGCAATGGGGAAATAGCCTCCTTCCAAGGAGGAAGTAGGGAATGTTAGCGTGGGGTGGGAGTAACTGCAATTTGAACTTGGGTGGTAAGAAAGGCTTCCATGAGAAGGTGCCCTCTGAGTAAAGAAACTCCTTCAGGTTCATGAGAGCATCCTGGGCTAGGTAGAGAGTTCCAAACAGCAGGGAAAGGAGTGTCAAATCCCTGCAGCAAGGACCAGCCTGCTGAGTCGCAGGAAGGCCAGTGAGCCCAGTGGGCCCAGCCCAAGGGGGCATTGGAACAGCACCCAGAGAAGAAGGGCTGTGGGGGCTCCACCTCCCAGAGAAATGGGACTCATGGGGGCTTAAGCAGGACAACATGAACTGATTACGTTGCAACAGGATCATCCTGTCTGCTTATACTGCTCTGTTGACAATTAGTTGCTTTTATAACGGGAAGATGCATGTGGATGATATATATATGGTAGGCATATATGATTGGCTAAATATATAGGTAATCTGGATGTGTCCATTCATTGATTCAGCACATATGTGTCACCTACCACATGCCAGGCAGTGTTCTCAGCTTCTCAGTGGTCTCAGTTTATAGATACAAACCTCATTAGTTCAGCAAAAGAAGAGCAATTATAATGAAAGGAAACAAAAAAGAAAATGAAAGTCGGCCAGAATTTACAAGGCGCTTTGAATTTCTCACAAATAGATACCAGATTTTGTGGTCTCTATTAAGTACAAAAATTAATATATCTAAACTTTGCTGATGGCATTAATCAATTTAATTTGCTTTGATAGTAACATATCAAAGTATAAAAACACACATACATAAAGAATGTTCTTCCTCGATTTCTGCTGAATTCCTACAATTCCCTCCCTTTAGTTCACTTGAAATATTACCTTTGTGACAACTTCCTCATATTCTCCTGATGTCCCAGCACCATTAGTCCTGCTCAGGTTATAACAATTGCTTCCTTTGTGTTTCTATAGAACTTTCTATAAACCTTTCTATAAGCCAATATCGTAGGACTTAACACATGATTTCTCAATGTTTTATCCATCTCTTTTGCTGGAAAAAGTGCTAATTTTCTTTATGTCCCCAGCTCCAAGCACATAGTAGCAAATATTTTGCCAGTGGGACCCTCTCTCTGCTCCCAGGTTTATGTCAGACATGACTAATCGATCATGGCCTTTTTCCACACTGAGCCTAGATGTGAATTCAGATTGCTTTTCAACACTGCAAAATCAACAACTGGAGTTGGCAAGCTAGATGAAGCCTAATTGCCAACCAGATTTAGCATGGTGCCTGGAGCCAGGTAGGTGCCCCACACGGTTTTGTTGGTCGAATACATGAAATGAAAAAATATTGTTAGGTTTCTGGAAATAGGAATAGTAAATTAAAAAGTAATACAAATGTCCACACTATGAAAACAAAGACAGGTATATAAACAACCAACTGGCAAATCCAGACATGGAACCAGAAGATCTTCAGGGAATTCACCCAAACTAGCTCAACCACAATGATGTAACTCCAGTTAGATCAGACACACTGCTAAAACCAATTAGGCTGATCAGCTGTGGTGAGTCACGATCGAATGATAGCCATTATGTCAATATATGTTGGCAAGAAATAGCTGTGCTATAATTTTGACATGCATGATCTCGCTATGATCACACGGTTCACAAATAAGCACAGATAAAAGCATTAACACAGCACTGAAAACCTCTCTAAACATTTTAAAATAAATTGGCAACAGCATGTTTTTGGGAAGAGCCACAAGAACACATCAACTTAATGCTGACCAAAAGGTTAAATATTTTTTATCTATAAAGTAAAAAATCACCTGAAAATGTATTAATATAGTTCTCACACTTGGTTAGAATACTAACAAAATCTAACTTTTAGAAGTTTGTAAAAGCTCTAAGAAAAGAGTTTTTTGTTAAGTATCAGAAGCCCAATTTGTTCATATTCATGTTTCCATAGGTTGCTCAGGCAATAGGTAGTTATAATTAATTAGCCCCAAATTCATCTTCCAGAGCATTCAAATTGAGCTGCACATTAGAATCATCTGGAAAGCTTTAAAAAGAAAAATGCTCAGGACCCACACCCAGAAATTCAGTTTCTGTTAATCGAAGAGGACCCAGACATCAGTATTTTTAATAGATCCCCAGATCTGAGAACCGTAGATTTAACCTGTAAACTGTACCTCAATATCTGCCCAAGACTCTAGAAAGGAAGTCTAAACTAGAATGTCAAGAGCAAATTTTAATTGCTCTAAGGCTGCTTTGTCCACTACAGTAGCCACACTTAAGATGTAGCCAGTGCCCTTGAGGAATGAAACTTCTTATCTTATTTTAATACATTTAAATTTAAAACTGATACTCAATTTAATTATTGGAAAACTTTAAATAGATTTGAAACAACTTGGGTATATAAATCTATTTTTCAACCATAAATTTTGTGAACTCTCAATACAGATCAGATATTTCTGGTGAGAATTGAGATACGCTGTAAGTATAAATCACAGACTGGATTTCAAGGAGTTAATACAAAAAAATGTAAATATCTCTTTAGTAATTTTTATATTGATTCTATGTTGAAAGGGGAATATTTTTGATACATTGAATTAACTAAAATTAAATTATCAAATTAATTTCACATGTTCCTGATTACTTTTTTAACATAGCTACTAGAAGTTTTTTTTAATTACATATGTGGCTGGCATCACACTTCAGTTGGTCAATGCTCTCTAAGATATTTGGGATTAAAAAGAGCACTGTATGTATGCTAACCAGCTGACCTTCACTTGAACTGTTAACATTTTAAAAGTTAAACTCTCTTATGAAAAAAAGCACAGAAGTAAAATGTTTTGAAAAGCAAATAAGCAGCTCCTGATTCCAGTTGTGCATTAATCCAGAATTTTCTTGAGTCATTAAGTGCTCATTGAGTTGGACCATGTGCCAGCATTGAACTAGACGTTCCGTACCAAAAATGATCAAAGCAGGATATGCCCACCAGCAAAAACCAAACCTTAATAGAAACCAAAACTCAGATACTACGTGCCTTCAGATTCGTTCTTTCCCTGGAGGCCCCCAATAACCCTTCAAGTTATGGTTATTATTATACCTGCTTGACAGGTGAGGAAACTGAGATGCACAGTGACCTGCCCAGGACCACACAACTAGTATGTTGAGACAACGGGACTTGGACCCAGGTCTTCCAAACCCAAATTTTCAACTCTTTCCACTTCATCGCACAGCTTTTCTGAAGTTCTATTATTTAGAAATTCACTGTATGTGACTTTTTCCCTAGCTATAAGCCTCTTCCCTGAACAGGCCACAGTTCTGCCCAGTTGAACTGTTAAGAGTGTCAGAAAATTCAGGCAACGGCTCCTCTGTCCAGCTCTAAAAGCACGCACACCTCAGCCAAGAGCCTGTGCAGGGTTCGGGCCCCGGGAAATGTGCGCACGTGGGGTGGGCCCCTCTCTGTGTGTGCCTCGGGCTCACTTGAAGTGTGAGAAGTGCTTAGGAGAGCTGTCTTCCAGACTGTCGGGATCAGATAGCATCATCATCTGATTCCTGGGCTCCAATAAAAATAAACCCAGAGAACGGCATTCTGAGCATCTCTAACAAAGCCGTTTCGAAACAGAAAATTCAATGTGATAGGGAGTTGGAACCCATCCATCGACAGGTCTTTACTGAGCACCCATGGGGACCCCAGCTCTGGATTATGCCCTTGGCAGCCTTTATTAATAGAAAGTTCAGTTTTCTAAACTCAAAGGGCCTTCTAAGCGGTATCCTGTGGACAGATTCCAAGGTCGAGCTGAGACGGAGGTAAACCGCAGCCTTCAGGCATTGCTTTTGATACAGACCATGGAGACTCCGGTCCTAGAGGCTTCCGGTGTGCTTTAGGGCCATGGTCAGATTCAGTGTCACCTCTGGGCTCTGAGTTCAAGTCTGAAGCCCCATGGGGAGGGAGGGTATTTGGGAAATGCTCGGCAGCAGGCTTCGGGGCAGCTGGCAGAGAGAGCAAGTTCCTGACTACTCCACTAGGCTCTCTCCTGCTTCTTCCATCCTTGGGCTGAGCTCACCCAAAGTCAGGCGTGAGCTATGGCTGCCAGTGCACGGTCTGTGTGTGTCCTGATGGCAGAGTTTGTGAGTGTCCTTTTCAAGTCACCAAGAAATCAGGGACCTCTTGGATCTCTTTCAGTACTAGACAATGACTGTCTTTCAGTACATAAAGGTGATGACTATCTTGGTAGCATGAATTAACACATTCTTCTAACATATTGAGCCCAGAGGAGCTGTGCACAATGTGTGTGTGCAGATGAGATGCCACACACCTTATTTGTGTGAGTGTGTGTGTATATATATATCTTATTGATCTCAGTAGCTTTGGAGTTTTATATAAAGATACCCTGGGGAGTAAAAATATGTTTCTTTGTAGGAAAGGAACATGGTCATTTCTACTGGCCAAGCACTGTGCTAGGAAGATTCAACAAGATCATTTATGCAAAAGCACTTTGTAAGAGAAAATTCAACCATGTATATTGTTCCGGCAAGTGTTACAGCAAGTGTTACAGCTAGTGTTACAGCGATTGACCGGGGAAAGAACCGAGCGGCACACGGAGAGTTGGAGAATCAGCCTTTATTCCGCCGGTGGGCTCAGAGGGGCATGCCACCAAATTCTGACCCCCACTTCCTTGTTCTCCTCCAGTTTTATACCCTTGGTGGGATTCAAAAAACATCCAATCAGCAACAAGCTTTAACATCCAATCAGCAGTGGGATTCAAAAAGTATCTAATCAACAGTGAGTTCAGCCATGGGGCCCCGGGGTGGGGGGTTTTCCCTGTCAATATTAGGGGTTGTATTATTTTATGATGTTTTGATGATCAAGTGAAAAGAATAGTAAATAATGGAAAAGAGAAATGAAATGTGGGAAAGGAATTCAGATTATAGGATTGGAAAAAGATGTTTTTGGCTTAAAATGGAGAGGGCCTACAAAAAAGAGCCCCTTCCAGCAGCAGAGAGAGTTGGGAGCCATTTCCCTAAACACACTCCACCTGGCTCCCGACAGTTGTTGTTGCCGCATCCCGCTTGTGGGATTGCTCCAATGCCCCCAACTTCAAGCACAGAAACAAAGGTAGCTCCAGCTGAGGTCCTGGGAACCAAAGGCCCAATTGAACAGAGAGTTGGCATGGTTTTGAGACAGAGAACTGGCAGACTCTGCTTTGGACATTGCTTAGTTGTGCAGGCATTGTTTAATTGAGTCAGAAGGTCTCAAAACAAAGTTTCAAACTACCCTGATCAAAACAAGATGGGGGTGGGACAAGTTCCAACCAGTCGGAACCAAGATGGTGGAGAAATTGACCACTTCTTGCCTTGCATCTTCATTATACCCTCGTTATCACGAAGGTTTCCAAGGAAACCTCCCACTCGCATTCTGTGCCTGATGCTGGCACACTCCCTCTTTGACCATATTTAGTCAAAAGGAGGGAGTCACCCTCGTTCCAGGAAAACACAATCCCTTTCCAAGAAATAACATAAACATCCCTCTCCTTATTTAGGGTATAATCAAGCTGTTGCTTAAATAGAAGGGCTAAAAGAACCATGTGGCTGGTTTTCCACCACAGGAAAAACCAGCCTCCACTTTATGGAATAGATTTTCTATACTTTCTAAATAAAACTCTATTTCACTTTATACTGTCAGCTTGCTCCTGAATTCTTTCCTGTGCAAAGCCAAGGACCCACTTGGACTTCAGGTGGCTCCCAGCACTGGCAGTTGCTTTCCTGTGTCAGTTTGGTAGCAGAACATGAAAACAAACAAATACAAAAACAAAAATAGTCTTAGATTTAGCAGACCATATTCTGAACATAAGACAACAAGAAACGAGAAAGTGACTGTATTAGTTTCCTATTGCTGCTCTATCAAATTACCACGAATTTCATGGATGAAACCAACCCAAATTCGTTCTCATAGTTCTGGAGGTCAGAAGTCTAAAATCAAGGCTGTGTTCCACCTGGAGGCTCGAGGGGAGCATCTGTTCCCTCGACTTCTCCAGCCTCTCGAGGCCACCTGCATTCCTTGGTGTGTCGCCCCCTCCTCCACCTTCAAAGACACAGCATAGCATCTTCCAATCTCCCTCTCTTTTTCTCTCTCTACTTCCATCGTCACGTCTCCTTTTTCTTCCTTATAGGGACCCTGTGATTACATTCAGCCCACCTAGATAATCCAGGATAATTTTCCCATAAGATTCTTAACTAAATCACATCTGCAAAGTCCCTTTTACCATGTGAAAAGTATCATCTTCAAAGGTTCCAGGGATTAGAACGTGGACATTTTTGGTGGGTGAGCCATTATTCAACCTACCACAGTGACAGTCATCTTAGGTTATATCAGTAATGGTATTATGCTCAGGAGAAAGGAGGTGATGAGTCTGCTCTTTTCCATGGAGGAGCCTGTGTTCCCTTCTAGGGAATTCATATTAAAAGGGACATAGACTACCTATCACGTTGCAAACATAGTATTATTTGACTGTAATATTAAATGTTGGAGAAAGTATGAGGAAACAAATCTTTCTATGCGTAGTTGAAAGCAGGGTAAATTATGATAAAAATTTTTTGGAAGGCAACCTGGCAACACACAGAAAAAGTTTTTCAGATGTTCATTTTTATTGATCCTGAAATTTTATTTCTACAGAGTTATCCTAGGGAAATAATCATGAACATGTGCAAAGATTTGCCAACAAGAATATTCACCAAAATACCTCCAAAATAATAAGAAAAAAATTAATTAGGAGGAAAAAACTAACTTTCTATTCCTCTAGGTTTAAATAAACTATGGTACATTTGCTTAAAATATATATATATATATATATATCCCATTCAGCCACTAATAAAATGTTGTAGAAGAATCATTAACAATATGGAAAGTTTTCAATATCTCAAGAATTGATATAGCAGGTTATAAGTCGGTATGCACAATATGTTTCTTTTTTGTAAAATACAATCACATCAAAGCTCCCACTGCTAACAGCACACTCAACTTGGACAACTGGACGAGGCGCATTGACAAAGGAACAGGAGAGGGGACCACGGGATAGCGCAGGAGCTAGGAGCTAGGAGCAAAGGGTCAAGGGAAAAAGCTACTACAGGCAGTGGAGGAAGGGAGAGGTGTTGAGTAGGCTGATTTAGTTCCAAGAAAAGGTCTCTGGTGAGGACTGTTATCAGTAAAAACACTTGGAGTTTCAAATAACAGAAAACTCAACTCAAACTAACATAACCGAATAGCACAGACCCCAGATTTGGCTGGATCCAGGCACCCACATGACTCGTCAGGGCCCGATCTCTCTCCATTTCTTATTAGATCGTTCAGTCCTTTATCACACTGTCACTCGTGGCAAGAGGGTGTCACAGGTTCACATCCGAGCCGCTCCAAGCCTAGTGGAAAAGACAATACCTATTTATAAGTCGTTCACCAAAGGTCCTGAGATAAGCTCTATTTGGTCCAGATTGGTTTATGAGTCAACTGCCCATTCCTGAAATATCTCCTCTGCAAGAAGATGCCACATTCTGGCCACTTCTGGCTTCTTCTAAATAACATAAAGAGAGAAAATATGGAGGTAGATGTTAAAACAGCTTCATTCTAAGTTGTGAATTTTTTTTCCTCTGTGTAGGAATTTGACTCAACTTTGTTTCAGCCGTGGGTCTTTTTATCCAAATGAAATCACAAGCCAACCCACTGTATCTAGAATAACACAGAGGAGTGGGCTCCTAATGAAGAATCCCCTGCTTGTTGATGCCGCCAAGGATGAAAGAAGTGGCTTCAGGAGCCCCTATCCCAGACTCCTCGATTTCCCCTACCTGGAGGCCAGCCTTTCCTGAAGTTTGATTAATTGGTGCCTCTTCCTCACCAGAAAAGATAATTATCTGGCCAATTATGTTTGAGAAATTTTCAGTTCAATAAAGTCAGAGAATTCTCGACAACAGGATACTTCAGAGCCTTCAGTATCCCAATGTTACTGGGTATCTCCAGAGTGAAACACAACATGCGGAAGTTCCCAAACATGTTTGATCATGAATTATTTGGAACAACTCTTGGGACTAGTATCCCTCCACCAAACTCACCAACATGCTGCTCTAGGGGAACCAGTTCCTTTTTGGACCCAGCCCACCCGCCCTGCCCATCATTTTAATTGAGATCACAAAGCAATAAAAGGTTACTGCAAAGGGCTGGCTTTGTCCCTCCATCACCACTCTGGAATGTTTAGAAATAAATATAATAACACAGAGATAAAACCAACCAAATCCCTGGCTTCTCAAAGGAAATCCTTTCTCCATCCAACCTGTTACATGGTTGCTGGAATCAAATTGCAAAAATCCTGCACTAACTCCAGCTCCGGACAGAGAAGGGACCACTGGTGGCCTGCACCGAGAGGACTTCTGGCCGCTGCGGGAACTCACATTCACCTCTGGCAAACCTCCGTCTGCAGCTGCAGAAGATCAAGTCCAGCTCACATCTGTTCCCCAGACACCCCACGCTCCACCCCAGCTTCCCCGTCCAACAAAGCCCGACCAGGTTTTCACAGTTAATCCCTCCAGGCCCCCAGCTCATCTCCTCCTTCTCACTGCTATGAATTTTCAGAGATCAAAGCGCAAGTGAGCTGAAGCCTTATTTGCTCAGCGTTCAGCAGAACACCTTAAATTCCCAGCTTGAAAGGCGGCTGAAAGAAGGTCAAACATACCCTATTGTTGAAAAACTTTGAAACAGTAAGACACCACCAAAGTATTAACAGATGAACCACCATCATCTCTCTGGGCTTTGGGGTCCTGTGAAATGAGGGGCTTCCCCCAGCAAATCAAATATCAGAATCTGATGGGAAGCCAGCCAGCATTTTCCTTGGAGGTCACTCTGAGTTGACTCGGGCTATGCACCGATTCTGAGATGGAAATTGAGAGCTACTGCCACAACCCAAAGGGTCAGCTTCGAGTTAAAATGAGGCCTACAAATGTCCATTCCGGCTCGCCCCTCTAATCCATTCAGTCCTGTTCTTTTTCCTCCTGGCCTTGGTTCACAAAATGATATGTTTTTTTAGAACTGAAAGGCCATCTGGCGATTTTCAAATCCTGCTGCTTTTCGGCAACAGAAAAAAAAAGTTTTTGCAAACAAAATTTTACATGGGACCCTAACAGAAAGCAGATAAAGTTGGGGTCCCTGGAAGAGAGGTAGGAGTGGACACAAAAGGCACTCAGCCACCCCCTCCACCTTTGTGGCTTTGGGCCCCCACAGTCTGAAGTCCCTGATGTAGCCCAACCTTTTCAGATTACACAACACTGAGCACCCAGAGAAGGAAAGGGAGCTGCCCAGCCTAACGCCGCATACACTGCAGAGCCCACTGGAATCCGGGTCCCAAGCTCTAGGCAATGCTGTCTTCTCCCTCCAGACAATGGACCACACCACAGTCAACCAATGTCCTGGGCTCCAAATCTTAAAGTCCTTATGGAGAGCTTGTACCTTTGCTTTTCACCTCAAAACGATCTCCAAAGTGATCAGTCCTGCTTTCAAAATGCCCTTTTTCTATTCTCATTTTTATAATTTATAAATTATAAAAGTATATAAAAAGTTTATTTTAAAGGTGATTATACAATACATTATTATTAACTACAGTCACTATGCTGTACAGTGGATCTCCAGAATGTATTCGTCTTATAACTGAAAGTTGGTACCTTTGACCAACAACTTCGTATTTCCCCCTCCTTTTGGCCCCTGCTAACCACGACTCTACTCTCTGCCTCTATGAGTTCAACTTTTTTAGATTCCACATGTAAGTGAGATCATGCAGTATTTGTCTATCTGTGTTTGGCTTATTTCACTTAGCATAGTGTACTCAAGAAATTTGCTAAAAGAGTAGATTTTAAGTATTCTCAACACACCCGTAATAAAAACAGAACGATGTTAGATGATTTATACGTTAACTAGCTTGATTGCAGTCATCATTTCACAATATATATGTATATCAAAACATCACATTGTACATATTAAAAATATATAATGTCTATTTGTCAATTATACCTCAATAAAGCTGGAGAAAAGGTGATTATAAATGTGCTATGTTGATGAGCACATGGTATATGTAATTTGTAGTAATAACAGCATAAAGAAGGGAGAGGGAACAGAGATATCTCAGAGCAAAGTTTTAATACACTGTTGCGATTAAGTTGGTATTAATCTGAACTAGATGGCTATAAATTAAGTTGTTAGTAAGTCCAGAGCAACCACTAAGAAAATAACTCAAAAATATCTAGTCAAAGAAACAATAAGAGAATTAAAATGGTATACCAGGATATATCCATTTAACACATCAGTAGGAAAATGACCACAGAATATAAATAAATAATATTCAAAAAATAAATACAAATAGAAAATAAATATATGCAATGATTATCAAGCATGCTACTAAAGGGGGAAGCATTACTTAAAATGTTGGTATATTTTTAATCCATAAAATTAGCAAAAATTAAAGACTGTGTTGCCAAAGCATAAAATGAGGACCCTTGTTTACTGAATGTGGGAGTGAAAACTGGTATAGCCTTTGGGGAAGGCACTTTGGCTGAGTCCATCAAAATTTAAAATGTGTGCGCTCTTTGATCCAACAAGTCCACTTCCAGAGAGCTAGCCATACGTGCATACCCAGGGGCAAGTGTGAGAAAGTGACCTTGAGCACAATACATGTCTGAATGTAGGGTATCTTGGTCTTTAAAAAAAAAAAACCTGATAGTTGATTAAAATGATAAATGTGAAAATACTTCATATATTCCTAAATCTTATAAAAATGCATCAATAACAACATGCCTTTTTTGTCTTCTTGTTGTAGCAGCTCATAGAAGAATCCCTGTGGGGAGAGACTCATTTTGAGAAAATGTGAAAATGCTTTGCTAAAACGGAGCTGAGTTTCTAGGACCTAAATGCGAATGGGGGGAAAATGTTACTCTGCACAGAGAGGAAGGAGAAAGGAAGGAAGGGACAGATGACAGAGGTGGCATCCTTTATTATTTGTCCCTTTTCCAAGACTCTTCAACCCCTCACCTCCCTCCAAAAATTGTCAATAACAGTACTAAATTCATCAGTAAATATAGATCCACCACATTTAATCCCTGTACCCCAAATTAGTCCTTCTGCATTCTCAGGGTGTGATCCCACTCCCCCCACACACATACACTGCCCCAAGATTCTCCTACTCACCCACACACCACCCTTCTCCCACCCACACACACACACATCCGTCCCCGCTTAGCTGATAATCTTTAACCAACATAAAGTTACCATTGGCAAGATTGTTCCTGTGATATAAAAATTGTTACAAAAATTTTCTTAAATCAACAGCCGGGGAAAAGCTGCATGACTTTTTGGATACGTCAATGATTTCTCGGTGAAGACACCCAAAGCATAGACAACACAATTCGATGAAAGCAAAAATAGACAACTGATACTGCACCAAACTTAAAAACTTTGTTCATCAAAAGACACAATTGGCCAGGCGCGGTGGCTCACGCCTGTAATCCTAGCACTCTGGGAGGCC
>VBSM01002223.1:9993622-10020444 GCA_008086735.1 Cheirogaleus medius | reverse complement strand
AAAAAAAAAAAAAAAAAAAAAAAAAAAAAAGACACAATTAACAGAGTGAAAAGATAACCTACAAAATGGGAGAAAATATTTATAAATCACATATCTGATAAGGGGCTAATATTTAGAATATATAAAGAACTCCTACACCTCAACATAAAAAATCAAATAACCCAATTGAAAAATGGACAAAGGACTTGAATAGACATTTTTCCAAAGATAACATATAAATGGCCAACAAGATGCTCAACATCACTAATCATCAGAGAAATGCAAATCAAAATCACAATGAGATATCACCTCATACCCATTAGGATGGCTGCTATCAAAAAAAAGAAAATAACAAGTATTGGTAGGGATGTGGAAAACTTGGAATTCTTGTGTACTGTTGTTGGGATTGGAAAATGGTGCAGCCACTATGGAAAACAGTATGGCAGTTCCTCAAAAAATTAACAATACAACTACCATATGATCCAGCAATCTCACTTCTGGGTATATAACCAAAAGAATTAAAAGCAGAGTCTCAAAGAGATATTTGCATACCCCATGCTCAAAGCAGCACTATTCACAAGAGACAAGAGATGGAAGCAACCCAAATGTCTATCAATGAATAAATGCATAAACAAACTATGTTGCATATATATGATGGAATGCTGTTTAGTCTTTAAAAGGAATAAAATCCTGTCACATGCAACCACTTGGATGAACCCTGAGGCGTTATGCTAAGTGAAATAAATCAGTCACAAAAGGACAAAACACTATATGATTCTGCTTAAATAAGGTATCTAAAGTAGTCAAATTCATAGTTATAGAAAGTAGAATGGTAGTCATCTATGTCTGGGGGAAGGGGGCAAAGGAAGTTGTTATTTAATGGGTTCAGAGTTTCAGTTATGCAAGATGAAAAAGTTCTGTACAATGTAACTATACTGAACACTACTGAACTATACACTTAAAAATGGTTAAGATGATAACATTTATGATATGTGTTTTTTACCACAATTTTTAAAATATAACAAAAGATCCATCTTCCAATGTAGAAGAAGAATTCTTTCTTTACATTATGTGTGAGTGACAAGAGCTGTAGCAAAGTGACTTTGGCTTGTTCTAGAACTGCAGTTCACAACCCCCAGGCTGAGGACTGGTACCGGTGTGCCGCCTGTTAGGGACTGGGCCACAGAGCTCGGCCCCTGCCCCCATTACGCCCATCCCCTACCCCTGTCCCATGGAAAAATTGTCTTCCATGAAACTTAGGTAGGTGGGACTCATAGCAGGAGGTGAGCAAGCAAAGCTTCATCTGGATCTGTGTTCACAGCTGCTCCCCATCTCTGGCATCACTGCCCAAGCTCCGCCTCCTGCCCCACTCCATCCGTGGAAAACTTGTCTTCCATGAAACTGGTTCCTGGTGCCTAAAAGGTTGGGGACCGCTGCTCTAGAAGACAGGGTGCTCACAGCTATGTCCTTGCTGAGAGACTCTGGGAGAGAGTCTTTGTCCTTGATCCACACGGCAATACGAGCTGTGGAGAACCATGCAGTGCCCGCTCCCACCCTCGCTGGAATGGGCTGGAACTACCGTAGATAACTGGGGGATCCACATCACTTTTCTGAGGTTGGGATGATAATGCAATGACATGTAGATAAAACGCTGGGTCTCGTGCCGGCATTCAGAGAGTGCCGTGAAAAATAAATTCTCACTTGGTAAATTGGTGTGTGAGGAAGCAACCTGTTCTCAGCACCAGTATCAAAAGGAAAGGTCTCATCCTAGAAGAAGAGAAAAAATAAAAACTGAGAAAGATTCAATTTTCTTTCAGAATGCAGGAATTCATTCATTGACTGTGGAATCTGTGTTGTGGGGAGGATGAGAGAGGCAGAAAATAGTAGAAAGAGGAGGAAAAAGAGGAGAGAAAGGGAGGGGAAGGGGAGAAGGGAGAAGAAAGAAAACACGCCCAAGGAGTAACAATACTGGGAACATTTCCGTAGCACCTCCTGAGTGTCAGGCACTGCTCTGAACACCTTGCATACATTGCCTCATTTAATCCCCAAAATGTGATAACTATGAGGCAGGGACTCTGTCCACTCCACAAACTGGAACATTGAAGTGTAGAGCGATGCCCAAGAGCGTAAACCCCGTCACTCTAGCTCCGGAGTCCAGACTTCACCACTCCACCATTCTGCGTGCGTCTCGGGAAAATGGAATATGTAGAACATTCCCAACTCTTCCATCCTTCTAGTAGAAAAGGGACTGAGCCACGGACTGAGGCTTTCTCTCCTGTGCCTGCTCACTCACACTCTGGCTTTATGGGAAATCTCCCACTAAACTACTTCCCTGGGGCAGAAATGCATCTTGCAGCTGGGAATCAGGCTTTGCCACAGGAAACTTTTTCCTGGGTCCTAACACCTGCTATTCATTAGGCACTGAATCTGGTAGAGCTGTTCTGGGACCCGGAGGTCTTTTAGATCCTAGTATGTTTGGAATTATCCATCATCCCGGTGGGCCCCCCAGCTCTCCCAGCTGCTTTGGGGAGCCACCGTTCAACAATGCAACCCCTGCCCTGAACCCTGATGCAGACTTCTTCATTCTTCAGGACAGCCCCCATTCATGAAAGGGACTTTGATCAATCACAGCAATCTGCTAAGTGTTCAGGCATTATAACTGTGATTTGTTACACAGATATAAGACTTTTTCTCTACAGAAACTTGCAAGTCAAAGAAAATCCTTTTTTAGCCCACAGGTCTTTTCTTAACCGCTTTGTTAACAATCTTAAGGAGCTCATACTTTTAAAAGTCAGTGCTATCAGTAAAGGCAATATTTATACAGATAGAGGGAGGGAGGGAGAGATATCAATGTCAAAAACAATTTTAATTAAGAAAGTATTTTTATTATTATATTATGTTACATTATTATTATTTTATTAGTAGTAATAATAGTAGTATTTTAGAAAAGAGGTCTTGCTTTGTTGCCCAGGCTGTGCAGTGGCATAATCATAGCTTACTGCAGACTTCAACTCCTGGGCTGAAGGGATCCTCCTGCCTCAGCCTCCTGAGTAGCTGGGACTACAGGCGTGTGCCACCATGCCCAGCTAATTTTTCTTATTTTTTGAAGAAACAGGTTCCCTCTATGTTGCCCAGGCTGGTCTCTCAAGCTCCTGGCCTCAAGCAATTCTCCTGCTTCAACCTCCCAAAGTGCTGGCATTATAGGTGTGAGCCACTAAATCTAGCCTTAAAAAAGTATTTTAAATAGAAAAAAAGTGTCTGTAAGCAAAGAAGAAAAAAATCACCCTGTCCAGAAATCAATACCTTTAGTGTTTCAATATACACCCTTTCAGAAATTTTTCTCGACACACATATTTATACAAAAGTGAAATTATATGCATGTACTGTTTTTAACCTGCCCTTTTCCCTTAGCATTATTATGAATGATACCACTCTGGTTTTCTGTGCTTCTTGTCATTGTTCTGATTGCACTTTGTTGGAATTTTCCATCACGTTTTTTGACCTAAAAGTATTCTATAAAATGAATGTATCTTACTTATTTTAACAATCCCCTTTTCTTGAACATTAGATTGATTCCAATTTTTTCATCTTCTAAACTTTCTGTCTCAACATTTTGAACGAATGCCGCTCATCTAAAAAAATGGAACTCAAGAAATACACTACTATCGTGTTTCCCCAAAAATAAGACAGGATCTTATATTTATTTTTCCTCAAGAAGACACCCTAGGGCTTATTTTCAGGAAATGTGTTATTTTCCCCTCAAAGCCTCAGCTTGCAGCACGCACAGGATGGCCGGGACCTGACAGGGGGAGCCGACCTTGTTGGTGGGGCTGCCCGCACCTTTCCGGTCACCTTTGGGATAGTAGCTGTCACGATGGGGCAGATGAGAAGGGCTGCTGGTCTTCTTTACCGCTCCGCGATGAAAATCATGGGTCTTGCAGATATGCTGCGTAGCCACGCCCATCACTAGGTCTTATTTTCGGGGTAGGGCTTATATTGTGCAAATGCTTAGAAATCCTGCTAGGGCTTATTTTATGGGTAGGTCTTATTTTCGGGGAAACACGGTAGCAGTGGTCAGAAATGACATGGAATCTCCTGACCTTAATTTCATTTTCTTTCTGGACTTCTTTTTTCTAAATACTTTTCTGTTGCCAAACCATTTTACCCACCCAACATTCCCTTCCTGTCTACTCATCTACGGGTTTCTCTGAAACAGCTTCTTTCCCATTCATCATCTACTTATGCTGTATCCTCTCCTTCACTTTCAGCCACTCACCCTTTGTCTTTTTGACTCACCATCTTGCGACGCCTACTGTGCAAAGGACACATGCAAAGTCCTGTGGGGATCAAGTGTGAACACGGCACATCCTGAGTCCTAAAGGAATTCATAGTCTAATTGGAGAGGCAAGGTACATATACTCAATGTATGCTGGTGCACTGGCTCTCAGAGAGGGAAAAGAAATCCTTGATGTATAGATTTGCCAGTTTCCATGCTATAAAATATTCCCACCATGGCCAACTACCAATATGATGTCCCTGGGCTGAGAGTTGAGAAGAGATGTACACAAGCCAGCTATGTGCAGGATACAACTGCGTATGTGAAAAGCTAATAAAATACATATATATTCATGTATACACACAGAGATATACATATATATGTGTATAGGTATGTATACACATATGTACACATATGTAGTTTAGCTTTTCATATACATATAGTTATGTATGCACATCTGTATGACCAGACAGGACAACCAGAGCAGATATTTAGAAGTAAGTAGTCATGTTACCATCATCATCATCACCTTCATCAGTAACATTGATTGTTTACAACGTGTCCAGTGCTGTGCTCAATGTTATATGCATTACTTTACAACACACTCCCAGGAAGAGGTGTCATTATGACCACCAATTTACAACTTCACCCTTGCAAAATTGGAGTCTTGAAGACAGCATAAAGGAAAAAATAAAGATCTCAGGACTCCCCCCACCAACTCCTTATGCAAAAGAGAAGGTCAAGCCTAGAGGCTGAATCATGCAACACCCCTTTCCAAATGAATAGCTGTTACTAACATTATGCATCAGCCAGATCCCGGAAAGGTAAAAGGCCTCAGGCATCTGTAAGGACTGAGCCAATAGATCATTCACAAGAAAATTCTTTGCTGACCTCCCATAAACAAGGAAATGCAAATTGTAACTTTAGGTCAACAAGCTAAATCTAGCTCCAAAAACTGAAGTCTGTTCGATTCCATACTAATAATGTTGATTATAAGTTTATCTTCCCAGGTGCAGAACAGAGATGGACAGGATCAATCATTCTTCACCTACCCAGGGACATCTACATAATTGATGCTTCCTTCACTTCCTTCTTCTCTTCTGACATTCACCTTACCTGATGTAAAATACATGTAGACTTCCTGGACATCACAAGAACGTAACCACTGCCTCACTCCCACCCTCCTCCTCCTTTTTCTTCCTGTGTTTCTTCTCCCCTTTAAATACTGAAGTTCCCCTATCCCCCTTTGGAAAAACAGTCACAGATGCATCTGTGGTTTGTGTTTTTCCTGGGAACATCCTCAAACTTTGGCTTAATAAACCTCCATTGGTTGAGATCTTTGGCTCAGTGACTTATTTTGGGTTATCAAGTAGATATTAATAATTCACCCTCAGTCATTCAGTGCAGTAAATGGCGAGGCCAGGATTAAATCAAGGTCCACCTGATTCCAGAGCGCAGGCTCTGATGCCCTCTCCTGCTGCTCCACGCCAGGGAGCCAGGCCTCAGGGCTCCATGCGCAGACTCCAAGGGGCAGACCAAGCATGATTAGAGAGGTAGACTGGCATTCCCATCAAGCCATGTGACCAACTTGCTTCCCCATCACCTGACTTCTCTTCTCCAAGGCTGGGTCGTAACACCCAAAGTTGCACCTCCACCTACTGTATAATCCTCTCCTCATTAACTTTCTGCCTCTTTCCTACCAAAAGCCTCCCTGGGTCTTTTTGTTGTTGTTGTTGTCAAAACTATGACTTTCTTGTGCCTATGTGTTTATAATTTGTCTCCTGAACTCCTTTTTTTAAAATTTCTATCTTCTTTATTAATTATCATTGAGAATTCTTCATTATGAAAACCGGGAGACGGAGCTCTAGGACCAGGAGGAATGAATGCACGTACAGGGGGCAGGTGGAAGGCCCGAAGGGCTGGCCAGGCTGGGCTGCACCAGCAGGACGAGGTCGTTCCTCAGAAGGCGCACGTGCACGTGTGCAATGGGAACGCCGGGGCAGGAATTTTGCAATAAATTCTCCCATTCCTTGGCTCTGGGGCGTCTGAATCTAGTTCCACAACAGGACTTGAGAAAATTGGACAGAACTCGGCAGAACCCCGCAAAAATGATTAAAGAATTGAAAAATGACATCGACAATGCAGGGTTAAACTCATCAAGAATCTTCCTGATGATATTGTAGAAGGCTAAGAGAGAGAATGAAAAGCAGTTTCCACTGAAGGCAGGAATGAGGAATTCGTGTATCTTGAGTAGTTGCCACGTGCTGGGGACTGTCTTTGGCCTTCTGTATACCTTATCTCAGATAACGTACAGTAACCCCTCAAAGTAGGCCTTCTTAATCTCCACGCTTTCAAACGGTAGCGCGATGTCCACAAGGGTTTGGCAACTTGTTTTGGGCCACATGACTGACATGTGAAGAGTGAGCAAGCCGACTCCCGTCTCACGGAGCTCTACGCCCATGGCTTTTCCACTCTAGAGACTGCCTCCCACTGAGCTAGCAGAGTTCCTCTACTGTGGCACTGTTGACATTTGGGGTCAGATAAGCCTTTGTTTCAGGTGTAAGGAGCAGGGTTGCTAGGAGTTAAGAGCACAAGCTCCAGCGGCCTCTGCCCAGGTTCAAATCTCAACCCTGCCACTCACTAGCTATAAAATCCTGGAAGGTTTCCTTAGTTCCTTCTGTCTTACTCTTCTCATCTGTGAAATGGGAATAATCATAGCACCCACCTCATAAGCCATTGTGAGGATATCTGTTAAGCACTTAGAGCAGTACCCAGCCTGACCCAATAGCTCAACAAGTGTTAGCTTTCTGCTGTTGTTGTGTGGTCGTCTTGAGAAGGAAAGGGCTTTGCAGGCTCTCTTATCTATTCTCCAACAGTCAGGAAACCCACAGCATAACAACACATGCCAAAGTCAGTAGCTTATATAGTCAGTCCATTTTTCCTTATTTATGACCAAAAATGACTGCTTTTAAAAAAAAAAAATCCTTAGGCGAAATGGAGAACAGTTGGGCACCAGACCTGCTATAAACATCTACTTGAGTGATTCTTAACTTGAAGTAATTTTTTTTTCTCCTGGAGACATTTGGCCATGTCTAGAGACATTTTTGGCAAGACTAAAGCAGAAGGGACTAAGGAAACCTCCCAAGCCTTCCTAGCCAGTGAGTGGCAGGGTGGAGATTTGAATCTGGGCAGGGGCTGTCCGAGCCTGTGCTCTCAACCCCTGCCAACCCTGCCCCTTGTACCCCAAAACAGCCAACAGTTGATTAGATAGGGCAGCCAAATGAGACCTTTTGCTTGAAAACAATTGTCTTTTCCAGAATTAACCCTGCAAAGAGGGGCTCAAGAGGGCTGTCTTCTGACAGCCTGGCGCCCTCCCTCCCGCACACAGGCGGAAAGGAAACACCTGCTGTGAATCCCAGTCCCCGGACAGTGGTTAGCAACATCTGTGGAAGAATCACCTGAGTGATGTCTCTGAAATTCCCCAACGATTCTGATTCCATAGCTCCAGGATGGAGTCCAGGAATCTCCATTTTAAGCAAGCTGCCCAGGTTCTAGTGGTTCTGACGAAGGTAGCTCAAGGACTACCCCGCAAGAAATGGGGGCCTGGGAGCTTGGACCTAGGTCAGGAGCCAGGTGAGATAATAAATAGGTTTGGTTCCCATGCTAATTTCAGTAGGTAGGGGCTTCCTTGAGACCCTGAGATCGTGAGATCCGCAGGGATGTGTGCAATGGTTGATTGGTGCTGCCTGCCCAGGCGCAGGAATTGGGGTAAGGGTACGCCCAATCTGTGTCTGCTCACCCTGATCAGGAGCCAATATGAGCTTCACAGACATTCCAGACTACTGCAAGGTATCAGCTTTCCAGCAGCTCCTGGCAAGAGCCCTTATTGTAATACGCTGCACTCCTTCCGTTAGACACTGGCTATTAATAGTGTGCATCATGCAATTTTTGTGACAGTGGTTATTAAGATAAAAGCAGGATTAAAAACCTATGTGTTATTGATGGCAACCACCCCAGATCTGCTGCTACCTTTTTCACGGCCTCCTCTTACAGCTTCCTCACTGACGCCCAGGGCCAAGCACACGTTCAGCACTTCAGCGCTGCGGCTGGGGTGCACAGGCTGCCAGGACAGACTCCCTGCTCTCCTTTCCCCTCTAAAGGAAATAGCTCAGCCAGAGAAGCTAGACAGGAGGCAGACAAATTCCTCTATACCCTGAAGTAAGACAAATGTCACATGAAACAGGAGCTGTGTCCATCTTGGGCACCACAGCCTGCCTAGTACCCAGCACACAGCTGAAAGGCCCAGTGCATGCAAGGCACTAACCAGTAACTAGGAAGGGAGGGAGGGAGGGAGGGGAGGAGAGGGAGGGAGAAAGGAGGGGAGGAGAGGGAGGGACAAAGGAGGGAAAGAAGGGAGGGAAGGAAGGAAGGAAGGAAGGAAGGAAGGAAGGAAGGAAGGAAGGAAGGGAAAGGAAGGAGGGAGGGAGGGAGGGATTAGTAGTGGGCCAAGCAAGTGACAAGGAATGAACAGAGGCTACAACAAGCCTGGGCCCCTGAGCCTCACATAAAATGTCTAATGAGTCCCCAGTGAGGGCTTCCACCTGCAACCGAGGATCTCTGGAGATGCTGACAATCTTCCCTGTGCTAATGGAGGGACCCGACCTGAAACTTTCACTGTCTTTGTGAGCTCTTACAATTCTTGTGGGTGACTTTAGCACAGGGAAATGGATCAGACGGGAGCATTAAAATTGCTTTGGAGAAAAGTTTTCAGATGACAAAAATGATGGCAACAACCACCACCCTCCTGATGTTACATTATAATCCCGTCTTTTCCCTCCTCTCTCTAGGGCAGGCCGTGTGAAGTCTGCCCTTCCCGGAACAGGGGCTTCTCATTGCCCACTGCCCTGTTTTCTGCCTCTTCCCACACTCCCTCATCCTGTGTTCCCAGACCTTGTCATCCTTCAATAACGATGATAGCAGAAATTACACAGAAATGCACAAACGCATCCCCAGGTGCTAGGTACTGTACCCAGTGCCTTCCATGAATTCCTTCACTCTGTCCTTCCATCAGCTCTCAGAGAATAACTACGATCACACCCATTTTACAGACTAGAAATCCAAAGTTGAGTCCGCCTCCTCCACGAAGCCCTTCCTGACCATCCTGGTGGACACTTTTCCTCCCTCTTCTCATGTCCCCCACTGCTCCTGAGCCTGGCCTAGCCACAGCCCCAGCCACAGCACTGGTGTGTCATACTTAACCTGTCCTTATACGTCCAGGGTCCTGTGACAGGCGTGACTAACGTGTTGTCTTAGTGTGCTGGGGCTGCCACAACAAAGTCCTACAGACAAGGTGGCTTAAACAACAGAAATGTGTTTCTTATAATTCTGGAGGCTGGGAGACCAGGGTGTCAGCAGCGTGGGTTTCTCTGAGGCGGTGTTCTCCTGTGTCCTCGCACGGTCTTCCCTGTGTGTGGGTCCTAATCTCTTCTCCTTGTACGGACACCAGTCATTTGGGATCAGGGCCCCACTTGAGCTCAATCGGCTGTTAAAAAGCCTTATCTCCAAATACAGTCACATTCTGAGGTGCTGAAGGTTAGGACGGTCACGTTTGTGCTTTGGGGAGACACAATTCAACCCACAACACCTGGGATTCACGGTTAGCAGTCCACAGGAGGGTATCACCTTTGTTACCACCTCTGTTCGTACCATACACCTGGTGGTAAGGAAAGCAGGCGTTATTATTATTGTTGTTGTTGTTGTTATTGTCATTATCATCTCCCTCACCCGGCCCCATTTCCAATGTTCTAAAGTCATCTGAAAGATTACTGCTTTGCCCCAGGAATCAGAGAAGCTAAGGCGGTAGACCGGCCCCTGACCCATGTCTCCCCTCTTTGCCAGGCGCGGCAGGAGGACAGGGTCACCAGCGCCTCCACTTGACCGTGCAAGTTCATGAGGGCAGACCCAGGAGCGCCCCCTCTCTGGGCTGTAACGCCAGCGTCTCTCCAGAGGGGACTCTGCAGGGGTCGTCCTGGGACCCGGCACGGTCTTCTTCATTTCTCCCCCGCACGTGCAGATGCCACACCTGAGGAGAGGGTCACCTGAGCGCTGAATGAGCTGACAGCGCAGGGCCGGTCCGCCCCTGTCCCCCGCCCCCTGTGGGTGCTCCCTGTTCTCTCCTTGAACACTGCCTTGAACACAACAGTTCCACTCCCTGGGGCGCAGCTGGCCAGGCCAACACTGGGAAAGAAGCCATGGGAAGCCACCTCCACACCCAGCAAGCCGCCCAGAGCATCAGCAGGTCAAGGGTGTCGTTTGTAACTACCAAAGGCAGAGAGGAGAGAGAGGCCGGTCTAACGCCCTCACTCCCCAACATTTACCCGGACCTTGGGACTCTCTCCTTTGGGTCACTCCTGGCCAGAATGTTCTGCCCTGACCCTGTTGCAGGTCACCGCTGCCCCCGCCATAAGGCCTTGTGTTTGGCCTGGCAGGAGGCCGGAGCCAGAAGCACCAGGCCCGGGGCATGGGGCGGCTCTGATAGCTGTGCCCTCCTTTCCCTTTCAGCTTAGAAGGAGGAGCCCGGCACTCAGAAGCAGGGCTCCCCGACACGCCGCTGCGCACACAGCAAGCCTCCCCTGCCCTGGCCAGCCCGCCAGGTTCCTGCAAATCAGGCCTGGGGCCTCTGTGTTTGTGCCCTGACCCATGGCCGAGGCCTATTTCTCCCCCCGGGCTGTGACCCTACCTCCCAGGATGTTGCCGTATGTCTGTTGATTTTTCTCCTTCCTGTCTTCTCATATTTTCTCCCTCTTCCCGCTCTGTGAATGGCTTTGCTAGGTGGGAGAGAGGTCCTGGACCACAGGTATGCTTCCTGTCTCTGCCCGGCCACGGCCATCCCAATCAAAGGCAGATGCCTGCAGCTCGCCTGTCCTGGCAGGAAGGAGGAACCCATCCTCCGAGTGTGGCCGGAGGAGAACTGTGCGCTCCTTCAGGGCTGTGTGCTTCTGCGAGAGCTCTCTCTTTGCCTTGTGCTATTTTAACTTCGGAAAGACGACCTCTCCTACCTGGGGCTGCCGCCCTGCCTGGCGCAGCCAGAGGGTGTGGAACCATCCTGCAATTTTGAACCCAGGGAGTCCTGGGTTGGAATCCTGCACCATCATTTCTTAGCTTTCCCTAACTTTCCTCCTCTGGGAAAAGGGGACACTCCTCGAGGGAGGAGGGACCAGTGCAGCCACCCGCCCTGACTTGGCTGTTGCTGGGATGAGGCGGCAGAGCCTGCGGAAGGGTTGGCGCCTGGTGGACGCTCCACAATGCCAGCCCCCTTCCCGCCCCACCCCGCAGAGCCCGAACCTGCAGCGGATGCTGCAACCCCAGGAAAAGCTCCAGAGACGTCCATCCCTCTGCTCACGGCTGACCTGCCACTCCCAAACCAAGCACGTCCCAGGGGAGCTGCCAAAGACAGGGAGCAAAGTTTCATGCTGTTCCCCATCAATTTCTTACCCCTTGAGTTTCTGTTTCCTAACGAAGTCACATTGTTACATTTTGTGTTGAAAATAAGATTGTTTTTACAAGAAATGTATCAATTTTTAAGTAAAAGCAATATTTTTACCCAGACTGTGAGAACTTTCTAGAATCCACAGGGTCCCCAAAACCCCCGTCTGTTCCTGCTCTCGAGGAAACTGGGCTAACTTCCCTCTTATGTCACGGGGGCAGGGGCAGTGGGGACATACTTTTTGTTACTGGCATAAGATCAAGGTGGGGGTTGCATAGCTATTCCCACCTCAAACACTCCCTCCCTTTCTCCCGCCCCCTCCTTTCCCCAACGCCCCCACCCAGTGCAATCTACTAACCCATCTCTCCTAAAATGCTCCCCTGTATGCTCCTGCTGGTGGAAGGGATCTCACCTTTGAAGACCTTTAGATTCAAATCCCAGCTCAGTTCCTAACTGGCTGTGTGATGTGGGGAAGTTACTTAACCTCTCTGAGCCTCAGGATCCTCACTGGCAGAATCAACAGGGCTGCTGGCATCATCCTGCTCTCAGGGCTGATGGAAAATTGAATGGGATGCTGCCCACAAAGATGCCGGTGCACGCTGGAAACTCAGCAGGGGGTAACGTCCACAGTCGCAGCCTGCAAAGGGCTCCGGCCTCAATGTGGTCTTGAACTATGGCAGAGGACAAGAGCTATCACTCTCTGGCAGGCCTTGGAGTAAAACTCCCAAACCACCGCCAGCCGACAGAGGCTGCCCAGTCCGGCCCCTCCAGCAGGGTGGCACCCCAGACTGGGGGGAAACAGAGCCCTCTGGGGTCTCCCCAAAGGCTGTCCCTGTCCACCCACCCCTGCTGGACCGAGCTAGCCCTGAGAGGGGCCGGGGACAGCTGCCAGGGGAGGAGACATGTGGGCAGCAGCAGGAGACTGGGAAAGAAGCTAAAGGCACAAATTTGATTTTCCATTAAATATCCTAAATGATAAAGGTAATGCTTTATAGAAAATTTAGGCTGGCATTATGGAAAAATCTAGAAAGTACAAACAAAGTCAAACAAATTTTTAAAAGCTAATGATCACCCCCTCACTGAGAGCAATCAACGTGAATGATTCTTTTCCTCCATCTTCCACCTGTGACTTCTGCTCACTAGCTGATAATATCCTGTTGTGCTCCCTGCTTTGCATCCTGACTTTGGAACCTACCATCATACGGTCACGAGCCCAGGGCAATGATATCACTATTTCCCAATTTTATTGATGAAGATATTCAGGCTTGAAATAATTTGGCCAAGGTCACAGAGGTCAAGATCATACAGAAGAGCCCTTTGCACTCTATCCCCCAGCTGCTGATGGTCACCCACACCTCTGAGAAACAACCACAAACAATAACAAGAGAAATATTAACCCTCGCCTGCAGATTTATTCTTTGAGAAGTGCTTTTATGACTGTTAGTCCTTCCTGTCCTTCAGACAGCCCTGCAGGCCAGGCAGGGAGGCCACCAGTACTCCCAGCTGACAAATGAGGCTCCGGGAAGTGAATAATGACTCAGCACTGGACACAGCCGCAGGCTTGGCCCTCTGAACTCTGCCACCACCTTTTCCGACGGCCCCTGCTACCTGCAAGAGTCTAGGCAGGGTGGAGAAAAAGAGGTGAAAGTCAGATGGAGCAAACAGAAGCCCAGAGGAAAGTTCAGAAGGAAAACTGAGAGCGAGGGCTGCAGAAAACTCATGTTTGCCCACGATTCCTCCTCCAGTAGAGCATCAACACCAACACCAAGGTCTCCACGCAACATTCTCAGTAGAGTCTGAACTACAAGCTTCCAGAATATGACAGCTAAGGCCCTCCCCTTCGGGCCAATATACTGCCGCAAAGCCAGTTCCCAGGAGGTTTATTATGGGTCAGAACCCTAACCAAGCTCCAACTCAGTGTAACCATTGGTGATTTTGGCACAGTGCTCTGAGCTTCCATCTGAGTGCGAGGGAAGTTGACTTTTGGGGTAAAGTTTCCAGGGAATGCTTTCTACCCACACCCAGATGTAACCGAAGGTCACACTGTGGAACTGGCAGTGAATTGTGACTTCTTGTGGGGACACCTGGCTCTGGCATCCAGCTATGGGCTCTGCAAGGAGGGAGACAGGTCCTGTTCTCCGTAAGAGGTGGCCAGGCACATGGAGAAGGTGCTCACGAGTGTTTGCTGTTGGCACCAGGGAAGGTTCTCCCCAGGAGAAAGCAGCACCCCTACCCCCCTACTCGCCCATAAACAAGGAAACACGGACTAAACTGGAGGGCCAGGGTGGTACTGGCACAGCTAGACCCAAAAATGCAAACAGTGCAAGGTGTCACCAGGCTCACACCCTCTCTCTGCCTCTCTGTCTCTATTTCTCTCTGTCTCTGTCTCTCTCTGTCTCTGTCTCTATCCTTATCTCTATCACTGTCTATGCCAACCACCCTCTTTTCCTCTCTCTCATATACTCAGGGTATTCATGCTCGTGGGTGTTTTCACAGAGCTTCCGAGTCTGTGTTATCATCTGGGATTTCTATCAGGCTCCATCTGCTTCCAGAACTGTGTGCAAACAGTAACACCCAAAGCTCCGAAAAGGGAGGACAAGAAACATTTTTATTTGTTCTGACCAGAAAAGCCATATGATCCAGAATGTGTGAAAGAATGTCAGAGAAAGGAAGGGAAAACAGATTGCTGGTGCTGGTCATAGCCCACACGAGCCTCTCGTACCCAAACAGTGGCCCAGTAGCACATGAAACAAGTCCCCAGCATATGCTTCGTGTCCAACAATGCAGCCTTCTGAGCACCGTGCCTTACCTATTGGAAGAGATCACAGACCTGGGTTGAAATCCTGGCTCTACAGCCTTCTACTGTGTGATCTTGAGCAATTTCCTTAACTTCTCTGAGGCTAGGTTCCCTCCACTATAGAATAGGACTAACACTATGTAGAAGTGTCATGAAGATTAAACCCTTTCAAAGCCATTAGCATGGTGCCTGGCATACCACAAAGGTCCAGTATATGGTAATGGTGGTGATGGTGATGGTGGTGATCATAATGAGGGTGGTAATGGTGATGGTGATGAGGGTGGTGGTGGTGGTGGTGGTGATGGTGATGGTGATGATGGTGGTGATGGTGATGGTGATGATGGTGGTGATGGTGATGGTGATGGTGGTGATGGTGGTGATGGTGGTGGTGGTGGTGGTGATGGTGGTGATGGTGATGATGGTGATGATGGTGGTGATGGTGATGATGATGGTGGTGATGGTGGTGGTGGTGGTGGTGATGGTGGTGATGGTGGTGATGGTGATGATGGTGGTGATGGTGGTGATAGTGGTGGTGGTGGTGGTGGTGAGAGTGGTGGTGGAGATGATGGCAATGGTGGCAGTGGTGGTGATAGTTGGATGTGGTGGTGGGGAAAGTGGAACAGGAGGTTAAGATAGTGCTGATAGAGGTGGTAGTGGCAGTAGCAGAATCAGCCTGTTCATTCTTCAACTTTCTACACCCTATTTGCACTTTTGGAAGACCAGGAGTATCAGTGACAAAGTGCCCCCACCTTTCAGACACATTTCTCCCTAAGGGACTTCCAGAATCACCATATACATCCTAATCCCTTCAGCCTAATTCAGACAGTAACTGCATGTGAGTTGTTTCAACTCTGCAAACGTTGAGCCACGTCCAGGCTAGGGCCAGAGAGTGCCATCATAAATAAAAATGCATGTGTTGCCTCGCCTTTCTCTTGCCCCTTCCCCGTTCCTGCCTCCTAAATGCTTAGCTAACTTCTTTACCAGCTGCTATGGTTTGAACATGTTCCCCTAGATTTATATGTTGGAAATTTAATACCCAGTGCAACATTATTGGGAAGTGGCACCTTTAAGAGGTGATTAGGTTACAAAGGCTCTGCCTTCATAAAAGAATTAATGTCATTATCTTGTGAGTGGGTTAGTTGTCTCTCGAGTGGGTGTGTTATAAACTAAGTTCAGCCCCCTCTGCTCTCTCACATGCCCTCTCTTGCCCTTCCACCTTCCACCTTCCAACATGAGACGGTGCAGCGCGAAGACCTTCCTCAGATGCTAGCACCATGCTCTTGGACTTCCCTGCCTCCACAACCATGAGCCAAGTCCACTTCTATTGTTTGTAAACTACCCAGTCTATGGTATTCTGTTATAGCAGCACAAAATGGACTAAGACACCAGCTAGCCTCCCTTCCTCCCCATCTCCCTTTCTGCTCTGAAGACCTGATTTCTGGGTTGCTGTTGCACTTGAGATCCCACACTAGGGAAACCCACAGTGAGCCACAAGAATACAGATTTTCTCTGCAGCATAAGCCAATAACTCCTTTCTGCCTTGCTCCAAACTGTCCTTGATGAATTCCTCAACATTCAGAAAATAAACTCCAAAAATTGGTGACCGTCATAACTATAAAATCAAATTGGATTTAGAACAGAAGAGTCAAGAATTGAGCAACAAATTTTAAAAGACAATATCGGCCCAGAGCTATTAGTCATGTCACCTTTAAGCACATTGAAGGTTTTTGAGAGACAGAGAGATTTGTCCCATAGAGTTTTATAGAAAACATGTGTTTTACAGAGATCTCAATAAGTATAATATAAGTGGAAGAAGCATCATATCTGGAGTCAGAGCCCTGGGTTCAAGTCCGGGCCCTTTAGTGGCAACTCATTCAATCTCCTTGAGCCTCAATTTTTACATCTGCAGATTGGGGATAATTCTCCATGATGGTGAAGGGATTGATTTTTAAATGATGAAAAGCTCTGCGAACATGAGCTTGTTTTATTCTCCTGGTTCATTTTGACATCTTTCCAGAACAATCCTACTTTCATCCTTCAGCAAGGCTAGGCTCCCAGCTGGCCCTGTGCAATGTCTGTGAGCCTCTCTCATTCTGTTTTCAAGGCCCTTCCTGAAGACCTAAGTCGTAATGAGGTCTGTGATAAACTCCCTTGAATGAAGGCTGGGATCGGCCCACACATCACATTGAATCCTAGCCTGTGATGAATGTGATTAACAGAAGTCTCTTGCTACATTGAGGGTGGAGGGCTAGCAAACAACCTGAAGGGGAAAAGATACTCATCTGCATATATAAGTATCTTCCCGAGCTTGGCAGTTTCTTCTGGGTGAACCTGCCAACGCAACAGGGAATGGAGTGATATTTTATCTACTCTTCCCTTTTCTAACAATTCCATTCCCACCAGCCTGGTGGGAATTTTTAAGGGGTAGGGTAAAGAGAGTGAACTTCTGAGAGACATCAAATATTCCAACGGAGACTCAGTTAGAAAGCATTGCTATACCACAGCATGAGAGGCAATGCTCAGTATGTCACAATTCGAGAAGTATTTGGGTTCACTGATTGCTGGGGGGCTGATAGCCCGCACAACTCTCCCTCTCCCTCCCATGCTGTTCATCTCTCCCCTGCCTTGGCTAGTCCCTTTTTTCCCCCGAAATAACTCAGTTCAGTTTTCCTTTCCTGGGAAGCTTTCCCCTACCGCTATCCTCCACTCCCGCTCCCTCTAAATGGTCCCACAACAACTTGCACATCAGTCTCTAGACTCTTTTCACCCTTTATGGAATCAGCGGTTCAGCGGTGCCCACTTCACCAGTCTGTGAGCTGCCTGAAAGCAAAGACTGGGATTTCTGTTCTTATATCCCCACATCTCAAAACCCAGGGAAATTGGAATGAACATATTAATTAGTATCAAGAGCTCATTTTGAATTTATTCTCTCAGAGCTCCAGTGTTGCAGGTGACAATCATGTCAATAGAGAAATAACCCAAAATAAAGGTGAACACTTTGCCTAGAAATTTTTAAAATGCAGTTCCAGAAATCAGTGGTGACAAGGATACAGGTTAGAAAAAAGTCTCCGTCTACCTATGCATGACCTTAAACACAGTGAGCATCAGAAAGAGTGGCTATGGGATCTCCTAAGGATCAGAGCTTACATGGGAGCCTCCTCAGTGGCGACGGCTTCCCAGTAGCACGGTGATCTGGCTGCTGTCGAGTCAACCTGGCTCTAACACACTGAGCGTCCTCCTCCTACTCACTAATGATCCCAACATGCGAGAACCAGAGTCCTCAGCAACGCAATGGGGATGCTCGTCCCTCACCCCCATCTGTTTCTCACCCCTTTCGAAAACATTGATTTGATTTCATTTTTAATCATGGAGAAATATTCTACGCTTCTCACGGCCAGGTGGTGCTCCCAGAATCCTGCTCACATTCCACCACGTGTCTGTCACTGTTGGGAGCTGGGTCTGGTTGGCAGCCAAGAAATTCTCATGAATCCCAAACCAGAAGACTCGTTTCCAACACGTCTTTCACTGTTCTTAGTGCCACATTTTCAAATCTCAAGATTTGGCCGATTAGACAAACAGGGCTTTGCCTTCTTGTTAAGCAGCAGATGTCACCCACTGACTGAAGGAGAAAGTCTTTTAAAATCACAGCACACATTAGCATAGCAGAGGAAAGTGACTAGATTTGCCTTCAAAGAAGCTGGATGGTTCCCCTGGGCCACAGCTACTAGGGAGGCTGAGGCAGGAGGATCACTTGAGCCCAGGAGTTGGAGGTTGCAGTGAGCTGTGATCATACCACTGCACTCCAGCTTGGGCAACAGAGTGAGACCCTGTCTCAGGAAAAAAAAAAAAAGTTTCTCCTGACTTGGACCAGAGAGTACAAAAATAAAAATAAATTTAGAAAAAAATGTTTCTAAGCTGGGTTTAATACAGCCTTGCAAATAACTTTTCAGCCACTTGTCCAAGGCACTGTTGGATACTGAATAAAGAATAAAAAATTATCCCACAGAAAACTAGACAAAGGACTTGAAGAAGCCAGTTACAAAAGAAGAGACATAAATGGCTTAAACATATAAAAAAAATTACATGTTGTTTCACCAATAATTTTTTAAAAGGCAAATTAAAACGACAATAAGGAGACATTTTATCCTCAATTAAATCACTACTGATATTATAGAATTATACCATTAGCTTTAGAAAATGTACAAGCCAATAAGCATAGTCACACACTGCAGGTTAGAGTGTGAAATGGTATACTCCTGACAGATTACTTAGAAATATTGAGTCAAAACCTACAAAATGTACCCACCCTTAGAGTCAGCAGTTCTATTTCTAGGAACCTATCCCAAGGAAATGATCAACAGTTATCTTTGTGATATATGTGCAAGGATCTATATCACTGCATTGTTTATATAGGAAAAATCTAGAAACAATATAGCTGAACAGTATGAGCATAAGAATGTTACAATATGTACATATGATTGCAAATTATAGAATACTGTGCAGCTCTGAAAAACCGTTCTATGTAGTAGGGCTGGGCAAACCTTTTCAAGTGTGAGAGGGTAAATATTTTAGGTTTTGTAGGCCAAGAGGTAAAATCAAGGATGTTATGTAGAACTTATAATAATGAAAGAAAACAAATTTCCACAAATTTTTCTGAACAAATTTAAAATGCAGGAACGACTGAATACAATTTTTTTGTTACATAGGTCTACCAATCTAATTCTTTTTGGACCAATAATATTTTAACTAACTGAAGTTCAAAGTCAGTTTTCCTTATCATTAAATCAATTTTAAATGTTTATCTGTAAAAAACAGCTGGCAAGCCAAACAAAAACAGACAATAGACTAGATTCAGCCTGTGGCTGTAGTTTGCTAATCCCTGCTATAAAGGAATACTTGCTAACGTGGAAGAACATTCACAAAATATTGTTATGCAGACTCTGAAATAGCATGAGCAGCGTGTATGGTGGTCCTTAGTACTGTTCACCAAATATCTCTGGTTCTACACTTCTCCCGGCACAGGGCAGAACTGCATTCCTCCCTCCCTTGTGATTGCAGTGACCACATGGTTAGACCGAATCAATTTGATCATTGTGGAAATGACCCCTGTCACTCGAAGGCCACAGACTAGGAGAAATATTTTCAAGTCACATATCTGACTTCTATCCAGAATATTTTCTTTACACTCTCAAAATCGCTAATAAGAAAACAAACAACCTAATTTTTTTTAACGGGCAAAATATTTAAGCAGACATTCCATCAGAGAAGACATATGGATGGCAAGTAAGCACGTGGAAAGATTCTCAACGTTATTAGTCGTTAGGGAAATGCAAATTAAAACCATACTCAGATATCATTTTGCACCTATTAGAATAGCTTTGATTTAAAAAAACTGACAACACCAAGTGTTGACGGGGGAAAGGAGCAAGTGGAACTCTCACATAGTGCTGGTGAAAATGTAAAAGGGTACAGTCACTTTAGGAATGCTGGGCAGTTTCTTATAAAGTTAAAAACATACCGTATGGCCCAACAATCCTGCTCCTCTATATTTGTCCAAATGATATAAAAACCCATGTTCACTCAAAACCTATATGTGAATGTTTATGGCAGCTTTATTTGTAATCATCAAAAACTGGAAACAACACAATGTCCTTCAGCTGGGAAATGGATAAACAAACTGTGGTACATGCGTATAGTGGAGTATTGCTCAGCTACAGAAAGGAATGGAACTACTGATACACACAACAACATGGACGAATCTCCGAATGTAATTTCTAAGTGAAATTAGTTAGACCCAAAAGGTTAAATATTATATGATTTTATTTATATTACTTTATGGAAAAGGCAAAACTATAGGGACAGGGAACAGGGAACAGCTGGCTGCCCAGGGCTAGGTGCAGGGGAAGTAGGTTGACTACAAAGAGGCAACATGAGCGATATTTGAGAGGGTCGATAGAGCTATCCTTTGTCTTGATTGTGGCATACTTACATGACTATGCATTTGTCAAAATATGCAAAACTATACACCAAAAAAAGTGAATTTCGCTATATGTAAAATACAAAATAAATTTTTTTCGAAGTGTTTAATGCCCATACCTGAAGAGAGAAAGAAGAAAGAAAGAAGGAAGGAAGGAAGGAAGGGCAGGCACTGCATGGGCCACGTGGGTGGGCAGCTCAGCCCCGCTCACTTGAGAGCCAGCCTGGCTTTTGCATGCCCTTTGGGCCCCAGGCGGGCAGGAGTGGAGGCAGAGGCTGCGGTGGGGAAGCTGGTGGAGCATCAGCTGCTAGTGAGAGGCCCGTGGGCAGAGGGAGGCTGAGGCCAGTGCAGCTGTCCAGGGAGTGCCTGCAGTGAGGGCCTGGGAAGGCGTCCCTGGCACCTGACTGTGCCCTGTGCACACTCTGGGCAAGCAGCTCCCTACGTTGATGGGCAGAGGCTCTGCAAATCCTCCCGGACAGAAGCAAGTTGAAGTCAGCAAAAGAGGTCGAAAGCCTAAGGCAGATTCCACAGCCTGTGTTGAGTGCCTCCATGAGCCCAAGCTGAGTGTGAAGAGGTGACAACGGGTGGTGCACCTGCAGCCCTACCCTCTCGCCCAGCAATCTTCTTCCTGAGCCATGCACAGCCGAGTCCATGTCATTCTGCAGGTTAAGTGAGACAAAGTCCCAGTGTCTAACACCAAGTTGCACCAGATAAATAGCTGGCTTCTTTACCTCCCCTTGGTCCTAAGGTCAACACCCTGCCCTGGGAGCCCTGGGTGAAGGCGGGAAGTAGCGCAATCCACCAGGGTTTCATGAGCACCTGTGCAGTCTGTGAGTGCACGGGGTACTTCCCCACCCGCCCCTCACAGACCCAGCAGGATCAAAGAGGCTGTGTGCGTCCAAGAATGGACCTCCAGTAGAGGCTTGGCTCTGCACAGAACTGGACCCTCAGCTCCCTGGGGAAGGATGTGAGTCTTACCCGGGTTCCCAGTGAGCTTGGCAGTAAGCACACACTTGGGTCCCACCTGGTGGAGAATGAATGAATGAATGAATGAATGAATCTTCCTGCATACACTGTCACCTGTATCTGTTCAAAACTAAAGCAAATAATCAAAATCAGTGCATAGAGCACAGAGCACAAGCTACATACTAGTGTGAGGGTTTAATAGGCCCGCTTGGAAGCCAGTCAGACTTGAGATCAAATCCCCACTCTACTGTTCACTGGCTGGGTGGGGCGATTTTCTCAGAGCTGGTTCTTCAATGGTACAATAGGGGAGTTCATGATACCTCCCTCACGGGGTTGCCGTGGGAATTAAATGAAGTCATTCATGTAAAGCACTTAGGACAATGCCAGAAAAGCAAGTATCAATGACTGATAGCTACCATCATCTCCGTCATAATCTTTATCTCTACTCAGCTGTAGCAAAAGAACAGAGCAGCAAGGATTGCAGCCTACCTGCCTGTAAACCCTGGGCTCTGTCCTCTGTCCACAGGCTTAATGAAAGGGCCAAATTAAGAGGTTCCCTTACGGTGTCCCCATCACTGTTACAACAAGAAAGTGCAGTGGACAGACTATTGTAATGGTTCTGTTTTTCCCTCCTAAGCCTCCTGGAATGGAAAACAACAGCAATATCAAACGGCCCATAACTGCCATGTCTTACATATTGTCCCTGGCATCCTATGTGTGTTGTTGCTATTTGTGCTCTGTTTACTTATTTCTTCATCACTCTCCTGGGCAAAATTGATCCCCTCATCAGCAGCTGGGAGACAACTGGCTGTGATCTCAAGCCTTTGGAAGGTCAGCTCAAGAGGCAGCATCTTCCTAGCAACAGTTGCCAGGGAAGATTATGAGGGTGGACTCAACTCCCAGGGGAGCCAAAGACATGGAGAGCTAAATAATTGGCATTTCTTTTAAACGGGGTGGGGTGGCGGTGGGGGGTGCCTGCCACTGCGAAGGCGGCTGCAACCTCTCCCATTAGCGTGTTGCTCAGTCCCTTTGTTAGAAGTTCTGCCTGGCCTTTTTGTTTTATTTGATGTCATTTCATTTTTCTAAAATATTAGAGCTGAAAATTACTTGGTCCAAAGGTTCTTCACCTTATCAGACCCAACACCCCATTCCTATAGCAAATATTTTGCAACATCTCTTTTGCTAGTCTTAAATTAAGCTATAGATATATAACCTACCTATGTAATTTTAAAAACAAATGTATAGCCCGATAATATAAATGAAAAATAATTTATAATAAAATGAATGTCCAATATGCAAATGCTTGTGAACAAATACATCTAGAAAACATAATGAATAAATCAGATGCATACACCTATGTATGATACATTATCCACATTTGTATTTTCTAGTTGACATTTGGAAATAAGAGCTAAATAAGTGCATTAATGACAGATAAAGAATCACCAAGAATCCAATGTCTGGAAGCACAGAGTGAGAGAGCACTGTGTTGTCACCTCACTTCCTAGGAATGGCATTGTTGTCAGTGATATGATTTTTCAAAATATGTACAACTTTCGGTAGTACTACAAACAAAACAAAGTACATGCTTGCTTCCATCTACATAGTACTTACCTTCCTAGAAAATTCAGTATATATTAAAACCATGAAATGTTGATTTGAGTTCGTACGTAAAACAGAGTTTGGTTTGAGGCCCAGATAACTACAACCACATTTTTTACCCACTTGAGTGACCAGTGGAGAAATGTTGACAGGCTGTAGCTGAGGACGCCCTGTGCACTAGGATACTACAGCCCGCTGGATCCCACCCACTAAATGCTAGAATAACCCTGCCTCATCACTGTGATAATCAGAAATGTCCCTACAAATTCTCAACATGTTCCTTGGCAGTACATGATCTAGCCCAATCCCATTATAGAGGTGGATAAAGAGGTCCAAAGAAAAAAAGTGTCTTGCTCAAGGGAAAACCAAGATAAAAATGAGAGTCTTCTAATATCCAGGTCAGGGATTAGAACAATTAACTGAAATTCTGTGAATCCACCCTACACCCTGGATGTGTAAACATCAAGCTATGATAGTGTGCTGACATTATTCATGGCTCTGTTGATCATCTCCTTCTCTGTCCCTTTTCAAGATCAACTTCCTTTCTGATTGCCAGTAATGTCTGGTAGCGTACTCAGTTATGAGCTATTTTGAAGCTCTGCTTTTGGCAGAAAGACATTGTTTTTTAGAGAAACATGTCATTTCTCCATGTTGATGCTTATTTTGCTTGAGATGGCTCAATAAGAGAGTCCCCTGATGTCCAGCCAGTGGGGGAGACAGAATAAAGAACAGCGGTCGGCCACCAGGAAGAGTTCTGATTTCACTGTACCTGCGTAGGCAAGGCTCTAAGGACAAGAGTTTTATCATTTGATTTACTTTTTAAAAAATTATTAAATGCCATATATTAATATGAATATTATCATTATTATTAAAAGAGACATTAATTGATTGACACATGCTCGAAGCAATGTCCAGGACGGGAAGGCACTATAATCTAGATGCCCAGGGAGGAGAAGACAGCTGATTGGTCTTGCTGGGGACAGGGGCTGTGGTGGGCACACAGCCAGACGTGGAGGTGTCTAGGAGACATCCACGTGGACGTGCACTGTAGGCCTTTGACAAAAGGGTTTGAACTTTGCAATGAAGGGGCAGAGCTGAAAGCCCCGATTTGGGGCTTATGTCCAGGTAGAGAAGAGTCGACAGCACAGGATTAAGTAAAATCACCCCCAAAATGTGTATTAAGTAAGAAGGAGGAAAGAAAAAACAGGTTAAGGTAGAACCCTCAGTGCTGCCTGTGCTTTCGTGGCAGGTGGAGACAAAATGCTGAGAAAGGACAGTAAGAAGGAACAAACAGGAAACAAACAAAGAGAGTGTTGTCTGAACAGAAGACTAAGGATGAGGTCTTGTGCTAAGAGCTTTAGGAAACGGACCACCTCATTCAATCCTCACAACAACCCGAACAGGGAGGTAATATTACGATCCCCCAATTTACCCTTCAGGAAACCACAGCAAAGAAAGGTTAAGTCACTTGTCCAAGAATACACAGCTAGTAAGAGACATAACTAGAATTTGAAACCAAGTTGTCTGACTCCAACGATGACATGTGAGCCTCCTGCTAAATTAAAGGAAAATAAGGACAAAAAATTGTGCCTTGGATCTAGCATTTAGCAAAATGCTAAGAAAAACCCGGGGTTTCGGCCCAGACAGGTGAGCTGGGGACCACAAGTCCTGCCCTGGCAAGCAGGTACAGCACAGAGAACGACTGCAGGTCTGCCATCAGGGATCCGTGACCTCGTAGAGTCCACAGCGCAGCGAGACGATGGAAAATTTCTCATTAGGATTACATTGTCTTCTCGATAAAGCAGAGATTACTCCCCAGAATCGACCATCCCAGGCACAAGAGTAAATGGATGAACAGACAAAACATGTGTCCAGTCTATTATATACAACAAATGAACTTGATATTAAAATGTGGAAAGCAAAAAATTGATTATATCTCTGACACGGGTCATTCCTCCCTCTTATCCGTGGCAGTCTGGGCACCCACATGAAACAGCCATTCCTACTCTTAGGAGGAGCCTTCTGGCAGACAGCAAGAGATGAGCGCCAACTCCACCCCCCAGGGGGAAACCACACTTGGCCTACCTGGGCCAAGGCATCCCACAGAATGGTTTCCTGCCGTATTGAGTGAAACTGTCCCTGTAGAAAAGAGATGAAATCCCTTGTTTGTCCTGGGCCTTGAGGGATATTTGGCTTTGCCAATTTCCTCCAGCAGAGGAAAAATCAGGTGATGCTCAAAGCCAAAATAATAGTCACAGCCCGACTGAGGTTGTGGTGATGGAGATTAAGAGAAGTGGACAGATTGGAGGGCAACCAGCGGGGCAGGCCAGGAACCTCCTCTCAATCGCTGTCCTTGACACGGCAGCCCACGCCTCCCACCGCAGCCAGCCAGGGAGCGCAGGAGAGGGACGGTCCCACCTAGGGGCTGGGACTTGGAGAGGAGCTGACCCTTGGGCTCTGGAGGGCACAGCTGTACAGACAGAGCTCTGCACTGATCTCGGGCCCCAGGGGGCTTTTCCAGAGTTCTCTACAGGTGTGTGTGTTGGACCGAGGGGACAGGGCTCCGAGAGGGAGTCACCAATTCTTCTGGGGGGAAGGGCAGGAAAGGCCACTGAGGTTGTGACACTGAGCTGAGTCTCGACAGATGAGAGTCCCCAAGCAGCTCAAGAGGACCTAGGGCACCTTCGGGCAGAGGGAGGCATGGGGCAAAGGCCTGGGTGCAGCAAACACTGGGGAAACACCAACTAGTAGTGGCTCACCAGGCTTAGCATGCAGCAAAGTCACCCGTGGAACCTGATCAAAAATGGAAGGACTGATTCTCTGGCCCAACCAACAAAAAAAAAGTTCTAATTCTGTAGCTCTGGAGAGGGGCTTGAGAATGTGCATGTTTAGCTGTCATCATGGGTAATGTCTCTGCAGGGGTCCCCAGAGGAGCTGTGAGGAACATCACTAAGCCAGTGCACCCACTGGCCCCTAGAGGAGGAAGGCAGACAGGGAAGATGAGAATGGCGAGAGACACGGGGCCTTCCTAGAGGCTGAGAGATGGGGGAACAGATTGCCTTTTGGAAAGGCCACTCTGAGTTGGATCGGTAGTGGGAGCAAAGAGTGGACCCCAGAGACCCCCGAGCAACGCGGCCGCAGCTGGCCCGGGTCACCATCCCCGCAGCCGTGAGCAGCGAGGCCGAGAACCGGCAGCCACCGCCCGCCCCCACCCGCAGCGCAGCCCACACCAAGCCCGCCAGGGAGCAGTGGCCCAGGTGGCCTCACACCAGCGGTGCCTGCCAGCAGGGACAAGATCATCTCAAGGAAGGTTTTGCGAACAGTAAAATGGTTCAGTGTAAGAAATGGAGATGGTTTCAGCGACAGGAATACACCAGCCTGCCATAAAGTAAAATGACCCCCGGAAGCACCTTGCAGGGCAGGAGATGGAGACACCAAGGAGTTTGACGTTGAAGGATAAAAAGGTTTGGAGGCAGCAAATGTCACAGGCCCTGGTGGAGTCCCAGTTGAAGGCAGTAAATATGCAGCAGACAGTAACCATTACAGACTACGCACGTGGCAGGGGTCCTTTCCCATTCCCAGCAGAACTACCAGGACAGTGATAGTGGGGGAGGGAACAAGGGGTGGAGACTGCTCCTGAAGGCCAGGCCCAGCAAGCCGGCCCTGCTGCAGGCGACGGCTCCCACCTTGCTACAGGCGAGACCCTGGGGGCGTTGACCGCAGTGTCCCACCCTCCTGT
>VBSM01002223.1:9979489-9991580 GCA_008086735.1 Cheirogaleus medius | reverse complement strand
AAGAAAGAAAAGAAAATATTCCTTACATTGAATCCTTCTGTCTCCAGGATCAGGAGGAACCGATCTCTTTTTTTAGACTTCAAAAAAGACTGCAAATATACTGAAAATTGCTGAATTGTACATTTTAAAGGGGTGGATTTTATGGTTTGTGAATTATATCTCAATAAAGCTGCTATTTGAAGAAGACATAGAGATGATAGATGATGGATAGATTGATAGACACTGACCATAAATGTCCTTCTGTGTCAAAACAAAATCAAGGAGACCATGTACAAACATGTTTTGCCCAATCTGTGCTGGATCATCCCCATTTTTCCCTCCAAATTCACTCCCTACTCTTCCGTGCTGCCCCAGGGGACTGGTCTCTACAGACTGTCTCACTCCAAAAATGCCCGGGAGGAAAATCAAAGAAAAGAGAGGACAGGCATCTACTCCCCAGCTCCCTCCCTGCTGGGCTGCAGACTAGTAGTGGCAGTGGCCGCATCAGCAGCTGGAACTCCAGCTCCGGGTTGTAGCAGCTCCCTGCTGCTGCTGGTCCCTGGGCACTTCACCATCCCTTAGCCAGTCCCCTTAGCGTGGATCACATTCAAATAGTCCTTCCACTAGATCTTTCCCGCTACCTTTTTTGTATGTGCCATCTGTCCCCTCCCTCAACCTGGACAGACACACAAGTCATTCCTGATCTCATGAATCTTCCCCGAGTCAGTGACACCTGCTTTGTTCTGCCCTGTTAGAAATAAAACCTGCTTCCGATGAGACACAAATACTGGTCCATGGTACTAAGAGCAGGTATGAAATAAACGAAAATGTTAGCTGTTATAGAATTATTGGACAGCTTTATTCTGGGTAACATATAAATGCATAGAGATATTTTAAGTCTGCTGTTACGCAACCTTACAGACGGAGGGCACACTCTTACCCAAGAGCCGCCAAGCCTCGGAGCCAAATGCTTACCTGCTAAAAGCTCAGTGGGAAAAAAGAGCATTGCTTATAAGGAAGATAGTCCCAAAGGGACCCAAGCCTGTCACTGGCATTCACTGCTGAGCTCATCACTCCTATTTCCAAAATGCACACTGAACGTTTTCCTCTTGACATCACATGAGTGCCTCAGAACCCCACACACCCAAAGCCGGGGCTTGGAAACTGCACACCTCCCTTTCTTCATCTCCCAGTTGTTAGACCTTCCTAAACATCTGAAGTTCCATTGAATCCAAGGATCCAGATTTCTTCATTTTTTTATTTCAATATATTAAGGGGATATCAATGTGTTTTTTTACATGGATATCTTGTATAATGATAAGTCAGGGTTTTTAATGTGTGTGTCACCAGAATAGCGTTCACTGTACTCAGTAGGTACGTTTTCAGACCTTACCTCCACTCCCACACTCACCCCTTCTTGGTTTCCAATGTCCTTTATATATCTTTGTGCCCATGTGTACCCATCATTTAGTTCTCACTTATTAGTGAGAATATATGGTGTTTGTTTTTCCATTCCTGAAATACTTCACTCAGGATAATGATCTCCAGTTCTATCCAAGTTGCTGCAGACATCATTTCATTCCTTTTGATGGCTGAGTAGTGCTCCATGATATATAAATACCACATTTTATTTATCCACTCATGAATTGATGGGCACTGCAGTTGATTCCACATCTTTGCAATTGTGAATTCTGCTGCAATAAATATTCATGTACAGGTGTCTTTTTGATAAAATGACTTCTTATCCCTTGGGTAGATACCCAGCAGTGGGATTGCTAGATCAAATGGTAGGTCTACGTTTATTTCTTTAAGGAATCTCCATACTGTTTTCCATAGGCCATACTAATTTTCAGTCCCACCAATGATGTTTAAGTGTTCCTTTCTCTCTACATCCATGCCAGCATCTATTGTTTTTTGATTTTTCAATAATAACCATTCTGATAGGGGTAAGGTGACATCTCATTGTGGTTTTAATAATTTTCATTTCTCTAATGAGTAGTGATGTTGAATATTTTTTACATTTGTTGGCCATTTGTCTGTCTTCTTTTGAAAAACTTATCATACTTACCATGTCTTTTTCCCACTTTTTGATGGATTGTTTGATTTTTTCTCTTGCTGATTTGTTTGAGTTCTTTGTAGATTCTAGATATTAGTCCTTTGTTGGATGTATAGTTTGTGAATATTTTCTCCCATCCTGTAGGTTATCTATTTACTCTGTTGATTATTTCCTTTGCTGTGAAGAAGCTTTTTAATTTAATTGTCTCATTTATTTACTTTTATTGTTCCTATATTGTTGTTTTTATTTTTATTGTTGCTGTATTTGCCTTTGGAGTCTTAGTCATAAATTCTTTGCTTAGGCTGATGTCTAGAAGAGGTTTTCCTATGTTTTCTTCTAGAATTTTATGTGGTTTCATACCTTGCATTTAACTCTTTTATCCATCTTGAAATAATTTTTGTATATGACAAGAGATAGGGATCCTGTTTCATTCTTCTGTATATGTCTATCCAATTTTCTCAGCACCATTTATTGAATAGGGCTTCTTTCCCCAATGTTTGTTATTTTCTGCTTTGTCAAAGATCAGTTGGTCATAGCTGTATGGTTTTATTTCTTGGTTCTCTACTCTGTTGCATTGGTCTATGTCGCTACTTTTATACTAGTACCATGTTGTTTTGGTTACTACAGCCTTGTATTATTACATAATTTGAAGTTATGTAATGTGATGCCTCCAGATTTGTTCCTTTTGCTTAAGGTTGCTTTGGTTGTTCGTGCTCTTTTTTGGTTCCAAATGAAGATTAGAATTATTTTGTCTAGGTCTATGAAATATGACATTGGTTTTTTGATGGGGATTATGTTGAACCTATAAATCACTTTGGACAGTATGGACATTTTAACAATGTTGATTCTACCAATCCATGAGTGTAGGATGTTTTTCTTTGTGTCACAATTTCTTTCATCAGTGTTTTGTACTTCTCCTTATAAAGATCTTTCATCTCCTGGGTTAAATATATTCCTAGGTATTTTATTTTCTTTGTAGCTATTGTAAATGATATTGAGTTCTTGATTTGACTCTCAGCTTGACTATTATTAGTAAATAGAAATGCTACTGATTTGTGTACATTGATTTTGTAACCTGAGACTTTGCTGAATTTATTTATCAATTCTAAGTGTCTTTTGGTTCAGTCTTTAGGGTTTTCTAGGCACAAGATCATATTGTTGGCATACAAGGATAGTTTGACCTCCTGTTTCCCAATATGGATGCCCTTTATTTCTTTCTCTTGCCTGATTTCTATGGCTAGGACTTCCAGTACTATGTTGAATAGAAGTAGTGATAGTGGGCAATGTGTTCCAGTTTTTAGGGAGAATGTTTTCAACTTTTCCCCATTCAGTATTATGTTGACTGTAGGTTTGTTATATATGGCTTTTATAATTTTGAGGTATGTCCCTGTTATGCCTAGTTTGTAGAGGGTTTTATCATGAAAGGGCGCTAAATTTCATTGAATGCTTTTTCTGCATCTATTCAGATGACTATATGGTCTTTGTTTTTCCTTCTGTTTATGTGATGAATCACATTTATTGATTTATGTATGTTGAACCATCCTTGCAAGATTTCATTGGGATTTTGGTACATTGGGTATGCTTGGAAAGTGGGCCACCAAGGGGGTTTTGGAATGTGCAGAGATGTAAATATCTGACAATTTTTCATCTTATCTCTTCACTGCCAATATTTTTTCCTTTCGAGTATATTTTTACTTGTCTCATTTTCAAACCTGACATTGCATAACAAACCAAGGTCACATCAGTAACACCCTTAGCAATGGATTCAGGAACAAGCACATGACTCAATTTTATCAGCCAATGTGGTGGGAGAAGTTTCCTAAGGACTTTAGGGGAAGATCCCCAGCCCTTAAGGAAAATCAAGAAGACAAAGTTGTCCCTTTCTCACCAGAGGAACATTTGGCACCAATTACTCCTGGAAACCCTGGAAACCCTCTTACAAACACAAGAGGAAACAGCCTTAGGATGAAGCCAATTGTATTCATTTTCTATTGCTACATAACAAATTACCACAAACTAAGCTGCTTAAAATGACAAATGTATTATTGCTTAGTTTCTGTAGACCAGAAGTCCAGGTACAATGTGGCTGGATTCTCTGCTCAGGGTCTTACTGGACTGAAGTCAAGGTGATGCTAAACAGCCAGACTGTCTTTGATGATGGGGATGATGATGATGATGATTGCTAACACTGGGTACCAAGCACTATTCTAAAGCACTTGTACTTTTATATTAAATCACTTAATTTTTTGAAGGGGGTACACTTCTACCTCCATTTTGCAAGTGATAGGACTGAAACAGAGAAGTTAGGTAATTTGACCAAGGCAATACAACTATCCAGTGAATGGTGGGTCTAGGGTGCAAACCCAGCTAGTCTGACTCCAGAGCCTGCCCTCACTGCATGAAACCATCTCTCTGTACCTCTTAACTTCCCCTTATTTATGCCACAGTGCATTTCCTCATTGTTTAAGCCAGCTCTAAATGAATTTTCTTTACTTGCAGCCCAAAGCATTCTAATTGATATGTAGTATCAATGAAAATGTGCATAAGTTGCCCTGTCATTCCCTGTTATCCCTTTTGCCTACTGTTCTCCACTAAATGCTTGTGTCATTCATTCTTTCCTAGATGATCCTGAGTCCATAATCAGTCCTGTCTAGAAGATTTGTGGGCCCATCCAGAGCAATTGTCCTCAGTTAAGAGCAGAAACTCACTATGGGGCACGTGCTAGAAATGTAGGGGTTTTTCATTGTCATAATAATAGAATGGGACAAGGGGCTAGTTGTATTTAGTGGCCAGGAGATAGAGATGTCAGATGCCTCTATGCATGGACTGTTCTGCACAACTTTCAAATGTACTTATAGACATCACGTAGGTGAAAAATCTTATAATATTGGAGTTGAAACCCTAACTCTGTTAGATATACAGCCAACATAATTATTTTATATAGATTGAGTTTTCTGGGAATGCAAATACTATTAAAAAATGGTTCTTTGTTTTGGTTAAAACTTTTCCAAGAGTTGCTCACCATTTCAGAAAATCATATCACCTACAGCAGTGCTTCTCTTGGTATCTGGGTTGCTGGTAAACATATCTGAATAACTCCATATCTAAAGTTATTACATTTTCAGTAATCCTAAGAATATAGACAAATAGACCTTAGTTGGTCCTTATTTCAAAATGTCATATATTGTTCAAGTTTCAAAATTATTCAGTTGAATATTATCTTACATCTCATAAATCCAAATTCATTCACCAAACTCTTCTACTTTATTATTAGACACAAAATATTTTCCTATAAAATATTCCTGGTTCTTTTTCTCCTTTATATGACAGTGAAAGCTATACCATTTCTAATTATATGGGTAAGTAGGTTATATAAACCATGAATTTCGGTTCAGGAGAGTAGACGGAGCATTAAACATACAGTCATGCATGGCTGATGACAGGGATATGTGCTGAGAAATGCATCATCGGGCAATTCCATCGTTGTGCGCACATCACAGAAGGTACTCACACAAGTCTGGATGGTATGGCCTCCTACGCTCTAGGCCACACAGTGTGGCCTATTGCTCCTAGGCTACAAAACTGTATAGCATGTACTAGACTGTAGGCAACTGTAACACAATGGCAAATATTTGTATATCTAATATATCTAAACATAGAAAAGGTACAGTGAAAATATGGTATTATCATCTTATGGGACCACCGTCATATATGTAGTCTGTCATTGACTGAAACGTCATTAAGTGGCTCATCACTATAATATTCATGGAGGAGAGGCAGGTCTGCTGTCACCGGCCCGGATCACCAGTCACTGCTGCCACCACCACCTCATTTACATCCACTGCAGGCCACGGATGGATTATTTCCTTTCTCTTTCTCTCTGCTATACGGGAATATCATAAAAAGAAATGAGATGCCCAGTGTGTTCTTTTAAGGACTTACCATGCTAGGATTCTTGGAAACCATCTTCTCCTATTAGGTCTTTTTACATAGGAGGGAACAGAGGCCCTGGGAAGTCCGGCTGAAATGGCCAGCTCTCCTCTCCCCATGTGGCCCAGCCCCTGAGAGCCCACCCAGAACCTTCTGGTTTGGGAAAAGTCCCAAGTGAAGTAAACAGCATAACAGCAACCTTAACCCCAGAGACCAGTGGAAATATCGTTCACTCAGTCATTCAACAACCATCTAGCAATGACAACTCCTGGCCACTCACAGCCTGGACACTGAGGATAGGCCTAACACACAGACTTTGCTCTCCAGGAGCGAAGAGGAGCTGACAAAAGAGAGAACTGTGTGCTCAACTAATTGTGACTTGCTGGGTTAGGACCTAACATGAACAAAGAGCACTGAAGAGGGAGTAGTAACGTTTGCCTTGTTCACATCAAGAACTCTGCATGTTCAGTAACAAAAATTTGCCAGTTCTCCGCTTCCAATTGACACAGATACACATGGACAAGGCTTTTTGGATACAATGTGTTGACCTCCAGTCAAACTCCGGCTGTTTGACCACCCTGCCTGGGTCCATCTACAAACCAAGGCTATTCTGAAGAGCTGAAGAGTGTGGGGTCGTCAGGCAAACGAGCCAATCGGAAGTTTGGGGCTCTGCTGACTTTGACTACTGCCAGTTTGACAGGTTAAAGCCTGCGACAAATCTAGGGGAGGAAGGTCTCCCTGCAGTCTCCTCCCAGGCCAAGATACTCAGCATCAGAAACACATTTTTTAATCTGAGCATCCTTGAAGTGAAAAATCGAGTCAACATAAATCTCAAAAACAGCAATAAGGAAAAAAAAAAAAATTCCCAGGCTATCTGGAATATGTTAGGATGAGGATGCTACAGCAGGACCTTGGCATTCATGGTCCAAACTGAATTGATAGGCAGAATTAGGGATGAATGAGTTAAAAGGAAGGACTTCACCAGCAGCTTTTCAGAACGAGGAAAGTCAGAGCTTTGGTGGCGAGTTCGCCAGTGGTATTTATTTCAGGGCTCGACAATGGGCAGGTAAAGCCCCTGCAAGCATGGCTTTCTGGACGCCTGGGAACAAAGCAGAGGTCAACTTGGAATCATTTACGCTTATCAGGGCGGGCCCAGTGTGGATGATTTAAACCTAAAGGCAGCCCAAGACGTCCCTTCATCTCCACCTCTGCGAACCTCCTCCCGGCACATTTCTCATCAGAGCCATTTGCACGCCATAAAATGACCCAAGTTTAATCACATCGTCTGTCCAGGAAACTCTCTCTGCCCAAAACCCTTATTGAAATTTTGCCCCAAATATTCCACTTTGTGTTATATTTAAAAAAAAAAAAAGTTACTTTAACAGAGGCAATTTGTGACTGAAACCACTATTCCTAATTTTTGCTAGAGAGTTATTGACTAATTTGTGAGTCAAAAAGCTGGTGTTAGCCAGTTCCGGCCTAAGTGGAATGTGCCCTCCCCATCTTCCTGCAAATTACAAACACAGGACTGTTGTCCATCGTAAACCCCTGGCTCTCGAAATCCAACTTTTCATCATAAATCCTGAGAGAAAAGACTCGCCCGGGTGTCTACGTCGCCCCAGCCCGTGTTCCCAGACAACCCACAGCATCGCGGTCCACGTCTGTCTCCCCGAAGGCCGGCACTGTAGACCTGCCAGCAGCTGAAAGTTATAAATAGGACAGTTTGGGACGGGGGTGGGGATCGAGGAGCAAAATCTAATAAGGATCAGATGCTAGCGGCCAAGAACGCTCTTTGGAGGGACAAGGAAGAAAAGTATTGGTGCTGTGCTCCTAAAACCAAAAGGAACAGCTCACACAAACTGCATCGATTAAACCTGTCGGTCACAGGGAATCCGACCACCAAAGGAAACCTGAGGGATTTCTTCAATCCAGTGACCTTACTTGAGAATGTCACTTCTTCAGATATGATTCTTATTCCGCTCTTGGGCCATTGCAATAATACATACTTACTCCAGGTTAGTGGCTGGGAGGTGGGGGGGCGGGTAAGAGTAGACCCCCCCCAGAGCAAGAATTCCACAGGACACCTGAACCATGGCACAGTGGCACCTGCTAAACATGACACATGGCCTCATGGCAGGGGTCCTCAACTTCATAGCACCCACAGCAGTACCCTCCCTTTGTTGGAGTGACTAACGCCCATCTGCCCACCTCTACCCTAAGCCCCCTCTCTGCCGTGCCTGCCACTCCATTCTCAGTGCCTACTGCGGTGCCTGGTGTACGACAGGCTTCCGCCATGTCACGCCTTCCCTGCCCAGAACTCCCACTTCACTAAGCTGCCAATTTCATTTCCTGTCTGTCTTAGTCCATACAGGCCGCTATAACAAAATACCATAGACTAGGTCGTCATAAGCAACAGAAATTTATTTCTGACAGCTCTGGAGTCTGGGAAGTCCAAGATCAGAGCACTAGCAGACACGGTATCTTGTTCATAGCTAGCGTCTTCTCACTGTGTCCTCACGTGGTAGACGGGGCGAGGCAGCGTTCTGGGGCCTCTTTTATAAGGGCACTAATCCCATTCGTTGCCTAATCACCTTCCGAAAGCCCCACCTCGTAATACCATAATGTTGAGGATTAGGTTTCAACATATGGATTTGGGGGGGACACAAACATTCCGTCCATAGTGCTATCTGTCTCCTCTTAGACAGTTTATAGGCTCATCTTACTCAGCTTTATATCCCTAGCATCCCAAATGTGGCCTGGCTCACTGGTGTTTATGGAATGAATGAATTGCTCCCTCAGGAAGACACGCACAATTTAAAGACGCTCCACTTATGAGGCTCTCCTATTATGTACATTAACAATTTACGACTTCTTTGTTTATCCATGATGTCATATATTCCTTCCCCAGAACTATGTGCAGCTTGGGAATTGTGAGTAAGCTGTTCCTTTGTAAAGCAACTCTGGAAACCTGGACAGTAGAAGGAAAAAGGAGAAACTGCAGGAGGGAAGCAACACCCTTTATCCTACTCAAATTGCTTCCTTGGAGATTTTCTGACATATCAGGATGGGGAGGTTTTGCGTGACTGAGCTTTTCCACCCAGAGGCTAACACATCACTTCTTGTAGGACTCGGATTCTTGGCATGTCCAGATTCACCCAGAACACAGAAAGCAGATTCTTCCTTTTGTCCACCCGTCACCATGAGCCTCCTTCTTAGAGCCTCGCTGGGAGCATCCACTGATTTCCAGGGTACCCTGACTCCAGCTAGCCAGTCCCTGGTGGACCAGGTGTCCCTCTTCCATGTGGCTCACTTAGTGCCCTTGGAGGAAGCCAGAACATCCGTAATAACTGAAATGAACACTGGCCTGCTCCTCTCCAAAGGCCTGAAAATCCTGGAGTGATTGACACAGGGCAGGGGGTGGGCCTGACTGCATCTGCCCCTGAAACAGAGGGCATGAGAAGGTGATGACCTTTCCCTGAGCTCTTCAAATTATATTTTACAGTCAGAAATTCATTTTGATTGCAACCCTGTGGATATTATACAAACGCATGTTGTGATGATCAGTTTTATGTGCCCACTGGGCCAGGCTACAGTCCCCCAGGGTTCCCAGCAAACACTAAGCCACATGTCCCTGTGAAGGTATTCTGGAGATGTGATTCAAGTCTATAATGAGTTGATTTTAAGTAAAGAAGATTATTCTAGATAATCTGGGTGGGCCTGATTTAATCGATTGAAAAGTCTTAAGAGCAGAACTGAGACTTCCCTGAAATAGAAGACATTCTCCCTGAGGACAGCATCAAATTGTGCCTGCAAGTCCCAGCTTCCCTGTCTTCCTGCCGACCTGCCCTGTGGACTTCAGACCTGCCTGGCCAGACCCAAGAATCAGACAAGCCAATTCCTTGCAATTAATCTTTTTGGAGATACACACATATGTATCTTTTAAAGATTTGTATATATAAATATACACATAAAGAGTTTTACATATGCTTACCTACCTATTTATTTTCCTACTGGTTCTATTTCCCTGGTGGAACCCTGACCTATACACATATACATACACCTACAACTAGCAAAAGATACTCAAGACAATACTAACCCTTCCTAGGTATAACGAACTTCTATTCTGTATATTCCAGGGGTGGGGAACCTGTGGCCTTCTAAGTCCTTAAATGCGGGCTTTTGACTGAATCCAAATTTTACAGAACAAATCCTATTATTTTTATTAATATGTTTCTGTTCGTCTTTTATATTTTTATTTTATTTTTTAAATAAACATATTTAAAATACCAAAGAATAAAGTAAGTTTCAACGAAATAATCCTCCCAGATTGACCAGCACAATTAGAACATTAGTAAGACGTAAGGGCTAAACTGACGGCTACTACACTCATTATTTAGTTCTAACTTCTCCCACCTGCCTGGCCTCATGAGGCTGGTTGGCGAGAGTTTATAGGGTCGAGTATGCCAGTCTGTTATCAGCTTTTGACAATGGTGCACTATGTTTCTGTTTGAAGTGAAATCTGTGAATAGTTGCACAGCTCAACAGTTCTTTTTAATTCTGTCTGCTTAACAGCCCATCATGTCAAAGAAGACCAAGAGAATGCTGAAGGAAGTAAACAGATTTTTCAGTGAGAATTGGGAATTGCAATATCATCCTGTCTCTGCTAAAGATAAGATGATTTGCTTGCTTTGTGATACTGCAATATCAACATTAAAGAAATTCAATGTTCATCGGCATTATAACACTCATAAGGACCACAAATATCTTAAATTAGAAGGAGGGGCAAGAAAGGTTGTATGGCAGAAATTAAAAGATGAAAAGCAAAAGCAAAGAAAATTCTTGCAAGCAGCAATAAGACCTGGAAATAATGCCATTGAAGCAATTTACAAAGTAGCTTATATACTCAAGAAAAAAGGGAAGCCATTCAGTGATGTAGACATTGTGAAAGAATGCATTGTCGAAGTTGTAGGATGCTTAGACCCTGATAAGGTTTCAAAGTACAAGCAACTTCCTCTTTCAACCATAATTGATAGTCAGCATGAATTAGCCTTCAAATTAACAGAACAACGTCATGCAATACTTCAAAAGGAAAATGCATATTATTTAATTTTTTTGGATGAATCAACTGATATTACTGACTTAGCACAGGTTTTATACTTCAATCAGGTCATAATGGAAGATTTTCTTTGCTAAGAAGAGTTACTCTCTTTGGACATTCTTGCAAACAGAACATGGGGAATAGATATCTTCAACAACTTTCAAGATAAATGTCGTGAAATTTGACTGAATTTGGTAAATTGAGTGAGTGTATATAAAGATGGTGTACCTTCCATGACAGGAAAACATGAAGGGTTTATTGCACAGATAAAGAAAGTATTAAAAGATCCAGATGTTCTCATTTCTTTTCATTGTATCTTGCGTCAGCAAAATCTCTGTGTTAAAGCTATTATTTTAAGTGACACTTTGCAACAAGTTATAAGTATTGTTAACTATATTCATGCAAATGCAACATGCTACCTCAGTTTTGTAACACGCTAAAGCTGAACAATGAGGTAGTCAGTGTGGATTTGTCCTATCATTCTAAAGTGCATTGGCTATTACAGGGACAGGTGTTAGCCCAAATTTTATCTCTGCAAGAACAAATAGCTAAATTTTATGAAGAACAGAATCAGCAATGTAAATTATCGAAAGAAGATTTCTATAGGAATGCAGCATTTCTGTGTGATATCATGTCAAATCACAACAACCTAAATATTTATTTGCAATGTAAAACCAAATCTACATATGATATGTGGCAAAAAAAAAAATTCAAGCATTTCAAAACAAAAAGCTATCTTTTTTCAAAGTACTTCTTCTTCAAAAGGAAATTTCAGATGAACATTTTCCCCAGCTAGCAAAAATCATTGATGAGCAAAATGATGTATGTGAATCATTTAAAGAATATGCAGCTGTTATAGAACTATTAATTGGAGAATACAATGAAAGGTTCACTGACTTTGAGAATCATGACATCACACACAAATTAGCATTTCAGCCTCAACTAGGTGATATCACCAAGGCACCTAAAGAACTAACTACAGATGGAATTGATTGAGCTCTCAGTAGATGACATTTTAAAGTCATTGT
>VBSM01002223.1:9958823-9979389 GCA_008086735.1 Cheirogaleus medius | reverse complement strand
CAACAAAGTCATTAAAAGGTTAGTTAACTTTAAAATTAACAAATAGTTTTCATTATTTGAAATGATTAAGTACATAGACTTTTACAAAATAATGTACATTTTTAAGTGTATCTTACTGAAGTTTCTTGAATTTGGACTTATTTGATTACAGCTAAATTAATGTGGCCTTCTAACATGAAAAGGTTCCCTACCCCTGGTATTGACAACTCCAAAAATCAATTTTATATCCTAGTAAAGGATTCTCAGCTGCAGTTTGAAAACTATACAACAAAAGTGGAACTTCTCACATGCACACTCCACTGGGAGGTCTGAGTATTTACAAAGTCTGGGTGGACGCCCTTCCAGGAGGAATCCTTGAGGGAGAATGCACCGAGATCATACTTCATGGTCCTGCCCATGCACCACAGAGCAAGTGTCTCCAGTTCAGCCCTGGAGAAATTTGGATGCCTGCCCTCAGGCAAGTGGGGGGAAGGGTATCAGAGCAGGAACCCTGGGGTCCCCTAAGAGACATGGAGAGGAAGGTAGACACATTGATGGGCTCCCCTGGAGAGCCGGGCACTAGAGGACAGGCTGTTCCTTTCCAGGAGCAGAGAACAAGCCAAGAAAACTTTTGGCAGAAACCCAGTTGGAGACAGCATCTTGGAGCCATGGGACAAGGTTTTGGCAGTGGGAACAATGTGGTTCTCATAGTTTTGAGACAATAACTCAAAAGGACCTCACCTGCTGGGCTGATGGGCCCAGTGCAGGCACACACCCAGAGTGGAGGACAACTGCCCTAAGAACATTTACGGGAAAAGAGGTCTGAGGGTTTTAGCTTACCATGAGCTCAGTCTGAACCGATTATGTCTTTTTTAAAAAGCCTCTCACTAAATATCAGCAACAGCAAAAACCTGTTGTATCAGCACGGTTCGTTTGCAAATAACATAAAACACTCCTACCTAGTTTAAGCAGAAAGGGACTTAACACGGTGACGTAGGTCCTCACAAAGCTGATGAAGGGTTGGTGGAGCAGGCTCGGAGCTGAGCTTCCAGAAACGACTCCCAAATGACGAGCTGCTGCCTTGGTCGTGATTGAGAAGCCAAGTAACCAGGAGGCTGCTGTCCCTCGCCTCCCTGACACCGGGACCTCTGCTGCAGCTGTCTTGGAAAAACCCAGCACCTCCACGGCCACGCAGAAGGAACGGAGACACAGCCCCACCGCACACTGCCTGCCCTCTCCCTCCAATCTCCTGGGGCACGTCTGCTTGGGGGAAGCCAGAGCCAAGACACAAGAAAGTATGGAAAATGCAACCTGCAGCTCTGCAACCTCCGGGGAGAGCACGGCAGGTCCCTTTGCAGGACCCATCCCACCCCCTTGCCACTTATGGATCTAGAAACACACAGAGAAGGCAAGCAAGCGAGCAAAAAACTGGAAACTCATAGCACCACTGGAAGTTTAGGACGCACAGCTGACCTGCTAAATTCCTGGAAAAAATGATGTCTGACATGAGACCTACAGCATGTATTGTGGGGGCACAACCAGTGGCTGGGGGAGGGCTCTGCTGTGTTGGAGAAGCACGTATGTGTGAATTAAGAGAAAGTAAGGAGATGCCTCCTCCCCCCCCTGCTGCTGCACCCAGATTCACAAACACGGGGCCAGAAGATAGTGCAGCCATCTTGGACTGTGGGGTACTGATTTAAAAAATGACCAAATTATTTTATTTGTACTCCTGAACCCTCCCTCCACCCACCTGCAAATCATCAGCACAGAGTTTAGAAGCACAGGCTCTGAAGGCAGGCAGCCTAGGTTTTGAATCCTGGTCTCACCTGGCTGTGTGACCTGGGATACATGGTTAACTCTCTGTTTCTCTGTTTCCTTTTCTGGAAAAAACAAATGAAATGCATAGGGAAAGAAAGTGAGCTTTCGGCCGTGCGGGTCTGCCTCTCCTCAGCCCGCTCCCTGGCCCTTGGAGGTGATTGACTACAAGTTCCTCCATTTGCTCTGGCTGACACCGGGATTAATGGTCTCCGTGGCATTCCATCGCATCTGGGAGGGAGGTTTCAATAAGGTCACCTCCGTTATGTTGGATGAAGGAGGTGACACGTGATATTGGACGTGACACGTCCAATATCACGAGCAGTTTGGGCAGTGCATATCCGCAATTGGGAAAGGGGGAATTATTCATATGTCCCCTCTGGCTCTTCACCCACTTCCCTGGGGGCAGACAGGCTCACATCTTTCCAGTGAGTCTCTCTGTCCCCTGGGGGCATGAGCCAGATGGTCTCTCCTTTCTCCAGAGTGCTGACTGCCACAGGGATCCAGGTGCCACCGTTTGTCATCATAGGTGATCTGGGGGGCAGAGGGGAGGGCTAGAGAACAACCCAAGGCAAAGTCAGAATCCAAGTTCATGCCTACTCAGAAATCCGCAACCTGGGCCACATGAACCGTCACATGACATGACACCCATTTCCATCCGGCCGCCGAGACCAGCGCAGGTACAAGAAGAAGAGAGGGAGAGAAGGGAATCATTCCCTTTAAATGTGTCCGGCTCAAAAGAAAGAAGAGTGTGCAGCTGTTCCCCACCATCTCCTCGTTCCCTATTCTCACCCCCAGATGCCGAGGAGCTCAGACAGACAGACAGACAGGGCCAGGCAGTGCGCAACTCCACAACGGCCGAAGCCAGTCCCACCAGCAGGCCCTGTATGAGTGGTCACTGGAGACACAAGTTACTAAATTTGTCTCAGTGAGAAGTACAAACATTGGTGTCGACCAAAAAGAATGGAAGAAAGCAAATCAGGTTCAAAGAACTGCCTCCCCAAAAAGGTTTGAGGTCAGATTGTTGTCACAGCACAGTCTTGCAAATGTTCATGGAACAGATAATTCTCACATTGTAAAAATTCTTCCAAAGTACAGAAAGAGATGGAATACAATCCAATTTATTTTATCAATCTAGCATAGCATTAATAACAAAACCTAAAAAGGGACACAGTGGGGGAAAAAAGAATAAATTAATTTCAATAATAGGATATAAAGATACTAATTAAATTTTAATTATTTAGGAGTTCGAGACCGGCTTGGGCAAAAGAGACCCCATCTCTACTAAAAATAAAAATATTAGCCGGACGTGGTGGTGCGCACCTATAGTCCCAGCTGCTCAGGAGGCTGAGGCAGGAGGATCGCTTCAGCATAGGAGTTTGAGGCTGCAGTGAGCTGTGATGACGCCACTGCACTCTAGCCTGGGTAACATAGAGAACCTGTGTCAAAAAAAAAAAAGAGAGAGACAGCAGCAGTGTAGGGGGAGCAGGAACATGGCCCCTCTCTCCCTGCTGTGGCCCCCAGCCTGGAGAGGCTGCCTTCTGGGAAAGCAGAGGCCAGCGGGACCCAGGGCCAGAGGTCCCAGCTCGAGCCTGTGCAGAGGTAAGCAAGGAAATGGTGTTTGAATTGAATTTGAGATTGAAGCCCTATACGGGGCTGAATTTTAATGACTCAGAGGACCCTGAGTGCTATGGGACCGACCAGGATGCCATCGCAGGCTTGGTGATGTGGCTGAGAGGAGCACCCAGTGAACTGGGTGTAGTTTTCTTCTTTGATTTTTTTGTATTTTTCTAATTTTCTCCAAGCATATATTAATTTAATAAATAGAAAAAAACTGACACTCTGGGCCGTATGGAAAGGAAAAGTTTGCCATCTAAGGAATGTTTGAAGGTGGCTGTGCTATTTCACCTAGAGATTTAGAGGGGACTTGTCACGTATCTCAAGGGGTATCCTTTGTAACCATCAACTCCACAAAAACATAAGCTACTAATAATAATGACTTGGAAGAAAGGATAGGTTTATTCTGTGATCATGCAGATGCCAGAGCAAGGGTCCAGAGGTCCCTGATTTCCAACCTCAGGGAGATGGATTTCTGTTCCCTGTGAGGACAAACTTTCCACCCCTGCAGGAGGAACAGGGCCAGCTGTGTGCCCATGTTCTGCACTGGCTGCATAGCCAGGGGCTTCAGCAGCCCCTCCAGCTCCAGCGTTCTAGGATCCCACGCCTGCCAGGGCTGGCCTAGAGCTTGCTGTTTAATGCTAAGTCCAGCCCGGAAGGGATGTACCATAGCTAGTGTCATTAGTGTGCATCTGAGATTGTCTCAAACTCAAATACACAGGTCTATGTACTCAGGCTGGCTCACTGTAGACATGCGACCTGCTATCCTAAAAAGCTCCCTCATGGTGGCGGGGACAGATGGAGGATGGTGGAAGGTCATGGAACCCAGGCCTTGGAGAGCAAACTTCCCCCTCTTCCCAGGGAAGGGCAGCAAAGCCAGCCAGTGTACCAGCAACCGGAGACAAGCCCGAGCCCAGGGGTGCTTGCAACGCTGCCCTCTAAAGTCAATTAAGGTCACTGTGCCACTTGGAGCAGCCCCTTGGCAGAGTTGGAAGCCCAGCGATCCTTCCTTCTTTAGCACTCAGGACATAAGAGCCCTAAGCCAGGCCTCAAAGCCCTCAACAAACAGCTCTTGGCCAAAGCCTGGCCACCACCTTCCAACACAAAGGCAAGGGACATGGTGGCCGTGTGACCTCACTCCCAAGCACCATTTCCAGCTACCTTCCAGCTCTTTAACTTCCTCAAGCAAGTCTTTCTCCAGAGGCCACTATTGCCCAGATGACACCTGATTTCAAAGGATGCAGGGACAGAATGGCACAATTTTCTCTCCTTCTGTTCTTTGCAGTAAAATGGTGAGATCCTTTCGGAAGCCAGGAGGTTGGGCTTCGAATTTGCCATCAAAGTGATGGGTGTGGCTAGCAATGATAGAGCCCTACATTGCTGGAACTCTTCAGTACACTGGTTGTCATTAATTCTATGCGTGTCAGCAGCATAGACTTCCCTAAAGTAATGGAATTATCAGGTACAGTGTCGGGCGGGAGGCATTGAGCCACCAGATTCCCCGAGTTAGAGGCTTACAGGTGAATTACCTTTAAGGCAGTGGTTAGGATAATGTGCGTCTCCTTGACAAGCATGAGAAACCCCTGCCCACCCCAACCCCTGCCAGCCACCCACACCCCATCTTCCAGCAAGCTGTGCCTTTGCTTGGGCCCAGACGCCCCTCACCCTGCTCTTTCTTTGCATCATCCTTCTAGAATCCCCTCAGTTTTCCTGAACTTCTCCCCCACCCAAGTCACATCTTGCCACTCACTCCCAGCTCCTCTCATGATGGCCTGGGCATGTCTCTCTCACAGTGCCTGAGACACTATTGCCATTGCCTGCCTGCCACCAGGCTGCGTGCACCTTGCAGGTGGCACTTCCGTCTTCTCGACTCAGCATTCCCAGCCCCATGCCCGGCACAAGCAGGAGCTCAGCAGGCACTGGCTGAATGATCGAATATGCGAAATAAAGGAGCCACCCCATCATAGATGTGTCCCCTTTTCTTAATGCATGCAGTGGGCAGCATTCTGAAGCCAAAGAGATTGTGTTTAGACAGTGCTTAAACCCTGACCTCTCTCTATCCTTTCTGTAACTCTCTGAAGCATGGTCTATGCCTTACACATCAATCAAGGTAGACGTGACTATTGTGCACTTGGGTTAATTGCAAACCTGATCGTTTCCAATACAAAGCTGGCATTTTACATAAAGTCGAAACAGGCTGCTGGTTTTGAAAGTGCGTGTGATGTGGTTTCCTGGTGGGCAAAGCAACTTCAGGGAAATATTTATTGTGCTCACGGATGACATTCTAGCTATTGTCCATGTTCCTTTTTATGGAGGCATAAAGATTACTTTTATGGCAGGGCTGGCTGACGTCTTCATCCACTCCTCTAATGCGCACATTCACTGGAGGATCTTTGTGCCAATGAGGAACATTCAGCCACATTCAACAAAGGTTTATTGAGTGCCTGCTCTGAGCAGGGCACTGAGTAATGGGATTTGTCTCCAAAGCTTTCAAATCTGCTAAAAATATTCTCAATTTCACAAGCAGTCGGAACAAAAAAATATTTTGCTCGAGTCTCCCCTTTGGGAGTGAAAATGCACCTAGAGTTGCCCAGGGAAATAAAACCTCCCTTCATGGACCTTCCAGATCTCCTAAGGGTTCCATCTCCAGCTGGCTTGGAGAGCTTCGCTCATTAAATTCAGCGCACACGCTCCGTCTCCAAGCAGCTGAGCTCGGGGGCACGCTGCAATCCATCAACCCTAGGAACTTGCCCAAGCCGAGTCCCAGAGAGGAGAGGAAGCGCAGATGACCACCAAAAATCGCCAGAATCCTAAGGAGCCTTCAAAGCAGAGGGAACGACCCCTCTGAGCTCCAGTTTCTTCATCTGCAAATGGGGATGGCACTGCCTTACCCCCCAGAAATGTCATGGGAATTAAAGACAATCTATGCAAGCTACCGACCATAGTGCAAGGCACCTAGCAGATGTCCAAAAGAGGCTCATCTATTTGCATTTCTTCTGGCCAAACAAAACATGCAGGCGACCCGGTGGACATGGCAGAAGAGATAGAAAAGAGAAGACGGGCAAGGAGCATGTGTGAGGACGAGACCAGCACCCCAGTGACAGGCCAGGCGTGGGAGGGGATGGAAAGGAAGGGTTGGCGGTGGTGCCAAGGCTTCTAGCCTGGTGACTATGTGGCAGTGATGCCGGCACTGCAGCCAGACTTGCTCTGAGAGCCCTTTGCTGGGGCATTTGTCCCACCGCAGCCCCTCTTTACTCACCAAACAGTGCTCCCCGCGTAGCCCCGGCGTGTCCTCCTCCACGAAGCCTCCCCTGGGATGAGAGAGGGAAACAATCGCTCTCTCCTTTAGCGCTTTGGTTGTCCCGTTGTCCCATAATCGTGGATTTTGCTCCCTCTCCATCAGGTAAGAGTGGGACCTTGTTATGACAGACCCAGCAGACGAATACAGCTACCCACCTGGAATCTAGCAGACAAAACCACCTGGCCAGAGGGCAGAACGAGGATGGGGCTTGGGCAAGGGACAAAAGAAGAGTAATATCACACATTAAATTAGCAGTTCACAATGGGGTTTTGAGTAGGGAGCTGAGAGTAATCCATTCTCTGCTCAGAACCCAGCATAACCTTGGACGGTTGGAGCCGTGTCAGAGTGAAATTCCTGTACCACATAAACTAATTAGTACCCTCAGGGAGAGGGGAAACCAAGGGCTGTAACAGCTTTGTAGAAGAGAATCCTGGGATCACAGTGAGTCACAAGCACTCAGAGAATCAACACGCAGGCTTGGTTTACCCTGAAAGCCCAGATCGGATGTGGTACCAATGGATCATATTTGCAGGCCCTTGAATCTGGTCTTTACAAAAGCCATGCAAATGCAAGCACCATGATGAGAGCTGCTCACTGTCAGAGCCCTCGTGGGACCCAACCGGGGTCTGGCACTGCACTGAGAAATGTCCTCCAGAGCCTGACGGGAACCCAGCAGAGACGGGGGTGCTGACGTTGTGTAGTAACTTCAGGGCTGTGAATTGTGTTTCACGTATCTTGTCGTATTTCACAATTCCAAGAGTTCTAAGCAAGTATTGAGTATGAATTGCAGATAAAGAAACTAAAGCTCTAGAGAGGGCCTTGTACGTGCCAGGAAAAAAATCTTGATGTTGTTCTATAGCATCGGATCCCAAAATAGTGAACCTGTGACTCCCCTGAGGAGTGTATTGAAAGCACAGATTCCTGAGTCCCAGGACGGGAATTCTGATTCAGTGGGTTTGCTGTAGGGCCTGATACTGTGCATTTAAACAAAAGCCCAGCAATGCGATTAGCCTCTGTCACACTCCTGCAAGGAGGGAGGAAGCAGCGTGGGGCGGGACCAAGGCCCTGACCCAACTGACCTGCTAGCACATCGATGGCCCTGGCCACCATGTAATGGCATGGACCTACTGTGGCCACAGGACTAGCAGTAGGGCACTGCCTGTGGAGATCAGAGGGGGAGGGACATGAGAGGGCTGGGAGGCAGAATGGACACATCCAGATGCATCAATCAAATGTGGGGCGGGCTATGGTGGCTTGGCAGCTGGTGGCACCAATCATCAAGGTAGCAACCACAGAGGAGGATCACGTCTGCAGTGAGAGCTGAGTGAGGGGCCTGTGGCTCCTCCGAGTGGCATGTCCAGGAGCCAGGTGGCTCACATTCCAGAGGCCTGGCAGAGAGGTCTGGGCTGGGAGACGATTCTGGAGGCATCAGGCATGGGTAGCAGCAGGTCCAAATTCCCTTCCTCCCCCACTTTTTTGGCACAAAAGTACAGTTCTTGTCAGATCCCCTGCAACTGGCAGAGGTCACCTATGGGGTCTGCTCTCCAACATATATCCCTGATAGCACAGGGACCGCGACCCACGTCCACAGCCCACTCACCAGTCCTTCCGCCTCTAGAATTCCTTAGGTCCGAGCAGTCCCCACCTCTGCAGGCCTGGGCCTGTCATGACACAGTGACAGGAGGACACCTCGGTGGTGCCCCCACTCATCCTGAGAGGTGACTCATGCTGCCCACTTGAGCAGAGCCAGGTCTGGCTTGTGAGATGCAGAGTTCCCAGTACCCTTGTCCAGTGGACTTTTTTTAGGCTTTTGGACAACTAAACCCCTTCTTCGGAGCCTGTTGTAACTCTGGTCAAAGCTGAGTTGAGTCAAGTCACCCAGATTCCCCGCTGCTCGGTGGCCACAGCTCCCTGGGACATCTCCTCCCAGCTGCATGGCTCTGTGGCATGTGGTCTAAAATCCACTGCCCTTGTCCCCAGCTCTGGGCTTGTGCCCTGACCTTCCCCCACCCACTGGAAATGTTCAGGTCCCTTCCCTGCTGTCCCAGACCCCCTCTAAAACCTGTGTCCTACACTGAACCCCAATGACCTCGCTGGGTTGCAGAGGCCCTGCTTCCAGCAGACCACTCTCTCCATGGCACCAGGGCCCCATCGCGAATGAGAGATCACACAGAATTACAACACAACGTGAAGCCACCTGCTGCCAGGTCCTTCCTCACCTCATTTCGAGACTCCCATTGTTTTGCTTTTACTGATTTGAGTCATCCAGAGCCCTGATACTCTTTGGGAGATCACCCCTCTCTCAATCCTGTTCCGCGTCATTTGGTTGGGCTGACTCCGTATCTCCCATCTCAGCAGGTAGATACCTCACCCAGGCCACATCCATCAGAGCATTCATCCCCTGCGGACACCTCGAAGTCAATATGTCCTAATCGTCCAGCTACTTCTCCTGTCTCAGTCTACTGAACCACCCATGTACTCAAGCTGTACCCATGAAAACTATTCCCAACTCTTCCTGTGACTGCTTGCCACCCAAGCCTGCTGACACTGCATGCCTGGTATTCCTTTCCTCTCCCTCCTCTCCACCCATGCAGCAGTTGTGGCAGGGCAAGAACAACATCCTGACTGACGTCCCGTCTCCCCTCCAATCCATCTTGTCACCTGTAGCCAGAGTGATTCTCTCTAGAATGCAAATTCAGTCTGCCCAGTGCTGACTTTCTAGGGCAAACGCTGCTTCTAAATCTGATGCTACAGCCAGGTAGATCTGCCTACAGTTACCCAAGACATCTCTGCAACCTCCAGGATCCCCTGCAGGCTGTTGCTCTCCAGAAGGGCCACCTCCCCAACACCTTTCCCTACCCTCAGTGTTGATCCTTCCGTCCCCTGTGTCCCCTGTAATTTGAACATTCCTCTAATATTGCACTCACCCCATGCCTACTGTCCCTCACTCCTGGTTCCGTGTCACTTACCAAGAATGTGAGCTCCATGTTTTACCCCCGGCTGAATCTCCAGCATCTCATCAGCATTCAGAAAATCCCTTCAGACTAAAGATCACAAGGAGAGTCTCTGCCTCATCAATAATGTTCCCCTTACTCCCAGGATGACCCTCCCACTGACCTCGGAACACAGCCGGTCTCGGCGCAGACCCCTGTGGACAGGAACCCATGGGGTGGCTCAGATTCCTGGGCTAGAGGAGGCCTCAAAAGTTTGCAGCAGGGAATTTGCCCTTTAAGGGGGAAAAGAAGATGGTGCCACCTCCCTCCCTCCCTCCTGCTCCCCCCACCAGTGAGCCCAGAGTGCCCCCAGAAGATGCCCCGGTGCATGTTCTCTGGTCACCTAGGAACCTGCTTGGTATTTACGAGCACAGGGGTTGCTGCCATCACAGGCCATTTAACCTCCAAAGACATTCTGCTTTTGAGAAGCCTGGGCCTTTTTCCTTCTATTTCATTAGCCAGGAGCATTTTATGGTTTCAGGCTTGCTCTTCTTCTCAGATGCAGAAATGTCAGTGGCTCCTCACTGTGAAGGCCTTTTTCATTCCCAGAGGGTCATTTCACCTGCAAGTAATCCACAGGACAGCATGACCTCTAGTAAAAACAGCAGGAGGCGGCCCTCAAACCCAGGGGCCCCAGCTCAGAAGACAGCTCAGCATCCAGATAAAAAGGAGAGAGGCGTGAAGGGGAAGTATCAGCCTTTCTCAACGGATTCCAAATCACCGTGTAATATTTCATCATAAGATGTCGTAGCATACCTCCCTTGTGTTATGGTATCGATATTTTCAGATGAGCACATTCATCACAAAAATCACTGCACAACCATCAGCCTCGATTCGCAGCCCTGGAGTCCCATGGCCAGCAGCAGGTCCAGAGTCAGGTGTCGGGCAAAGCTGGAGGGAGGCCAAGCGGGAGCGGAGCCACATTGCATCAAGCCGCACTTACTGCTGTGTGCCAGGCACTGCTCGGCGGGCTCAGTGTGGACAAGACAGAAGAGTCCCTGCCCTAAGAGCTCTCATTCTGCCATGAGCCAACACCTGGGGGAAAGTCTGTGAAGTGCCGGGAAGCCGAGAGGAGTCTAGATTCCATGCCAGGGGCAAGCAGAAGTCATCGAGGGCTTTTAAGTTAGAAAGTCACATTCTCTGGTTTACATATTGAATGGGCCACCTGGCAATTAGAGACAGAATGGAGCGTTGGAGGGTGACAGGGTGCAGGGAGACCAGTTCAGGGCTATTGCAGTAAGCAGGTCCAGCACTGAGGGACAGCGTTCAACTCAGGTGGCTCTGGAGATGGCAGCTTGGGAATGGATTTCAGGCGTGCCTTGGGGTCACCAGTGAATGCAACGTGTGAGATGAGAGAAAGAAAAGCATCCGAGATACATCCTCGGTTTCCCACTTAAGCAGCTAATGGTGCCACTTATGAGATGGAAGGGCTGAGTGCAGGGAGGGAGTGTTTTCAGGGAAGAGACGATTAGAGTTTTGTGCTGGACAGTTTAAGTTTGAGACGTCCACGTAGTGACGTCCCCAAAGCAGTTGGATACCCAGGTCTGAAGCTCGGGTGTGGGAGGAGGACTCTGAGCTGGAACCAGAAAGAAGCTTAGAGACTGCAGAGCAGAAGTATGAGGCTGTCTTACGTCCTGGGAGGGAATGCAAACTATGGGTTAGCCCCAGAGCTTCTCTTTAGGAGACAGGCTTGTTTCGGAGTAAAAATAAAAAAGGGTTTTGAAGGGAAAGAATCAGTCTCTGCAACAAATTCCAGATTTTCTGCGCATCAGGAAATGGGAAAACCATCCAGCGTTAGAACCTGGCCCCTGTCCTGGTACTGACAACACTCCTTTGAGGTCTCAGACAAGTCCTGGCACCTGTTTAAGCCTCCAGGTCCCCGTCTGTGAAATGGGAGTGTCAGACTCAATGCGGCTGTGATCCCACGTCATTCCTGTGCCCACACCCGAGGCCAGGGCAGTACCAGGTCTGGGGATGCTCAGGAGTATCGAGAAGGTCCCCACATCAGGACGCTCTTCCACGAAACTGGAGAAGCCAGCCACGAGTGAGGAATGCCAATAACACCACATGCTGGATTCCGTCTCAGAAGGAGCCTCCTCCAAGTGCACGATCCCCTCCCCACGCCCTGTCTGGGGGAGCTGCGGGCCTGGGTGGTTCTGAGGGTGGACAGACTCTTCTCTCTTTGGGAGGAAAGCGAAGTGTCTCTCTGTGATGCGGGCAGCTGAGAGCCACTAATCACTGTCTCGTGTGCCACAGTCTGCATTGTAGGCAAGGCCTCTGTGGAGTTTACAAGGGGGCAGCGTTTAAGAAAATTACCTGCTAGGTCCTGGGTCCTTAAGCTCAGAGCCTGGCCAAAAGATTCAAACTGCTCGCCCATCACTCAATCCAAAAGTCTGGTTCCCACCATAGGAATACGACAGGGGGTCAGGGGAGAAGGAGCAGGGGACAGGAGGGAGGCAGGGAGGGAAGAAGGGAGAGGATGCTGATGCTAACACTAACTGTCAATAACTATCGGTGTTAATACGCACACACACAACCTGAAATGCAAAGCAGCTTAAGTGCACGGTGATGAAGAGGGGGGTAGGAATGTAAACGTGTGCTGAGATCCGCCGTCAGAAGGAATAAAGGACTGATCCGCGCCACAACGTGGATGAGTCTCGGAAACCTCATGCTAGAGGGAATGTGCCACACACCAAAGGCCACATGGTGTAGGATTCCATCTGGATGAAATATATGAAATGTCTAGAATAGGAAAATGCACAGAAGCAGAAAGTGGACTCGAGTTTGCCCACGGCTGCGGGGAAAGGGGAAGTGGGGGGCGAGGGCTAAAGGGTCCAGGGTTTCATATGGGGGTGATGAAAATGTTTTAGGATTGATGGTAGTGAAGGTTGCACAACTCTGGGGATATACTAAACCGCACCGAGTGGTGCACTTTAAACAGGGAATTGTATCATATGTGAATTGCATCTCACTAAAGCTGTTGTGTATGTGTATATATAAGTGCACTTAAGCTCCCGCTCTTTTCGTGTGTGGGGGGTTCATGCTAAATGATGACAGGTGAAATGCTGGCTGTTAATTCAATTATTGAAGTAAGAGCCACTCCTCAGTCACAAGAGAGCAGAGACTAATCAAGAAATGTCGCTCTCGCAAACTACTTGCCACACACATTCTATTTCTGGATTTGTCTGGGAGTTGGAAGGAATGTCATAGTTGGTTGTTTGGGAGATGGGATGAAGTGAAATACATGTTTTATAATAAATGTCACTTCTGTCAATTCTGGCAGTTGCAATATGTGCAAAAACAGAACTCTCCCTGGAGGGTGTGAAAACAGGAGCTATGTTTGGAGGCGCCACGCAGCAGAGCCAGAGGGACGGGACACGCCGGGATAAGGAAGATGCTGGAAGCCACGGGGGACGTGGAGGGGGCTGGACATGGGCTGGAGAAGACACGTAATTTTGCTTACTCATAACTCTCGAGGACCACAATGGAACAGGCTTGGTGGTATTCAAACTGAACTCTGCCTACACTTTCTGTTATGACCTTAACACGTGTCCCCGCCCTCATCCAGTGGTTCCCAAACTTGCGTGTGCATCAGACTCCGGAGGGCTCATCAGCACCACCTCCGCAGAGTGTCTGATTCAGTGGGTCTAGCGTGGGGAACAAGAATGTACATTTCTAACAAGGTCTAGGTGACGCTGACGCTGAAATTGATGCTGAAGCTGAGATCAATGCTGATGTGACCAACCCGTGGACCACACTTCAGTAGCAAGAGTGAAGGGAACCTGCCAAATGCATCCCAGTGCTGGATGCTAACGCCCTGAGAATTCTTCAAGAAGCATTTCTTCCGATCACTGTTGAGACACTCCAGGGGCAGAATGGGTTAAGGAAGAAGGGGTCGCTCTGCCCCAGGAAGACCAGCTGGGGCCTTCGTGCAGTTTAGATTGGATTCCAGGCTTCTTGCTTATTGATTGCAATCAGTCAAGTTACCCCTGTAACAAATTGCTTTAAATTATTGAAATAGTAATAGGCGCAGCTGGGTAAATAATGCACAGGACCGTGCAAGTCCATATTCATTAAAACGTTGCCCACACCGCACATCTCCCGCTGGGTCTGGCTCAGAATGATTTGTTCCCTCCAACCTGCTACTTCTTGGTGCTTGCCCACCTGCAAACCCTCCAACCGAGAAGGCTGAAATTGCTCATGCATTCTGTACAAGTCTCTGAAGGTAGTCTTCAACATCTTCCTGCAGGTACCCATGACGTGGCCACACAGACACGAATCCTAAGTGTCTTTAAGCTGCTTAACAGCATGTATGCTGAGAGTGTTTAATATCTCGCAGGGATAATGAAACTCATGACTAGAAACAAGTTACTCTCAATTACAGGCTGCGTTAAAAGCAAATCAATGAATTCAAACTCAAAATGCCTTTGTTTTCAACTTTTTATTAATAAATGGAGATCTTCAAGATTGCTATTTTTGCCCCAATGAAGCAAGTTTTAGGAAATACAATGTTTTCTTAAGAAAACTTTCCCTGAAATGAGGTATGGCAGAGACTAGCCGTGGTAGGGCTGATGAGGATTAAGATAGGCTCTTTGGAAAGCATCATGAGACAGAACATGCAAATCACCATGGAAACTCAGTCATGTAATTATCGTATAATAGGTTTGCTAATTATCCTAAAAACACGAAAGAGTCTACTGCCTAAGGGGAGATCAAGGTGGGTATTAGTGAGTAATACAGCAAGAAAATAGAGAAATTGGGTGGCTAGGAATGTCCGCCTCCCCTTGACCTGCTGGGAAGCAGTGATATGCAGGGCTTGGCATTACAAAGTCCTGCTGTCCTGTTGGAGGCAGGCATATGGGGATCGGCCATAGGCTAATGTCCAGTTTCCCCAGCCTCCGAGGACAGCTGCTGCCTATCTGATATTCCCAGGACTCATGAAGCCTCCCAGATTCTTGGCTTGTGAAGAATCCAACCAATTGGAGCATAGTGTACAGAAGTCAGCCCATTCCTGTGGTCTATACTCTCCAGGTGCAGGGCTGGCCCAGAACCTGCAGGCAGGGGAGGGGCGTCCCCAGCCATCCTGGGCACCTGCAGCAGGCAGGCCCTGCTCTAGGAACATGTACCCACTCTCACTCACTTAATGCACTCTCAAACCTGCTCAGAACAAAACACGTGCTGGATACAATTATGCCCCCAGTACTGAGCCCTTTTCTTTCTGATGTTAACGATCTCAAGTCTAACAGGATACGGAGTAAGGAACAGAGCAAGCTCTATGTAAAACACTAGGTAGATTTCATGTATATGAAATGGCCACATTTATTTCAGACCTTTTTATTTTTTAAACACAACACTTGCGATATAATTAAAGTAACTTCTGAAAGGCTCACCTGATGTTGGGCAAATCTTCTGTGTCTTTATGCATTTTCCTATCTAAGTGTCAATCCATAAACAAATATTATTGTATGTTTTAAATTTTGCATAATTGGTGTCATATAATATTTATATCCTGCAGCTCAAACGCTTTCATCTGACATTAAGTTTTCAGGAACTGTGGGTCTTGTCACATGCAGATGGAGAAGCTAGCTCGGTGATATTGCCAGGTTCATCCCATGATTACCAGGACGGTTGTGAAGAATGGAGACTGTGTGATATATATCCTTAGGGCTTGAGAACTAGAGGCCTGGAATGTGGTCAAGTTCATGCATATACTGCATGTGGGCCTGAGAACTGTGCATTGTCTCTGTTTATTGGTGTCCGTATATGTCTATCAGATCAAGCTTGTAAGGTGTATATATTATACTTAACTAATTTGCGTCTGTGTAGTCTGGTTTCTAAGGAATTGTGTGAAAAATCATAGGACTTTACTTGTACCAATTATTTTGATTATCACAATTTTTCAAAAACATATATAATATGAGTCTTGAGAATAAAGAAATACAAGTCTCAAAGCTGGGATATGACAGACTAGGGGTTGGAACCTGTCCACTTCCAGAGGCGGTTAGTATCTGCAGCTGGAGAAAGGATCTAACCATGGGCAAATAGAGACAATCTGGCCTAAGATGAGAGCTCTCAACCCCTAGACTATGGTGGCAAAATCTAGCAAGTAAGAATCTATCCATTCTACCTTGAAGCCAACCTGAGATAGTTATATGTTGAGCCGGCTCGTAAATGCTACTAAGGCCACCACATGCATGACATTAGCCACCAGCAAACAAACCCCCTCCCAGCTCATTCCTCACCTACTTTCCTCTTTATCAGATCCCATTGGTTCTGGGATCTCATCAGCCTCCCTGGATTTGCTAACCTGAACTTGGCATTTTAGGTGATCTAATCTTGTCTGCTGACATTGAACTGGTCCCTCTGATCTGACATCTCCCATGGATGTCCCTGCACACACCAGGCCCCGCAGGCTTCACACCCACCTGTCCCACCTATCAGTGAGCCCCTGGCCATCAGGTAGCCTGGTGAGGGCAGTTCCTAAATTAACAACCCCAGCCCAATCCAAAATTTCTTTCCAGCCTTTATATCCAATTTTCTGCCTGTTACAACAGAGACAGAGATGGCAGATTCTCTATGACACTAATGTAGCTTAGGCTTCAGTGCCCTCCATTCCAAGGGCCATTCTAAGACCCTGTACTTAATTTTGTATTCGTAATTCTATCTTCTCAAAGAGGAGTCCAAAAACTCCTATGAACTTCAGGCTTCCCAAAACCTGGGTCCACCCCTGCAGAAGTGACTTCTTTATCTTGGAGATCTCCTGGTCCAGTAATGAGGTGCTTTGGAGGAGTTTACAGGTTTAATCCGGGATTAAAGCTTAGATCAGAGGAGCAGGCAGAAGCCTCCCTCTGCACCCCTCCTTCCACTTGTGCGTCAGGCTCAGCGCCTTCCCCCATGCCATGGGGGACTCGCTGGCCTTGGTCAGCCCTGCACCTCTGTGGCCTTCAAGCAGGAGGGAAGGCCCCGGCTCCCAGCTCAGCAATCTGCCTGGGCCCCACCCTGCTCCAGCTGTGTCCACTGGGCTCTTGGGGAAGGGCCAGGCCCAAGCCAGATGATCTGACATGATGGAAAGGGAAATTCTCAGCATTCCTCCTGCAGAAGATATTTGCCAAATGCAATGCAGTGAGGAGCAGCAGTCTGGGGTTTTCTCGAGCTGCCAAATGCCTCTTCAACCCTAGCGGAGTTCAGTGCGGGGGGGGGGGGGGGGGGGGGGGGGGGGGGGGGGGGGGAACGGGTCATCTCTAATTAAGTCGAGCTTCACGGGGAACCGGCATCCGCTGTGGAGCAGGGGCTGGGAAGGGGCAGACCGTGGGGAGGCCGAGGGAGGAGGCAGGACCAAGCCCTGGAATACTCTCTCAATGCACACAGACCTCCAGTTTTGGAAAAACGTCTTCATATTCCCAGAAATGACCCAATGGAACAATCAGATGATATTATTTTCTCCAGTCTTCAATGTACAGCGATGGTTCCAGATGGAAAGGGCCAACATCCTGCTTTTAACTCTATCTTGACTCTGCATTAATTATCCAAATTTCCTCACAAGGGTCCTCTTCCCCAAAGGCCTGTGTTCCTTTCTCACCACCAACAGGGGATGGTTAGTGGGGAAACGTCGGTTTGTCGATGTGAACTTCCAAAGCCAGCACCAGAGGCTCAGCTCCCACCAGAGCACGGGAGGGGTGTCCAGAGGCTGGCCACAGCCCTCTCTCCCTCAAAGCCAAGGGAATAAGCTACGGCACTGAAATCATGTCCCGTAGACTTTCCCAGGAGCCTGTGCATTGATCTTAGCTAGAGGCCTTATGTTATCAGGGGCTCTTGGCAAAGCCACATGTTCCTTCAAGACTCAGCTCCTCCACTCCTCCGCGAAGCCCTATCTGAACACCTCCCACTTTGTGGCTGAACCAAGCACCTGCCCTGCCCCGGCGTCTCATGTGATAGCACTAATGATTCTGTATAATGGGCCACGTCCATGCTATCTTCCCCGCTGGTCTGGGAGCCTCACTTTCCCATCCTCCCCTCCTGAGGTTCCCGCTGCCTCCAACACCCGTTAGAGTCCAGACACCTCTCCTTCTGCCCATTTGATCATCATGAGCTTCCCTTTTACAAATAAAGAAGCTGGACTTGAAAAGAGCAAGTATTTGCCCCAAGTCCCAAAGCTGGGAAGCGTCAGCACCAGGGGACACCCAGATCTTCTGCTCTCAGGTCTGTGTCCGTTCCCTATTCGGCGGCTACAGGTAACAAGGCTTTAAGAAAATGTAGGTTGGGGGAGGGGGCTAAAATCTACAACACAGCTCTTCTGCCCTCTGACAGAAGACTGGATGAGAAATCACGAGCAGAAGTGCAAAAATATAACACAGTCACGAGCGGCAAGGCCCACAGAGGCCAGGCAGGAACTGGGAAGGGCCGGAGCAGGCCAGGCCAGGGGTAAGCACCATCTGGGAGGGTCTGCCCACCTCAAGGCCCAGCCTTTATTCAGAACCAACAGGTTGCTGCCACCAGGGACTCAGGCCTAGAATTACTCTTTTCTTTTTTTTCTTGTAGTTGGAATCTGGACTTTAATATAAAACCTTCAATATTTTTAATGATGGCAGGAAATCCACATGTTAAAAAAAGGCTGAGGGTTGGATAAAATAGATCTGCAAACTGAACGTGGCCTACAGGCCGCCCCTTTGCACCCTCCCCAGACATCAGATCCACCAATGCAAGTGGATCTCACTCAGCTCGCCGGTTGCTACCTGTCTCAGAGGACCAGAGCTCCGGCGGGTTCAGACACAGAGATGGCAGCCCTCAGCGACGAGGCTGCTGCCTCCACGTAGCTTCCTGCACTTCCACGGGACTTGGACCCTCACAACTCGCAGTGGAGCAACTCGTGATCTTCATCCACCCATGGGCCAGTCAGCCTCCCGGGGGCAGACTATTTTTTAATTTGTGTCTGATTTGGCATTTGGCTTCTGCCAGACTTTCAACTGCTTTATTGTAGGATCCCTCTAAGATGCTTCCGTAGCTGCCCACAGACCCTCACGCAGGAATTGCACAAGAGCGAACATTTCACAAATGTGACGTGGAAGAACAAATGGCCTCCCAAACCCACCACGTGCCAGGCACTGTTCCTCACCGAATCCCCGAGATGCTCCTCTGAGACAGGTCCCAGCTTGGTCCCATCCAACAGAGGAGGACACTGAGTCCCAGAAAGGGGAAAAAGAAAACACTCAAGGAGCAAAGCTGAGATTTCAACCCAATTCCAGCATCCACATCCAATGATAGCAGCCATTATTATCCTCACTTTACAGATGGATAGAGTCCCAGATTCGAGACCTTCCTAAAAGTCACACCCAGCTGGTACAAAAAAAAAAAAAAACCTCACAATTACATCAAGTCAACAACAGGCTCAGACCCAAGGAGCCGTTCTAGATCCACTTCTAAATTTTAACATAGGCCTGGTTGAAATGAAAAAATGATTTTAATAAGAAAAACAAAGTTTAATACTGGCTTTACTCTAATCCCTACTAATCGTGCCTTTAATTAAAAAGCTAAAAAAGCTTAGCATGTTGTATCTTCCCATTCATTTGTAAGTCCGATTTCTTCCCTATTCACGAGCGTGCGCTTGTCTCCAGCCTCTCGATCCTCAGAGTGTGGCCCACGAGTTTCGCAGACGTGTGGACTCTCAAGCCCACATCAGACCCACCACATCAAACTCTGCGTGTTAACAGCCTCGCCAGGTGATCTGTGTGCACAGCAACGTTGGAGACGCACGTGACCCCAAGAAGTCTTAAATATCAGCAATTTTATGAACAATTCCCTTTGGTGTATCTAAAGACAATATTGACTAGTAAATCTGGATTTTTAAATAGAAAAACTCTACCGAGAGACACTGCCCCCCAAGCAGGCACCACTTGAGTGGCCCACCTTGAAATGTCTCAGAAAGCTCATTTTCCAGGTAAATGAGCAGGCTTTGGAGGCCCCTGTTACATCTGAATCCTTAGTTCCCCCTTTGCCTGGCCACCAATGTCACCTGCCATGGCCACTCTCCCTCTTCACCTGACACACCCACCCCACCCTTCCTCCAAGTGCTCTGAGCCTTTTGCTCCCAGAGCTGCAGGGAGAACATCATGAGTTTATCCAAAACTTTGGGAAAAGGAAAAAAAGTAGCTTCCTAACCCCTTGCTAAATGACTGGAGAATAAACTGATCTTTGGCCATATGGAAAAAAATGCACCCAAAAATGAGGTAATAGGGGAATAGCAACGAACCTTAGGGGCTGTCCATGAACCAAACCTAGGACGGGTTTGAAAATGTCCTTATAAAGCCATATTGGACATGCCGCTGGTGACTCCTCGGTGGCCTGGCTGTGTATGGCATGGGGCTGAGACCAGAACCGTGGAATCCTGGGTTACCATGGAGGTCGGAGCTGTTCCAGTCACCCGCCAAATCTCCAATTAGTCCTGGGGGGAGATGCTTAGGAAGGGACCCCTGGCTGGAAGACAGACCCAAGCCTGGGAAAGCCAGGAGCCTTCTCCAGAAGGCATTGCTTGGCTTTTCTCAGGGCCTGCTGGAATTTCATTATCCTGTTCACACTGTACAGATGGGAATTTAATAATTAATTAGGGAATAGCTCACCCCAGAGCCTATGCAAGGGGATTATGCAAATCATTTGAGATTGTGGCAAAGGGCTGAATATTTTATAGTATGTTTAATTTGCAGATACTACCCACTGAGACGGCTTAGGCAGGAAACCTATCATAATAATGATTATTACTACTCATTGAAAACTCCATCAAATTGCCTTCCTTTCAGCTGCTTTCACCAAACACTTCCCCCAAGAAATGTAATTTTTTTTTTCCTTTGTCCATTTTTATTTTTTTATT
>VBSM01002223.1:9938465-9951923 GCA_008086735.1 Cheirogaleus medius | reverse complement strand
TGGTACAATATCACAACTAGGATATTAACACTAATGCAACGCCACCCCACCCCACCCCCCATCTTATTCGGATTCCCCAGTTTTACTTGTACTTCACTGGTGCTTTCATATCCAGTCTATGACATTTTGTCTCCCGCATAGGTCCATGTATGCACCATCACAGTCTAGTCATTCAACAGTTCCAACCCACAAGGACGCTCCTGTCGCCCTGTTATAATGACACCAACTTCTCTACCCCCTGACCCCCATCCTAAACCTCTGGCAACCACTAATCTGCCCTCCATGTACAGAATGTCATCATGTCGAGAATGTTATATAAATGGAATCCTACATTCAGAGATACATTTTGGGATTTGACTTTTCATGCTCAGCATGAAACTTGTACATCTGTGTATAGGTTTTTGTGAGAACATAGTTTTTCTTTCTCTTGGGTAAATGCTCAAGAGTGCAATTGTTGGGTTGTATAGTAGTTGCATGTTTATTTTTTAAAGAAACTGTCAAAGTGTTTCCCAGAGTGACTGTACCATTTTATTATACATCCCTACCAGCAATGTATGAGTAATCCGTTTTCTCCACATCCTTGCCAGCATTTGATGTTGTCACTTTCATTTAATTTTAGCCACTGTGATAGGTGTGTAGTGGCATTTCATGGTGATTTTGATTTGTATTTTCCTGACAACTACTGGTACTGAGCAGCTTTTTATGGAGAGAGCGGTTAAGCACAGGAATGGTGTGGCATCTGGGTCACTATGCAGAGGTGCTTTGAATAGTCCCTGACAATGGCCACTGAGGGCCTGAGCCAGGCCATGACAGTGAAGACATTAGGTAGACAGTGAGGGACTCCAGCCCTCCTGGGGACAAAGGCGAGTGCCCAGAGCAATTGTCACACCTGGGGGAGGAGGGAACACCCTGCCAATCCGTCAATCAGAACTTCGTGCACCAACTGCAAAAGAATACAGAGGATTTCCTAGCCGGTGGGCCAAGCAGCACAGGTACAGTAGGCTCTGGAAGGTGACCCAGAACAACCTCAGGCTAATTATCATGTCATTAGCTTAAATCTACATTGAGGTTCACGCCCCCAAATGGGCTTTCAGAGAAGCTCATGGGAGATCCTCATGTGCAGTAAGACTCAGGTCATATAATTCCCAACTGCCCATCAAAGTGGTTCGATGGTGATGTCTGAACCACCAGGAGGACCCAATCCAGACACTAAAAAACAAGACCCCAGACCATAACCAAGACTCTTTTTGTATGACAGGGAGTCTGTTTGCTGTCTGTGGCAAATGTATCTTGCTCTTGCTCTGTGAACTTATGTTGTCCGTCCTCAACAAACTTCGTTTCACGCTTGCCTTGCTTTTGGTGTGTCTGTTCATTCTTCATCCAAGAGCACACCGAGAACCCAGAACAGATTACGACCTGACAAAGGGACAGGGGGTGGGAGTGGGGTTCCAGAAATGCTTAAGGAAGTTGCCAAATGTGGTGACAAGTGACACAGGGAGAACACTGCTGAGAAAGAGGGAGGAATCCAAAATAACTTCCCAGGTTTCTAACTCAGATGGAGGAGTGTCTGGAAATGTTGGGTTTTCACTGTAAGACATCTCGTAGCCGATAAGCATCAGACTACGAGCGCTCAAACCCAAGATTGCATCTGGACTGAAGATTCGGATTTGGAAGCTGAGTGATTTCCATCACAAAAAGTAGAGGAAGAGGCCTGGTTGTAGCAACTGGGACCAGAGTGTCTGGGAACCAACCCATCCACACAGCATTTTCCAAAACACATGAAATACCCCACACACCCAAGCACTATTTTTCAGTTCTATATAGATTCAGTTATGATTTCATGAAACCATTTTTAATTTTTTTAAGGTTTTTTCATCATGACTATTTCAATCAGATAGTAAAAGTATTGAAACTAGTGTGGAAGCATGCAAAATGCTTAATCCTTTAGAAGTGGCCATGACTTCCGGCTAGTCAGTCTTCCCAGGGACTGGGGGGTCTTGGCGGCTCTGAGGTGCCAGCTTTGGAGTCCCTTGGGCATTATTTTACAGAAGGCCATCTCCCGCCTGCTCTCCTTCCCAGAGAGTCCCTGCCCTCCCCGGCCCCTCCAATTCTTCCTCCTGCAACAGGTGGTTGCAAGCCTTCCCTTTGAACTCGAGAATCCCTCTGCCCAGCCAATGGCTCAGCTCGCAGAATTCTACAAGCCAGAGAGTGGATCCCTCTGGGTTGTGCCTGCACCCCTGCGCTGGGGCCACCGCTGGGCGCCCGGTCCTCCCGGGGCAACAGTGAGCTGCCACTGGCCTCTCGTCCCTGCGCATCCAGAGCAGCTGTGGGGTTTTGCTTGCAGCCTTTAAGATTTTTAAAATGCCCTTCCCAAGCCCTTTGCGTCTCCAAGCCCCAGCCCCAGCCCCCAGGTAGGCCCAAGAAAACCAGCCCAGCCGCGGAGAGGCGCACGTGCGCAGGGCCTGGGCTGGGCGCAGCCTCAGCGCGGCACACGGAGCCGCTTGTAATAAGCGACACGGCCCGCGGGGGCGTCCGACAGAAACGCACGGCCAACGTGGATTCCAGCCTCGCCTCTGGTGTTTCATAAGGTTGCTGCTTAAATATAATTCCAAAGAAACTGAGGTTACCCTTGGCAGGAAAGGGGGAGGAGGAGGGAGGGGGAAGGGAGAGAAAAAAGCAAAAGCCAGCCTGGCCTATTCCATTACCTGAACTGTGATCACTGATCCTCTGTGACATAAAAGTCATAGGTCAAACCCAAGATCTCACTGCAAATCGGGGGGATTTTTTTCCCCTGGGAATATCAAACTGGCCTTTTATCTCCTAATAATGCCTCTAAAGTCTCCAGCACCAAGAATTAGCCAGAATGACGACCCAGAGAAGTGATAACCGGGCAGCGCCTCCTGCCATCCCTCTGCGTCCATTTCATTCGTTACGTATGTTTCTCAATTTTAGACTCCAAAAGCTCCACGCCATGCATTCTATCCAATGACAGGGAGCATAGAGAAGTTTCTTTTTACTTACATTTATCTTTTTGCTTTATCTTTTTAGTTTCTTAAATTAAAATCACATATCTAAACCCTGATTATTTAACTTCAGCTGCATAAATTGGCCTCTGAAATAATTTTTCTTGAGACCCCTTTTTTTCGAGGATGAATCCCATCTGAGGGAGCCAGGAGGTAGGGAGGAAGAGGAGGAGGGTTAACAGTTGAAGAGATACTGCCCTCATTGTTCCTCCTCCTCTGCTTTCCCTCTGGAATCTTCTGGGTCACAGGACCTGCCCCTGCACCAAGGCAGCTTCTCCTGCGGACTGAGCGGTGCCCACTGTCCCCAGGCCTGCCAGCCCATGGCCCAAATTCAGGAGGCCCACCTGGATTTGGTAGCACTGCTTCCTCGTGAGAACGGTGCCGGAGGAGTCCTGGTTCCCACTGCAGCTAAGGAAAGGACCTTCCCAGCTCTTTTGGGGCTTCGTTCTTTCGGGTATCGCTGCAGTGAGTTTCTCATTAAAGCATAACATGACAGCCCCAGTTACGTGGAGAGCCTGTCATTTAAAGCAGTAGACCCAGTGATTGGAGGATTTCACAGGTAAGAAGGAAAAAACTGGAAAGACAAATACGCATTTGCAAGCTTTTTACTTTGCCAAGAAAGGATATTTTTAAAACAACAACTTTCTACTATCACTATTATTTCTTTTAAGAAAGAATGCTTTAAATCATGCACATATGTGTGTACATGCACAAACACACACAAAATAAACCATGAGAGTAAAGGACAGCCCTTTAAGTGACAATGTGGAGCTTCCTGGAAAGCTGACCACTGTGTGAGGAGCACTGGTCTGGGGTGTCAGTCCCCTCCCTCGGCTGTGCATGGGGACCCAACCTGTACTCACACCTTCTCTCATCAGAGATGAGTGGGTCTCAGATCCCAATTTCCTGCTGTGAACTTCTCTAGTAAATATACATGAGAATGTATCAACTCCTCTGAAAGTTATCCCCTCCCTGGAAAAAAAGAGCAGAAACATAAAAGACTAACAGAAAAATATTGTTTTCCTATTTAACCATTGTTAACCACCTCCAAAATGTGCATTTCCATGCTTAGGTTAAGTCCAAGCTATTGATTCCATCTCAGTGGTGATAGATGTTTGCCCCAAAACCTGGCAGGCACCACACTGTGGCCTGCTCCAGTATCAACTGTAGGAGGCAGTGCTTTTGCCTGTATCTTATGATAAAGCTTAAATCACTCTAAATGTCCCCCAAAGACCCAGGAAAGCATCTCTAGATCCCAAATAGTCTGCAATTCTTTGGTGCTCCATGAATACCCATGTACGTGGGTGGCTTTGGTCAGCCCTGCAGAATGGCGAGATGGATGCCTTCCTTCTGGTTAAGGTGTCGATGTCTCTGCTTTATCCCAGGCAGAAAGTTCCCCATCGTCATTCAGAAGCCATTCGTAAGGGTTTGGAAGCCTCTGAGAGGGATGCACTCACGGGTGACTGGGGCTGTGTGATGCCCGGCCCCTTAGCACACTGTTGACTCCATTCACACACACTCTCCCAGCACCGGCACCATCCAATCTGTATTCTGACGGTGAGGAAGGAGAGGGCCTCTTGGGAGCTTAGAGTGCATGGCAGGAATCAATTTCCCTCATTCCTGCAAATGTTCCCCCACCTGAACGTGGACCCCTGGGGATGAAAGTGGAAACCCACAACCAAGAAATAATGCATAAAGGTGCAGCGCTCATTTTGGAAAGGGGCCAAGGAAATGAACAGACAATTTTAAGAAGACAAAAGAAACAAATACAATAAATAGAATAAAAATGTTCAACACCACTGGTGATTTTTTAAAATATAAGTTGATACAATGAGATAACATTTTTAGCGCATCAAATTAGCAAAATAAAAAATGGTACTAGTCCTTTTCCTAGGGTCTGGAGAACATGGCACTCTCCTACCCCATAGGAGGGAGTTAAAACATTTAAAAAATTTAACTCCCATAGGAAGGAGTTAAATTTCCCTGGAAGTCAGTTTTGCTCACATATCAAACCTCAAAAATAGGAATATCCTTTGACTCAGTGATTTCACATGTATAAATGTGTTGTAGGAAATAGTGAAAAGTGTACAAAGATATCCCTACATATAAGGATGTTCACTAAATATCCAACAGTAGGAAGTTGTTTACATCAATTACAGCATATCTAAGTCATGGGATAGTGTAAGCATATAGTAATTAGTGTTCATTGAAATGGAAAGAGGTTCAAAATATATGACTAAGTTTTTAAAGGGTTTATAAACAGTAAACATACATTTGTTTAATTAACTCAGTTCATTCAAAAAGTATTCCTAAGCAAAAGGGATACATCAAAAATCAAGATAGAGAGTTTCCTGCTTTTATAAAGATTGCATTTATTGGGGTAGTGAGGTCTGAGAATTGGATAACAACAAACTAAATTAGTGAGAAAACTGTAAAAATTGTGATAACTGCTATGTAGAAAATTAGAGTAAAAGACTAACAAAAAACAAAAAACATAATAGAGACTTTTATACCGAAGTATGAATTAATAGAAGGAGAAAGTCATGAGAGTTCTCCAGGCAGGGGAAATAGCTAGTGCAAAGGCCCTAGGGCAGGAGCAAGCTTTAGATGACATGTTTAGACACAGCTGGGCCATGTGGCTAAAGCAAAGTGAGAGAGTGGCAGAGTGGCAGATGTACTCAGAGAGGGGAGATGACACTGCGTGGGGCTTGGTAAACCAGGGTAAGCTGGGATTTTATTCCACGTGCTGTCGGAAGGCATTACAGGTTCCAAACAGGAGGCATAATCTCACTGATGTTTCTAAACTTCACTGCTGTTGTGTGAAAGAATGGATTTGAGAACACAAGAACAGAGACAGAGAGACCAATCATTCATTGGGCAGCTGCAGCGGTCCAGGCAAGGCTCGAAAGTGGCTTGGACTAGGGTGGAAGGTAGAGATTGAGAGACGTGGATGCAGTCAGCATTTATTTTGGAATTAGTACCAATAGTATTTGCTAATGGGTTGAGGACTCCTTGGGTTACCCCTTCTTTCCTCCTTTTCCTTTCAAATGCTTTCAGCTCCACTTCCAGTCCTTCCTCACAAAGGTCCATCTATACCTCCTGCCTTCAGGTTCTATGAGATGATTTGGACCTCAAACGAAATCTCCCTTTCCTCAAGCTAACTGAAGCTGGTTTTCACTTCTTGCAACCCTGAAGCTATTGAGCACCTGGTGTGTTACAACCCTCCCAATAGCTGTGTAAGGAGGGCACAGCAGTTGAAACATGCAAAGGTCAGAAAGATGAGGCAACTTGCCCAGCTAAGAATAGCAGAGTAAGGATTCAAACTCAGGTCTTCAGGGTCCAGAGCCAACCTTTCCTCTTCTATGCCCTGCTAGGTAAGCAAGATAAACATCCAGCTGCTACTCATTTACAAAATACTGCTAGCTGTCCACCAAAATCTAAGCTCCCCTGTTCCATAGTAACCAGAACAATGGCTGTCTAACTGCATTAATTTTCCAGGCTCCCTTGCAGCTAGATGTGGACATAGCACTTATCTCCAGAGGAATAAGAGAGGAAGTCATGATGCAAGCAGAGCCATGCCTCCTCCACACACTTTCCCCTTCCTACAGGCTGCAACCCAGGCTTGACAGCAACCCAGCTTCAATGACACAGATTGCAATAAGACTTTGGGGGATGATGGAACAATCACTTGTAAGGAACCTAAATCCCTGAATGATCACATGGAGCTGAGTCTCCCACCAGTCTAGAAATCTCACCCTGGACTACTACATGAGCAATATATAAACCTTATTCTTTAGTCATGTTATTGTTAGGTCTCTGTTACAGCAGTCCAGCCTTACCCTAGAACCGACACACCACCTCAACATGATCTATATATTTTTAAATATTACACTAGTGACCTCTTTTGGTAAAAAATAATTGAACCCCTCAAGCAGTACCTCCAAATAATGAGTAGACCTTTGAGTCTCCCCATTCCTATCCATGGCTGAATTTATCTAATCTGTGGACTAGGGGAACTTTAAGACCCAGTCTTAGTTGGAAACCAATCAATAAGACCTCCATGCCTGAGGTATGAGAAAATAATCAGCCAATGCAATTCTTTCCAAAAGGAAGGAATACTTAAGGGAAGCCAATGTCTCCCTGAGCTTCTCCATGGTTCACAAGGCTGACAGAGCCCTCCAGAAATACGATGTGCTTGTCTGTGGACATTGGGTGAATTAGCCTGGAGGTGACAGCACCACATTCATACTCCACTAGCTCCTGTAGAGCTGCAGAAAGTGGGGTACAAGTTTGTTCTCCAGAGTGGAAGGTGTAAGTGTTTCTGCATTAAGCCTAACAGGCAAGGTAGGAAAAGGGACAGTAAGGAAAATAGACCACATGCTTGGTGGGAAATGCACTGGTTTGGGACTCAGAGGGACATGGATTCAAATTCTGACCCTACCACTTGTCCATCAACTTGCTTAACTTTTGGAACCTCAGTTTCCTATTAAATGGGACCACTCATACCCACCTCGTAGGGGGGTGGTGAGGACGGAGGCAGCATCTACAACAGATATAAAACGTGTTGGCAAGGGAGGAGCTCAGTGAATAATGGCAAAGCAAAATCCAAGCAGATAAATAAATCAGCAAGCCTTGCCCCGCTGCCAGGCCACCAGTGTGCCAGCCGGTCCCAAGGTCTCTGAACTGTCGAGGCGGCTTCTGTGGGTGCTGCGGTGGGGCCTGAGGATGTGCTCGCTGACCACATCCCAGCTGTTCTCCTGCAGCTGTGGTTGCCCAAACCCTGCAACTATTCTCATGTCTAAACTAGCCAGCAGATCACACAGCCAAAGCCTCATGGAGAAGTCTGCTTTCTGGTCATCCTATTCTGTTGTCCAAATTCACGAAACCACAATGAAGTGTATTGTTTGCTTTCTATTCCTGTGGCTGATAGTATGCTTATTTAACCAAAAAGAAAAAGAAAAAAAAGAAACACTTCTTTTTGCCTTGATTATGTCCTTACCATGGGATTAGCAAATGACTGGCCTGTGGGAAAAAAGGCTAAAAAGAAACATAATGAATTAATTAGGTCTCTTCTCTTTTCGTGGGCACAGGCACGGGGTTTTCAGCTTCAACACATGCACATACTACCAAATATGGAAAACCGGGTGATTTTCTCAGTGTGGTTTTGGGCTTCCTTCCAGGCTGAGCCCATGATGGTTATCCAATCCTTTGGTTGGTCTGATCACCATCCACCCCCCACCTTCCAAGCTTCTCCTCATGATCTTCCAGTCTCTGTAACAAACACTCACCACCTCTGCCACTCTGATACACCTCCATTTCCCACCTCTGCGAAGCATGTGGGTCTTCCATCAGCCCCACACTTCTCAGTGTGCCCTTAGCACCCTGAGTTATGCCCTCAGTAACACAGTCTAAGATTTAACAGAATCTTCTACTTGGTCTTCTGCCTTCTGTCTCTCCAAATCATCTTCCATAACCTAACTAAAGTGCAGCTCCACTTAACATTATTCCTCTGCTCAACAACCTTCAGTGGCTCCCTACTGCTCACTCTGCAGCCAAGGAGCTCCACGATGTGGTCCTATGCCATAAATTTGTTTAACATAGTTGCTGCCTCAGCATCCATTTTTAGGCCTGACATAAGTTGTTTGAAACCCAATCATAGCCCCGTCACCTTGTGCTTAGTGAGAACTTCCCCTCCCTGAGTGGTTGTGTGTGATCCAGCCCAACTGTTGCTCAGCTCACTGACCCAAAACCCAGCACATCCCAGGTTGCTGATCGCCATAAAACCTAATGGTCAATGGCTGAAGTCATGGGAATAAGTTCTCCCCTTCACAGGTGTTTTCTTTAAACCAGCCAATCCACACCCCCTTGGGAAAGCCTAGGGGATGATGCCCATAGAACTTCATCAATGCAAAGTCCCACAGGGGTCTCCCCACTTCCTTCTCTCCCCATGAGCAGGTTGAGCTCCCTGCTACCTCCACACTCCCCCTTGGCCTCCGAGGCAGCCCTAACCTCTCTGGGACCTGTAAATAATAAATTACTTCTGTTTCATGCATTTTTGGCTTCACCTCCTCATTGTGTCTCCCCTGAACAACACACCCAAACCTAACTTTCCCCATCAGGACTCTCCTACAGTGGCCTTCTTGGCTTATAGCCACTCTTAATAGACCTGGAGACCAAATTAGAAAGAAGCCATAACAATGAAAATCGCAGCAATTGGCACGTGAGAAGTCCGTGTGGTCACACCATGCGGGGCACGACACAGCACCTCTGGCCCGTCCTGGCTTGTAAACCACGTGGCTGACGCCATCGGGGAAGGCGCCGGGCTTGCTGGTGTGTATCTGCTCTGCGCTGCTGTGTGCTGCTGCCTGTTGTCTTTCCCAACTGCTGCCCAAGCTCCCCTCCCTATATTAGGTGGGTCCTAGAAAGTCCAAGTGGTTCTTGGGAATCCCCAATTGCCGCCTTAATAGGACAATAGAGACAACCACAGTCAACAGCCAAGGCTGCTGTTATTCCCCTGAACGGGAACTCCCGGTCAGAGTTGCACTGACTATACTTGGAAGGCATTTCTCAGCCTGCATGGCTGTTACTGAGGGCGGAAGGGGGTCACCTCTGCCTGGGGCTGTCAGGTAGACTCCGGGCCAGTACAAAGGCTTACTTAGCAGGGTGCAAGAGGAAGACTCTGCACTCTGACTACCCACTGAGTTGGGGAGGCCACCAGACTTCCCAAACCAAAAAGAGGGAAGCCCCTGTCACCGGGGAGATGATGGCACGTGACGGCAGTGGTGTCACCGGGGGTCTGCCATCCTCATATTGCTGCCTTCCCATCGCCCTTTGTCTCCCACCCTAACGAGATCACTTGGACACACATTTCTAGGACTGCCTACAAGTGGGTCCCACAGGAACCACAAATGGAGACCACCACTCACAGCAAGAGCTACCTGGGACCACCAGCAACTTGTCAGATAAACATCCAAAGAGAAAGGAAAAAAAAATTTTTTTTTAGCTGCCTAGAAATAAAAGCCATTCTAAAGATTTTACTTAAAGGAAAAAAGGCAGGGAAAGGGACTGCCGTGGTTTGAACGTTTCCCCCAGATTTCATGTGTTGGAAACTTAATTCCCAATGCAACAGTGTGGAGAAGCGGGATCTTTAAGAGGATCCACCCCCAAACACAGGTTAGTGCATTATCACGGGACTGGGTGAGTTCTCAAGGGAGTGGCTTCCTGACAATAGGGTGAGCTCTGCTCCCTTCCTCTCTCTTACCGACTCTCTCACCATGTGACACCTTCTGCCATGCTAGGACACAGCAAGAAGACCCTCACCAGATGCAGCCCCTTGATACTGGACTTCCCAGCCCTCAGAACTATAAGAACAAATCTCTGTTCTTTATAAGTTACCCAGTCTCAGGTATTCTGTTATAGTATCACAAAATGGACAAAGTCTGGCACCTGATGATCATGTGGTAAGGGGCTGTCCCAGAGAGAGACTACTGCATAGAAATAGTCTCTCGTCCTCCTGGCCACCAGACATAGACACTAAGAGCCTCAGTTGCAGGGGGCCAAAAGCCTAAAACAAAACAAAACAAAAGGGGAAAAAAAGACTGCCACTTTAGGTGACTACAGGTCAAAGAAAACTAAGAACTTTAAACTTAAATATTATACTAAGTGCCAGGTTGAGCAAACATAATACTAGCCCTAGATTACTTATTGATTTAAAAACAAACCTTCTCTTACAGGAGGAAAAATAAAAGGTAATTAAATAAATCATATATATAAAATATTTTAATATGAATATATAGTAGATTAATTGTGTATGTATAATATATAACTAAATTAAAACAAATTGCCATGATTTGATCCAATTGGAAATTCAAATTTTACATTCTAATTTACATACTAAAGAATTTCATTACTAATGATAAAAGAATAATGCCAGGACATTATTAATGAAAATAAATAAAATTTTAAAAGAATTCATAGAACAAAAAGATTTAAAAGGGCATGGATTGGCTTTGTGCCTCTATAACACAGGTTCTAACTTGACTTTAACATTTGCTAAAATACACTAATTGGCAAAACTTCATGGGCTTAGTCAATGCTGGGCTCAAATTGTAGTTATACCTGGGGATCTCACTAAATCTGAACACTCTGCCCCTATCATCCTAAAAAGGTAACTAAATATAAAATAGAGAAAACTGAGTATGCCTCACTTAAACTATGGCTTTGCCTAAATTTCCATAGTCAGAGTGCCTATTGCTATAAAATATTCTACATTGGGGCCCGGCGCAGTGGCTCACGCCTGTAATCCTAGCACTCTGGGAGGCCAAGGCAGGCGGATCGCTCAAGGTCAGGAGTTCAAAACCAGCCTGATGAGCGAGACCCCGTCTCTACTAAAAAAAAAAAATAGAAATAAATTAATTGGCCAACTAAAAATATATAGAAAAAATTAGCCAGGCATGGTGGCACATGCCTGTAGTCCCAGCTACTCGGGAGGCTGAGGCAGGAGGATTGCTTGAGCCCAGGAGTTTGAGGTTGCTGTGAGCTAGGCTGACGCCACGGCACTCACTCTAGCCTGGGCAACAGAGTGAGACTCTGTCTCAAAAAAAAAAATAAAAAACAAAAAAATTCTACATTGGGCACAGATTCTCTGACACAATAAATAATACATTAAAATTAAAGAAAGTTTTTGGCACTTACAAACTGGCTTGATAAAATGAAATCCTGTGAATCCCCCAGTTAAGATAGTTAATATGGCCCAATGTAAAATGTTAAAACAGGGCCTTCAAAGATTAAAACTTTCTATATAAAGCCTAATTAATAAAGGAGTGATTATCCCCACTGTTTCTGCATTGGACAGCCCAATTTTGCCTGTTCTTAAACCTAGAAAAAGTTAAGGGCATCTCATGGCGGATTACTACACCCTTACCACCTTGTTCCCATTCATCAAGGCCCCCACACCCGGTACGCAGTGCTAATAAAATTACTGATTCGATTCAGTCAGTGACTGGTGAATATTGTGCCCTTATAAATTTGGCCGATGTGTTCTGTTCAGGGCCTCTTTCAACAGCCTCTCAGCAGCAGTTTGCCCCCACCTCCAAAGGGGCACAATACACATTTTCCAGGCTACCCAGAGGGTATCACAACAGCTTTGTCATCACACGAAATCCTGCAGATGAGACGGTAAGGACATCCGCCTTTCTCCAGGAGCACAGTATGACATTACAATGATGACATTCTCCTCTAAGGAGACTCATTTGACACCCTCGTCAAGGACATTTAAGTCCGATGTCTCTTAGTATTTTTGGGGTTCTGGTGGCAAAATGTTCCTCATTTACAAATTTTACTTTTAAATTAAAATCAACAAGCACTTCAAAACATTTTTTAAAATGCCTTCAAAACCATAAAAAAGCTCTAACAACCTCTTCTCATGCCTCCTGGAGTCTCTGGGCCACTTATGGTGGCCAGTAGTTGCCCCAGGGTTTTTGATACAAAAACCTGCCCACCCCCGCGCCCCCCCAACCCTGGCCTAGTGCTCTGTACCATTACAATAACAAATGACTGGTGGGTCTCCTGGAAATCAAGGCTCTCACAGTCCCTGAGCCTGTGACCCTCCATACTCAGCTCCCCATGATGCTCTGGGTCATGTAAACTGCACCCCACAATCTCTGCACAACAGCCGGGACCTCCCCAAGACAGGATGGAGCCAAACCTGGGCCCCCTGGCATGCTCCATCTACAGTAGGGGGTGGGTCCCTCTGTCCTCAGTCCTTTGTCATATGCCATAGTGTTGGAGGAGGTCACCCTCCCCCAGACCCCTTGACTACCTGGAAAGCCCATGGGGAGTAACAGAGTGCACAGTGATGGGAGTTTGTAGACTATGTGGGTGGCCCTGCTCACCATCCTACGGGATGGAGCTCAGTGGACATCCTTAGCCGGGATGTCCCTGATAAAGGACAGGACCCAAGAAACAACATACTTGGCCAAACGTCAGGCAGTCATCTGAGCACTGGCCCTGGCTAACAAATGGTCCCATCTTCACATTTATTAGAAACTATTAGACCATTACCTGAAAATTGTTTTCTTCAAGGTAAAGGACTCTGGAAATTTTTGCCTCACGGATACTCAATATATTTACCAAAAATCACACATTTCCACGTATTCTAAGGCCACAATATAAGACCTTGCTGGGACACTCCTTATTCCTTTCAGAGTTGCCGATGTCACTGGTAGTAACCAAGACACACATCTCACTCCTTAGAACACAGCGCACTGGGCTCTGAAGAAAGGCATTCGCTAGAATGCTTACGCGCCTGATGGGTCTCTGGCAACCAGCCAGACTGAGAGACACAATGATGTCTTTCAACAACTCCTTTTCAAACTCCAGGCCAACAAGTAAACCCCTAAAGTTCTCTATCTTGCCCCAGGCCTTAACTTACTTT
>VBSM01002223.1:9892236-9938365 GCA_008086735.1 Cheirogaleus medius | reverse complement strand
CAAAAAAAAAAAACCAAAAACCCCTGCCAGGTAGAGCTGCACACCATTCTGTTGGCTACTGGTCTTATTACTACCGGTTTGGAGACTTTCACTGGTTTATAATCCCGAGGCCCACATCAGCTCCAGTGGGTACACACTGGAAAAGGATACTCCAGTCTCACATCCCGGACAACATCACCTGGCCCCAAATCCCACCGCTGGAGACGACATTTCCTCAGGTTACATTGCCTCAACCCAAGACCTCAATGTTGGAGATGACCTACCTCCTATGCCAGACACTATTTCACCCCTTACACGAAAACCTCCACCTGGTGACCCCAGTGGCTTGCCTCTCCTTGGGCGCAAGATGGACACAGGACATTTGTTGTTTTTCTTCCTGAACTGGCTGTGTGCTCAGCCCATGATCCTGGTGTACTCCTTGCTCTCTGCTCAAATGTACAGCCCCACACTTGCCTACCTACAGGAAAATCTAGTGCTGGTTACTAAAATGAATAGAGATTATTACTTTCCTCAGGAGGCACCTGCCTTATGTTGGTCAACCCCTTGGCCCTCTGGGGAGAAGACCACCTACTCTCTGCTGCCTTCTCCTACCACTGCCTCCAGCTTTCTGCCACGACTTCCTGCCCTGCGTCTCCAACCACAAGCACTGCTCCCTGAGTTACACACAATACCACTAATCTTTACATCTGCTCTACTAAATTACCAGTTCATAACCTCCAGTATAACTGCCCTGCTAAAATGCTTAATTAGTTGGTTCAATGATGCTATTTTCCTTGTAGTCAATATCTCCACCACTGAGACAACTGGCTTACATTTTAAGAAATGATGCAAGGGATTGTCATAAATGTGTTTAATATTTAATAATAGTTGCTGCCTTGACACCCATTTGTAGGCCTGACATAGGTTGTTTGAAGCCCAATCGTAGCCCGTCACCTTCGGCTTAGTGAGAACGTCCCCTCCCTGTGTGGTTATGTGTGATCCGGCCCAACTGTTGTTCATCTCACTGACCCCAAACCCAACGCATCCCACAGTTGCTGATCGTCATAAAACTTAATGGTCAATGCCAGAGTCATGGGAATAAGTTCTCCCCTTCGCACGTGTTTTCTTTAAACTAGCGAATCCACACCCCCTTGGGAAAGCCTAGGGGACGATGCCCATAGAACTTCATCAACGCAAAGTCCCACGGGGGTCCTCTCTCTCTTTCCTTCTCTCTCACCCCTTCTCTCTCTCCCCACCAGCCAGTGGAGCTCCCTGTTAACGCCCCCTTGGCCTCCAAGGCAGCCCTAACCTCTCCAGGATCCTTAAGTAACAAATTTCTTCTGCTTCTTCTATTCTGGCTTCACCTCCTCACTACGTCTTCCCTGAACGATGCACCTGAACCTAACTTTCCCCCATCAGGACTCTCCTAGAGTGGCTGTCTTGGCTTGTGGCCACTCTTGACAAACCTGGAGACCGAATTAGAAAGAAACCATAACAATTGAAATCACAACACCCTAAACTCCCTTCTCCATCCCTCGTCCCCTCTCCAGTACACACATTCCAGCTAGACCCAGTCACTCCGTGTTGAACTCACCCGCCTGCTGCCATCTCCGTGTCTTTATGCAAGTGGCTCCCCTGCCCGGGCTGCTCTCCCCTCTTCGCTATCACCCACCCACTAAAATCAGATCCACCCATCAGAGACCACCTCAAGTGACAGCTCTTCCCTGAAGACTTTCCTAATCCTCCCACCCACCTTCCAAATCCCATGACATTAGATTCCTCCTGTCTCTCGTTCCCCTGCACCTCACAGCGTCCACTCCAGAATGTCTGCAGGGGCTTCCGAGCAGCAGTCTAGTTGGAAGGGAAGGCCAGGACATTGGCCTTAGAGTGGCATCTGCACAAGCGCCATATTTTACCAGAATTCTCTGGGGAGGGAGGCTGATGAGGACAGATAATGGAGCTGCTATGCCACACACCCCTAACCCCAGCCCTGAGTACTATTTACTCTTTTCTTCCTCCCCCTAGACTGCAAGTGCCAAGCACAGAGGCTGGGTTCCTCCAGCCAGCGCCCACTGCAGGGTTGAGCCCAGTGCCCGATGTGGAGTAAGCGCTGGACACAAAATGTCTCCGGGAGGCATCCATCCTGGAGGGAAACGCAGCTTCTTCTGGTCTGTGCAGACCAAGTAAGTCCCCAGCACCTACCGCCTGCCCCTGCCCTTGTCCCATTAAAGCCAAGGGAGTGACAGTCACTGCGTCCATCGTCAGTGGGCTCCTACGACAGTTCCTCACCTGCTGCTCCTTTAAGCTGCCGTTTTACTTCTGAACCTGAATTTACCCAGAAAAATGTAATGGGCAGGACACTGAATCCAAAGGTGACGACCTGAGTGAAGAACAGGGCCAACTCATCCTCACGCTGTTTTGTCAGTTTCATCATGCGTCCGCTTTCTGAGTGAGCACCCAGCGGGCAACACCCCTCATCTGCAGCAGCAGAGACAGCAGGCTGCTCCACAGCCCAGCGGTACCCTGTGCTGGGTGCGGTGCATCCCAAGAGAGCCTGCGCACAGCAGGTGGCATCCAGGAGGTCCCTCCTCACAAAAGGGAGACAGGGAAAGAGTGGCCACCTCCAGCTCTCCTTCTGTTGCCCTCTATAGGTGTGAGGCCAGATTCTAACCTCTCCCCTGGCAACTCTGCACATCCAACAAAAGAGAAGCTGATATAGATATCAGTCTTGTACTGCCTTAGACATTCACTCCCCCCATCCCTTGTTTCTTAATGGCTTTTTATTAAAACACTCGAACCCAGTTTAGCCTGTTTCCTGTCATATTCTTAAGGAACCCTGGCCCTTTGCAGTAAAGAAAGACAAGGATACCCTGGAGCTTTATGTTAGGAATGCTTCTAGATTGTTGGTTGAAAGCATGTGCCTTTGTTAATTTGCACCCCAAACACACTCCACGGCCTCATTTAAATCCGAGTGCTCGTGTGTGTATTCCAACTGCCTGCTCGGAGTTCCAACTTAATCAAGTACTTAATGAGCAGCATTAATATTCGTTGTCTTCTCTGTGGGCGCCTGCACTCATCAAGGTAAATAGCTACTGGCCGCCTCCACCTCCCGTGGTTGAGCTAAGAATCCTCTGTCCTCATCTTGACAGTGGACTGTTTGTCCCCCAAGATGGGACAACCCTGTTGGGTGCTTTCCAAAGGCCTCATTTTAAGAAGGCATGTTTCCACTTATAGATCTTTCGACAGTGCCAGGCCATCTGGAAGAGCAGTAAGAATTAAGAGTGTATTATCTGGGCGATATTCAGAGATTCTCGTAGTGTGCCTATTGCATTCCAGGCATGGTACTAAGTGCTAGGGATGCAGGGATGACCCCACAGAGTCCTGGTTCCTGCCTTCATGACCCATACAGCATGGTGGGAGAGGCTGACACTTACAGAAAGGGCACCCTGATGAGAGCATTATTGCAGAGTGAGATCAGTACTAGGATGGAAAGGCATGGGGTTTGAGGACTCCATATGGTGGGGGAGGGGTGTTGGAGCTGAGCTATGAAAGATGAATTGGGGGAGAAATTGGTCATTCACTGAATATTAGGGCAGAAAGACTCTCTTCCCCTTCCCCTAAACATCTAGTATAACTCCTCCATTCATAGATGAGGAAACAGGCGCATTAGAGCTAAATGACCCTGTCCAGATCAGAGCTAATTATAGAAACCTGCGATCGCAATACTCAATCCCTTCCTGCTAAATCACGTGAATTTTATTCATATCCCAGCCATAGATTACCCAAATACAATTGACAAAACGCGGAATATTGAGCTAAAACCACATCTCTCAAAACCACAAGCATAAATAACGACTGTGTTTTAATGTGGGTGATACCTTTTCATTTTGCAAATCCAGTGTTTCATCATATCAAAATTCAAGGCAGATTGTTCTGTAAGAGCGGGAAGGTCATAACCCTGTCTAAAACGGACTGGCAAATCTCTCCAACCGCGCAGTGCTAATTGGGGCGTGAGCTGTGTATCCAGGCTGACTTCACGCCCGAGCTGGGGTTTCAGGTCTACATCGCGGGGCGATCGGGGTACTCTCTGCCAGGATCCTTCCCTGGGCTCCCGGAGCCTCTGGGGATTTACCACCGCCGACGGGGCCGAGTTCTCGCCAGTGTGTGCATGCTCTGAATAATGAAAACATTCTTTTGAAAAGCCCGTGAGATTGCACTTGCAATCTGTGCGTGTGCGTACAAAAGCGCAGAGCAAAGACTGGAAGTACCGCGGCGGAGCACACCCTGGCCAGAGGTCACCTCCAGGGCGGGGCTGCAATGAGGAGAGGATGCGCTATTATCTTCTTTTTACTCTAGACACTCCTGAATTGTGTAAAACTGAACTCCAAGAACGTATTCGTGTATTAGGCATGTAAGACATGTGTGTTAATTTTTTGCTAAAAGATTCTTAAACAAAAATAAAATCTCAGTAGAACAAAGGTGCGTCTCCGCTGAGCGCAACAGCATTTGTCTTGGATGTAACTGCCTCCTCCAGAAACCTCAGAGGAAGTCCCCCTCGACCGCTGCCGAACTGAAGGTGGCAAATGTGCGCTCCACGGCATCCCCGCGGGGCATTCGGAAAGTTGGAAGCGCCCAGGGGTCGCTGCACTTGCTGCCCGCTCCCCCTAACCCGAGCGTTTGGGGAAAGTCTTGACTTTCCGGCTGGCGAACTCCGCACCCACCCAACTGGTGCTGATGCGGGAGGGTGGGGCCGCGGCGGGGCGGGGCAATCCGAGCCCGCACCCCACCTCCTCTCCCGCCCCCGCCCTGCCAGCCCCGCCCGCGCTCGCCCCCCGCCCGCGCCCGGGGCTCTCGGCCCGCCCCCTCCCCTCCGCGCGCAAACGAACCTCGCGACGCCTCGCTGGGCGGCGGGCGGGGGCCGGGAGAGGGAGGGGGCTAGCCCGGCCGACCCACTCCGCAGTTGTCTCCCGAGCGCGGGCTGAGCCGCCCGAGCCGCTGGGCCGGGGAAGCACTGGCGGTTCGCTCCTGGGCCAGCTCGTCCAGGCGCTCGCAGGCATGCAGCCCGGGAGCAGGCGGCGCGCCCCGGGCCGCTGCTGAGCCTGCGGGGGCGGCGGGGACCAGCGCCAGCAGAGCCCCTCCCACCTTGCCCCGGGGCAGACGAACGGCGCCCCGGCACCCCCTCTTCGCCTGCAGCCCCACCAGCGCCACCCCCCGCGGGCCGCAGGGGCTCATGCAGCCGCCAAGGTAAGCGCGGGCCGGGAGCAGGGCGGACACGGTTCGGACATCCCCAAGGCGCCGCCGCCACTTGCCGGGGCCACGGAACTGCTTTGGTCTTCCCCAGCCTCGCGTCTCATCTTGCTCTCATCTTGCCCACATTTGGAGCTTTGCTGAGCCTCGACCGCTTTAGCTCTTGGCAGCAGGAAAGTTTTTGTGGTTTGGTGTTTGTTCTTTTTTCCTAAAATACTCTCCTCTGGGCAGCCGACCGCGCGCGTGGTTGGGCAGACCCGGCGCACGCCCCTTCCACTGCGTGCGGGCTGGGAGCTCCCTCTGCCCAGCGCGGCCACCTCCTCCCGGGGCGGGCCGCTCCGCCCGACCCACGGACCTCGGATGGAGCCGGCCACCTAGCTGTCCCGCCGTGAACCCCCATTGGCCTGCGTCGCCGGGCCCCCGCCTCCCGCCCGACGCCCGGCTAGCGCTCGTCCCCGGGGGCGTCGGCGCAGCGCACCGTCTGGGCTGGCGGCCCGGCGACCCTTCGCCTGCGCTCCTGGGTGCGCAGGAAGGTGCGGGATTGGGTCGAGCGCTAAGGGGTAGGATTCCCGAGAGGCCCCGGCCCTCCTAAGTGGACTGGCAGGCTCGGCGGACCGCGCGCGGCGGCGACTCCTCCTGGCTCTCGCCGCGGCCATCCCAGGGCAGAGCGGGGCCGGTGGACAGGTGTGCTCGCGGGGAGGGCCGATGGGGGGCCGCCCGGATGCAGTTCACGATGGCAGCTCGTTAATGTAATTGCATTAGGTCTTCTCGGAGGTAGACTCGCTTGTCCAAAATTGGGATTTTAATGCGAGCCCGTGAGCGGCTGTGGCGTGCTTTCGGAAGGCGTTGGAGTGTGTTTATTTTATAAATCGGGCGTCTGGCGGACGGACCGGGGGCATGGCGCCACCTAGAGGAAACGGCGAGCGGCGCGTTCCTCTCCGGACCGAAGTTGGGTGTCTCGGAGCGGACTGGGGCGCGGGGCGGGGAGGCGGGAACGGCCCGCGCGTGCGGGAAAGGGCGGCTGTGCGTGCGTCTGCGGTCCCGCGGAGAGCCCCGGCGCCCCGGGCTCAGCACGCCGAGCTCACGGGACGGACTTGCGAGTCGTACTGAGTGGCAGGCTCTCAACTCAAGGAGCTGCATCACCGTCTCCATCTGGTTTTAGAATCTTCCAGCAAAAACATAGCAGAGAATGTTACCTGCTGTAAGAAGGTGCTCCTTCCTCAGACATCTGTCATAGAAGTCTGGAAGCCCTGTGCACAGACCTTGCTCTTCTCCCGTGTATCAGACAGGTGATTTCTCAGGTGGGTCTTGAGCCATGACCCTTACTTAGCAAAGAGACTGGCTGTGCCCTGAGGAGCAGCGGAAGGAGAGCTGGGAAAGGGCCTCATGCCGATCTATGCAGGAACGGTGTGGCTACCCCAAATGGCATTTTTTGCACGTACAAAGAAACGGGGTGTCTTGCTGTTCTACAGCAAGACAGCAGGTGACAGGCACCTTTACAGGGACTTGATCTCCAGTTAACAACTGGGGTGTACCCTGCGGGAGGGCAGGCAGAGCAGACAAAGGCTCTGGGTGGGGCACCCACACATCCAGGCGGGCTCCAAGTTCTCTGTGGCTGGTTTTTGCTGCCACCTTCCAGGCCACATAATATTAGCAGTGAGCTGAGTTCTCCTTGTTCTGAAGGGCATGCTGGTTCCTTGTAGAACTGTGTGGGGTTCTACTTGTGTGCCCCCAGAGAGCCTCTGGGCTTTGGTGGTAGTGAGGGAGGTCCTAGCCACCTTTTTCCAACAGCCCTGCTTCCATTACTTCCCTCCTAGGTGACAGACAGGTGCTTATACCCCAATTAGACATGTGTTAATAAAACAGTGGGTGGCTTGTCTGCCCCCCCCCAAGTAGTCTCAAAAGTGGTTTTCCGTTTGCAGGTATTTATTTAATAACCAGACTTGTGATAAAAGGGGTCTTAGAGTAGCTTGGCATCTTATTCAAGGAGAGTATCTTGGACTTTTGCTAAGAAAGCTCTGTCAGCTTTCTCTCCTTACCAGCCTCTCCCAGGGCATGACTTGCTGCCTCCCCACGTGTTTGGTAATAGAGAAAGGAGGCCTGGGAAGTCCCTGTTCCACATGATCCCTTGGTTCTGCTCTTCAGCAGCCCTGTGTGAGGCCAAATGCAAGAATTCTTAGATGAGGAGATGCAAAATGAATAGGGAATGAGCATCCCTGACATTGGGAAACGGAGCTTTCAAGCCACCCTCATGGGGATGCTCACTGCCCTGGGGAAGCAGGAAGGAACAGGTGCTGGTATTTTCATTTCTCAGAAGAAGAAACTGATGGCCAGAGAGGTGAAGGGGTATGGCAAGGGTTCTGTGGGTCTAAAGTGTTGTGTTTGGGGTTTTTTAACAACCTTGCTACCAAATGAATTAAGTTCAAGCACTTGCTTTTACCAAGTATGGTCACAAAATTTGGTCACGCCTTTAAAGCATGCAGTGTAAACATGAAAGGAGCTATGATCACCGATCTGCCAAGAAGTCAGCCATCCAGGGAAAGAGACAGGAGGTACCCAAGTTGAAATCGAGCAAAAACAGACAAGTATTATCAGAAACCAGTGCTAATTGGAAACCGTTAGTTCTGTGAAATGAAATGGCACTACCCCTTAAAGGTAATTGTTTTAGAACTTGATTTATAATATCCCAAAGGTAAGTTCAGGAAACTTTTAAGTGTCTGCAATATTCCTGTAGCTCTTTAGGAGAATGGCTTTGCTTTTCAAACAATATCCATTGTTTAGTCATCAACAAACTTAACATAAGTTTAACCCAAAGAGAGGTGGCCCCAGGCTTTCCCATCTGTCTGGTATCCAGCCCTGTCCAAATGACAGGCTCTTCTCTTTCTTATTTTGACCAAATAGCAGTTCAATTTCAGCCTCCCTTCTCTTAGCAACAGCTATAAAGTAGCAGTGAACAGGACAGTGGAAAAAATTAAGGACTGCCTCACCCAAATGTGCATACAAGGCCAGGCAGAAGTCAGTTTCCTTGGTGACAGATGAACAAATGAACATCTTTGAAAGGATACCCAATTTCTTAGCCAGGTCTTTCCTGTAAGTAGAAAATGCTATTTCATATAAGAACCCAGGAGTCAGGGGGCAATAATGCCTAGTGAGGTGTGAAACTATAATTCTAAGGGCAAGAAGAAGAAGGAATTTTGAAATTTGGGCAGAAATTGACCAAATAAATGTAAATATCTTTTATAACCTCATTTAAAAGATTTTAAGTCATTGCTAATTGATGAACATAAAAATGTACTATGTACCTACCCGACTTATAAAATTATCATATCCAGATTACTACAGTAAAGAATGAAAGTATAGCAAACACAGTTTATGCAGAGAATAATTATATAATTGCTGGTTGTATTTTCTCATTATTTTCTAATTGCTTGTTTAAAGCAATGTTACAAGGTACAGAACTTTTAGAAATCAAGATACTGGATTTGCCAGCATCTGAAAATCAGGCAAAAACTTGGAAAGCAATGTCCTCCACGGGCCAAAGCAGAGATCAGGAGATGTGAGTAAAAATACTCTAAAATTTGTTGACTTCTATCTCGCTAGGGCTTTTTAGTAGCTACCATCTGTTGTGGCTTCTCTTTATATATCATTTTTTCATCTTCATAGACTCTAAGATCCCAAGGTCTTTGTAGCAGCTTGCCCTGACTGACAGCAACAATTTATCCTGTTTCCTGATAATACTCCACTCTTCTTCTGTCCTTGTAAACAGAGATACATATTCTAAGTCCTTAGTAAGAGTTTCAGTACTAGTACTTTATTCTTAGTATATTTTTCTTCTTGAAGATGGATGCAAACCCTTTTCATCCTCTGAAGGTTTTCTGAAGAATATTCTCCTTGGTGATGTCTGTGAACAGGATTAGGTAGAAACATACACAGACTTACTCATGATGGCCTTCTAAACATCCATCACGTTATAAGCATCGTCAGCCACAATACAGACACTACTTTAGAATTCACTCTCCTTTTAGGCTTTTATACATTCCCCAACTGACCTGTACCACGGTGTCTCTTCCCTGCACAGATCTAATTGTTAAAGGTGCTTTCACAAAGGTTTGATTCTCTCTATCAAAGTTTGATGCACTTGTAAGACTATAAGACCTTGCTAGTCAATTTCCTCTTGCAGGGATACCGTGTTACCTGTTGAAATGCAGGCTCTCAGAGAGGCTTGCTGTCTGCCCGGCAAATGCTGGACCATCTTAGTGACATAGAAAATTTGCTGCCAGTGTGCATTTTCAGTGCTTGACAGTAGCATCCTGAAGAATTAGGTTGCTCTTGCAAGAACATATCCATTGAACATTGCTTCTTCCACACAGGGTATATTTGGCTGTCAGAAGAGCTCACAGAAATGCATATATCATTTAGAGAATCATAAAACTTACAGAGCTTCCTCAAAACAACTGGTACCTTGAGAAGAAGAATAATTAACATTTGGAAGTTTGGGTGTATAATGTGCTTTCATTTACATTTAGTTTAATATCGTAAGGAAGTGCAGTGTAAATAATAAATAGATTTCTTATGCATTTATATTTTATTAGATGGGCTCCCATTTGATTATACAAATGAGATAAAACACAAAGAGACACATAGCTTAGAGGCTGGGCTCACCTGTACACGTTAGGAGGTTCGTGATGGCATTCCCTCATAGGTCCAATCCTGCTAATAACCCCTCACTGCTCAGCTTGGGCAGGTCACTTTTGTCCCAGAACATGAGACTCATGGGAGTTTAATTTGTTTTGTTATACATCAGTCAGTACAGCTAAAATAGTTTGACATTCAGATTTCAGAATACTGATTTCAAAATGCTTCTCTTGCTGTCCTGAAACATACTTGGTTTGTATCTTTGGGTGTCTCAAGATCACATGGCAAAAAACAGCTAGATGCCACCTTCTTATGCTATGAGTTTTACATTGCTTTTACTTTTCTCTGCTAGGAGCATGTTGAGAAAGTAGATCGCTGAGCTCCAGGTGTCTGATTTCTTCATGAGTAAATGAATGCTACTGGCAGGGTCTACTGACTCCCGGCCTGATAGGGAACATACTTTCCCCCCAAGCCTGGGCCAAGAGTCGACAAGAACAAGGCAAACCCAAGCCAAGCTGGTGCCCTGGCCCTCCCTTTCCGGGTCTATGACCGATCTCTAAAGGCAGAAGCCCATCTGGCTGAAAACTTGAGACATGGTCTGAGTGGTCTGTGGACCGAAAGAACTGCAGATAGATTGCTACTGTAGATAGATTCACCTAAACAGCTTCCTGTTGTCCCATTGTTTAGGTAAATCTATTTAACTGGCATTTGGAGGCTAAGTCTAGGTGAGTACTCTATGAATACTTGACCTAAAAAATGTCATTTACCATACAAAAGAAAGAAAAAGAATTCTATAATCTGACGAGATCGGGCGCATTCAGGTTGGTATGGCCGTAGACAAAATTCTATAATCTAACAATTTTAAGTTCGTAAGTTTTTAGGGGAGATTGTCAGGGAAATTTTTCTTTTCTTAAAACATTTTTGTATTTTTGTTAATGTCTGGAAAACCATATATCTCTAAACATATTCCTATTTCTAATGCATTATCCATCATTATACATATGGGGCATATTATTGGACCGACAGAAAAAAATAAACCCTGGGTGAGGATGAGAAGCAGCTGTGGTTAGTAGGAAAAATGCTGAACTTGTCATCGTAATACCTGGGTTTGATTTCTGCTCAGCCATTTATATTTATGGTGTCCTTAAACAAGTCACTTAACCACCCAGTCTCACTTATGAAATGGGAATGGCTGTGCCCATCACATAGTTAAGACAACTCTACAGTTATGTGGGGGACTTTTTCTTACAACGGGTGCTCACCAGGCATTAAGTATAACTGAAATTGCACTTAGAATTCACCCAAAAGCCAAGATATCTAAGAGTCCTTGCAGAATTCTGCAGATTTCCCCCCAGTTCCCACACATAGAAAGGCTCTAGCAGAATCTGGTGCATAATAGGTACTCTATTATAATAGTTCTTACCCATAATATAAAACTAATATTGACAACTACTTATGAATACTTAACGCAGGCATCTGTTCTAAGTGGGTTATTATTGTATTAACTCATTTAATCCTCACAACAACCTTCTGAGAGTATATTCCCATTTTACAGACGCAATAACTGAGGTTTAGAGTCTGTGTTCAGACTGCATGTTCTTAGCCAGCAGGCGATCATGCCTCTCTAATGTAAAAGGGAGGGAGTTCCCTGAGCCTCCAACAAATTTAAGAAAGGAAACAATGGTAGTAGATGAGAATGTCATGTCAAGTGACACATTTGTTCTTTCTGGATTGGCACTTTTCCCCACTTCCCATCAGCTGGAGATCTTCTTTATTTCAGCTTTGCATTAGCCATTCTAAACAGTTTTGAACTTGATGAATAACTTGGTTATCTGTTCCTGTTGCTAAATGTCTATGGTATTTGTGCTTGGCACCAAATTGTTCATTAATCCAAATACTTCAGCCTTCTGCTGGTGGAGAGAGAGACACAGATTCACTGTCAGTTCAAACAGTGGCCATTTGGTGGATAAATGGTTCCAAGCCGGTTCTTCTCCCAAGAACTTACTAGAATGGGGAGAGGTAAATGCTGTGTGGTCTGTTCTCCATTACAGGAACATGGTATGTCTTGTGTGTGGGTACCCGAAAGCTGCTTTAAAACTACAGGGGGTTACCAAATGTCTTTAAGGTGTGGTTTCAGGTATACCATAGTATTTTGGGGAGCTACTACTGAAGAATTTCATGCTGACACTAAATAAATATGTCATTCTTTGAATAACATTTCTTACTTGCTCAGCAACATTTTCACTTGGGGAATGTAGAATAGTTACAGATGAGGTTCCTCTGGGTCAAGTGTCGGCAAGGCCAGTGAGTTACAAAGCCAGCGGCAGTTCGCTGATCCTTAGAAACAGGGGGCTCTGGAGCTCAGAGACCCCGGGGGGCAGCCAGGCCATGATTCTGCAGATTGAGAAGCTGGGGGGTTAAAGATTAGACAAGACGTGGTCGGGCCGCACAGCTCTCTCTTTCCCCATATCCACTGCGGTGTCTTGAAATTCTCCATCTCAACACTGACAATTAAGCAGTTCATAAATGCTGTTGCTTTTGCACTGGGCATTGTAGGCAGAAGACTGTCCAAGCCTGTAGACCAGGTAGTAGGTGTGATTAGTAGGTCTTAGACAAGAGGTAGTAGTAGGTAGGTAGTAGGTAGGGTAGGTAGGTAGTAGGTCTTAGACAAGAGGTAGTAGTAGGTAGGTAGTAGGTAGGTAGGTAGGTAGGTAGTAGGTCTTAGACAAGAGTTTGAAGAGGAAAGTGGGGGAGAGACTTTCGTTACAAAGCTCCAGTTATACACCAGCTATGAGCCCAGTAGGAAGAAATGGGAGAAGTCGTGGAAAAAGAGACATGGCAGCTCCAGGAACTTTCTGAGAATCTTGGAAGGCAAGAAGGACAGATGTGAAAAGATGGAAGGAGGGGCATGGATCCCGATATCATGAAAAATGTCCCCAAAACTGCTGGCAGATCACTGGGAGGGCTCCCACCCAGCCTGCACTGAGGCTGGGGACAGAGAGCAAGGGAACACAAAAGGATGGGGTAGGGTTGATGGAGAGAAAACTGAGAACTCTGTGCCTGAGAAGGAGCTCCGTGCATGAGCTCATCGGAGGTGGCATGGCAGCCAGGAGTCACCCAGCTCTGCCTGCAACCCACCCTGTCACCAAGCCAGCTGGGTGACCTCCAGCAGGTTACTCACCTTCTGCAGTATAAGTTTGGGTAAATGTGAGTTGTCTGATTCCCAAATGAGAAGGCACAGAGTATGCGTCTTTAAAGTGGGAATCAAAGTCCAGGAAGAGGAGAGACGTCACTGTTTAAAGACACTTGGCATCCCCAACATGGACTGTTTTATTTTCAGTCTGTCTGTATATGCATGTGTACATCCCCTTTGGGTTGGTGAACTCGGCTCCTCTGACTACTTAGCTCCTGCCACGTTGGAGGGGCTCCTAGAACTATTTAACTCAGAGAGAAAATAAAGCAGGAAATACCCACTGAGGAGGGAGCAGTCAGAAGGTTGCTAATAGTTTTTGGTAAAATTATCAATAGATTAAATAGATAGATAAGATTGATTTTATATGTGCTTAATAGGCACATAGAAACATCTGGAAAGATGCACATGGGACTGTTAACAGTTATTGCCTCCAGGGACAGTCACTTGATTTATTTAATAGGAAATCGATTTTTTTGGCATGTGCATATTACTGTTTCAATTTTTAAAAAATAATTTTAATGTTAGATTGAAGGAAACTGAACGCCCAGAAAATTTGTTCTCCCAGCATTTTCTTTTCTTAGAAATCCCTTTTATGTCTTCCCAGCACAGCGAATACATCCATGCCTATCAGCAGGGATGTGCCTTGGAAGGTCCCGAGGGGGACACACCATGCAGATGTCCCAGGCCGGGCTGGTCCTCCAGGCCCTGAAAGCTCCCAGACTGTTGCTGAAAGTGGACTCATGAGCATGAACAGTAACCCACTGGGCAGTCTGATGTAGACTGTCCAAGAGGTAGAATCTTGACAAAGGTTGTTTCCAACAGTATGAGACTGATGCTAAAGGAGAAAAGCTCTGTGGGTAATGGGAGACGCCACCAAACCAAACTGCACACCAGGTACTAGTGACGTCACGCTTTGCTGTCACTGGTCCTATTTGCTAAAGAAGTTACCTACAGAGACCAAGTGTCAGGGTTGATTTTTTTGAGAGGTGTTGCCCCAGTTCTTTGGCTCCTGGCTTGGAAGAATCACAAGCCCAGTGGTACCTGGAAGTCGTGACAGACACAGTAAAAACTCACACAAGCAGCTTTTTGGAGAAGACGCTGGGGTCTTACCACAATTCTACTTTTATGTCTATACCTTACGATATGCTAAGTGGTGGATGGAATATTCATTACTTTCTTGAGAAAAGGGTGGAGAATTCTTAGAGCTAAGAGCCCTCCCCAATTTTATCCTTATAGGGTAACTTCCAGGGGTTGCATGATGATGGTAAAATGTCATGGCACTGATGGGTGTGATTTTTACTGTGCTAATGTATGTTAATGAGGAAAAGGTCACGTCTGGACATGAGCTCCTAGCTTCTGCGAATGCTCCTGGCCGGGAAAAGTCCCTAACCGTAAGTTCCTGCTGTTGCAGGTTAGGTTCTAAATGCTCATTGGCCGCCTTATTTTTGCCCCCTCCTCTGTTCCTGTGGTGAATGCTGCCCACCTGCACCTGCCCATCTCCAGAAGCTGCGCCAGCTTTGTAAAGCCCCCTGTTAATTTGCGGTAAGGGCATGGGCGGTAATCTTGGGGCTCCTGAGATGCCACATAAACACCCCTCTCATAGGACTCATCACACTGTGCTGAAATCCTTTGTCCTCACATCTGACTCCCCCACCAGGCTGCCCAGAGCCGGCCAGGACTATCCGCTGCTCATCTCAGAACTGCCCAAGACCCAGCTCAGAGCCTGTCCTAGAGCCGAGTGCTCAGTACTTGTTAAATGAGCAAAACAAAAAAACAATTAAGAAATAAAAAGGATTTGCCTTGTGCGGGAAAGGAAATGTTACAAATCAGATAACACACATTTAAAGACACGTCTAGGAGCAACTAAAATCTGCTAATGTGTTTTAAATTCATATGAAAGAATTCAAGTAGGCGGTGAGATACTCCATTTCTTAAAAGAGCTATTGGACTGTCAGGAAAATGTGTGGTTTAAAAAAAAAAACTATCAAAATACTGGAATAAGATGTATATGTTTTAATTACTAAGCAGCAGCGTCCCTCGTGGGGAGGGAGCGTGCACCAACACAAATGAAATAGCGTGTACACACAGAGAGAAAGGGAGCCCCGGATAATTAAGGATGGCAGTGACGTCCTGGTGTCTAGAATGTCCAGCTGTCCTTCCGCACGGTGCCTGTGTCCACGGGTGCACACACTGTGTCTCCCACCCACAGAGGGGGCCCACCCACCTAGGAAGGGTCATTTTTAATAGCTGCTTTGGTGGAATATACACTAAAAAGTACTATCATTAAGTACTCTTTAAAGTCCCAATTAGCTGGACGCAGCACAACATACTTTCTGAAAAGAGAACATGAAACCAGACCAATCTATTAGCATTCTTCGAGGAGGGAGATAGGGGCCTGGAGTCGAGGGAGAAACCCAGGGATGAATTATGTTTAGACTTTCAAAATTCCTGCTGATGAAGTTTCACCCCGAAGGTCATTTACAATAGTAAGTCGCTCCAGCACGGGGTGGGGGGAAATCGCCACCGCGGACCGGAATTATCCACAGACAGGAAACAAAAAATAGGATAAACAGGTACTTTTCTGGATGAAGAATTATTAACAGTGGGGATCCCCCAGGATTGTGGGTATGCCCAGATTTAGTTTACATTTACATGGATTATCAGAAGGAGAGGAAGCTCAGATGGTTCCAGGCCTTGGGATGAAATGAAGGCTCTGCAGAGATGGCAAACAAATGGTGATTAATTGCAGGATGAGCTTATGAGTGAGCAAGAAAATGCATATTAAGCTTTTGCAGGCACAAGTCTTTGTTAATGCATTTATGAGAACATAATCCAAATTACAAGAAAAGGGACTCTGTCCAGTCTGTTTATAGCCACAAAAGGGGATCCTGGGGGGTCTCTGCAAGACATTTGTTTACTAAAGGCCACTCAGGACCAAGTGTTGAGAAAATGCTAAAATGCTACCAGAAATGGTACTGGGAACCACGCCGAAAATAATATTCCACCTGGGCTATACCCAAACCAGGCCATTTTATTACCTTCCCCTTGAGAAAAATACCTCACAACTATTTAAGGGCGAGCAACATAGTCTCCAAGGGCACTTCACAAGAGGCTGTGCTCCTTTGTTCCCTAGGGCTCTAGTGCAGAAAGATGAAGCCAGAAAAGTGCTATGATCAAAGTCTATAAAACTTTGAAAGTTATGGAAAGAGGGAACAGGGACTGGTTCATCAAATCTGAGATGACCAGACCCCAGAGTAGCCCTTGAAGTTCAAAAGAGGAATTTGAGGGATAAATTAAAAATAAAGATTAATTCCCACCCTTGAGTTGTAAATTATTCCTCAAAACATGGTCTAGGCAAACATTTTTCGGGGGATAGGAGCACGGGAGGATGCTCAAGAACTTTTGCCAAACTCTTGACCAATAAACAAATGATGAATTGAGAGCCATTGGCTGCATATCCCTACACTTCCAAGGTTGGCAAAAATCCCCAGGACCAGTGTTGGATGATCATCAGCTTCCTCCATATTAGACAGGGTTCTGTTAGGACAAGTGAAAGAAATCTAAATCAAACTAGTTTCAGCAAAATAAGGAACTTCGTGGGCTCCCGTAGCTGGAACAAATACTAGTATAGCTCACAGGCGCTCAGTAAGAGCCACAGGGTGAGTCCCGTGCTGAAGAGTGGCTTGGAGAGGGTTAGCCCTGAAAATCCCCATCATTCCCCAGAAAGCTCGCCAGATAAAATACAACTTAACTGAAAACAGTATGACAGCTCTGCAAATTCACCCTCAACCCCCAGTACTCATAAACACTTCCCACCAGATTGCTACCCCTAAACCCGTCCTATGTTGGAGTCAGAGACCAGAACTGGAGCTTCCCCTATAGCAACAGTCTCAGGAAAGATTCTGATTGGTCTAGCTTGGGTCACATGCCAATCCCTGTTTTATTGAAAGTTATCTGTCTGTCTTGCTTTGACTTTAAGCCCAAGGGGCATAAACTGATTGACTTGATCTGGATGTTCTGTGTACCTCCCAGGAGGGAGGAGGGCATGGGCCTGAGATTGATGGAACTTAGAAACCCAGCTATTCCCCTACATATTAGGAGAGCACCTTAAAAATGCTGATGCCCAGGTTCTGCCCCCAGAGATGCAGATGTTTTGGAGGGGGCCTAGGCATCTGTATTATTTTTAGATCCCTACACTGGTCTCCCAAAAGAATAGCCTCCCCCCACCTCTTGAGGCCTTGGGTAGGGCTCCCAGGAGCCTCACAGGCTTTCTCCAGCTCTTGCTCTGTTTCTGCAGCTTCACCTCCTTCTCCTACAGCTGTACTCGTGCGTTTGCAGATCCTCAGGCAAGCCACACCTTGCACATGTTGTACTCGGTGCTCCTTCTACCTGGAGTTCGTTCTCTCCCTGGTCCTCCCTCCTTGACCACCATCTTCCCCAGCACACAGCACACTCCCGCACGGGGACAGCATCCCTCCGCTCCCTGCACCCCAGGCTGGGCTGGAGGCCCCTGGAGCCTATGTTCTATGTCTCCTCTGCCAGAGTCTGTGTAATGCTTTATTGAAAGTGATTGTTAAGTCATCTGTCTTGCCTTGACTTTAAGCCCCGTGGGGACTTGCTCACCATCATTGGAATGAGTGGCACACACAGCATGCCAAGCATGGGGTTTGCAGTGCTCAGCTCTGCATTTTTGAGCCAGTTATTGGGTGACTACTTCTGCTCGCTCAGCCTCAGTTTCCTCATCTGGAAAAGGAGGGTGATAATAGAACCTACTTTAGCTGAAGGTGTCTAGAAATGTACTTAGCCAGCACCCGACATGATATGAGAGCATATAAAAATATTAGCCATTATTTCAAAGGACACACTACCTTTTCAGTAAAGATCCTTTAGGACTCATCTTTTTCTGTTATCTATTTCTACCAGCAATTCAAAGACAGGGGCTGTCTTATTTATTTCTTTATCCCCCAAGGACTAGCATGCAGTACGTCCTGAATGGTATATTTATTAACTGATGACTCAGGCCCTAGATTTGGGAACATTCTGTTCTTACCCAGAAGCAGAAAAAGTTAGCGTCCTCCTCCTACCACTGCCCCTGGGAGGGCTTCAGCCTTCTGCAGAACCCTTCCTTTCAGAACCCCCCTGACCCCCACCAAACAGCCACCCGAGGAGTGGAGAGGGAGAGAAGGTGGCAGGGGTGGGGCACCAGCAGTGGGCCTCCACAGCCAGGGCTGAGGAAAGGAGCAGGAGCTATGCAGGAGAAGGTCTCTGCTCCGAGGCCTAGGCTGCAAGTTAGCGGAGAGAACATAAGTGGTCAGTCTCCATGGGGCAATTTCTTTGAAGTCACCTACACTTTGAGTTAAGTGAGTTTCTATGGCTAATGGAGTGCTGAGTTCTAAAACCCAACATTTTAAGAATTTCTGGCACCTGCAGAGAATTGAGAAGTTGTTAAAAAGTTGGTAGGTCTGGCTAATGTAGACAGATTTGGTCAGCACAACCCCATACTGCTCTAGCTGGGGCTAGATTTCTCATGATAGTCTAAACTGTGCGGTGGCCAAATCCCTGCTTTGAAGATGTCACACATTTCTCCTCATGAGAAAAAAGCCCTTTGCATCCTTTCCCAAATGACTTGCTCATGCCTTAAGACTTGGGTCTCCTCCGAAATGGCAGCCAGTCCCCTACCAGGACTCTGGGGACCTCCCATGGCCCAGTGTCTCTTCCAAATTGTATTCCGTTGCAGTCTTGGGGTGACAGTATTAGCCTGTCCCTTACAGATGAAAACACTGAGATGTAGAGGTTAAAAGTCCTGCTGCCAAAGGTCCACTCTTGGGCGAGGGAAGGGCCGGCCTGCTCTCAGGTCTTCTGCAGGCTGCACTTCTCTGCTGGATCCTGAGCAGAGCTGGTCTCTGACCAGCAGATGCTACGGCCAGCCATGATGGTGGTTCATTACTGTCCAGGCAGCTCGGAATGCTAATGATCCTGTCTCTCTCATTAGCAAGAGAACTAGAACTAGCTGGTGAAAGGCAGAATCCAGCAAATGGTGTTAATTGGTGGCTCTCAAAGGTGAAAAGGCCACTGGGTGCCCCTGCAGTCTGGCTCCCTGCCTGCTCAGTGTGCAGGGCAGCTACTGGAATGGGCTGCGATCCTGTGATTCTGCAGGGGGGGGTGGTCAGGTCAGACTCAGGTCGGGTTCAAGGGGTGGCCAAGGTTGAAAGGAAAACCACTTGAGACCTAGATTTTGAGATGGTAGGTTTTCACTGTAGCATTTTGCAAATCAGTACCTAAAACGAACCTCGGTTTGGGGGGACAATGATGAGACAGAGCCTGTTGATCCGAGACCTGCATACTGGAGGGAAATACTCTGGCACCCCAACTCTGAGGAACAGTTGAATCCATGGCATTTTGACCTAAGGAAACAGCAGCTTCCTGCTGCCCCATTGCACAGCACAGCGGGCTGGGCATTGGTCCCATTTCTTACCTGTTTCGTGGAAGCAGGATTCAGAAGTCTTGCTGCCCAGGTGGTGTCCTCACAATCCCTTTCCTCAGGGTTTGCCCCTTACTGCCCTCCCTTCCTGGCAGGCGGAGTCCTAAATGCCGGCTCAGCCTCGCAGCCTGTGTGGCCCTCAGCAAGTGAGGACTACGAAAGTGCTCAAGAGAAACATCTAAATTGGATAAAAACCCAGAATTTTTTTTCCCCAAAGAACCAGATGGGCAGGCTTGGGAGTAAGGGGTGGGGGGCGGGGGTAGAAATTGGTTGGACTAAAAACACTTGCTCTGGCCTATTTGCGTTTCATCCAAAAGATGTTTCTCAGGGGAAGCTGCCAGTCCCTGAAATATCACAGCAGCAGAAGAGCCGCAGGGCCTAGGGAACCTTGGGGAGGAGACGTTTTCTCCTAGAAAAGTAAGCGACCGAGTTAAGAATCGTCACCACCTTGAAGCCCTCTTAAGAGCGACACTGGGGGCCTTGCGGACAGCGACAGATGGCGGAGAGGGACCTGGGACCGCCGTAGCCACGTCTCCGGAGTGGCAGCTGTGCCCCGGGTGGCAGGGTCGGCCCGAGGAAGGCCTCAGGAAGCAGTGAGGTGCTTGGACGACCTAGGAGAGGCGACCGGAGCCCAGTCGGGATGGGCGGGCGGGAACCGCGAGGTGCGAGGTGCGTTAGTAGCTGAGATCCAGAGGGCCGTCCTGCCCAGACCCGGACAACTTGGAAGCGGATTTTTCAGCTTCCTGCACTGGGGACACATATGAGTGAGAAAAATGAGCCAGGGGGTGTCGGTGGTGGCTTGGGGACGGCTGTCTGGTTGGAAAGAAGGGCTGGGGCTCGTCTCCAAACAGTTTCTACTTGGATCGGACATTCGTGGAGAGGACTAAGGGGGCGCGCGGCCGCCCGTGTCCCTGCGGGGCTTGGCAACCGCGCGAGGGCCGTGGAGCTGGGGCGCGCCCTGCGCTCCCGCGCCACGGTTTCCCGAGGTCCCAGCGGCAAGCGCCGCAGCCGGCCCGCCTCGTCCCCGCCCGGCCGCCTCCCCCAGCGCCCCACCTCGCGCGCGGAGCTGAAACCCGAGCGTCAGGGGCGGGCCGCGCGGCGGCGGGGGCGCGGGGCGCCCTGACATTGGCGGGGAGCTGGGTGATGGATGGCGGGGGCGGGGCGCGGCGCGGCACGGGCGGGGACGGGGACGGGGAGCGCCGGGCGCCCGCGGCCGAGGTGGACCGAGCCTCCCGGCTCGCTGCTCCCGCCGGCGGAGCGAGGCTGCCCTTTCTCCGCAGCGTGATTTATTTTTTGTTTTCTTCTAAACTCTTCTTCCAGGGAGAGGCTAGTGGTAACAGGCCGAGCTGGATGGATGGGTATGGGGAGAGGGGCAGGACGTTCAGCCCTGGGATTCTGGCCGACCCTCGCCTTCCTTCTCTGCAGCTTCCCCGCAGGTAAGACACTGCCCCCTGGGCGGGGGACCGCCGGCCGGGCGCGGGCCACATTGGGCCACGAGTCCGCGAGTGAGTTGGGGCTCTAGTTGGTGCCTACCCCCTCCGGCCCCCACCTCCCATTTCCACGGGCCTTTGTTTCTCCCGCACCCCACCGAGGGCACTTTGGAGGCCCATGGGGACCCAGAGGGGGGACTCCGCCCGAGCTGCAATGAGAAGGAGCCGGGCGGGGAGGTCGCAAGGGCTGGGGTGCCTCTCTTCGCCTCCGTTTTTCTGAGAAAGGAGGTGTCGGGGACATGCCTCCTAGGGGCTCCGAGGAGGGGGAGAAAGGGAGGCACGCACTCGGTGTTGGGGGCACTTCTTCAGCTCCTTGCCCACCAGTTTGCAGACCTGCCCGGTGCCCAGGGGTGGAGCCGGGGGCGCCCCTGAGGTCCTAGCCGAGTCCCCGACCGTCCTCGCCCCGGAGACCTCGTCCTGTCCCACGCGCTTGTCCACGCGGAGAAACCCACGGACCCGACTCACATGAGCTCGTGTTGCTGTTTGATAACATTCGGCGTCGCCCCCTGTTTGTTTTCCTTGTGTCAGAAAGGGAGAGAATTTCAGAATTAAAGCTGAAAAAGCCCATCTGTTTCCAATGAATCCCCCATAGTTTTTCACAATGTTTTTGGCAGATTGCTGCTTTCAAATTCCTCCGAGCCCGGACCTCTTGTTTTTGTTGGGGGAAGGGAGACCAACTCCACAGAGAAGCATTTGTTCCTTCCCAAACGCTCCAGTTTCTTTACTTTTTTTTCCTTTCGGGGGGAGGGGGTAGGCACGAAACTTAAATCCCAGGCCTGTTTTCTTTATAATGTTTCGTAAAACTTTATTTCATTTTTGCCATATGCTACACACAGCCTGGAAACGCCAGTGAAACCCATTATACCCAGTTTTCTCTTGCAAAAAATACAGATAAACACAGCGTCATGGGCCAAACGGTCTCCCTGTGCAAGGCAGGATCTCCCAGCCATTTCCATTGTGTTGCGGGATTCAGAGGTGACTTTTTGCAAAATTAAGAGCTAGTTTTGCACGGAAGCCGGGCGCAGATCTGCAGCCCCCGCACATGGCTGAGCTTTGCAAGACAGGACTTGAGTTAGACTTGGATTGGGTTGTTTTGTTTTGCTCTTCAGCCAACTGGGTTTCAAGGAACTGGCAAAACTGGGTAGGTACGGCTTGGCCTGGCTGCGAATTGGGGCTCCTAGTAGGCGGACCATGCAGACTGTGAACTGCAGGGAGCAAGGGATCAGTTTACCATCTTGTCCCAGACCAGCTCTGGGCCCCCCAGCACCCACTTGGCCGAGTGCTGGCCAAGTGTGCTTCTGGCTCTTTCAGTAGCTGCGCGCCAGGGAGAGTCCCAGAGAGCCACAACCTGCTCTACATCCCTAGATTCTACTGAGCGGCTGGGCCAAGGAAAAGATTGGGGTGGGGGAGACAAGAAGAGGGCACACGGGGGCTGAGTGTCCCCAAAAAGCACTCGGCCCCAGGGCACCCTGGACCTGCAGTATCAAAACCTCCACAGGGGTCAAGCAGCAGGGTGTCCTCTCCTGGCCCCCATTCCTTTTAAAAGGCAGTTTCTCCACCTACTAAATAAAGAGTCTGGCTGAAAGGCTGATTTGGTTCTCTCCCAAGAATTAAAAAAATAATAAAAATCAGCCTCTTCTTTAAAAAGAAGTCCCCCTTTCGGAGGAGCAGGAGTTTGCAATTTGTGTTCATCTCGGTTTGGTCTAGATAAAGATCCAGCCCATTGGAAGTTTTATCAGATGGGTTGATAAATGGCTTTTGTCCCTTGGCTGCTGTGGGGGATGTGATCTCAGCTCAAAGCTGAAATTGAGAAGGGGGGCTTAGAGGCCCTTAAAACAACACCTTCCCGCTCTTAAAGCTGCAGCACTTGTTAACTTTTGGGGCTAGAGAGAGAGGAAAGGAAGGGCTGGCAGAAGCTCTCAGAGGTAGGGCCTGCAAGGGCTGGGTGGTGGTATTTTGTTGTTTCTCTATTCATATCTCTGTTTTAAAAACTTTATTTTAAAGTGTGCCAACATAGTTAGAGGAACGCCGGTGGATTATATAATTCACAGCCCAAATTCCATCACTTTTGTTTCCAAGAAGCCCATTCCTTATTGGCTTCAAAGCGGGTAACTCAAACCTGGCAGATAGAACAGATAGCTGCTCGACTGTCAGGCCATCTGGCTAAAGTTTCTTCTCATTTGAGCACTTGACAGCTGCATTTAGTCAAAATTGCCCACCTTACTGAAAACTGAGCTTCCAGTATCCCCAAACGAAATATCTTCTGGTCTCTGAAACTTGTGCACTCAAGACAGTTTCTGAGGGAATGAAATTGGGTGATTTCTGTGACAAAGAGACAGACTGTCACATTCTGTGATGCTTTGGTCCAGCAAAGGGGCTGCTTTGGAAAAAAGTCAGCAAACCTGCAGGTCTGGTGCAGAGCAGGTTAGGAGTCAGAGAAATAAAGAAAGCCCTGGCAAGTGCGAGGCCCCCAGACACGCTCAGGGCCCCGTGTACCTCGGCCTCTTGTGCTGGAGACAGGTGGAAACTGGCCGAGCAGCCGCGTGAAAGCCTAAGTTTGTTCAGGGCTAGCCAGCTTGACTGGCTGCCAGGCGTGAGCTGTGGGGGTGCAAATTGAACTGGACATAGCTATGTGAAGAGAGATGCCTTCGCCTCTGCCACACTGAGAGTGTTTGTGTGTTCCGGGAGTGTTTGCATTTACTTACTCATGCGGATGGCCGGCCTACTGTGTTCCTGACTCAGTGACAACTTTGGGGGCCCCCTGACCAAGGCGCTCAGGAAGACCACAGCCTGGTAACAAGAAAAGGCCTCTGCACTGTCACATGGGCTGGGAGGGTGTCTGCTTGGGTGACGCTGTGGGGACAGAGGACAGGCAGACAGTGGCCACATTTACCTAGGAAGGGGAGGCCAGAAAAGGCTTCTCAGAAGAGCATTCCACAAATAGCATCCTTTTCAAATCACAGTTAATGCATACTTTTTAAACTTTGAAGCCATCGTGACTTATTCAAACAGATTTCCAAGAGCATCACACCCAGGGCATGTTTCGGACGTGTTGACATGCTTCCTGTTCATGACGTATGGATCCTATACTCTAGCACAGTGTTTCTCAACGTGTGGTCCTAGACCAGCAGCATTAGCCTCCCCAAGTCCCCTGGGGACTTGTTAGAAATGCAAGTTCTGGGCCCACCCCAGACCTAGTGAAGCAGAGACCCTGGGGCTAGGGCCTTGCAGTCTGTGTTCTAACAAAAGTCCAGGGGATTCTGATGCATGCTCAAGTTTAAGGACTACTATTCCAAGAGCTATTACACTTTAGCCTCTCTTTATTCCTTCTTTCTTTCCCTTATACTTTCAAACTATAGCTGTTTTGGAAAAGTTAGTCCTCAGTGGGAAACTAAGGCTCGGGGAGACCAAGGCCTTCTGCAGTGTCCAGGCACATCTTTGTCGCTATAGAAATGAAAATATTTCTGTCAGAGCTGCTATTCAAAAATGTGTGAGCAAGTCAGCCTGCTTTCCACATCATTGCTGTCCCACTAGGACTTTATGTGCCAAAGGAAAGTGTCTTGGTCCTTTTGGGCTGCTATGACACGATGCCATAGGTGGGTGGCTGATAAGCAGCAGTTTATTGCTCACAGTTCTGGAGGCTGGAAAGTTCAAGGTTAAGGCACCGGCAGATTCAGTGTCTGGTGAGGACCTACTTCCTGGCCGTAGATGGCGCCTTCTCCCTCTGTGCTTGTGGCGCAAAAGGGCTGGGAGACTCTTTGGGGTCTCTTTTAAAAGGTCACTAATCCCATTCATGAAGACTCCACCCTTATGACCTAATTACCTCCCAGAGGCGCCCCCTTAATGCCATTGCATTGGGGGTTAGGTTTCAACATATGAATTTGGGAGGAGGGAGGATGCAAACATGCAGTCCATAGCAGAAAGAATGAAATGATGTCGAATTACAAGAACCAGACGGCCACAGAGCCAGCTAGCAGCTGGTGTGTGGACAGGGTCAACGGAGCAGAGCCTTGGCTCCCAGGGAGAGCGCACATGTAAAAGCCCGTAGACGGTTAGCCCCTTAGGCCTGGGAGGTGAGTTGGGGAGTAAGGGAAAGATCTCTGGTCTTCTGGTTTGAAGAAGGGAAACCTCTCTGCAAGGTTGGAGAAATCACTAGTGGTCACCCAGTGCTCAGAGGAGACGAGCCGGGGAGAGGTGACCCATGGGCACAGATAGGGCTGCTCTATGAGATGGGGAAGAGGAGGCCCTGGGACCTGTGCAGGTAAGAGGGTGGGGTGGCGACCAGTTACATGTTGCGGGAAATGTGGTTCCTGCTAAAGATTCTGTCTTGGGTGAGATGTGCAAGGCCTGGAACTGGGCAGAGCACTCCACTTTCGGTTTTGGTTGAGTAGCAGTGAGTGCCATGCTGTTTTGCTACTTGGCTAAAATTCAACCTCTCTAAAATTGAAGGCAATATTTCTTATAGGGTGACCAACTTATTCTAGTTTGCCCAGGACTTCCTAGTTTTAAAACTGAAAGCCTCATGTCGTGAGAAGCACCTTCAGACCTAGGCACACCAGCATGGTTGGTCACCCTCCTTTCATCCCCGCCTGTGCCCTGGACTCACACCTTGCCTGAGTCTGTTAGGGACACCACAGTCCTGGATATAATAAGGTGGGCCTCTCCATGCAGTCCAGTCACCTGGGGCTGGGCTCCTTCCTCCACCCTTTCCTGCCTGTTCCTGCTGCCATCTTGTCACTGTTGTAGCAGCTGACAGCCCTAGGACCTGCCCACCCTCCATGCTGCCAGATGGGTCACTCTAAAACTCCTGCTTAGGAACTCAGGGCTCTTTGTGGTCCCTTTGGAGTATCAAGAAGAGAAGACCCCTGACTCCTGGCCCCACACTCTTCCCAAGCCTCATTTCCACAGCTTTTGGCATGTCCCCAAGCCCTAGGTCACCCTTTGCCTCCCCATATACCATCTACCACACCTTGTTCAGGGCACCGCCCAGTTTGGAATGGAATGCCCACCACCCCGAGCTCAGGGTCTGGTGCAGACTCCAGTGCCCTGGGCACCTGTCACCTTGGCTGCTGACAGCTGAGCTTCCTCCTGGCCTTGTTGCCTCATGCATCTTGGGGTTTTTGTCCTCTTGCAAATTACCAGTTCTTTTTCTAAAAGCAGGAACCCCGTTTTCTGCTTCTATATACCCCTCTCTTCTCCACCCACCCCAAGCATACCCCATATAGTCCTGGGAAATTAGGGCCTTTGGGATTTTTGTGTTTCTGTTTGTTTTGGTTTTTGCTCAATGGAGAAAGACGACAGGGTTTTGGAGTTTTTTTCCCAGATACTCAAGTTTTTTTCCAAAATAATTTTTCTGGTTATAAAAACAATACTCATTTTTAAATCTGAAGGCCAAAAAGGATAAGAAAATAAAAATGACCCAAAGTCCAACCTCCCATAGACAGCCATCATCAATTAACATTTCACAAACATCCTTCAAGACATAATACCTTTATATTATCTCCAAAGTATGATTAATTGGAGGAGAATAATAATTTTTAAAGTTCTTCTATTGTTTGAGTGACCACAGTGTACCAGGCACTCTGCTAAATGTTTTAAGTATGTCCTTCAGAGGGTCAGAGAGATTTCCTGACATGACACACACAACTAGTTACATGGCAGAGCCAGAAGTAGAACCCAAACTCCTGCCCTTTTCCCATATACCAGCTTTTGGATAAACACAGTTATTAAATTTGCTGTGCAGGACTTAGACTTTGTGCTGTGTAGCATATAAGGCTTTGGAGGGAGGGGACAAGAAATAAACTGGGGATATGATTGGGTAGCGGAATGAGGGTGAGCACATCTTCCTTGGGTCTAGCACTTTTGCCTCCTCTGAATGGCCCTCTCTGCTCCCGTTCATCCCTGGCTTGGCATTCCAGAGAGGAAGATGCCACCCAGTCACAGGTCAGGAAGACGAGTTGGCAGGCCTGTCATTGTGCAGATTTTCCCAAGTCAGATTTATGTCCATTGGGTTTTGCTTATTTATTCATTTAGAGCACCATTTTGCCCAAGCAGTCAGAATATCCATGCCCAGTGGGTGATGCCTCTGCCCCCAGGTCCCTGAGAAAGGAGCCCATTATTACTCCCTGTGCTAAGGAATGCCCTGTGAACACAGACGCGCACATGTGTGTGCCAGCCGGGCATGTGCCCAGCTGGCGTGCATTGGCCCTTCCCCTGCAGGAGGAAGGTGGGGGAGGAAGGCCTGCCTGTGGATGGTGGTAAGGGAGAAAAGCCACTTCAAACACATTTCGACCCATGGCTGAGCAGATGAGCCCAGGGCAGGGCCAGGATGGAAAATGATCTCTCCAGCCAGCCCTAGACTCAAGAAAAGGGGTTATGCCTCAAAGCAGGGAGACCAGATTATTCACTTGCAAGTTTCGTTTACATCTGAAAAGTTATGTAGCCACCCTTTGGAGTAGCTTAGTTTTCTGTCCTGAGACAGGAGGGTGCTGGCATGGAGTCCCGTGCCCGGCCCAGCCCTGGCCTGCCATGGGCCCCTCTGCCCCAGAGACGCTCCCAGCCCCCTGACAGACATGCTGCTGTGACCTCGGGCCTGGGGAGGGACACGTGTACTGAAACCATCCTGCCTGCCCATGATCCGGCTGTGCAGGGCCCCAGAGGGACCTGGGGGCGGGCAGTTTGGAAAGCTGAGGTGTGCCCTTTTCCTTGGCACTCAGCGTGGTTTCTTGCAGCGACTTGGCATGTGTGGAGGTTCAGGCGGAGCAGCCCTGGCCGGGTGCGAGAGGGGCAGTGCCTCCTGCCTCGGCTCCGTGAGTGGCATTCAGCCACCTCTGCCCACGCTCGCTCAGTTAACCCTCCACGACCCCAGCTCTCCAGCCTACTCCTAGGTCAGCTGAGGTTCCCTGAGAAGCTGCTTCTTGCCTCGCTCTTTTTCCTGTAGGCCAGTTCCTGGAGGAAGCCTCCTAGAAAATTCCCAGTGGAGTCAAGGGCTGGAAGACACATTGGAGTCATGGGTTAGGTCAGTGCCCTGGGACATCTTTAGGCCAGGCTGGGGGAGGAGCGCCTCTTTGGAAGAGTGGTACGTTCTGGCTGCTTGTAGGTTAAGTAAGGCAGGGTCTGCTGCACCTGGCGGAAAATCCAGCCACTCACCTGGGTGTGTTCCTTTTGGTACCTGATGCCAGGCACCTGGATATTTATGCCAGGATGATCGAGTGAAATTCCTACAGGAGCGACACAAGCGGGCAGCCTCAGGCACTTCTCAAGGGGACTCCAGAATACTTCCCGGGCCAGGGTTTGCCGAAATCAGTGCTAAGGACGCCGCACTGAGAGGGGCTGCACCGTGGGTCTCACACTGGGGTGAGCTAGTTGGCCCCTGGCTCAGTATTCCCTCCCCAACCTCCTTCGGGACCCGGGACATGGCATGTCGCTTAGGCGAGGCCTCAGTCTGTTGCCCAGGCTAGGTGGGTGGTGAGGACGGGGCCATGGGAGGTCTCAGGCTTGAAGGTTGGCATCTCCACAGGGGCTGGCAGTGATTTCCCTTTTAAGCCACTCTCCTCCCTTCCCTCTACCGACTCTGTCCTAAATGCGGCCACCACCTCTTCAGTTACACTGATTCCTAAAATAGCGAGTGTCCTGACCGTGCCCTGGATGCTTGCTGGAAATTGTTCAGGGGCTCCCCACGATCCACTGCATAAAGGCTGAACATAGGCTCACATACCTGTCAGGGTCCAGTCGGGAAAACAAAACCCACCGGGGAGTTTCCGCGGAGGGAACTTGGTATCGAGAACCGTTAGGTGGACGTGGGCAGACTGAAAGGACAAAGCGGGACCACCGAGGCACACGGAGAGTTGCAGGATGCAGCTGCCTCCCCTGCGGCCAAATGAGACAACAAGAAGACAAGCTTGCAGGAAGGACCCCCACTCTGTTGGGGCCCCCATTCTCTGAGGAGGGGACGCTGCCTGGCTGGTCACATTGTGCCTAGATGCTGGAGGTTGTCAGGGGAGAAGGGCCATTGCTAAGCAGTGCTGGGAGAAGCAGCCCTGGGCAGGTTAACCCGTCTCCAGCCTCCAGCCTGCCCTTCTCCAACTAGTGCCCCCTTGTGGCGGAATCTAACAGAGCACGGTGACAAAAGAGATGGGGTTTGCCTTCTCTGCCTAGCAGAGCAAAGGACAGTGATTTGAAGCTGAGCCACATTTCCTTCATAGCAGGCACAGCTGGCACTCCAGGTTTTCGTGTCTGGCCCCAGACTCCTGGCTACACTCTGACCAGCCAGCATGTCACCTCCTGCCAAGCTCCGTTGTTCTAGAGGCCCCCCGTTTCTGGAAGTTTGCCCTGCACCACTGGGCAAATTCAAGACCCCCTCGAAATGCGGCTTCCCTGATCACTGTCTCCTGCTTCCATTCTTAAATCTTTGTTGTTCAGTGTTCAGATGAAACATGTTTGCTTTGCATTCTAGAAGTTTATGTGGCTGACCCTACCTGAGCACGGAGACTGACTGGGGCTTGTTCCAGCAACCGCATTAATCACAGTAGGGTCCAGCACATAGTAGGGTCCAGAACTTTCAGTGAGTAGGTGAATTCAGGCAGTTACTATGCAAGCCACGGAGTTAGACAAAGACATCTTGACCCTGGAGCTTGTGTTCAAAATGAGCCTTACTCCTTTAAGAGAGGGCAGGTTTTTCCCTCTCCCGGCTCCCCTCACCCCTCCTACACAGCAACTGAAACCTGATCTAATCCCTTTGCACGCCGGTAATTTATTGGTCTATTGGGCTTTTCTTGGTGGCAAATTGCATTGTCTTTATTCCTGGGTTCAGACTCGGGAGCAGCTCACCGCATTCCTAAGACTCCTTTCTCAGGGTCGATCCTTCACACCCCCTTGTGCACAGCAAAATAAGTCTTATTGGGCTTCTTTGTTATGCAAACAGGGCGGTAATAATCAGGCTATTATTCTGAAAGATTGGGCTTGATTAACAGTTCAAAGGAGGTCTCTGAAAGCAGCTAATGCCACACTGGTGCATAAATATTTTCATCCCGCCTGGGTTGGTTCAGCTGGAGCTCCAAGCTCCCCGCCCTGTCTTTCTGATTCTGAGAGGCACTGGGTTGCTATTGAAAGGAAGAGAATTAAGTCAGACAAGCTGTGTGTGTGGCTGTGATTTTTTTTCCTCTCTGCCATGTCTCAGCCCATGAGGAGGGCAGTCTGGAGCCCTCCTCCCCAAACAGTGAAATGTTATCTACGCGCCTTACTTATGTGGGCTGCGGGGCCAGTACATCCCCAGCCCAGGGCACTGGAGGCCCCACGCTTCTGCCAGAGTCGGGAGAAAAGGCATCAAATCTGAGATGCTCTGAGTGTGGAGCATGGGGGCAGGGAGTGCCAGAACAAAAATGAGGGGCCCCTGCCATGGGAGAGTCACAGGCAAGTGGGGAAGATGAATGTCAGCAGCCACCTCCTAGAGGAAGCTGAGCTGGACGGGTGTCAGTGGATGACACGATCTCTGGTGAGGCCCACGGAGAGCAGAGAGGAGCCGCTGCTGTAGAGAACAGTGGGGGCCCAGGGAAGTCCCAGGGAGGCAGATGTGGTCCACAGCTGGAGCTGTCCAGAGCAGGAGGGGCCAGGCGCTACCAGGAGATTTCCTGCCCCTGGAAACTGGTAGCCCCTGGCTCCCAAATTCTAAAATTCCATGGCTTGCCTTGAAAAGCCATCCTTTGGTCACAAGGTGATCATTAGGGCTCCTGATAAAGTAGATTGCATGGAGAAGCAGCAAGCTCTGCCCCTCACTGCATGAGCCAGGAGCAGATGGGTCAGACGGTTGCCTGGGGTCCCAGCCTGGGCACCAAGGGCCCATGCCACCCCCGTTAGGTCTGGGAGCCCACCCTGTCCTGTAGGCATTGCCTGGGCCCCTCCCTTGAGCCAAGTTTCCCAGCTCATGGGACTCTGGGACATGCAGCAGGGCTTCCTGTTGGTGAGTCGGGCAGGGCCCGGCCCTGACTCTACAGGCTTCTAGACGCTCCTGTGTGTCCCACACTAGCTAATCCTGAAAGTTCCAGTCCTCGAGAGGCCTGGGTTAAAACAAAACATGCAGTGCACATAATGCCTCGTGATGTGCTTCTACGGGATGCAAAGCTCCGTTTCTGTGTCTCTGCGAGGTGGAGCCCCCAGTGGCAAAGTTTAACAGAGGCCCAAGAGCGGCCCCTGCCCTAGAACACACTCAGCAGCTTAGGAAGAAACGAAAGCTCAGGAAAACTTCCCTTCTGATCAGCTCCTTTAATCCCCAGCTCCGTGCGCATCAGCTGCCTTGGATCCATCCAGAGGTGGCTGCAGGGCCAAATGGGGCCTCTTTCTGGGGTGCGGTACCCAGGGGATCACACGGCTTGCACCCCACGGGGCAGCGGGCTCTGGAAAGCTGGTTTCCTCTTCCGCTTGCCTGCGTTGCTGGAAGATCTGTTTCACACTGTCACACTGTCCTCTCTTCCCTTCTTCCCTTGGACACTCAGCATCAGAAGAGGTTTACTGCCTGGAATTCAGGACTCGCGCTTCTTTTTTTTAAAGATATGGCACGTGAAAATCAGCCCCTCTGGGATCTCTTTGGCAGGTGACGCCATAGCTTTTGCCTTTGATGCTGGGCTGGGTTACATCAGGTCCCTGACCTCTGGCTGGGGGAGGCGGGGCCTGCGGACGGTGATTTAGTGCGGTGGACGCAGGGCGGTTGGATGACCGGGGCTGGGGGCTCCAGCCCTGGCATCCCTGAAGCACCTCCCCTGGGAAATGACGCCCCGTCACGTTCACTTTGGGACGGTGGGTTCTAGAGCTGCGTTGCCCGCCTAGAGAGATGGCAGAGACAACAGCACCCTGGATTCTGGTCCCGGCTTGTCAGCGTCCGAGGCCTTTTGCAAGCCATTCCGCTGCCGACGGCTTCCACTGCTCCATCGATGATGGGAGCGCCTGGCTTCCTCTGAAGCTCAGGAAGGTTTGGGAGGCTGGCTCCGAGTCGCCTGAGAGTTTGGGGCAGCTGGGGAGACCCAAGAAGTCAGGGATGGGTCAGCTGGCAGCAGCACCTGGTCCTGGCAGGCCCCCACGGCCTTTCTGCAGAGAGCGCTCAGGATCCGTCTGGCTTGTGGCCACTGCCGTGGGAACGGGGCTGCGTCGGAACTGGGTGTGGGAAGAGAAACTGCATCGTGCTTTTGGGCCTTGGGGGAGCCGGGTGGGTCTCAGTTGGTGTCCAGAGGAGTGACTTGTGGCCACTGCGCTTTGCAAAGCATAGAAGGGGCCCCAAGGCCAGCGCATCGGAGCCCGTGACAAGGGCAGCTCCAGCCCCTGAGGCCCTGTGTTTGCGTCTGTAAAATGAAGGTAAAAATTCCTGCCCTCTCCTCAGGGACATAGTGAGGATCCAACAGGGAAGCAGTTTGTCCCCTGCACAGCCAGGGGAGTGCAGGGCATTATTGTCATTATTTCCTCTTTGAGGCCGGGCCAGGCCCATGTGCCTTCCTCCCTGCTGCCCGCTCCCCCACGGCCACGTCCCAGTGCAGTCCTGGGCACACAGCCCCTCCCCCAAGGAGCACCCTCAAGGATGGAACTCTGGTCTTTGTTCCTCTTGGTGGCCCCACAGCACCTGGGCGCTGCGTGGCAGAGTGTGTAGAAATACAAAAGCTACGAGGGAGGAGGGGCAGGCAGCCTGGGGGCTGAGCTGCGGTTTGCGTCCTGCTTCCTGCAGCACCTGGGAGGGGAGCTCTTTACTGTCTCTAGACCTCAGTTTGCCAATCTATTAAATGGGCATAATAGATAAGTCCGGGGGCTGTCATAAGGGTTAAAGGAGACATATGTACGATGTCTGGCACAAAGTAAATGCTCAGTGCACATCAGCCGTTAGTTGAGTGTCGGCCTTCCCCATAAACTGTTTTTTAACAAAACAGAGTCAACACAAAACTGACTTTCAGGGCGCTTCCTTCCTGAGTCTTCCAAGTTTTGCTCACATCAATGCCTCTCGTCCACTTAACACCCCGTGGCGAGGTGCCCCCGTGTCCCCATGTTGCAGAGGTCAGGGATTCACCCGAGGTTGCACAGTGTGGAGTGGCAGAGCTGGAGCTGACCTCAGCCCGGCCCCACCCCTGCCTCCCACTGGGAGGTCTTGCCCGGACACAGAATCTGCCGCCTGCTGCTTGTGGACACTGAATTCTCCCCAGTTCTCTCTGGGTGGCAAATGCAAGTATCCTCATTTTTCTTTCTCACGTGGAACCCAAGTTCTGTTCATTTGTTCATTAACAAGGACAATGGCAAACTTGTTGAAATTGTGCTTCCGACTGCACCATCTCCCAGGAAACGTCTGGACGGAGGAGGTGTTTTAGGGCGCCGTGACACTTAGGGAAGGAAGGGGTTGTGATGGGCAGGAATCAGGGTGCCCTGGGTCGGGAGGAAGGACGTGGGTACCAGGTCCTCCGGGTGGGAGAGTGGGGTCCCCAGGCAGAGGGACGAGAGCTTGCTTTGCCACCTCTGTAACCCCCCTGCCTCTGAGAAGCAGGGCAGGGGGTCAAGGTCTGTCCCAGGCCCTGGCAACCTCTGGGCAAAAACAGGTCCTTGTCACGAGATGGGAAAGTGGACTGGGTGAACTGAGTCAACTTGGTCCTTTGGCCTCTGGCCAAACAGTTGTCTCCACTGACACTGGCGGCTTCTGAAGAGGGTCCTGGGAGCGCCCAGGAAGGAGAGGGGCGAGGCTTCCCCCTCTGCCTTAGGCAGCTCGGGCTGCCAGTACCACATACTGGGAGGCTACGCAACAGATGTTTATTTTATCAAGTGCTGCAGGTTGGAAGTCTGAGATCAGGGTGCGCATGGCTGGGTTCTAGTGAGGGCCCTCCTGGCTGTCCCTATGTCCTCACATGGCAGGGGGAGAGAGCACAAGCTCTCAGGTGTTTCCTCTTCTAAGGCCACTGACCCCATCATGGGGCTCTGCCTCATCTTAAAGCTAGGGGCCTCCTGGAGGCCCCGCCTCCAAATAGCATCACACTGGAGGTTAGGACTTCAGCCTGTGAATTTAAGGAGACAAAATTCGGTCCGTAGCACTCTCCCTAGTGGGGAGTGAGGCGGTGAGGTGAGCCACCCCAGCCAGGGCCCATGGAGGTGTGGCCCCCAGACAGGCCTGGTCCTGGACTGATCCCCGGGGGCCTGGGGTGCGGCTGGTCAGCAGATGGGAGGAGCTGCCCAGAGTGGGGTGAGCGCAACCGCTGAGCCTGGGAGGGCCGGCCTGGCTGGAGCTTCACCCTCCCCCGCCCATGACATCTAACCTCTGACCTCACAGGGTTGTGGGCACTGTCCCCCTCTGAGGCCTGTGTCAGGGCCCCTGCTTGCTGAGTGCCCACTGGGCTCCAGGCATGCCCTGTACGTCCCTCGTCTAACCCGCAGCAACGCTGTAAGGCCGGTGCTGTCTCTGCTTCACTATTAAGGAAACTGAGGCAGAGTCAAGCTCCCACAACTACTAACTAGTAAGGGGACAGAGTGAGACTTTGAACCAGACACGCTCCCTCCAGTGCCTGCTCTGCCACCACTCCGGGGTCCTGGAGCCTGCCAAGGAGTGGGGGGGCGGAACCTGGCTCCTGGGTGTAGGGGCCAGAGAGTGACCTCTGCTGCCACCGGTGTGTGGCAGGTGGACAGCCACACCTGTTGGAGGGTGGCCTTGTTCTTGTGGGTGGGTGGGGTAGGGGGCAAATGCAGGTGACCTCGTGGAACAGAGAGGTGAGTGGGCCTGTGTCCGAGGGGCTCCTTGGCTGCTCTGCAGATAAGGCAGCCGCGTCCCTGCTGTGTTTGCTCCTGGGGAGAGCTGTCTCTCCTCACTGCCCCTCTGCCTGCGGCCCCCTCCTCCTCTGACCTTGCCCCCAGCCCCCTCCCCACCCCAGAGGGAATGTCCCATTCGCATACCACAAACTGACTGAGGTTCTAACTTGGCCCCTTGGGACTGTTGAAAAGAAAGTGAGCTGACTCTGAAGCTTGCTGCTCAAAGTGTGGACTGGGGGCTCCCCAGAGCGTGATGGAAACGCAGCTGCCCAGGCCTGCCGAGCCTGCCGGGCACATCCCAGGCAACTTGTGCACACAGCAGCATTTGAGAAGCGCCATTCCTAACGGTGTTAGGGGCCTTCTCTGGGGTGGGCAGACCCCATCCAATGACCCCAGAGAATGGGAGGGACTCCTGGCCCCTGCAGGGGCTTGTGGGTGGGAATTGTGTCATGAACTCCAGACACAACTGAGCGTCCTGTACCTGGGACGCTGCTCTGAGACCACTTTTCAAGGCTGTACAGGTAGCAGATCCCGATCGCCAAGGTGATCCCCTTAAAATTCCAGAACCTGTGCGTTGCCCATCTGGAGGGTAGACCTGCAAATGCCATCAGCAGTGGGATACCAAATGTCCCACGTTATCTGTGTGCAACTGGTCCTGCCCACCCTGGGAAGCGGCCCGGCACCCGTCTGCAGGAGCAAGGCCGTGGAGAGCGCGTGCACCACAGGCCTCCCCGCGGTGGTGGGGGTCGGCAGTGTCATGGGAGGGGCCTCCAAGAGAGGCTGGAGCCCACCCGTGGTGGAGTCTGCGGTGCGCTGCCCTGCTGGGGCAATGGCGAATGCCTTCATGAGATTGTCCGATGGCATGTAGCTGCCAAGGGCATGGGCTCTTGGGTCTGGATTTGAATGCTGCCTTGACTCCTTCCACCAAGCGAGACCTGGTCAAGACTCAGCCTCGCCAAGCCCGGCCCTGCTCTGAGAGGTGGGGATGGCGGGAGTGCCGGGAGGACCGAATGAGGTGAGGCCGCACCACCGTCTGCAGACTGTGCCCGGGACAGCCAAGTTAGCTGTCGCTTCACAGTCCCTGCTGTCCTCGGAGTCCGAGGCCGGCACGGCTCCTGCTCATGTTGCGGTGGGTCCCGTCGTAAGGGGACAGGCGGAGTCCTTTCTCCCTTGGTGGCAGTGAGGGCAGGAGGCCTGCGTCCCTTCCTGGCGATTTTCTCTGATGTCCGCCCGCATCTGCATAGCTGTGAAAGGGCAGAAGCGGGGATGAATGAGGCTGCTGTGTCCCTCCGAGGGGCTTGTTCTGCACAGCAGCCCCGCCCCACACCCACCCCTCTCACCTCACCTCCACCTCGAGGGGCTTTACTGGGGGGCGGCCTTCTCCCACACGGGCCACACTCACATTTCGCAGCCCACAGGGAGGTTGGGCCCTGGGGCATCTCCTACAGGGGGGGAGACGTGGAGACAGCAGGGCATGAGGGTCTCCCAGCCGCCCTGCAGGGAGCACACCTGTGTGGGGGGAACCCGTGCGGGGGTCTCACCGCTGCTCCCCACGCGGCCGCCGTAGCACCCTCCCCAGCAAGCCCCCCCCCCGTTACTTACCTAACCCGACTCTTTAAGTCAGCATGCTTCTTCCATTAAACAAAACTAGTGAAAAATCTGTAGCTCTTTCATTAAATGTTTTTTTCCTAATATACATTTAAATAAAAATATGAATTCTCAAATTAAAAAAATGTTCATTCAGATACCACTTGAAACGACCGTGTTTACCGGCAGCGTTATGAACACAGGTCACATTAGGGGAAAAGCCTGACTCTCAGGATGAGCGCCCCAGTGCGCAGGCGTGTGACCCGGGCGGGTGACTTACGGGAGAACGGTGCCCCCCCCCCTGCAGACCGGGAGGTTTCCATGAGCGCGATCGCCCAGGCGCAGACGGCGCGGTGGAGACGGGGTGGGTGTGTGCTCTCGCGTCCTCTCCTTAGCCTGCCCTCAAACGTTAATATTTCTCTGCCTGGTTTTGTACACAACTTGGTTCTGTCGATGAAACCAACACCAGAGAAGCAAACTGACTTTTCAAAGGTCCCAAGACAAGCTAGAGGCCCAGACAGAAGTGGCTGGAGCTACGGGCCCTTCCGCTCTGACGACCACCCCAGCCAGCGCTGGGCTGCAACCCGGTGGCCGGGCCCCCCAGCTGGCCCGCCGGCCCCTTTCTCCTGGAGCCTGCATAGAAACTTCCATCCTGCTGCAGGTCTGCGTGCCTGGCCTCTTGTGGCTATTATGGGCTGTGCAGAGGAATCTGGAAGGCCAGAAAAGGGCAGGTTCCATGTGTGCAGGTACAAGATTCAGGTGTATTAAAGCCATGGTTCTCAGGTGTGGTCACTTTGGCTGATTATCACTAAGGTCTCAAAGCTTGTGAGTGCTTTTTTTGTAAAAAAGAGGAATTAGGGCAGGTCTAAGTTTACCACTCTCAGTTGCTTCCTGACTTGCTTTCCTGAGCAGGATAGAGAGGGATGGAGCTACTCTGCCCACGAGGGAAGCCAGGTCCTCTGTCACAAGGGCTAATCTGATCATCATACCCGGCAACATTCACGGAGCTCTGGCTGTGTGCTGGCACTGGGCTGGGTCCTCTCCATGTGATAAATCATTTAACACTCTCAGTGACCTCACACGGTAGCTCATATTATCATCCCATCTTCCAGATGAGTATGAGGCACAGAGAAGTTAAGTAGTTTGCCCAAGGTCACACAGTGGCAGAGCTAGGGACAAATATTTAATAGTGGGGCTTAATTCCCTGCCAGATTTCTGTTTCTTTTGCCAGAATTCTTGAGGATGGTCGTGAAAGTCTAAATAAATGTCAACAGCACAAGGGTGGCCTGTCAGCTCCCTTAGTCCTGTTGCCCAGAAACAGTGGCCGCTCTTCTTCTTAGCAGGCTGGGCCCTGTGAGAGGGGCCCTGTCGACCCTTTCAGCGTGCCGGTCTGCTCGCCTGGCCACGTGGGGCCATGATGGGCAGAAGAATCCAGAAAGCCAGATGGGGCAGGTTCCACCTGCAGGAAATTCTTCTCCTTTTTCATCATCTCTGCAGACACGCGGCACGGGGGGCGCTGTCCCATGTCCCAGATGAGGTGTCCTTGTGTGACGCCCACCTGTTCCCTCGCCCACAGAGGGTGGCAGAGGCCGGGGTCGCTGGGCCCTGACACGTCTGTTCCTTTCCCCACAGCCAGCTCCCCGTGCAAGATCCTCAAGTGCAACTCTGAGTTCTGGAGCGCCACGTCCGGCAGCCACGCCCCAGCCTCGGACGCCGCCCCCGAGTTCTGCGCTGCCCTGCGCACCTACGCCCTGTGCACGCGGCGGACGGCCCGCACCTGCCGGGGCGACCTGGCCTACCACTCGGCCGTCCATGGCATAGAGGACCTCATGAGCCAGCACAACTGCTCCAAGGATGGCCCCACCTCGCAGCCGCGCCTGCGCGTGCTCCCGCCGGCCGGGGACAGCCAGGAGCGCTCGGACAGCCCCGAGATCTGCCATTACGAGAAGAGCTTCCATAAGCACGCAGCCACCCCCAACTACACACACTGCGGCCTCTTCGGGGACCCGCACCTCAGGACTTTCACAGACCGCTTCCAGACCTGCAAGGTGCAGGGTGCCTGGCCGCTCATCGACAATAATTACCTGAACGTGCAGGTCACCAACACACCTGTGCTGCCCGGCTCAGCCGCCACCGCCACCAGCAAGGTAAGCGGGAGGGGAGGCTGCAGGGCATAGCCTTGCCCTTTGTCTCTTTGCCCCACATGGGCACTGAGGCAGAGAGGGCCTGGTGTCTGGGAATGGGGCAGATGGGGCAGAGTGAGGACACAGAAGCATCTTCACTGAGCACCCCCAGGGGACACCTGAGAGGCCTCTCTCCTTCCTCGGGCCAGCCCTGCCTAGTCGGCATGGCTCCATTTGACAGACCGGGAGCCTGAGACTCCAGGGGCAGAGTGACATCCCCACCCAAAATGCTGGGACACCGAGCAACGATTTGACCTGGGCCCAGGTGACTGCAGAACCCGGCATGTTCTTAACTGCCCCATGAGGCCACTGAGAGCCACTCATTTTCTGGCTCAAAGAGGCCTCAGTGTCTGGGGAGCAGGACTCAAATCCTGCTCACAGGGCTGCAGCCAGAGGCAGCCACTACATGGCTAGTCACCCAGGCAGAGGGACACTCCCGTTCACCCCAGATTCCCCCTCCCCTACCCACTATGGGGAGGGTTCTGGGGCCTCATGTTCAGACTCAGCCAGAGAGGGCAGGGCCCTGGCTGGGAGGGGGGTTGATGGCTCTCAGAGTCCAGCAGTGGGGACCCGTCTGTCCTCCGCAGTGCCCAGACCCCCGGTGCCCTCCCAGGGGCCCCCGCACGGCGAGGCGGCAGTGGGTCTGTGTTCCTGGGAAGGGCCCGTCAGAAGGCTGCCAGGCTGGCCCGCGAGGGCGTTTCTCTGTTCCTTTCTGCCCCTCCACACCTTAGAGGAGGACACAGTGAGGTGACCTGGCAGCCAGGGAAATGCTACATCCCCGCCACTTCCCTCTGCTCCTGCGGCCGTTGCCTGTCCCGGGGTCTCTTCCTGGGCCCTTGGCTGGGAAGGAAACAAGTACATCGTCAGCCCATGGATGCCTGAGCAGACCCTGGGCGCCAGGCCGTGATGACTAATGGGCAGAAGACTTTTCCACCCTGTCCTCTCCCGGCCCTCTGCAGACTCGGGGGCCCACCTCGAGGACAGCCCCCTCCCCTGTGGTCCCTCCACCTTCCATCACCCTCCCTCCCTGCAGCCAAGATAAATGAGTGCCAGGAGCCCGAGTCTATGGCTTCTAAGTCTGGCCACCAACATACTGTGGAGGGGACCTGGCCTCCCTGTCCCATCCTGCAGGCTCCTGAGTGCTGGCAGGGGTGCACAGGGAGGTCAGAGGGCGTGAGAGGGACGTGGACCCCAGGCGGCCTGTTCCTCCTGACTCAGGATGGTGTAAGCACTGAATGTGACAACATTGTGGTTTGTGACCAGGGAGCTGGGCTGCTGCCCCACCGCCCAGAGTGACGGTATAGGAGCCCTCAGGTGGGCTGCAGGCTCGGGCAGTGTGCCTGGGCCCAACACCTGCACACCACCCTCAGGCACACTGGGACCTTGAGCACAGTGATGTTGTCCACAGGCCAAATGGGTTAATCATTCATTCATTCATTCCTGTGTTTCATTCATTCACTTGACCCACATTTTTCAAAGGCCTGCTCTAATCCGTGATGCTGGGCTCTGTGGACAGAAGAACTGCCTGAGTAGAAAGGGGAGAACCTCCCTTCCCATCCCAGCATAGAAGTTTCTAGAAAGATGTGAGGCTGTATAGCAGAGTGTCACCAACACAGTCCCTTCTGCTGCAACCAAGAGCTATCTTTGCTCTCAGCAGGCTGAGAGCCCAGCGGCCCCATCGGCCAGGCTCTGCTCAAGGCCACATCGTGACCGTGTCAGTGTCTATGGCCAGGCCAGCCTCAGAGCTCAGGCCAGACTGGGGGCCTTGTTGTCCCCTGGTAAGAACCATCGGTGGCTGGTTTTGGGCACCTTCCACCTGCCTTGCCTGTCTTTTAAGCCTCCGTTACTGGAGTGTCTTCATTCGCTCATTGATTCAGCAAACGTTCGCCAGCCACGTCTCGGGGGCCGGCCTCTGAGCCAGGTGTCACCCTCACTCCCTCCTGCAGCTCCCAGGCCCAGGAGAACAAAGGCCGCAGAGGGTAGCTGGCGAGGGGTGCTGGGAGCACAGGAGGCTGAGGGCCGTTGGGGGCCTGGCACGGCTGGAGTCCCCAGGTGGGAGAGGCGAGGGGGGCACAGCCTGGTGCCTCCAGGGAGCAGGGAGACCAAGGGGCTTTTATCTCCAAGGTAGGGACGGCTCTGGCTTTTGTGACACCCCACCCCACAAAAGCCCCCAGAGCCCTCGGGGCCTGCCAGACTCTTCCATGCACTGGAACCCGCTCCCCTTTGTCCTCCCCAAGCCTGCTGGACTCTGCCTGCCCACCCGGCCTGGACAGTCCCTCCCCAAACACCCAGCGTCTCCCCCTCCCCCGACACAGGGTGCCTCACCAGGGGCCTGTGCTCGTCCCCCGTGGTCCTGGTGGTATCCGGCTTGGCCCGTGCCCTGTCCTTTTGGACAACCAAGATCTAGCATGTGCCAGCCCATGGGACAGCCTCCCATGCCCCAGCTCTCTTCGCAGCTGTACTGGCCAGCCCACTTTACAGATAAAGAAACTGAGGCTCAGGGAAGACAGGAACTCGAGTCCTGTGCCATCCTGGTCCTTTCCCACATGTCAGCTTTCCCCAGAGCACTTAGCAATGTGTCACACGGCGTAATTCATCTGCTTAGTTGGGGACCCCGCTGGAATGTGACAACCCCTGCCCCCAACACAGGAGTCTTTGCCCTCATGGGCCCCCAGCCCCAAGCACCGGGCCAGGCACCTCGCCGGTGCTCCCTAAGTAGTTGCTGGTGAGGCCCGGGCTCTGCCCCATTCCCGGCGTGGAGGAGAAGACCCCGGCCCCTTTGGAAGTGTGAGGGCAGCAGAGGCAGGAGCGGCGGCCGCCTGTGGCTGTGTTGGCAACGGGCCGCCCGCTTTCGACAGCCCCCTTCATGCTGTTACTTGTGGTTGAGTCCCTGGCACCGGTGCCAAGAGGAGCCGAGCAGCCTGCCAGCCTGCCAGCCTGCCAGGAGGTTGTCTTCACAGGAGACGGCAGCTAGAGCGAAACCAGCCTTTCCTGTTCCAGGGAGACGGTGGCACTTGGAAAGCAGGACCCCACCCCCAGTGTCTGTGTGGCCCTGCGCGTCAGGCAGGGACACCCGAGTCCCTCAATCTGTGCCCCCACCACCAATGGCAGGACCACCCACGGCACAGACCACCCTGGCTGGCCCACCTCAGCCCCTGCAGGCAGCCTCCGCGCCACCATGGGCGCGGCCGGGTGAGCCGTCGCGTGGAGGGAAGGGAGAAGCAGGAGGTAGGACCATGTGAAGTGGCTGTTTTCACAGGCCAGGGACGGTAAAGTAGTGGTAATTTCATGCCGTTCAAGGCCTAGGGCTCCCTGCAGCGTGGAGCGGCTGCAGCCACCTTTGACATCCGGTGGCAGACCGGAAGTGCGCCCATTCTGGGACCAGGCCTCGACCTCCAGGGAAGGAGACAGGGAAACCCAGGCTGGTGCTCGGGAGCTGTGCACGTGGGTCCTCTGGTGCAGTGCCTTGTGGCCCGGGCGGGGCCTCTGCAGCCCTGGCTTCGGAGCCCCAGCCCCTGAGACGGGCAGCGTGAGCCCCCGGCCGGGCCACTAGAGCATCAGGCACAATAGTCACAGCTGAGGCCGAGACCAAGAGCCCACGAAAAGACTTCCATCTCTTTGGAAGTCCTGCCGCAGCCTGCCCTGGCTGAGTTCTCGCAGCCTTGCCTTTCTAAGTGACGGAGGGAAGAGGGGTTTTCCTTCCTCGGAAGCCCTGGCCCAGGGTCTTCTCTCTGTTCTCCTGGGGGGCCCGGGCCCCTCTGGCTACCACCACTGCTCGCCTGGTCACCCCTAAGCTTTACGCTGATGTGGGGGACCCTCACAGCAGCAAGTGATGACAGATCATGGGACACCTCCAGTCAGCTCCCACCACCCCATTGGTTTGCTCAGCCTAGAACGTTCTGTGGCCCCTGACCACCCTCTCCAATCTTCAGGCCTTTCCTCTTAGCACCTGCCCGGGAGGCTCTTCTCTCTGTCACCCTCGGCCTCCCAGGCCCGGAGGACAGGACTCTTGCCAGCTGTGCCCCCAGCCACTGTGGCATTGCAGCCAGACACACTTCTGGGCCTGTGACCTGCCCTGGACCCCACCTAAGGCCTTTCAGTGACTCTTCTGCCTGAGCTCAGGTCCTTCCATAGCCCTCCTGCCTGCCTTCCCACCGCAGAGTGACTTTGTTTTCCTCTTTGGTTTTTAGCCCTCATCATATACCTGCTGTTAGGCCAGAATGTCCCTTAGCGCTTTGTGGTGTCGCCCTCTACCCCAAGTGCCCACCCGACTGTCATCATGCCCCTCCAACCGCCGTATCTCCCTGGTGTGCCCAGGCAAAGAATGGCTGTACGTGTCCCAGCAGCCCCCTGGCCGGCCTCCTGAGGGGGGACGAGAGGACAGGGCCTGGGAATGGAGGCCCGGCCTGCGGAGGGCAGTGCGGGGGGAGGGGGGCTTGCAGGGGGTCCCAAAAGGCCTGGGTGCCACCTTGCTCCCATTACCCCACCTCCCTCCCTGGCGTCAAGCTGGGAGTCCAGGTTCCACCTCCTGTTGGTCCAGGGGGCAGTGGCCTTAGAGGCACCCAGACCTCCCCATGGCAAAGCAGCCAGTACCTACAGAGGCGTGGAGGAAGGGGTGGTTGTTTCCCTCCCAATTTTACTCATGTTTCCAGCCCATATATCCCACTCAGGGTTATGGAGGGAAGAGTAGCCAGACACCTCGCCCAGGATGGCAGAGAAAACACACTCTTGTTCCCCTGGCTGCTTTGTCTTGGGTCCTTCTTCTCCCGGGTCTCCCACCCTGGGCTTGTGGCCAAATGAACCCCAGGTCTGAAAACCCAGAGTCCAATCCCAGCCCCTGCTGTGTGGCCTTGGGAAAGTCACTGCCTCTCTCTGAGCCTATGTTTCCGTGTCTGTAAAATTGGGGGTAATGTCACCCACCCTTGCCGTGCCTCACAAGACTGGAGGTAATAAATGCAGAGCGTGGCCCACCAGATGCAGCTGGTGCAGCTGTGTCTGGTTCTCAGGAGGAGAACCAGTAGCCATCTGCTTCTCCAGCAGCTCAGCCCGGCCCTCACCCCTGCTGCAGGCTGCGGCAGAAATGGGCCTCCCTGCACTGGCCTTGGCCAGCGCTGTGCATTCAGCCTGGAGCCTCCATCTGCCTCATGCCAACCAATACCTTCCTCCTGTCCCACCTCTTCCTGCTCCTCTCCCCCGAGGCCCAGCTTGGTGATCCCTTCCTGCAGCCTTGGGACAATGGCCTCTGCTCTCCTCCGCCCACTCGCATCGGTTTTGCCTACTCTTTCTTGGAGCATCAGTCTCCTCCTCTCCACTTGCTCTTATGTTCAGCCACTTGCTCGTGGTCCATTTTCAGGAGTTGTGCAGCAAGTTGTGTCAGTGTGCAAGATGATGTGAGTTTGTGGGCCGTATTAGTTTCCTGTTGCTGCTGTAACAAATTCCATTAACCAAGTGGTTTAAACCAACAGAAATTTTTTCTCTTATCCTGGAGGCCAGAAGTCAAAAATGAGTCTCACTGAGCTAAAGTCAAGGTGTCACCAGGGCTGGTCCTTTTGGATGCTCCAGGGGAGAATCCATTCATTGCCTGTTCCAGCTCCTGCTGGTTGCCGGCATCCCTTGGCTTGTGGCCACACCATTGCAGTCTCTGTCTTTGTGGTCCCATCGCCTTCTCCTCCGTCCTTGAGTCAGATCTCCCTCTGTCTCCATCTTAAAAGGGCACTTTGATTCCACTTAGAGCCCACCCAGATAATCCAGGATAATTTATCCTTCTCCGAATCCTTAACCTAATTGCATCTGCAAAGTCTCTTTGCCATGTGAGGGAACATTCATAGGTTACAGGGATCAGGGCCTGATACCTTAGAGGGCCATTATTCAGCCTACCACAGTGGATGGACTAATGACCTTTTATTTTTAATTATCTATGCTAATTAATTATATATTTATTTATTTATTTTTAGTTCACCTCTTTATATTGTAAATGAGCTAGTTTTCTACTTAGGGTATTGACCTAAAGTTTTTGTAAGTATTAATAATTTTTTTACGTAAAAAGCACAAGTTGTTTTGAAGAGAAATATTAAGTGCATAACAGTGTGGGTGGAACTGAGCTATCCGGCATGGGGAAGGGAGGGTCTGGGGCACCCTCCGTGGCCCTCTGAGTCCAGAGCATCTTAAGCATAAGGCTGGGTCTCCCCACCCGCTCCTAACCAACTCTCCTGCCCCCTTCCCCGGCAGCTCACCATCATCTTCAAGAACTTCCAGGAGTGCGTGGACCAGAAGGTGTACCAGGCCGAGATGGATGAGCTCCCAGCCGCCTTCGCCGACGGCTCTAAGAATGGTGGGGACAAGCACGGAGCCAACAGCCTGAAGATCACTGAGAAGGTGTCGGGCCAGCACGTGGAGATCCAGGCCAAGTACATCGGCACCACCATCGTGGTGCGCCAGGTGGGCCGCTACCTGACCTTCGCGGTCCGCATGCCCGAGGAGGTGGTCAACGCCGTGGAGGACCGGGACAGCCAGGGCCTCTACCTCTGCCTGCGGGGCTGCCCCCTCAACCAGCAGATCGACTTCCAGGCCTTCCGCACCAACGCCGAGGGCCCTGGCACCCGCAGGCTGGCGGCCGCCAGCCCCTCGCCCACGGCCCCTGAGACCTTCCCGTACGAGACGGCCGTGGCCAAGTGCAAGGAGAAGCTGCCCGTGGAGGACCTGTACTACCAGGCCTGCGTCTTCGACCTGCTCACCACGGGCGATGTGAACTTCACGCTGGCGGCCTACTACGCCTTGGAGGACGTCAAGATGCTGCACTCCAACAAAGACAAACTGCATCTGTACGAGAGGACTCGGGAGCTGCCGGGCGGGGTGGCCGCTGCGGGGCTGCCCCCGGGGCCCCGGCCCCTCCTGGGCACCCTGGTGCCGCTGCTCGCCCTGCTCCCTGTGTTCTGGTAGGTGGCTGCCTCGGAGGCTGTGTGGGAGCCGCCAGCTCTGTCCCCAGCCTCCGGGCGCCTGCCCTTTGGCTTCTCTCTAGGGCGGCCAACAGGGTGCGGATCGCCCTGCGCGTCCTCTGTGGCCCAGCAGCCTCTGCAGTGCCCAGGAGCGGAGGCAGGAGCGGCCTCAGGGACTGTCCCCTCGGCCACCTTGGGCTGCCTGCTGGCAAGGGCTGGGGGCACGGGCCCTCCCCCTCCCTAGTGCACGTGACAAAGTTGTGGTGACTGGTGCTGTGATGTCTGTGACAGTAGAGCTGTGTGAGAGGGAGAGCAGCTCCCCTCGCCCCACCCCTGCAGTGTGAATGTGCAAAAGCCCCCATGCCCCACCCCGCACCTCCCCAGAGAGACACTGGGACCCGCCTGAGTCAGCTCCTCCCACGCCCTTGCAATGCACTGAGACAGGCCCGGCTGACTGCTGCTCACCTGTGCCCGCCACACGCACACACACTCCGACACGCGCGTCCTCGCACACACTAGGCCAGCGGACACCCCAGACAGGGCCTCCTTGAGGGTGGGACACACCCAGGGCACGGCTGGGCATCTTCAGCAAATTGGTGCGACCTTCTGGCGCCTTCTCCCCCGTGGCCCCCGTGGGCTGA
>VBSM01002223.1:9868181-9892136 GCA_008086735.1 Cheirogaleus medius | reverse complement strand
GTCGGAGGGTTGACTTTGGGGTGGGTTCCCCACGGCGTGCGTGCGTGTGCATGTGCGTGTGCGTGTACGTGCATGCATATGTGTACAGTGTTTTGGGTGCCTGTGGGAGATGCGGTGGTTTCACAGCACAGCCCCTTGCTTCTGTAGAATTACTTTTCCCCCTCTCGATGAGCTGTCTTTGGAGCTTGGCAGGTCCAGGTTCTCTTGTTCTGGTGACACTGGAACACAATCATGGAGTCAGGTGACCACATGGTGGGGGCACATGACCCCAGCATTGAGGTGGGGTGGGCTGGCTGGAGATCTGGGATGACCCACCTCAGCCGCTGCCACCATTCTGGGGGCAGAGTGAAGGCGCCACAGAGGGACCACTGGCTGTGGTCACACTGCGTCCCCAGAAACTGAGCCAGAAATGAATTCAGGCCCATTTTACAGATGAAACAGAGGCATAGTGAGAGGAATTGACTTGCCTAGGGTTCCTTAGCAAGGGTCAGACCAAGATGTACACCTGAGTCTGTTTTGCCCTGAAGTCCTTGCACTTTAGCACTAAATGTCATGAGGCAGAAGAGCAGCACAGTTAAGCCAGCTGTATCCCGGCTTCACCTTCTAAGCTGTGTGGCCTTGGGCAAGTCACTTAACCTCTCTGAGCCTCCATTCTGTTTTCTGGAACTTGGGGCGTGCCTACCCCATAGGGTTGTTTGGAGATGCCGGAGTTCACTCCTGTGAGTTACTCATGAAAGGGCCTGGCACAGTGCTTGTCGGGGCAGGGCGGGTGTTAGCCCAAAACAAGAGCAGTTGGGTGGGTGGGGAGAGAAGAGGGCCACCCAGGCCCGGGAAGCGTGGGAGGAAGGTAGCCAGGGGAGGCTTCCAAAGTGTGATCATTTACACTAATCCCAGGCAAACAGGAAGGCAGGAGACACGAAGGGAGAACTTTCTAAATCCCCGCTCTTACAGAGGAACCGGGAGTCCGGTTTGCAAGGACCAGGCTGGAAAGGACAAAACACACCCACACATCTTACCTAGTGGCCAGAGCTGTCGCTACAGCTGGGCCCTCACCCTCGGCGGGAAGCGGGATGAAAGAAAGAACTCCAGAGAAGGCAGCACTGAGGTAGCAGCGCGGTTGGCTGGTGGAGAGAACCGTTTACTGGGAAGCCAGGGCACAGAAGGGAAAAAAAAAAGTCCTTTGCCGTCAGATGAAAATGCTACATGGCACTTGCCAGAAAATATTCTTGGTTTGGAATTTTTTCAGGACCCTAAATTTAACTGGCTGGAATTCTGTTCTGAGTATCATGCTACTAGTTGCTTTCATAAACATGGAAATTTGCATTTCATCCTGAATATGCAACACAGCATCTTGAGCTAAAAGATTCCCAGGAAGTGGCTTGGTGTTGCGGGGCAGGCGCCGCCAGCTCTGCAGAGGCCAGGCGGCCTGCAGGTAGGTGCATCGGCACAGGGAGGTGGTGGCCTCTCCCGCCCTCCCCGCTCCGTCCCATCCTGGTACGTGGCGAGAGCTCTGGAGTTCCTGTTGGCAAACCAGAATTTGTAAAGATAGAAGACAGGAGAGAACAGGCTGTTGAAACATATGAATGGGAGTCACTCCTAATAAAGGAGCAGACTGTGGGATGAAGATAATGACCAGAACGCCGGGGCAGAGACCCACCAGAGCCAGGCGGGAGTCGAGTTCCTCCGAGTCCCGCCAGCAAGCAGCGGGGAGCCGGGGGTGGCACCTGGGCTCAGGCTTCAGGCAGACTTGGCATCAGAACTGGCTCTGCCCATCGCTAGCTGTGTGGTCTCCCTTGGATGTTTTGAGCCTTGGATTCCTTATTTGTAAAATGGAATTATGTGTGCCCACCTCCCAAGGTCATTATGGAAGTCCAATGAGCTAAGGCTCATAAATTGCCTGCACATGGCCCTGGAGGGGCGTGGAGAGGCTGCCGTTCTCTGCAATTGTGTGTTTGCATTTATCTGTTCGATGACTCTATTTGTGCATACTCAGCCTTATGCTGGGGGAATTCAGCAGTGACCCAAACAGACTACCTCGCATTCTGTCTGGGGAGACAAGCCAGCAAACAATGGTTACAAAACCCTATGTCCCATGGTGACAAGCACCAAGAAGAAAAGGGAAGTGACTCAAAGGTTCTGGGAGAGACATACCTTGGATTGGGGGCAGGGAGGGACATTCACCTTTGCTGGGGTCAGGGGGCCCTTTGACTAGCTCACCTGCATGAATCTGGGGAGCAAGTCTTGCAAAGAGCTGGGGACAGCCTTCTCTGCTGAGAGAACGGAGCACTGCGGCCAGAGCAGCAGCAGCCTGGAGGGGGAGTTTTAGGGACAGCAAGAAACCAATTGTTCCTGGACAGCAGCGAGTGGACAGGTAGGGGTCCAAGCTGAGGCCACAGTGCGGCCAGGGCATGGCAGGCCTCTTCGGTGGGGGAGGACATGACGTTTTAGTCCAGTTGCCAGAGGAAGCCATTAGTGAGCTCTGAACGGGAAAAGAAGGTGTCTGACTTAGGTCTCGAACCGTTCCAGCTGCTCTTAGGGACCGTCAGGGGACAGGGAGGAAGTCAGAGGCTCCTGCACAAGGCCATCCCGAGGCTGTGGCAGTGCAGAGTGACATGAAATCGTGGGCTTTGGGGTTAATAGGGAGGAGGAGCTGACAGGGTTTGGAGAGAGAGCCTGAGAGGAGACCAGTGTCCTGCCCAGGGGCGGGTCTGCGCACCCGGGGAGACAGCGGTGCCATTTACTAACACTGGCAAGAACACAGGAAGAGCAGGTTTGGGACACTAAAGTCAAAATTTGACTTTTAGACACATTAGAAAAACCTCATGCAGCTTGTTTTAAATTCTTTAAGTAAGTGATGTGAACTTCCCAGCACAAATTTTCAAGGAGGACGGCGCTCGTGGAACAAACTTCCGAGATAAAGGGAAGTGTGTTATTTACAGTTGAACGAGCCGCTTGCACAGCAGAGGCTGGGAGGGAGACCGGCTTCTCCTGCGGTCCATCAGGAAGGAGTCTGAGACCCCTGAGGGCCACGCTCCACGGAGACTCTCGGGAGCCCGAGGCTTGGGTGCCCTTGGAGAAGGACAGCTGGGTTCGCTGAGGCCGGGGCCACAGCAGATGCCAATTGTGCGCGCACGCAAGTGCGGATCCTGACGCGGAAAGCAGTGGTGACACTCAAACAAGAAAGCGAACAGAGCAGCAGGGACACCGGGTAGGGGCATTGGTGAATGTGGCGGTTCTGCCGTGCCCGGGAGCTGACGCAGGAGGCGGCTCTATTAATAAGAGAGTAAACAGGAAGAAAGCACCGAGCAAACCGTAGACACCCGTCCCAGTGCCACCTCCTCCCCTTCTCATCCCGCCAGTTGCCGCCACAAGCACGGAATTCATCTGTGGAGCCAACTTCCACGGGCAGCTCCTGCATGCCAGGCCCGCCCTGCCCCCAGCTCACTCCCAGGCTGGGCCCCGAGAGCCGCAGAGAGGACGTGGTGAAGGAACGGGCCACCCTCCCTCTCACACGCCTGTGTCCCCCAGCAGACAAGACACTCCAGGGCAGGGTGTTCACTTTTCCCTGTGCTAATCTCTTAGGTATGGTCCAGAAATCGCATCTTCTCGATCTGATTGGCCTTGCTTGGCTAACTCTTGAAACAGCAGAAAGAAGCTTGGTGCTCTGGCTAGGGCCAATGGGAAGAGTCCCCTTGTCTCCTGGGAAACCATTACCTGTTGAATCTGCAGAGCCGAGACCCCCAACACCTGTTTTCAACAGCTTTCCTTAGCTACCTTTCCAATCCTGAGGGGCTTTTCAACACTTTATCATCTCATCCTTCCCTGCCTAAAATGTGCCAGAACCCCCAAGGCGGAGGAACAGAAACCCACACCCTTAGAAAGTCCTAGCAGGATGGACTTAATTAAGAGATCGCTCCAGGCAGCCTGTGTGCAAGGCATGGTCGTGGTGGCAGGGGTGTTTCTGGGATGAGGGATGCCATCCCAGGCTGCCCCGATCGCTGGGGCCAAGGCAGGCATGTCACCGGGCATCGCCTGTCCTTGCCCGGGGTGACTCTGGGACGTCACGTGGTTTCTTCCACATTCAAGCTCAAACCTGCTGGCTCTTCTCTCCGCAGGAATGGGAGCTCTCTCCAGGCCATTTAACCAAAGCAAAAAGTATCTAGCCAGGAAGATCTGCTCAGGGAAAAGCAAAGGTGTGTTTGGAAACTGTCTGGGGAATTGGTCACTCCGGGCTCCATTTGTGCAAGGAGGCTAGCGTCGGCTGTTACAGGGGGAGAGGCCTGTGGCAGTTTATTACCGTGGCCTGGGGGGTCAGGGGGAAGGATGCTGAAAACAGGGCTCCAAAGGGCTTGGGAGCGTTGGAAATTGGGGGAGCAGCAGTCCCCAAAGCACCCCCTCCAGGAAACAATACAGGAGCTTGGTCCATTGGACCAGCCCCACCCTGCCCGAGGCCAAGCCCTGGCCTGGGGGGAGGGACCTTGAGTTTGGGGAGCCAGGATGGCCAGGGATGGAGCGGCGTGGGCAAGGGGACACCTGGGCAGAGGGAAGAGCCCAGCCTTCGGGACCAGACCTGACCAGGCCCCCAGCCCTGTCACCTACTAGCTGCTTGATAGGGTGGCTGTAACTGTTCTCAGGCTCGGCTGTCTCAACCACGAGGGAACAATGACAGCACCTCCCTCTCGTGGTCGTCCTGGAGACGAGACATGATGAGTGTGGCACAGCTGCCGGCCGCACTGAGCTGTCCACACTGGCAACTATTCTCTCCATGCCTCCTGCTACCGCCCCCCGCGGAGGACACTGTCCCTCTGACACGGCCACTGTCCCTCCTGCCAATCGCCCACCGCCCAGCGCACCTGGCCTCGGGGAAGGCTCTAGTCCACGTGCAGCGCACGAGCCGCCACCTTTGCTGTCCTCTGGCCGCTTCTACCTCCTTGAGAAATAGAAACGAGGCCCTACATTTGAACCTGCCCTCGAATCGTGCAATTGCTGTCACAAATTTCACGAAACCCCTAGAATGCAAAAGACATTGCCCTAGTTTCTAGATGAACAGACGGAAGCTAAAAAAGCCAGCTAACCTGCTGATAAGGCTACAAGGGTCTGAGAGGAGAGCACCGGCCCACCCTCTTCTCACTGCACCCACCTGCCGCTCTCTTGAGGGCAGAGAGGGAGCCCTGGAGCCCGGGGCCAGTCCAGGGCTCTGGCTCAGGGGCGAGCAGGGCCGGGGTCAGGTGGGGAGGGGCTGGAAGCACAGGCAGGCCCCAGCAGAGGGGCTTGGTGAGCAGGGCCCCTGGGTGGCCCTCGGGTCAAGACTGGGGCCAGGGCTTCTCTCCCCAGGGCAAGCAGGACAACTGCAGCCACCTGCCTTCTTGAGTGGACACGTCCTCCCCTTGGCTTGCTCACGGTCTGAGATTAATCCCGTCAGGCAAATGCCCGGAGCTGTGGATTGTGTTGTTTACGCACAAGGAGAGTCCTTCTTCCCTTCCTGACCTCTGGTGGTGAGGAATACCCAGTGTGTGACAATAACAATAACCAAGTCACGCATGTGGTTACACACGTAACAATATGTACCCGGGCAACAGTTACATATGTAACAATATACGAGTCACATGTGCACGTGGGGGAGAGGGCCCTCTTTGGTGAAAAGCCAAGCAGGGAGCTGATTCGAGGTGATGGAGGATGGGAGGTGACAGAGGATGGGAAGTGACAGAGGATGGGAGGTGGCAAAGGGAACAGGCTCTCTCACCTGGACCTCGAGCCACAGGCTGTATCTGAGGTTCATTGTCCTCAGCTACAGACAGGGAACAGGACAAGGACTTAGTCACTCGGCAGCTGGGAACTAAATAAGATGACACCAGGACAGAGGGACTCGGGTGACCTCGGGAGAAGCCACTGAACGAGGCGGTGGCATGGCGGAACCGGGCTGGAACGTAGGTTCTGACAAGGATCCCCTCCTTGAGCAAACTCTGCAGCCTCCCCTGAACTTTTCAACTAGGCCTCCACTTCTGGACTTCCGTGTTTGCCTCTGTATTGTCCAGTTTCGGCAAGAATCCTGCTAAATGGGTCCCGCTAGAACCCCCTTCCTCCACACCTGATGGTCCTCCCTGTCCGACCAGGCTCTTCCTCCTCCTCCTCCTCCCTGCCCCAGGTGACGGCCAAGCACCCGGCCTGCCTTCAGCAAGCATCCTGTCAGGTCGGTTTAGCCGGAGTCCCCCTCACGCCTGATGTCCTCACTTAGGAATCTTCCATCCACTGATACCCCGGCTCCTCGGCTAGAAACTCCCACCTGCCCGTGCTGTGTTCAGAGCCGGCCCACCGCTCTCCCTCCCTGCTGGCCCCTGGCAGTGGTCCCTACGCCTACCGCATACCCCCTTAAGTAAATTCTTCCTGACCGACTTTAACACAAGTCACGAATAATTTTCTAACAGTTCTGCCACTCCTGCCTGTGTGAGCTGAGGCAGGTTCCCTGACTCCTCAGGGTCCTCAGCTGAAAATGGGGTAAGTCCCACCGCATGGCATCATTGTGAGGACTAAATGTAAAAATACAATAAAGCGACAGGCCCAGAACCTGGCACCTGTCACAGAGGCCTCCTCACCTCCCACAGGCCCTGGCCACCACCAGCTAGCGGTTCCCAAACACGCATCACATACATGTTTCTCCAGGGCTGATCTGAGTCCATTTTATTATTCATGAGACTAGGTATAAATTCTTTGTAATTATCGCTCTTTTCAACTACAAAATCAAGAAACATTTACTAAGTTAGCCTAAACAAAACCACAAAATCAATAAAATCCAGATGAACAGCATTAATGTAAAGCGACGGGTGATGTTTCACAGACACAAAACGGGCCCTTCCCGTGTGGGGATGGGAGCTCCCTAGCAGCGACTCGGTTCCCCTCTGCTTGCCGTTCTGAGGCCCTGTGACACCTGTCAGCATGCGTCCCCCAGGCCACTCTCAGCCCTTTCCACCTCCGTAGCCTGCCCGGCACAGCGAGCCCGGTCAGGAATACTGAAATCACCAGGATGGTTAAAAACCTGTTCCTATTGGCAATTTGCCCCAAGCCACCAAAGCCCCATCGGCCCTCCAGCCCCGCTCCCTGCAGGTCCCCTGGTCCTTCTCACAGTCCAGGAGGTAAAGGGCTAGCACGGGGCATAGCAGGGAGTCTTAGGAAGCTGCTGCCCCCCACCTGGCTCGCAGATGCTTTAAATATCCCGCTGGTCTGGGAGGCCTGGGTAGGAGGGGCCTGAACTCTGGCTGAGCCCCCAGCCGGCTCGGCCCCCAGGGACTTCCTTGCTCTCTTCTCCACGGACCCCTCTCCGGGCCCTCCTCTCTAGGCACCTTACAAGGGACGGCTCCAAGCCCAGCAGCTGCTGGCAAGGCCACTGTCCAGCCAGGGACCAGGACACCCAAGGGTGAGAAACAAGCCTAGTGGACCTGGCACTGCGTTCACCTGCGGACATCTTCCCAGCACCCCCAGGCCTGTGGGGCAGGAGTCAGAGCTGGAGATGACTAGGGCCTGTCCCATGGGAGCCCCGGTCAGGTGGGGGGGGGGGGCACCAGAGTGAGCCAGGGGCTCTGATGGCGTCTGGGCCAGGGAAGGGACGGACAGGAATGGGGGCGGGAAGAGCAGGGCCAGAGAAGGCCATGCTAGAGTTGAATCTTGAAGATGACCAGGTGTCCAGCGGGCAGCGGGAGGGCTGGGGGAGCGGGGGAGGGACAGCAGCCCAGCGCAGGGCTCATCTCAAATGAAGAGCAGTCGGGCTGGCTGCATGAGAGGGTTCAGGAAGGAAGGGGTAGGTTCCCGTGGCTAGAAGGGGCAGATCGCAGAGGGCCCCAGCCCCAAAACAGGGTGCTTGGACCTTAAAGCGAGGGTGATGCCGGGGGCCAGAACGGTCCCACCGGCTGCCACACGGAGGTGGGAGGGAGGAGAGGCTGGACCAGGGAGCAGGACCCTGGGCCTCCCTGAGCAGTGGCTGGAGGTGAGGGGAAAGAGGCTGGCCCTGGATGCAGAGGCTGGTGAGGCCGCCTCTGCCTGCAGCCTCTAGCCCTTCTCCGCCTCACCCCCCATCACACTGGCTGGGGGACAAGGCATCTCCACGTCTCCTGGGTGCGGAGGGGGCTCTGCCGCGGGTCTGAAGCCGAGGGGAGCATCCCACAGGACAGGGGCTGGACCATGGGGCCGCCCCCTAGGTTGGGTATAGGTCTTGGCCGCCTGGTGGGCTATTTGTGGGAACCTGCTGCCCTCTGCAGGACAGTTCTAGAACCACATCCGTTCGGGGCCCTCGGTCTCAGCTTTAGAGGATGGGAGCTGATCCCAAAACACAGCCCAGGCCCCATCTGGGGTGGCAGGAGAGGTCTCCAGGATGTGGTTCTCCAGTGCCTCAGGATGCCCCAACGTCATCCTCTGAGGACAGGCACTGGGTCCATCTCATGTGTCACCACGGGGACCTCACTCACCCTGCCACAGCCTGGTGAAGGCTGTCGGTATCTGTATTTCGTAGTTGAGGCTCAGAGAGCGGTGGAGGATGTGCCCGAGAACACAGCTGGTACGGGCACTGCCAGGGCTGGCGCGCCCTCACACTGGGCCACACACCTCACCTGGCCCCAACCCCCATCACCACCAGGGCTCGGCTACAGCGTGCTGTCCCCTTACCTCTGGCTCTTTTCTCCCTGGAGCTTATGTGACATTTTGTCCTGTTACTGTTTGCTTGTCTGGGGTCTGCCTCCCCACCCCAATTAGAATACCACTCCAGGAGGGCAGGGGCCTCACCCTTCTGGCTCTCCATGTGGGTCCCCAGCTCCCGGAGCAGAGCCAGCCTGCGGCAGGGGCTTGAGATCTTGGTCAAGGAAAACCTCTTCTCCCATAACTGCTCCCAGCACTGTCTCCCCACCGTGAGCTCCTCCAGGTGGTCCCCGTTCCTGCTGAGGGTTAGTCTCCCCCCAGGGCAGGCTGCGGTTTTGCAGGCGCCCTGGCCAGCTGGGATCCACAGGGCAGCTCCTGTCGTAGGCCCTGGAGCGAGGGCTGCCTGATGATGCTGGGCTGGGCCTGCCCTCCAACCAGGCAAGCTCTGTCATTGGTCCTCAAATCTCTCCAGCGGCCTCTGGTTCCGTCCCCTCAACCCTCGTCCCCTCCCCAGCCAAGGACCGAACAGCCTCCTCCTGGGTAGCCCTTAGGGTTACAAACCTTTTCCTTGTCCACAGTGCACACTTTCACTTAGAAAGCACATTAACCCAAGAAGCTGCCTCCTTCATTTGCAGGCGAAGATGCAAAGACCACCTGCCCAGCTGCACACAGGGCGACGCACAGACTCCTGCCAGCCCCTTCACACCACCCTGGCCCTGAAGGCCACTGCGGTGCCTGTGGTTGCCAGGACTACGCTTTAGTAATAGCAGCCCCCTCCTGGGTCACGAAGGAAATTAAGATAAAGATAACACGTGTGAACCCTCCGTGAGGAGTGGATATTATTCTGCCCATCTTCAAGGCGAGAAGGCTTTATTTAGGCCACGGACTTGTCCATGTTCCCACACAAAGCCAGATCAGTGGAGTGGTCAGGGCAAAACCAGGTGGCCTGACCACACTTGTCATCCACCACATTTGCATGGCTGCAGAAATGACCAAAAAATCCTCCAAGACATTGAGCCTCACGGAGGGTCCCAGCAGCAGCAGCAAGGGCAGCAGGCAGCCTCCTCAATTAGCAATGGGGTTTCTGCAGGAGTTTTTGTTCAGTCCAGCTGCATCTCGCCCCCACTTCACAAAACAGAGCAAATAAGAGGCCGGCTGAGCGGTGATGGCCCCAGTGGGAGTCTAACCTCAAGACGTGGTGCAAGGGCTGGTGCAGGGCTTTAGTTAAGACAAAGCCTTATGTCAAAGCTAGTCCTGCTCCTTTAAGAGCCACAGGTTGGAATCTGGAGCCCAGACTCTGGTCTGGCAAACTGCAGGGACCTGGGTTTCAATAAGTGACCTTTCTGTTGGCGCTAATTGAGGAGGGCTTGCTGTGATGCCAGGCGTGTGAGGCCCTGCCAGGGAGGAGGGAGGAGGGAGGAGGCAGGGGCCCTGGGCCTGCTGCTTCCAGTAAAAGGCGGGTGTTTTGGCAGCAGGCAGTCTTGAGGCCTTGTTGCTATTGTAAATCATAAGCTGATTATTGCAGCACTTGTTCTTAAAGTTTCCCCAAGTTGTTCCAGCTGAGTCGTGAGTTACAACACGACTGTGAGTCGAGCTTCTTTATGGGCACGAGGAGCCCTCAGCTCTTCCCGATCTTTTACTGGGGAACTTCGTGCACTGAAAGTCCCAGCCTCCAGCCCTGCACAGGCCAGGGCTGGCAAGGGCCCTGCCTCCACGTTCCCAGGGCAGACAGAGTCACACGAGCTGGCCCTCGGGTCTGAGTGGACACATGGGCTTATTTGGGATCAACAATTAAGGACTTCACCAAGACTTGGGTTTGGTGTCAAAGTTACCAAAGTATTAGCAAAAACCCTTGGGTCTGGGCAGCTTCTCTGACTCCCATTCAGATGGAGATCCCTACCCGTGGGCTGGGCCACCCTTCCTGTCTGGGCTGCGCCAGAGCTGGGCCTGCCCTGGTGCCAGATTGCTAGAGTTAACATTCGTGTCAGTGTTTCCATTATTAAATGCAACCCGCCTCCACCTTGTAACCCAACTGTTAAATTACCCTCAAAGGCTCAGGCTGGCAGATGCGGTGCTTGTATTTCCTTCAGGACAGAAGGGTGCCCTTCCAGATCTCCCAGGATCCTCCCTGGCAGGGCTAACACTGGGAAATTAAGGGCAGTCCTGCTCAACTACCGGGTTCAGCAACTCCAGTGCAGGGTTGTGGGCTATGACCCGGGGCTTCTCGGCCAGTTAACTGTTAGCCTCAGCAATGGCCCAGGAATAGACAAGCATAGGAATCTGTGAATCAATGGCCTGGGCCCAACACCATAAATGGTGTTGAATAGGAGGAAAATGCAACTTTAAAAGGCGCCACTTCACACGCTGTCAAAAAATCTAGATGTGACCCAGCGCCCAACAAGGGAGGGAAGCAAGAGGTATCTGCAGTCACGCAGCTCACACCAAAATGCAATGCAACATGTCAGCCCAATTCTAAAAATCCTCAGTAACACTTTTTAATATACAAGAATCAAAAGTACAGCAGTTTTACAATGTAGGAAAATTTAATACATACTATATAAACAACATTATTTACATCAGAAATCACTAGGACAGTGGCATTTTTCACAAATATAAATTAATTACTGTTTAGTCAACAGGTTTTAAAAGTCCACAATTTTACAATAAAGAAAAACCATCTGTTCCCAAACGAGCGGGGCACAGATGGACTAAAGCAGCCTGGACCCTTGGCATGGCCCCCCTCGCCCAGCATGGCAGCCCTCAGAGGAGCCCAAAGACTGCTGGCACTGAGCCTGGGCCACCGCTCCTGCTGACAAGTGGATTTTGGTCTGTAGGATTTCAGTGTCATCGTGTGAATTCACAAATGAAGTGCGTTTGCACTGCGAGGCCTGATGTCTGCAGCACGGTGTGAGAAGTGCTCGGGTTTCCCTTCGAAGGGCGTAAGGAATGACTGAAGGAGAGCCAGCGAGGGCTCCGCTGGGCACCTGTCTGTCCACGCTAGCCTGGCTCCAACAGACCGCAGTGACGAGCCTGGGGTTTCACCTTGTCCTTTCCTAGGGCCAGAGTATCCTATTAATCCTTGTTCATTTGCATGTTTTAGGTGATGCTAATTCCCTTCTTCCCCAACCTCTGTTATTTCTACCAACAATGAAACCTTCCAAAGCCAGGCTCTGTGGAATACCATCCTCAGATTCCTGGGGCAGCTTCTCTCATTCACAAGTGAGAGAATTTCTACCTGTGCAAATTTGTTTTTGATTTAAGCATACAATATTCATACTGATTTAAATCAGAGGAAATACCTTCTTTTTCCCAAGGTACTCTTCAAACCTATTTCACACCTAAAATAGATACTGGGGACACTGTAATTTTAGAATCAATGTAACACTGATTTGGCTAATATTGCCTTTTGCTACTGCATATGGCACTAGAAGTCCTGAATGTGAACAAAAGGATGTTCCTTTTTCCTCATGATGAGACGTCTTTGGGAATAATTCACACGTCCTATCAACAACCTGGGAGAAGCCTGATGAGTATGGAATTGCAGGGCCTCCAGTGACTCCTCCGCCCCCCTCACTCCTGGAGGACACACTCCTGCCTGCAGGGCCTCATCCCCTCCCACGCCCACCTCCCATCACTCAAGGGCTTGGCAGGCCAACCTCGCCTTCCTTTCCGCTTGGGCAAGACCAACACAGGATAGTGTCAATATCGTCAGCAAGAAGCTCCATCTGTGAGTTCCTCATCAACGTGTGGCCAAAGTGGAGACACGATTCTCTGCCTTCTCCACTGAGCAGCAGCTGGCCCTCCATGGGAGGACTATGGCCAGGTGGCCCCACATAGTCACTGGGACTTTGCCCCGGGCATGCGTGGTACAAGTCCAAGGTGTACAACCCCCAGTACTACAATGAGTAAAGTAAGAAAGTGGTGGGTCCACTGAGCTCCCAACACAGGCTTCACAGACCTAGACTCTCATCTGGCTCAGCACAGGCCGGCCGCACGATGCTCTGTGTAACAAAAGGCAATGGCCCACCACAGCCATATCTGCTTCACTCGGGGGACACGGCTCAGCATGTCTTGGTAAAGGCATTACAGTGCTGCCCAGGACACCAGCCAGCTGTGATAACGGTGTTATGAGTTAGTTCAGGGAGTTGAACCCTGCGTGTGCCAATACAAGGGTTCTCACCAGCTCTGAGCTTGGACACTAACAGGCACACTGTGCGTTCAAGTCAGTCAACGTCTCCATCCTGAAAGGCCTCTGGATACTCTAACAATACTGGCAAGCTATACTGGAAATGGATAAAACTGTAGGCCCCTGCATCAGTAAATTGAAAAAAGCCTGCTTAATTGATGCAACCAACTTGCTTCCTAGTCCTGACTCAACTCACCTCTAGTATGGCTCTTACTGTCTATAGTTCAGTCACTGTGTCCTTGAATACTTCCTATTTTGGAAAAAATTTAACTTAGGTTTATACTTGATCTTATTCTAAAAAGAAACTGAGTTCAATCCTACTGATCTCCAACTAGCAGCAGAAACTTGTTCACCACAGGTAACTTACTTTCCTCTGCCTACCACATGAACGTCAGGAGATGTGATTCTGTATAACCTACTTCTCCAAGCTGTGCAAAGGGAACTAAAATGCAGCAGGATGTGTTGACCTACTCCAATACTGAAAGCTTCCCCCACTTGCTGGCACTACCAAAGCCCACACTAGAACACCTGCTCACACCTGCGCGGGCACGCCATCCTTGTGCGTGCCAGCAACAAGCCGCTCAGCAGGCCTGCCTCTGCCTCGCCTCCCCAGGACCTCTTGTTTCCTTCTCTCTAAAGGAACCAGAAATCCTCCAGGGATTCCAGTTCCCCGGCACACTACTCCCCATCCCCACCCCACCCCCACCCATCCCTCACTCAGCCCACCCACCCCTACCCCAATCAAGTAAGACCCATGCCGGCATCAACACTGCCTAACTCACAGTACTCCAAAGTCAGCCAGAGGGACCCTACCTTCCCTGGCACAGGGGGAAAAGGAGGCCCACTCGGGAGACCAAACCTTTGAAATGTACAGACAGTGTGGGAAAATTAGTGTCGGTCGGGAAGAAGCCACTGTGAAAGTTGTTTCCCTCTTTCTTTTCCCCCACCCCAACCCCCGCCTGTAGGTTTCACATAATGAGGCTGAGTGTATAATTTCTCCCAAAAACACATTTAAGGGGTGTACCTGCTCCCCTTCAAGTCCTCCGATGCGAGACCCCACCCACTCGTCCCCACTCCCCGTCAGCAGCATCCGCCATGTCAGAGTGAACCAGGTTACACACTCTACCACCAGGTCCCGGCAGCCTTCAGGCACCAATCCCTTCCCCTGACCACCGCACCAAGGTCCAGGGAACATTGGGCCTGGCAATAAAACATTCGTGACTCTAAAGAGCCCCTATTCCTTCACTGGGGAAACACAGCCCAGTGAAGGTGGTGCACAAAAAGTCATCTTTCCTCCTAGCGGCTCATCAAAGTGGAAGGCCAGAACTAGGCTGGAATAGGATGGGGCGACAAAGTGCAGGAGTGGTGACCCAAATCAAGGCTGGACCCAATAAAAGGCCTTCCGCTCCTTGAAGTGCTCCTTCAGCCAGCGGGTTGACAGCAGCGGCATGTCCAGAAACTCCACTTACTGGTCTAGGTAACTGGCTACTGTTGGATCAGACCAAAAACATCCACGTGTTTGATGACGCTTGCTCTCCCCTTTCTGAGCTGTCCTTTATGTTTTCCGAACATTCCAGTTATAATCTGGGTTGTTTTTCTGTTCTAGTGATCTCTCCAAAGGAGACCTATGATCCAGGGGTGACTTGGAATCATGGGGAGATTTCTGAGAAGGGGGTGAGCGAGGATCTGAGACTGCAGGGTGCAATGGGGGCAGGGGCTGCTTATATTCCCCCAATTTGTCTGTGTGGAAAGAACGGTAATGGTCTGAGGGTCCCTGCCCATGGTAGCCCATAGGGGGGCGGTGATCAGACATTCTTCGGAAATCCTGCTGGTGGTAATTTTGAGGCCTAAATTCATCAGATCTCCTCCGCTTGGAGTCATGATGGTGCCTGAAACAGAGATGCAAGGATTAGCTGCAAGACCAAGGCAAGATTCCCATCCACTTCTTCATCATCCATTGGCTTTTCCTCATACACTCATGTTCAAGGACATTTCCAACAGAGTCTGGGACAAATATTATACTCTAAGAGTCAGAAAACAAAACTACAGTAATAAAGGGTCATTTTGTACTTATTGGCAAAACACATCCTATGAAATATACACCTCAAGTCTGCAGTGAACACAAGTGTACACTTGAAGAATCACGGAGGGCTCTGTACACTCATATTGCCTTCAGGAAAAAACTGACAAGACCTATAAAATGTGCTGATGCAGCCAGAAGAAAAAGAGCCACAGAAATTATTTAGTAAGTTATCAGTAACAGTAAAAGGCACCATCAAACTAAATATTCAACAAGTGAAGGGTTAATAAAATGATCTTAAAAATTGACTAAATGTGAGGAATATTAAAATGTTTAGCTTGGACCATGGCAAACTGCTCATTATGCTATTAAAAGAGAATTGGTATATATAGTCAGATAGTTAGAATGACCAATATTTGATAGCACAACAAAGTGATTATAATCAATAATAAGTTAGAGTATACTTTAAAATAACTAAAAGAGTAGAATTGGAATGTTCCTAACACAAAAGAAATGTAAGTGCCTGAGATGATGGATATTCCAATTACCCTGATTTGAGTAATTCACATTGTATGCCCTATAAATATATACAACTATTATGTACTCATAATAACTAAACATAAAAATTTTAGAAACAAAAATTAGTCCAGTATGGTGGCACATGTCTGAGGTCCCAGCTACTCAGGAGGCTGAGGTGGAAGGATCGCTTGAGCCCAGGAGTTCACTGCTCTCTAGCCTTGGGAACAAAGCAAGACTTTGTCTCAAAAAAGAAAAAAACAGAAAATAAGTGTTGGAAGACGTGTGAAAAAATTGTAAGTCATATATTGCTGGTAGGAATGTAAAATGGTTCAGCCATTGTGGAAAGTTTAGTGGTTCCTAAAAGTTAAAGAATTACCATATGACTTAACAACTGCACTCTTAAGTATACAACCCCAAAGAACTGAAAACAGGTATGCAAACAAGTATTTGTACACTAATATTCACTGCAGCATTCTTCACAATAGCCAAAAGATGGAAACAAACATCAATCAACAGATTAATGCATAAACAAAATGTGCTATATTAATACAATGAAATATTACTCAGCCACAAAATGGAATGGAGTACTGACTGATACATGCTACAATATGCATGAACCTTGAAAACACTGTGCTAAGTGAAAGAAGCCAGACACAAAAGGTCACATGTTGTATGATTCCCTCTACAAGAAATGTCCAGAATAGGTAAATCCATAGAGACAGAATGCAGATTGGTGGCTGCGAGGGGTTGGAGAGAGGGAAGAATGGGGAATAACTGCTTCATGATTACGGAGCTTTCTTTGGGTGAAGAAAGTGTTTTGGAACTAGATAGAAGTGGCAGGTGCCCAACATTGTGAGTGTATAACACTAATGTCACTGAATTGTTCATTTTAAAATGGTTCATTTATATAATGTGAATTTCACCTCAATAAAAAAAGAGAGGAAGAACTGGGCAACTTCAAGTTCCAGTCAAAATGGATTAACAGGGACCAGATTTACCCTCTTGCCTAAAACAACCAGCAATGGGCAAAATGTATAGAACAGTAGTTTTCAAGACACCAGGTATCAAGCAGCAAAGATTAGTGACCCCTGAGGGATGGAAGCTAATAAGATGATGAGCCTTCCCGTTGTCCCTGCTCACTGCCATGAGACAGCTTCCAGGCTGTGACACACGGAGGAGAAATTCAGAAAGAGGCCAGCAGACTTCCCTGAGTTGAGAGTCTGGTGGGAGCAAGGCAGGAGTTCACAGGATATAGTACAAGAGAAAAAAGTTCTGCACAGAGAAAGAAGTTTGAAGATCTACAGGGGGTTCCCCTCAAGCATACAGCTGAACACTGCTCAGGATGTGCACACGAGGAAACTACTCAAGACCAGGGAAAGAACCACCCAAAAGGATTACAGGTGACTGTGCTCTGTACTCACAGAGAACCAGAAAAGTTCCTGTTCTCACCAGCCAAACCAAAAACCTTTCAAATGCAGGGTCACCGGGTAAAGTGCAGTGAGGCCCTTACCTTGGGAATAATTAGCCCCAGACTGAGCACTACACTCCAGTTCTGCCTAATAAATCTTAACAGCCAGACCTGCAAGAGGTAAACTGCTTCCAAATAACCTGTGTCTCATAACAAAGCTCCAAAATATTTATAGGACTACAAAATGTCCAGTACCCAACAAGGTACATTTTGTATCTGACATCTAATAAAAAAAATTATTAGGCATGAAAAGCACCAGAGAAGCAAGACCCACAATGAGAAAATACATCAATCAATTGAAACTGACCAAATGATAAAATTAGCAGACAAGGACATTAAAACCATTTTTATAACTATATCCCATTTTGAAAGGTGAGAGAGAGAGTTTTTTTTAAAAAAAGACCTAAATACAACTTTTAGAGATAAAACTACAACATATAAAGTGAAAACTATACTAGATGGGCCTCATGGCAGATAAGACATTAAAAACGAAAATATTTAAAGACATAGCAATAGAAACCACCCAAAATAAAAGAAAGAAAACATAATTTTTTAAAATGAACAGAACATGACTGAGCTGTGAGACAACTTTAAGCAAGCTAATATGGGAGTAATTGGAATCTTCAAAGGACAAGAGAGAGGAGGAGGACAGAAAAAATATTTGAAGAATATTATACAAATTTCCAAATTTTATGGAAATGATAAACTCACAGATCCAAGGAGCTCAACAATTCCAGAGCACAAGAAAACACAAGGTAAATATGCCCAGGCACATCATAATCAGCGATTTAAAAAAAAAAGAAGCAATATGTAAAGAGGAACAAGATAAGGATGACAAATTATTAATGCAAGAAACAATGCAAGTAGATAGCAGAGGTACATCTTCTTAAAGTATTGAAAGAAACTGTCAATCTAGAAATTTATACCCAGCAAAAATATATTTCAAAAATGAAGGCAAAATAAAGACTTTTTCAGACAAACATACGAATGCTGAAAAAATTTATCACCAGCAGACCCACAATAAAACAAAAGTCCTTCACAGGAAGAAGAAAAATGTTACCACATAGAAGAAATACAGATCTACAAAAGAAAGGCAGGACAAGTGCCCACCGCATCCAGATGAAGCCATATAGAAGGGTGAGGGTAAGGGACAGAGTCTACTCCTGAGGCCATGGCTGCTACTCAGCTACAGCTGGCTCTGCTATCACAGCCTGCTGTTTACCAGATCTTCCAAAAAGAAAGCAGGACATTGAGATATATATATATGAAATTTTCCCACTTTAAATTCAAGGCGCAGTGTCAACAAAGCATGTCAGTAGCCAAAGCTACCTTTAGCATGTCATTAACCAAAGCTGCTATGAGGGTTAAAATATGGCCAAGTCCTGAAATTAGAAAGTATAGATAAAACCCCTTTAGCCCTTCCTGTACTTGCTAACTCTCACAATCTAAAACCTTGGCTCATCCTATCACCGGTGGTATTGTACAGTTTTAAAGAGGGTGCAACTTCAAGAGGCTTTGACTCAAATTATGGGTCCCTGGTAGGCAAGGACCATAGGCTGGTACCCATCTCAGGATCCTTGCCACCTAGCATGGCTGATAGCCTAGCACAGAGCTTGTTTTGGTTGTTGACTCTAATATTTTATAATCTACGATTTCACTAGATTTCCTCAAAGGATGGCAGAAAACTCTCTGCATACGTGAAATGTGCTCCCTATGACCCAAAGAACAAAATGTAAAACCTATCACCTGACATTCAAGACTCGGGACCATGGCTGACACACAAGGAGATATTTAGCAGCTGACAACAGATAAATACATTCGTGCATGCGTCACTGTCTTTTATTTTTAACAGTCAGCTCCTGGTGTCTGACAGCCTCTTGCACACCTGTCATAGTAATCTCTGTGTCCCCGGTGGTCTCGGTCACTGCTGTACTGGTCATAAGGTCTCTTTCTGGACAGGTTGTTGGGTCGATAGCTTCCAGAACGATGGGCATCCATGTGTCGCCGGTCCCCATAATGGTGGTCCTTATACCAGTGCTGCTCATACTGATGGTGCCTGTCGCTGCTCCACGGCGGATTGTTGCCACTACCATAGTTGAACTTTCTTTCCCTCTGCCAGTCTCCTCGATCTGCAAGAAAAGAATGATCTGATGACTGCAAGAAATGGCTGAATTTTACTTTCATTAAAGTTTAAACTGAAAGCCGACACATGCTACAAATAAACATTAAATTTCCTCCTTCTTGGTCTTGTTGCTGCTGGTTAACATACCATTAATGAGCTCTAACATTCTTTCTCCCAAAATTTTAAGGCAAAAGAAAATTCACTACTCCTCTCCTTCTGAAATCTCAAGCACTGCTTTTCATCTTCCATACCTGCTTACCTTCCGATCTGTGGCAGACATTTCACTCAAAGAACCAAAACCAAAGAGTAATGTTGAAAATGATACTACTGAATTTCACAGCTGCGAGGTGACACCCTCCATTTTTATTTAACCTGCTGGTACTATAAGTTGTGCCTGGTCTCTGAAAATCTCTCTATACTACACTTACTGATTCTATTATTCTTCCCTAGCCCACATCAAAACGAATGGACCTCCTCCTGTAAAAATAACGTCTCTAACTCTGGACTTCAATGAGCACTCTAACTCTCAAGGGTAAGGCCAAACTAGAATTCATTTAGCTTCTGTACCTCCCTTTTCCCCTAAGAAGACTCGTACTTATTTGACTTAGTAAAAGTAGCAAAAACAAAGAAGTCCAGGGATGGAGGTTGTATCATGTTAAATTGTAGCCCCCAAGATATGTCCACCCAGAGCCTGTGAATGTGACTTTGCTTAGAAATATGGTCTTTGCAGATGTAAATAAGTTAAAAATCTCTATGTGAAACCATCTTGGATTTAGGTTGGGCCATGACAAATATCCTTTCAAAAGAAAGGCAGAGGGAGATCTGAGACACAGAGACAAAGAAGACGGCCATGTAAAGATGGAGGCAGAAGTTGGCATGATGCAGCTACAAGTCAAGAAACACCAAGAATTGCTAGTAGCCACCAGAAGGAAAGAGAGGTATGGAACAGATTCTCCTTCAGAGCCTCCAGAAGGAACCAATCCTGCTGATACCTTGATTTCAGACTTCTAAACTCCAGAACTGTGAGACGAGTTTCCAATGTTTCAAGTTACCTATTTTGTGGTACTTTGTTATAGACAGCACTAGGAAACTAATAGACAATTAACCAAAAGGAACTACGTGGCCTCATGGAAAATCCATCTTCTGTTTACAATTATGTTAAGATCAAAGACATGCCACCAATAAATGTCTCTACTCATTTTGCTGGCCTTCTAGCATTTTTTTTTTACAGAGCAAAAAAATAACACCATTAAGAAACTTGTGCAGCTTAGAAACTGATACCATTAACAAAATGTACAGTCAACCAGTGGCTTAAGTTCATTACTGATCCAAGTGCATTTGACCAGAGGACTACAAAGTAAAAAACTTTTGACTATTCAAGCTAAGAATTAACAAGTAATAACAAAAAGAGACACCTTCTAAACATGCAAAGGATCATCTGAAGACAGCTTCAAATCAAATGGAAAGATTTCAAACAAGGTGTGATTGTCTGCGCTATTGCAGAGATGCTTAAAACTCAAGCCAAGTCATTCATTTCTAGAGTAAATCAAACAGTGCTTTTCTTTCTTCCTAAACCCTCCATGATGTAGGTCACTGGTTAGGAAGTGTTGAGCTCGTAAACATAAGGGTGAGGAATCCAAGGTTTAAATAAAGGAATGCAGTTAGTTTAATATTCAGAATATAAAATAAGTGGCATCATAGAATAACACAAAACCAGCCTAACACTAGAGAAGACAGTATAACTAATACAGCGAGATGTAAGAACACGGAAACATCTCCCAATCATTCTGTACAGTCATTCGCTTTCTTCCCCTCAACAAAATGGTGATTAATTTTGAATTACTTAGATTTTTAAGATTAGAGGACATGGAACTTATGCTTCCAGGTAGAGTAGCTTGTAGCACAGTTACACCTTGCTAAAAACAATGAAAAAGGGCAAACAAAAAATAATCTGTTTAAAGGCATCAAAGAGCAGCTAAAGCAATCAGGACTGAAATGAGTAAGATTCCAAAGAGCAGAAAATCTCAGAGGTAAGAGGTGACCTCTGCAGCCAGTGGGGAGATCTGTGATTCTCATCACTAGCAAGAGGCTGAGGACTGGACCTTTTCCGGGCCGAGAACCACTGCTGGAAGAAAAGAGACACCAGCAGAACTGTTTGTGGTCTTTCTAGGCCAGAGTGATATTGGAGACTTGAGGGGCTTCAAACACATGACCATCTTTCCCTTAGGGCATGTGTTGAATCTTTAGGGAGCAGGCTGAAAGGCTAAGCTGAAAAGCCCCTGAAAAGCAGAGCAGTTTTGGGCCGTCTCACGGAGCTGAGGAAACAAAGATGAGAGTTTAAGACCTGCTGGGAAGGAGGAGCAGTGATGCCGCTGACCCTCAGCTGAGCACTCTGAAGAGCTAAAGCCCCAGGACCGGGCGACCCAGAGACGGAGCAGATTAAGATCACCTCTCACTCTATGTGCCCAGGAGAGGAAAGGGTGAATCCTCTCCGGGGAATGTTAACATCACCTAGAGCTTCTACAATTTTTAAAACACATTGTCCATGGAAGCAAAAATAACTAGGCATGTCAAAAGATAGGACCGTATGACTAAAAACCAAGAGAAAAGAACATACATTAAAAAATGACTCACAATAATTCAGATATTGGAGGAGTTAGGGAGCAAGGATTTTTCAATAACTACAATTAATATTTTTTCTAAGAGGAGAAAAAGATGAAGATTTTTTTTTTAAAGATTGAGAATTTTATCAGAAAACTGGAATGTATTTTTTAATCAAATGGAAATTTTAGAACTCAAGTTTACAAAGGAATGTTTACTTCATTTTGATTAATATGGAATATTTGAATCTTTGTAAAGTAAATCTTATTCTATGCTTCTATCTACATACATATGTTATATACATTTTAGGTTTCATTCCATATGTTTCTTTCCTTATTTTTTTTTCTTTAGAAGTAATTTCTGCTCATTGTAACATTTGTGAAGCAATAGATAACAGACAAGTTGTTAACTTCTTCCAGTCCCCCCTCATCCTAAGGTAATTATTAATAGTCAGACGCAGAGGTTTCTTTCTCTATGCTTATACAAACATATTATTCAAACAAAGTTAAACACAGAATTATCCTATGAACCAGTAATTCCACTCCTAGGTATATACCTAAGACAGTTAAAAATAGGTATTCAAAAAAATACCAGTACACAAATAAATGTTCACATTAAAACTATTCACAACAGCCAAAGAGTAGAAAAATTCTTATGTCCATAACTGCATCAATGAATAAATAAACAAAGTATCAATACAACGGAATACCATCCTGCCATAAAAATGAACAAAGCACTGACACATACTACAATGTGGATGAACCTTAAAAACAAGCTAAGTTAAAAAGAAGTCAGACACAAAAGGTCACATGTTGTACTATTCTATTTATAATATATAAAATATCCAAAATAGGTAAATCCAGAGAGAGAATACAGACTGGTAGTTGCCAGGGGCTGAGAGGAGGGGGAAATGTGGAGACATTGCTTAATAGGTATTGGGTTTCCATTTGGGGTGATGGAGTTTTGGAACTAGATAGAAGTAGTGGCTGCACAACATTGTAAATGCACTAAATGTCACTGAATTGTTCACTTACAAATGGTTAAGTGTATGTTATGTAAATTTTACCTCAATAAATTTAAAATCACAGGTGCCTGGACACATTATGAATTTTGCTGTTGTTACTGCTTATTTTTCTCTACTTTTTAAAAATCTAAAATGTAAGCTCATTCTTTTTATTACCTGATAATCATATTGAGTACAAATGCCCTATTATTCATTTAACCATTCCCCTATTAAAGGATCCAGTTGTTTCCAGCCATTTGCTATTATAAGGTTGGAACAGAATCCTCATACAGGTATGTGCTTTCATTTCTATAGAGCAGACACCCAGACAAAGGATTACTATTATCAAAAGGCCTATGTATTTAGATACTTCAAGTTACTTTATGAAACAACTATAGCAATTCACATTCTTACAATTGGCGTGTATTTCTCCTTTTATTTTTATTTATTTATTTTTTTTGAGACAGAGTCTCACTTTGTTGCCCAGGCTAGAATGAGTGCTGTGGCGTCAGCCTAGCTCACAGCAACCTCAATCTCCTGGACTCAAGCAATCCTTCTGCCTCAGCCTCCTGAGTAGCTGGGACTACAGGCATGCGCCACCATGCCTGGCTAATTTTTTCTATATATTTTTAGTTGGCCAATTAATTTATTTTCTATTTTTAGTAGAGACGGGGTCTCGCTCTTGGTCAGGCTGGTTTCGAACTCCTGACCTTGAGCTATCCTCCCGCCTTGGCCTCCCAGAGTGCTAGGATTACAGGCGTGAGCCACCGTGCCCAGCCTGTTTCTCCTTTTAATTTTTGCTGATCTGGATAGTAAAAATATTGTTTAACTTACTGTTGCTTTTATTTATATTTCCCTACTAAGTAAGGCTGGTCATCTTATCATATTGGCCATTTGAATTTTCTCTTCTGTATGAATTCCCTATTCCTCATCTTTGCCTATTTTTTAAAACAACATATGAGCTCAACAGAGCTTTTTATTTTTTCTTAGTCAAATTTCAAAAATTTTACTTTATTTATGTATTTATTTTTAAGGCAGGGTCTTGCTCCGCTGGAATGTAGTAGAGTGCAATCGTAGCTCACTGCAGCCTCAAACTCCTGGGCTCAAGCAATCCTCCCATGTAGCAAGGTATCACACCCAGCTAATTTTTTTAATTTATAGAGACAGGGTTCTCCATGTTGTCCAGGCTGCTAGAACTCCTGGCCTCAAGTGATCTTCCTGCCTCAGGCTCCCCAAAGTGCTGGGCTTATAGGCATGAGCCACTACATCCAATCAAATTCCCCAAATTTTAATTCAATCTGCATTCTTTTGAGATTTGTTTCATGATAATTTAAAACATTTTTCAATTGAAAAATAAAAACTTGTGCTTGCTTCGGCAGCACATATACTAAAATTGGAACGATACAGAGAAGAT
>VBSM01002223.1:9829342-9868081 GCA_008086735.1 Cheirogaleus medius | reverse complement strand
AAAAAAAGAAAAATAAAAACTATATTACACAATGTTTTAAAATATGCACGTATGTGGACCAGCTAAATTGAGTTAATTAGCATGTGCATTACCTCACACTTTTATTTTTTGAGGATGTCACTTAAAATCCTCTCAGCAATTTTCAAAAATATAATACATTGTGATTAACTATAGTCACAACATTATACAACAGGTTTCTTGAAATTATTCCTCATATTGAACTGAAATATTGTATTCTTTAACTAACATCTCCCCAGCTGTCCCTCACAGACCCTGGTAACCACTTTTCTACTCTCTACTTATAAGCTGAAATTTTTTAGATTTCACACATACAATATTGTGAGATCATACAATATCTTGTTTTTTTTGTGCCTGGCTTATTTCACTTAACATAAAAATCCTCTAGGTTTACCCATGTTGCAAATGACAGGATTTCCTTCTTTTAAAGTTAAATAATATTCCTGTGTATGTGTGTGTATATCACATTTTCTTTATCCATTCATCTGTTCTCGAACTCCTGGTCTCAAGTGATCCACTTGCCTCAGCCTCCGAAAGTGCTTAGGATTTCAGGCGAGAGCCACCAAGCCTGGCCTTATCCACTCATTTGTTGACGGGCACTTAAGCTATTGTGAATATTGCTGCAATGAACATGGGAGTGCAGACATCTCTTTAACATACTGGTTTCCTTTTCTTTGGATATGTACCCAGTAGTGGGACTGCTGGATCATATGGTGGTTCTATTTTTAATTTTTTGAGGAACCTCCAGACTGTTTTCCATAATTACTGTACTAACTTACATTCCTACCAATAATGTGCAGGGTTCCCTATTCTCCACATCCTTACCAACACTTACCTTTTCTCTTTTTGATAATAGCAATTCTAACAAGTTTGAGGTGATATCTCATTGCAGTTTTAATTTGCATTTCCCTGATGATTAGCAATATTGAGCATTTTTTTCATGAACCTATTGGCCATTTGTATGTCTTCCGTTGAGAATTATGTCTATTCAGGTCTTTTGCCCATTTTTGAATTTTCTTACTATTGAATTGAGTTTCTTATGTATTTTGGATATTAATCTCTTATCAGACATATGGTTTGCAAATATTTTTCACTCCGACTGTCCTTTGCCCATTTTTCTACTTTGTTATCCTTTTGTTACCAATTTACAAGGGCTCTTTCAATATTAGCAGTCTTAACCATTTAACTGGTTAACTCATGGAGAATGTAAACTTGTCCCTCGATCTATCACTTGTTTTTTGTTTATGGCAGCTATGTTCATCTTAAAGTTAAAATAACAGTCTTGGATCTTTATTTCATGCTTTATCTCATTAAGAAAAGAGGACAATGAAGTGTTGAAGGAGAATAAAGTAGAAAGGACTAGCTGTTATCTTTGGAAAATGAAATGACTATGGGGCTTTGGCGCCTCTTTTAAAAACTCCACTGAATGACCTACCTGCATTACTGAAGTGTCTCTTATTGGGGTGATTGTAGTTATCTCTTGGGTGTCCATGCATCTGTGGGCCGTGGGAGGCAGGCAAATGAGGCTTCTGAGGGTGAAGGTTGTGTGAGGTATGGGACTGAGATATCAGAGAATCCCGGCTTGAGCCTGAGGCCTCTGGTCGAAAAGGTTTCTTACCACCAATCATGTCATCTTTCTTCTTTTGCTCCTGCAGAGTACAAGGAAATCAAAGAAGCGTAAGATCCCCAGGCTTAATTCCCAAAAGCAGAATGAAGACCATCACCTCTAAATAGCTCTCTTGTCCTTGACTTCTGAACTGCCATTTACTACCGTCTTAACAAAAAATGCTCACAAATTACTCCACTGAGCTCCCACAGAATCAAAAGCCTAACAGTGACCCATCTGCTGAGTCTGACCTCCACTGCTGAGTACCTGTGAGAACACACGCATGGACTGCTAGATGTGGCCATACTGGGTATGGAACAGGCACCCAGGTTGTCGGCACTCTGAGGATCATCTTGGACGATGCAAAACCAAGACTACCAACTTTCCAAGGTTACCTAGAACCACCCCCGACTGTCCAGTGGGAACTAGTTCCTACCCTAAAGCCATCAACCTAAACATCTGAACGTTTGAGTCACATCACTCCTTTACCACAAAGGTAAAATGTTTCATATAAAAACATCAAAAATAAAGTTAAAATAAAAAGGAAAAGGAAAAAAAATGTAGAGTAACCTAAAATCTAACAACCAAGGAAATTATTAATTACTGGCCCACATCTTTCTAAGCTTTTTGCTGTGTCTTTTTTAAACAAAAATATTATTTGGTATTTTTTTCCCCCTTAATATATTGTGAAAATCTTCCCATGTAAATACTTATTTCTATAATATTATATTTAATGATTGAACAGTACTTCCCAATATGGATATGTTGTGATCTATTTAACTTATTTCTTACTGTAGGACTTCCAAGTCATTTCCATTACAAGCATGTTTAAATCCTTAATTATCTCTTTAAACCACATTCTTAGAAGCAGAACTGTATGTTTTAGTCTTTTGATAAATCTTGCTGAACTGTCCTCACCAGAAAGACTGTTACAATGTATACCCCACTAGTAGGGTATCACTATTTTTGATATTCAAGTTATATTAACTTCTGATACTGAAATTAATGAAGCTCTTTACGATTATGTGTCCAACTGATTTTCACTCTCTCCTAAGGGCCTTTCCCAACTATTTAGTCCCTCCTGCAGCCTTTCTTGGCTATTCTTTCACAGACTTTTTACATTGCTTAAAATTTGCATTAATATGCAGCAGTATTAGTATATTTTCCCTGTTTATTACTGATCTAACATATTCTTCTATGCAACATTAAATTATAAACTACTTGATGGTACTACTTCATAGGCCAACACAGCACTGGGCATAGTGTAACAAATGCCCATGCAACAAATACTTTTGAGCACCTACCCTGTCCTCAGCACCATTCCAGGCACTGAGGACACAGCAGTGTATGAGAGACAAAAAACCTCTCCTTCACGTCAGTGGAGGAGGTATTAAATGTTCATAGACTGGCCCTCAATGTCTGGTGGCAAGTCAGCAGATCTGCAAATGGGATGCCTCTGCAGCATCCCCCAAGTCACTTCTGCACCCATCCCCCTCCTCCAAAAAAGGAAAGGCCATATCTCAGCACCTTCTCATGTTTCCCTCTTTATGTTTCCTTCTTTAAATGAGTAGTTCCAACTACATACAAAAGCTGCAAGGACACCAAGTACCTGGCCCAGAAAGAACAGAAAAAGTATTCTGTGCCCACAATCCTGTTACCTATTAGGAGCCACATTTATAAGCTACTGTAAGATAGGTGCATGTGGAAGAAGAAAAGACCTGGTGAATAAATGATTCCAGGACATAAGAACACAGGGTGACAACTCTTTGTCTGATTCCCACGCACTGACTATTTTACCCATCTGTCTTACTGTTTGACTACTAGTAGAATAAGCTGAGAAATTATACTGCTAATACAGTGAAGGAGCACACTGTGCTAGAGAGGATGGGCTACGGACTATACCCCACACGCTTTGTGGACCTGTGCCTCTGTCTGTGATGTAAAGGCAAAGAACCAGTGACCTTTCTGGCGCCAACAACCACCCAGCATCCTATGACCACCTCCCCAGGAAAAAACAATAATTAAGGAGTTTTTCTGTGGAATTGGTTTTTATTTGTTTGTATAAACTAAGATTAAATTTGTATTTTACCTCCTCTTCTTGAGATCTTTTCTTATGAGCCATCTTGTATAACTTATGTAGTTTTCGAGCATCAAATTCTGTAAACTTGGAAACAAAAATCCACAGGTTCCTTTAAAAAAAAATTAAACTTCTGATGAATTATAGAATTAAAAAATCACTTTTTATTTTCTTTATGGATGGCAGGCTACTGAATTTTGCTGTGAAATACTCTCCTAGTATAGAAATTAAGTTATAAAAGTATTCTTTCAGGTCTTTACATCAATAATATAGTAAATCCTCACTTAAAGTCGTTGATAGGTTCTTGGAAACTGCAACTTTAAGCAAAACAATGCATAACAAAACCAATTTTTGGTTCTCATCAACGTTGTAACAAAACAACGTTGAAGGAAACGTAATTTGAGGACTTACTATATGTCTTTTTATGCTTCTGTCAAAAGAATTTGACTAAATTTCTATCCGTGGTAATTAGGACTCTAGCTCTAGTCCTGAAAGTTTCCTTCCACCTTCCCCACTTTCTGGACTCTGTTACTCAGTTCCTCAGCCCCACCACTTCTTCCAGGTAAAGACCTACATTTGGTTGGTCATCTTTGTGCTCTGCCCCTCTTTTCTCTCAGTTGTCACCACCAAGGACTGTCATTTCTTCCTTAAAATTCTCAGTGATTCCTTCCTTCCAATTCCACCACACTCACCCTAACACGGCATTATTATACAAAAGGGGAATGATATGATAAAACAGGTGTTTAGAAAGAGGAGGTATAAGTAGTCACAATAAGTCAGAAAAAGAGTCACATAGCCTCTCAAACTTTCTGATGGGCAGTTTCACCACACCAAGCCATGCCGCTGACAGAACACCTGTATAGGGTCTCTAACAAGTAAACCTACTGCACTGGGTGGAAAGTCATTCACCTTTAAAGGGCTTCAGTCTACACAACAAACTGCCTTTAAATGCTAAACACCTCCCACAGTTCCCTGTCCGTCTCATTTTCAAGGCTTTGCTGAAGCCCGAGAACTCTGTTCATCTAAGTAATGCTACTCTGCTTGTCTATGTTCAGTTCAAGTGTTCCTGCCTGCCTCTCAGAAGACCTCCCTCCATGACTACTCTTCTGCATGTGCTTCCCTTTGCTACACCTGGTCTTGCATTTACCACTTCATGATGTACAGTTTCTCAGGAGTCTTACCTTGTACTGTTTTTGAATTCTTAAAGTAAAGGACCTTTGTATGAATTAATACTAGCCAAGATCACAGTGACTGGACATTTAAACACAAGTCTAGCTTCACAGATCTATGCACTAGGATGACCTATTGCTGTCTTCTAAATCAGGATTAAATCAATTAACAAGAAAGCCAGATGTGCTCACTAAAGGAAGAAGCTGGTAACAGTGTTAAGTGGAAAAGAAATAACATTTCAAAAATTAGATCTTTCGTTTATGGGTGTGAAGCATGTTATAGATAGCATCATGACAGAAGTTTTCTTAAGTCTATTTTTCACTTAAAAACCAATCCACTGAGATTAGACACATTATACAAAGACAATATTATCCACGAGGTATACAAATTCAAGGTAACTGGTTTACAAAAGGAGACTTAATGTTACAACTGTCTTTTAGAATTTCCAGACATGCTTTCTTAAAATATCACAAGTGAATATATAAATGAACATTTATAAATCGTGATACCTTACTGAATTTCTAGATTAACTACATCAATTCAAATTACTACTTTAATTATTAAAGAAGGAAATGAGAATAGAGAACTCATAGTTTTTGCGGTTTTAACCCTTGTTTTACCACATGTGCTGGTATAGAACCAGCCAATTAGTTGTATTAGATATAGTAACATCTGAATATCAACCTGAAGTGAGATGATTTCTCTCCCACACAGGTTTAAAGAGAATTTATTTCTGAGACTAGGCCACCAAATCCAGTATCATTGTCCCTCTCTTATAAAATACATTAATGACATCATCCTACCGCTTTCCAAAGGGTGGTCTCACAGTGGAATGGCCTAATTCAGGAGAAGGAAGTTAAAGCCTACAGATATGTTGCCAATAGATGATGTTTGTTGGGGAAAAGATTTTTCTTAGGTGGCTATGCTCCCTTTTATTCAACAAAAACAGGATCCATCCACACACTCTGTCAAATCAAACTGGGCAGATTCAAGGCCAAAGTGGTTACCTCCTCCACAGTTTGATGTGCTCCTGGTCTGAGTAGGCTTTAAGGCACTCGGCTATCCGGTCTCCAATTTTCAGCAGGCAGTTTCGGGTGTGTTCCAGCTGTTCTTGCACATTTAGTCCCTTGTCAGGTTTGTCCAGCTGTTTCAGTGCCTTTTTCACGGGCCTCATCCTCTCCTTACACTGCAACAGGCCAATAGAGTAGAGACATAAACCACCTGCAGGAAAGAAGTCTTCTTGTTTGCTTACTGTGCCCTAAATTCCCACATCAGAGAAAACACAACCACCCTCATGCGATGTAAGTGCTAGAGGAGGAGGTAAAGCCAGTACAGTGGAACAAGAATCAGAGTTCGAAAACCCGACGTGCAAGTGCCAGCACCATTGCTTAGTTATATGATGACCTTTTTTTCACCTAACTTAACCTCTCTAAATGCTGTTTCCTCATCTGCAAACGGGGCACGATCATGCCTCACAAGGTCATTATGAAGATTAAATGAGGAGCATTACTACAGACCTAACCTAAAAACCTCCCACCAAAAACTATCTAAAAATGAAGGATAAAATATTTACAAATCCTCCAGCCTGAGCAAGAGCAAGACCCCATCTCTACAAAAAATAGAAAACGTAGCCAGGTGTGGTGGCATGCACCTGTAGTCCCTGCTACTCAGAAGGCTGAGGCAAGAGGATCGCTTGAGCCCAGAAGTTGGAGGTTACAGTGAGCTATGATGATGCCACTGTACTATAACGGAGTGAAACCCTGTCTCCAAAAACAAAAAGAACAACAATAACAAAACAAAAAACAAACAAAAAAATTTACAAATCCTTTAGGCCTGAAACAAAGGGAAAGGCTTCCAAGATAAAGATGATAAACAGAACACAAGAATCCTTTTCTCTTCTTTGCCAACCACACTAAAACATTAAAGGGACTGTCTTTTAAAAGGGATAATCCCACAAAGACAGAAAATGAGAGAGAAAACAACAGCAATGAAATACTGGTGGCATGGGAAATGCCTTAATAGACCTAAGAAAACAAAATCCTTAGCCAGTGGTGGGGAGAGCTGAGAACCAACCTGATGTATACTGACTGCAAAATTCCCCCAAAGGAAGGTGTCTATGGAAGTAGGTATGAGAGCTAAAATAAAAATTGGTTTAAAGGCTGCTTAAGAAGTAGCAGATACCCAGATTCATGATAGACAGCCCGATCTCTAACTCCACCCCCCAGCAATGGACATGAATGCTTAACTCTTCAGCGAGGATAAAAGAAGGGCCTCTGAGCAGGGTTGCTCAGGCATCGTTGAGGGGCAAGGCCGCCACACTGAAAACAGGGTTACGTGAACACATGCATACTAGATGAGCCACTGCTCAGTCTACAGCCTCCCAGATCCTAGAATGAACAGAACTAGGCCTTCACCCTCTGGGGTAAGGAGATTGAGAGATTCTTCACAAAATCTGACCACCAAAGATGCTGACTATCCATTGGAAGTTTCCCAATGAAGCAGCCCAGCTAGATCACTCTACAGTGAAAACTTTCAAAGGTACTCAAGCCCTACCCACATGGTTCTGAGCTTCCAATCAGATGTTTAGTCACCCACTATTAAATATGAAAAGGCAACTGAGGATTACCAAAGCCATCTGAGGAAAGTCTGTAACATAAACAATAGAAAACAAAGAGAAGTATAAAAGCATGCAGAGAACCATCGGGGAGAAAAGAGTGTGGAAATAAAACATGACAAGAGAAATGAAAAACTAAAGGAAATAATGTGAGATAAAGTTGAGGGAATCCACCACAAAGTAGAGTAAAAAGGAGAAACAGAAAATTAAAAAAAGATAAAATAAGGAACCAATATCAGACTCTGACATCCAACAAGGAATTCATAAAGATAAAACTGAGAACTTAGAGAAGAGAAAATTACCACAAAATAATTCAAGAAAATTTCTCAGAACTGTAGGATATGATTTGTCAGCCACTGAGTATCTGGCACAATGAACTAAGTAAGACACATGATCATGAAATTTTAGAAAGATGAAAACCCTACAGATTTCCATCACTTTGTGGTAATTTCCTATAGCCACACTACTCATGATCTGTGCATTTTTCAGTGTTATACTTCAATTTTTAAAAAGGACACAAAATAAAAAGATGTACCACAAACTGAAAGATACATGTAATGGCTATAAAAAAATAAAAGATTAGGATCAGGAATGTATAATGGGTTCCTATAGAAAAGGTAAGAAAGACAAATTACTCAAACTAAGCAAAAGATATGAACAGGCAATTCACTAGAAACATGAATGCCTAATAAATATGAAACTAAATGTTCAACTATACCACCAGTCAGTATACCATCAGTCAGTCAACCCTCAGATTGACAAAAATTTGTAGTCATACACATTTTGAAAAATCCCAACGTCCACAAATAAGAGAAAGAATGAGTTGTGGAAGTCATAAAACAGAGTAACATGAAGCATTTAGAACAGAGCCACAATTATCAACATGGATAAATCTCAAAAATGTGAATGCTGAGGGAGGAAAAGCAAGTTACAGGATTCACAAGCACACCGTTTACATAGTTTTAAACACGGAAATCAATACCCTGTGTTGTTATGGAAACATGGGAGGCGAGGCTGCGTGGCACAGTGGCCAAGGACCCATGCTCTCACCACAAACTGCCTGGGTCGAAACTCTGCTCTGTGTCTTGGCTGTGTGACATAGGACAGGTCGCTTCACTCCTGTCACATTTTTTAATATGCAAAATGGAGACACAACAACCTACCTCACAGGATTGTTGTGGAGAAAATACACATAAAACAGTGCCTGGCTGTTTATGTGATCTATTACCATCTTTATAGACATAAGTAGTAAAACTATAAAACTACACTTAAGTATAAAAATCAAATTCAGAATTGTGGTTACTTCTGGGACTTAAGAAAAGAAAAAGCATGGGTTTAGACAGAGGAATACCAAAGGCTTCAATTTTGTATTTTGGGTCTTAAAAATTTCAGATTTGACACAGCTTCCTGGTATCTTTATCAATGCCTATCATCGTCCTGTCCTGAAATTTTTCTGTATTTTTAAAAAATTTCATCATAAAAATACAAGATTAAATGAGTATATTTGTAAGAGCATTTTAAAAATCGTATGATACCATGAAACAATTAGATATTACTTCCTCTTATAAGCACTGAGCTAAGAACCAGGAAACAGATCAAATAGCAGACTATGTAATTAATTTATTCATTTATTCAACTTACACATTTATTGATATATTTCTAGTATCTAAATGGATTTTATATAAAACATACTTGCCCTCAGAGAAGCTCAGAGGCAGAAAAGAGAAGAAAACTGAGATAAGTATAAAGAAAAAAAAAATACATATATATATATCTGTGTGTGTGTGTGTGTGTGTATAGGTTTTAGATAACCCAGAGAAAAAGATCAAAAGGAGAGGACACAGGTCAGGGTCAACATTCTACCCTTGGCTGCCAAAGGACAGTATTTTCAGATTCAGAAGAAGACAGCTTTTCTTTCAGCCTCAATGAGCTGTTCCAGTGCACTGACTTGTGGGAGTTTGGAGAAAAGAAGAGACAACAGAGAGGTGGGGGAAGGTACCGTGGAGTATAGCACCATGAAATCTATACACGTAGCTCCAGCAAGGGCATAAGGGCCTTTAGGACACACTGGACTGTACCGAACCCCATGCAAGCCCCGGTCCGTGCATTCGTTCCCCATCACCTTGCCAATCTTGTATGAGGAAATAGGGCCACATTTCCTAGGCCATGTCTTAGCTCTTAGCACACAGCATGGAAGCACATACGATACAGCACACTCAACACTGCTCTAACTCCCTCAGCCAGGACCCACCTCCTTCCATGCCAGGTCATGCCCCGGCTCTCACCACTCTACCTGGGGCAGCCTTCTGCACCTCCTCAAATCTTCACACATGTAGCAGCCACTCAGCCTTTGTGTGTGTTGTTGCCTGGCCTTGGTGTGCTCTGCCCACCCCTCTATTGTTACTTTTACTCTTCCTTCAGAACTCAATTCATACATCACTTCCTTAAACAAGCCTTCTTGGCACTCCTTGACTAGATCAAACCCCCTTCTCAAAGGATCAACACCGTAGGCAATTTCTCTCCCTCATACCCCCGTCGCAGAACCAACATGATTTATATAGTTATCCGACTATCTTCCCTTCTCAAATGTAAAGTCTACAATGATAGAAACAATTATCTCTTCAACGTGGTAACTCTGGGAGGTGGCACATAGAAAAGGTTCAGTAAATGTTCACTCTAACACTTGTGTTTGCCAAATGCCTCTAAGGACCCCTACAGCCTTTCTAACTGGGAGCACATGACATGAAATCCAGTCCCCAAACTTCTTCCTCACTAGAAAACAAGTAAGAAAACCTCTTCTTGCTAGCCTGTTTCAGAGCACATGGTCTTCAGATGTTAAAAGCAATGTATTTCCAAAGAAACGTGCTAATGCTTAGATCAACTGAAGCTCTGCGGCTGGACCTATAAAAGGCAGACCACAGCAAGCACCAGAGCTGCAGACACTGGTGTCCCTCAATTTCAAGACTTACTATGCTGAATGTCTCCTGGTCCAGATCATCATCCTCATCTTCTCCAATAGGGACAGGTTCACTTCCTGCTGTAATATGGACAGGACCCTGAGATCGCTTTGATTTACTCGAAGATTTGGCATCACCACCTTTAGGCTTTTAAAAAAGAGTTACAAGGAATCATTGTCATTTGTACAATCCTGCCTTGCAATTTGGACTTCTTACCTATGTTGCAGTGGGTAAATAGGGCCAGAGTTTATTAAAAAAAAAAAAAAGGCAAAATAAGGTCCTGAGACATCATGAAGACAAGCCTACATGATTAACAGCTTACTCATACATGATTCCCATTTCTGTCTCTAAATGTACCCAATTTTAACTTCAATTTCATCAATGCTATTTTTGGGCTTCTCTTCCCTCATCCATAAAATACACAAAAATATCATCAAGAGGCTAAGATTGTAAACTGGCAGAACTCTTCTGGAGTATCACATAGCAACTTTTATTAACAGCTTACCTATTGATCTAGGAATTTGTATTAACTAAATTATTATCATTGACTGAAATCTATATGAATCAACATGGATAAATCTCAAAATTATATTGAATGAAAGGTTGCAAAAGGATATATAAGGATTTCATGCACGACATATTAAGCATATACTATGCTTTGTTTATGGTTATACAATATGTATATAGACTATAATATGTAGTACAAGAATAAAAACATGAATAGGAAAGTTTCAAACCTACTTCAGAGCAGTGGTTATGAGGAGGAGAAAAGTGGGAAGAAGAGTAATGACATGAGGAGGAAGTAATGGGAGGGAGCCCAATAGCACCAGCAATATGTTCACGAAATACAACAGGCATCTGCACCCCCCTCACCCGAAAAAGCCACTTGAAATAACCAAGAAAAAATGTCAACAATTGTAATGTGTGGGCAGAAGATAAATAGATGTTTGCTAAATTGTTCTTTGTGCTTTTATTTTTGAAGTAGTTTACATTAACAAGAGAATGTCTTTCTGTGGGAGCACAAATGCACAGGTATTTGTCACAGTATGGTTTATTAGCGTTAAAAATTGGAAAGCATTTCAATATAGGGGATTTAAATTGCTTCCAATATGTTTACAGCCAAACAGAATCCTCCCCATCTATTAAAAGCGACTTTAACATTTATTTATTCACTTGGAAAGTTGTGATATACTGCTGAGTGAGGAGAAAAGGCTATCCAAACAGCTGAATCTGATTTTTCTCTTATATTTATATGTATATGCATAAGAGAAAAGTTTCAAAGGTACTAATCAAGAAATCTACTAGAATTATTACTGGACATGGAATTACAGCAGTTATTTGTTTCTATGTTTTGGCAATGATTAAAGGATTAACTGCAAAATATTTTGTTCAGAGGTCAGCGAGCATACGTGCAACACTGTACCAATACTGTGGTTTGGAACAAACTTCGCAAAACCCACAACGTAAAGATTCTATAATAGCAGGGCTTTTCATCCATTTATACTCCAAAAGCTCTTAATAATATTTGTTTTGACTTCTAAACTTTTCAAATATTCAGATTCATTTGTGGATTGTGCTCCTCTAATATGAATCTGAGAACATATTTCAAGTAGTTCCCTGTACAAGCAGATTTCTCTCACCTATCCTATCTCACTCAAACAACTCCCCTGAAATACGCAGTAAAAGATCAAGTAAAGGCCTTCTATTTTAAAGAACACCCCAAACTTGCACATTCCTCTCTTTCTGCAAGGAGGAGTGCAGGCATCCCTCCAAAAGCCCCATCCTTCCTTCTTGGCTATACCCATAAAAAGACAGTTAGCCCTCAAACCCCATTCTATTTCTAAACCCAAGAGGGGAATTTCAAAGGCTGTGTCTATCTTCATAAATAAAATGGCACCAATACCTTCTCTTTCTTATCTTTTGACTTCTTCCTTTCCTTGTCCCCTTCTTTATCTTTCCTAGAACTCATTTGTTTTTCCTTGTTCTCCTTGTTCTCTTTCTTCTTTTGTTTTTTCTTCATTGGACTTTTTTCTAAACCATCATCCTAGGAAACAAATAGGGCCATGAACTTTTGCCACAAATTTTATATTTACTCAATCACTTTCTGGGGAAAGAAGCACTGCCCCCAGTGATTCACCTGTGTCCAAACTTAGAAGCTGATTTTCAAGCATATGGCCTTAAAGGACTCACTCACGCAATGCTAGACTCTCTAGGAATAACCAGCTAAGACTGTAAAGGCAGGTGCTCTTTACTTATATCCTCTCATTTAATTCTCATGGCAACCCTTCAACATAGGCATCCCCATTCCCATTTCACAGATGGCAAAAACTGTGTGTATATACCTGCAACACAGTCAGCTAGTAAGGAGAGGTTGCCAGCACTTGAATTTATGTACGGATGACTCAAACCCATGCTAGTTCCTGGGCCACTGCTGACTCTTTTGGGGCTAATTTCAAAGTGTAATTACACTACATGAAATCTCATGAAGTTGTCACTCACTGAAACAGCACACTGAATGACATCAATTTACTTTTAGACCTGAAGTTACAAACTGGCAGGCTTGAGCCAAACTCAACGCACAGGAGTTCTGTTTGGCCCAATAATGAATGGAACTCCATAGCAGCTGCCCCCTTTATGTTAGACGTGAACTCTCTGGTTAACCACAGTCCACACCACTCCCTATCATTCCCAACAACGAGGCTAAGTGTCAAATGCCATGTACCACTGAAGTTTTCATAGTTCCCTTCATCTACTTCCATATCCATGAAGTGGCAATTGCTGACTTAAATGAATAACTACATTCCTCTCTGACAGATTAAGCAAAGATACAAGTATTCTATTTTCATATACTCTACATGTAAACCAAACACATTTCAAAATATTTTATTCCAGTTCATACAATAAATATAACTAAAATAAAAATAACCCTCGACTGAAATCTAGCCTCATACCTTTACTTCTCCCTCTTCTGATGGATTATCTGAATGTCTGGGAGATGAAAACTCAATTCCATGCTCATCTTTCATCCTGGGTGCTTTGTTTTCCTTCTTTACTCGAGGCTTCCGCTTCTTTAATTTCGCCTGGAAAGGGAAAGAAAACAATAAAACTGTAAATCTAGTCCCTGAGAAGCATGACCAAATAACATGATGACTCTATGAACCAGGAGCAGCCATATAATTCAAACAAGAAAAATCAGAGGAAATAAAGACTGCAAACAATTTCACCTGAAAAAAAACCAAACCAAAACAAAACTGTAGGTATTATATACATAGTCTACATTATAACGTCCATACTTCTTGTACCTACTGATTCCATTTTTTGGAATTCATCCTAAAGATGTAATTCAAAAAAAGGAAAACAGTCTGTGTACAAAGATACAAATAAATATATCAAAGATAGTAATAATGTTAAAAATCTGGAAGCAACCTTTATCTAAAAATAAGGAAAAGGATAAAATAGTGTTTACTTAACCAAATATGCTACAGTAATTTAAAGCATGTATAAACATGATCTAATCTGTCTCTCCAGAGCCTAAAGCATAATACATGACATTATCAACCTCTTATCTGAAAAATGACACTACTTATTGTCACTATCAGTTGAAAACAAACAGGGTGTTTTCAATTATAATGATTTTTTTTCTAAAGTCTGTTTTGTTTATGATAATATAGAGAAATTAATACAAATGAATTAGCTACAAGACCAGGCATGGTGGCTCATGCTTGTAATCTCAGCACTTAAGGAGGCTAAAGTGGGACAATCACTTGAGGCCAGGAGTTCAAGTTTACAGTGAGCTATGATAGCATCGCTGCACTCCAGCCTGGGCAACAGAGTGAAAGACCCCATTTCTACAAAAAAATAAAGAATTTTTTTTTTTTTTTTTAAAAAGGAAATAGCTATAAGAGCATTTAAGGAACATGTAGACACGAAGGCTGCTAGTATAGGATGTAACGTGTATCCTAAATGTGATTCCCACTTTCTAGGCCTGAAGTGAACTAAGTTGGGTAAATAAAAAGAGATAAAGCTCTGATTAGTTCATCTGGAACTCAGTTGGCATTTTTCACTGAGCAAGTGAGGTAATCATAAATGAAGTCCAGTTTCTGAATTAACTGTAGATTCCAATTGTCCATTTTATTCCTGGGAATCACTATTACGAGTAGTCCAGAGTTAGGTGTAACAATAGGCAAACCCATTGGTATTCAATACAGTACCTGGAACTATATTCCAAAACTGAGGAAGCAGCATAAAGTGGCAATACCAGTACATCACTGGACTAGTGGCACTGGAGAGAGATCAGGATTATACTGAGGCAACATTTGAGGAGAAAGGTTTTATAAGAAAGTTGCCAAGCTGTTGAGGTCTTAGATGAACATTTCTATTATTGCCAATCAAACCAACATCACTGGAACCTCAAAAGCAACATCTGCACGTGGCGTGACATTCTAAGCAGCGCCCACCAAGGGTTTCTCTTTTGCCACCTAACACTGCATGGTTGTACACTCAGCCGCTTGAAGAATATCCAGCTGGCAGCATACTCACCTCCTCCCCACCTGTCACAGCCCCCTTCTTCTCCAGACCCTTCCTGAGCAGCTTCAGCAAGTAGTCCGCTCGGGTCTGCAGCTGCTTCCCTTGGGGCTTTTTATCTGTCTCGACGGGCAGAATCTTCAACAAGAAAGGAAGAGAATACCCACCACCACCCACATCCCGGTTAGTCAATCAAGATAAACAGAGACAACAAAGAACTGAGTACAGTCCTTTCCCTCCCCAACCACCCAGAATACAGCCTCAGATCCTATCTCATGTCCATGGCTCCCAGTCACTGAGAATCCCTCACGAGCCGTTCTCATTTTACAAAATGGGATGGAGAAATCCAGCTCTCCCAATGGCTCCTACCTGTGCTGTTAACAGGGTAGAACAACTCAGGTAGGAGGGGCTTGTGGCTTCATCTGCTAGAGCATCCCAGCCGTCGTGGATTTCCTCCTTCCAGGAGCAGGGAATCCCTGGAGCTAGGTTAAAGCTTCGTTTTAGATTGAAAATGCTTCTTAGAGCATTGCCGGAGAGCACTGAACTATGCCAGGACATGATAATTCACTTCCTGCTACCGTAGTTGGATCTCTCAGGCCAGGCTGGATTTGGTCTCAGTGCTTATGGCAGGGTGCTGTCACCCTCCTAAAACCCAGATGGGATGAGCACTGTTGGATGTGCCAGGAAAAGCCCTGCCAGGAGCACAACATGGAGCAAATCCTAAAAAAAATTTTAGCCAGTCAGCTTTCCTTGCTTATAGCTCTAACTATGGCCTTGCTATTTTAACAGACAGGGTGGGAGGCTCAATTTTGTGGGAGAAGAACAGTCAATGTTTAATTCCATTACAAAAAATACCAAGGTGACATTCATTCTTTATGTGTAGAACTGAAATATGGTTGTTTCAAATGTACTTTTAAACAAAGGGCCAACAACTAAGGCCAAGGAATGTTTTTATTATTCATAAACGTACCCTGGTATTTGTTGTAATGAGATTTCACCTATAATACATATTAGAATTTTAGGATTTCTCCTATAATTTCCCCAAAATTTCACATGACTATTATCTCTGCCTTTATTTTCATCTATGAAAACAGTGCCACAGTCCACTCAAGATGCAAACATTTCCAAGGATAAAGAAATCCCAGGAACTTACTAGTGTACTAATTTCCAAATTGATTCCCCCAAAAAAACAGTTAGAGATAAGTAATCGATATAAAAATAATATATAACAAATCATCTAGAAATTTCTGGCAGAGTTACTTACTTTGTCAGTTAATTTAAGCTCTGGATCTGTTTTAATTAACTCCCAGTTTCCATAGCCATGTTCATAAATTCCCAGCAACAGGCGAGAATCATCCTCCACTCCCCACTCTACATCAAAATGTGCAGCTTTGACACGACAGGTTAAGCAATATCTAAAGAGATTTTTAAAACAAGACATTAGAAGAGGGGCCTTTCTGATACATTAAAGAACAGACAGTGTAAATGCTTCATGAATACACACAACTGTAATTTCAAATCTATTTTCTTATGGCACAACCGCTGCCTGCATGTACACAATATACTCACTTTTTTTTTTCTTCTGGGTCCACAGGAATAGATTTATGCAGCATCTCAAACTCTTCTTCATGTTGGATAATAGATTTCACATTAACCTGAACTCCAGATATCTTGATTGTTGGACCTCTCCTTTTCCCTGGTCCTTTACCTAAAGAACACCAATTTCACATTAGAAAAATGAAAATTTGCTGAAGTTCCGAAGAAAACATGTTATCACCAAACCCTGAACTCTTAGTGCTTCTCTGTATGTATCTCCAGCTTTTATTGGTAGTTCAAAGATATATTATAAAACAAATATTTTCCTCAGTTAATGTTTGTTTGTAAAACAACCTTCAAACAATTCAGTTAAGACTTAGATTTTTTTAATACACTGGTGTTATAATGTATTTTAATCTTCCTGTTTGTTTTATACTACTCTGGTCTAAAAGTAATAAAGTTAATAAAAGAAGATTCTGAAGGTTTAATATTAATGTTGAAGTTTTTCCCTTTTGTTTTCCTACCTATCCCATTAGCAGAGTTCAAAAAAACTCAAGTGTTTTAAAGATAATTCATATTTGATCTCTGTAACATCATAACTGAAAAAGTATGAGATCAAATTAATGTCTAACATATTTGAAATGATGAACAAAGGGATGGCATAAGAAGGCTACCCTAACCCAAATTTCAAATTAAAATAATCTTAGAAGTAAAAATGAAACCTGTGACTCTAACAAGAGACCAATTTGAAATCCATGAGATAATACCACTTGTTTGTAAGAAGAAAAACGCTTCTCAATAAAAAATGGACAGAGTATATGAACACTTTATAGAAAACAAAATGAAAATGGAACTTAAAAGAGAGGCACAACCTTGTTCATTAAAAGAAAAATGAGATACCATTTCTCACCTATCAGATTGGCAAAAACCCAAACATTTAACAATATATCCGTCTGTAAGACTTGTATAACAGGTAGCAACAAACATGGCTGGTGGTTATGTAAATGGCACCAGACTTATGCAGGAGAAATTGGCAATATCGAAGCGAAGTACATATGCATTTTCCCCAGAACCCAGTAATCCCACTTGTAGAAACCTATCCCAAAGATACGCTGGCAGAGATATGATATGGTATATTCATTAGACCATTATTCATTGTGGCTTCATTTATAATGACAAAAGACTGAAAACAACCCAATTATTCATTACTAGGGAACAAAAAGTATGAAGTGGCATCTATCTATAAGGTAGACTATTGTGCAATTGTAAAAGGAAGAAAGATTATCTATAAATAAGGATATGGAGTGGTCTCAGATGTGAAGAATAAGCAGGTTCAGAACAGATGTATGTTCTCTTCTGTATAAAGGTGAAAAGACACATGTACACATGCTTAAATTGTGAAAAAGAAACAATGGAAAGATGAACTCAAAACTAATAGAAATGATGACCTACGAGGGAGGAAGCTTCGCTCACTTGCCCGCCACTCGCCTCCTGTTATATGGCCCAGTTCCCAACAGGCTACAGACTGGTACTGGTCAGCAGCCCCGGGGTTGAGGACTGCAGATGTATAGGATATATCCTAAAAAATCCCCTTAGCAGCAGAAATCCCAGCCTACAAGTGCCAGGTTTTGGAGGCTCACTGAACAGACTTGTTGACTTACCCTCGCTGGCATTTTCTTTCAGCTGTTCTTCATACTCCTGCATTGCTGACACACAGCTATTGTGAATCAGTTCACCTAGGCGTTTCAGATCTGCTACAGACTTATCTACCAGCTCGGCATCACGTGCTATGCACTCCAGCCTGAGGAAAGACAAATACGGAGACACTTCAGGGCCCTGTGCCCACTTTCTAAATGTCACGAGATACCACTAGGTCCAATATAAGCTTCTCCTGCAAAGACACTTTTCTCTGCCTTCCTTCATTTTTCATTCCAAGGCTGCAACAAGAACCCTTGGGACAGTGACTGAGGGCTAACACACTCATTTTCTATCATAAAGAATTGTGCCTTGGAATATTCCGCAGAAAAAAGTAATTCCAAAAAACAGAGGAAAGAAATAGGGAAAATAAACTTTGTTCATTAAATAAATGGGCTGTCTGATAATGATTGTATGTCAAGTGCCTGAAGACCATTTGCACTAGAGTTTGCATCTTTGTGTTCACCTTCCTTTCTCCAGCCTACTTTCATTCATTGCAATGTTCCTAGAAGCAGAGAATAGTTATTCCTACTATATGTTAGTTGATCTCCAAGTCATACGAAGCATATGGATATATTAATGGTTAAAAATCAGGATGTCAAAGGGTGCCAAACCCACTTTTCCACATCCTGTTGGTTTTTACAGTAATTGGCTTAAATGGCAGTTTATCCCTGGGTGGTCCAGCAACAGTCCTTGAAAGATACACCTGACTTTCTCAGTTTTGCTGTGGCCTACTGTTATATTTCACCACTTCCTCTCCAAAAGGAGAGGACAAAGGAAAAAACACAGGCTAGTCATTTTCATCTACTCTAGAAGTTTATCAGGAGTAAGAGCAAGGAACCTGGTATTTTCTTTAAATCAGTGCTATTTAGATTTTGTACAAAGCAAAATATGGAACTACTTGAAATAGAGTCTTCTGTTAAAATCCAACTTCTGAATTTATTTTCTGAATGTTTGTAGAACGGTAACAACAGTTAACCCTTTTGGAAGTTAACATTAGTGAGGTGATATAAGTGCTCTGTATTTAATCCTGACACCTTGTTAAACAGAAGATTATAAAATCACGAAGAGCCTTTTACCTTTGACATTATTAAATCTAAGAACTAGAATGGAAATAACTACATATATTCTTTTTAACTGGAGTTATCTGAACGTCTCTTCTGGAAATTATTTCTTTTTACTATAGTTTTAAATATACTTGCTACATCTCCTTGACTAAGGTAAAATCTTCATATGGCTGGGTGTGGTAGTTCATACCCGTAATCCTAGTACTTTGGGAGGCTGAGGGGGAGGATTGCTTGAGCCTAGGAGTTTGGGACAAGCCTGAGCAACATAGTAAGACCCTATATCTCTACAAAAAATACAAAAATTAGCTGGGCATGGTGCTGTGCGCACCTGTAGTCCCAGCTACTTGGGAGGCTGAAGTAGGAGGAGCATCACTGAAGCTTAAGAGGTGGAGGTTGCACTAAGCTACAATCATGCCACAGCACACTAGCCAGGGCACACTAGCCAGGGCAACACAGTGATACCCTGCCTCAAAAAAAAATCTCTGTATGGATGGTCTGTCTTTATCATCTTTGACACCCCTGTGTGGAGGAACATGCATAAATAGATGCCCAATATATAAACGTTTGTTAAAAAAAAAGTGTTCCCAGCATTACTACTAAATGGAAAATGTTACCAAAAAAGGAATCTGCTACATAATGCAAGTGAAAAAGAAGATAAACTATTATATTGAGCTTACCGTTCAAGAGGGAGACCAAACTTCTTATAAGCCTTGATGAACCTGAGAATATGATCAATAAAACACATTAAAAAACAGAGATTTTAGTTATGTTAATACCAACATATCCTCTGATGTTGGCACATTACTTAAAATGTCCAGTTTTTAACAAAAAAAAAACATGGGACACACACACACACACACACTAAAGTATGATGCATACATGGATGGGGGAGAGGGAAGTAGTTAATTGTCAAAAATAGACTGGGTCCAAATCTTGCAACTACCACTAAATAAGTGTTGAATGTCTTTGAAACGAGTCAATTTAAAACAATGAGTCAATTTAAAACAATATTCAAATTAAAGATCAACTTTATTCACAGTGACTAAAACTGTTTTGATATAATAGAGAAATGCAACTTAGCTCTAATATCCTTTTTAGAAGGTGCAAGTTTATGGAGTTCAATATGTAATAAATGATTCAATCACAACTCTACCACGATAAAGCCCCGGTATAGTTCATCAGCCTATTCAGTCTACTACTGTTGCTTTTCAATTCCATACTTCAATAGTTTTCATTATTTTCTGGTCAATGATACGGCTGAAAGATTTCTAGGACTGTCTCAAATACTTTTTGGAATGAGGCAAAGTAAAATAAATAAATTCAATCTAGCCTTCCACAAGTCTCTACCCTAAACCATGCTATACTACTAACCAACCTTGCGTCATCATCCTCTCCCCAATCCTACAGGCTAACCACTAGCACTTTCACTAAAAACTAAGACTTCACAACACACCAAAGGCATCACTGTAATGTGCCAAATTACTATGACAATCTGATTATGTCACAGTATAAGGAAACATACTAAGGAAAACATGGAAATGAGAAAATGTGGTGACAGAAGAAAACGGGGCTGAATACGACATTAGCTAAGAATATTAAAGGAATAGCATGGATACAAGGATTAGGAAAGAAGGTGTTATATCTGAAAGTAAACCTGAAAATTATTCTTAACTCCACAGTTCTCCTTCTTGATAAACCCTGAGATATTTTATGTCTGAACTATAGGGTGTTTGGGATTTATTTAAAAAGAATACTGAGGGGGAGAAACACTTCCAGAATGAAGGATTAAGATGTTGTGAAAATCTACTCCTCCATAAAAGCAACAAGAACATTGGCAAAAACTGTCAAAATCAACTTTGTTGGAACTCTGGAAATTAACAACAGGCTTACACCATCTAAGAGGTATTTATTCAAGAAAATGGCTCAGTAAGAATAGCAAGCTTTCTGGAATTTTCAACTTGCTCTATCCCATCCTCTTCTCCGCAGTTCCATGACAGCCTTAAATCCAACACCTTCACTGTGCCAACCAGCAGCAGAGCATCCACTGGAGGGAAAAGAACAGGTGTGGAGCTCCTCAAAAGCTCTATCCCCAAAGAATGATTTGGCCTGGCTGACAGTACTCTGAGAGCTCCATTCTCAGGCTTGCCTTTATTTGACCCAACTCAGAACTCACTCTGTGTGAACAGCCTTGTCCACAATTCATTGGTGAAAAACTATCAGATGCAAAGGTGGTTTAACATAACAGCAGCCTGAGGCAACATTACCAACTAAAGATAACAAAAGGAGGACCAAAACTTAAAAGGAAAAACTGGGGGGAAAGATGTCCATAGGGTACACTCTGACACATGTGCAGGTCTGTGTACATGCACAGGGAAGATCTGAGAAGGTCCTAACCTCTCAAATCGGTTGAGGATCTGTGCAAGAAGGTTAAGGTAGAGTAGTATGCCTGCCAGAGCACTGAAACATGCCCCAACATACACACCAAGCTCTGCAACAAAGGCTGGCAGAATTATAGGCTCTAAGCACTTAAGAAAATTAAGGAAATTTCTGTCCAGTCATTAGCTGGTCATTAAGCTGAAGGAATACAGACTGAAAATGACATGACAAAGAATACAAACTTCAAGCAAATAGCAACAACAGCAGCAAACACAACTAACTCCGGCTGGAAGGGGAAATCCAATTTCCAGAGTTGTCTCAAATGTCCAGTTTTCAACAAAAAAATGTCCTATTTTCAACAAAAAATTATGGGATACACAACACAAAAAAGTAAGATGCATACAACACATGGAAAAAAGGCAGTTAATAGAAACTGTCCCTGAGCAAATCCAGAACCTAGACTTATTAAGATATCTTAAAACTTTAATCAGCTATTATAAGTATGTACAAAAACTACAAGAATCCATGCCTAAAGAATTAAAAAGAAAGTATGACAATGATACATCACCAACTAGAAAATATCAAGAGAAATGGAAATTTTAAAAAAGAAGCCAGGTGCAGTGGCTCACACCTGTAATCCCAGCACTTTGGGAGGCTGAGGTGGGAGGATTGCTTGAGTCCAGGAATTCAAGATCAGCCTCTGCCACAGAGTGAGACCCTGTCTCTTGAAAAGAAAAGAGCCAAATAGAAATTCTGGAGTTGAAAAGTACAGTAACTGAAATGAAAAAAATTGCTAGAACAGCTCAACAGCAGATGTGAGCAAGCAGAAGAGAGACTTAGCAAACTTAAAGATAGGCCAATTGACATTATCCAGTGTGAGAAACAGAAAAAAAGAAAAAAGACTTTCCTTTAAAAATGAAGATGAAATTAAGACACTGATGGATAAAGAAAAATAGAAAATTCATTGCTAGCAGACCTGTCCTAAAAGAAAGTCCTTTGGGCAGATATGAACTTACATTAAACAATAACTGAAATCCACAAAAAGAAATAAAAGCACATGTAGGGTATTATGTAAATATAAAGACAGCATATGTGCATTTTTATTTGTAACTCTTTTTTCTTCTCCTATCAATTTTTGTGTGATGACAACATAAGCTGGGGAATGAGCTATATAATTGGAGCAAAGTGTTTATATGCCATCGGAATTAAACTGGTATAAATACATACTAAACTATTCTAAGTTAAGATATTACTTATAATGTCCAGGGCAACCACTAAGAAAATAACTTAAAAAAAAAATAGTAAAAGAAACAATAAGGTAATGAAAATGGTAAACTAACATACTTATTTAACACAAAAGAAAGCAGTAATGGGGAAATAAAGGAACAAAAGATATATGACATATAGAAAAAATAGCAAAATGCAGATATAAATCCTACTTTATTAGTAATTGCATTAAATGTAAATGATTAAGAGTCCAACCAAGAGGAAGAGGTTGGTAGAAAAATATTTTTTTAAAAAGATCCAACACACAAGTTAGATTCAAAGACACAAATAAGTTGAAATAAAAAGATGAAAAGAGATAACATCTTTATTTCAAACACCCCAAAAGAGAGCCGGAGTGGCTATACTAAATAACAGACTAAAAAATAGACTTTAAGACAAAAATTGTTACTAGAGACAAAGACATTTCATAATGATAAAAAGGACAATCCATCTGGAAGATTCATCAATTATAAAAATATATACACCCAACAAAGTCCTAAAACACATGAAGCAAAAACAGATAGAATTGAAGGAACAAATAGACAATACAATAATAACAGAGAATTAAATACCCCATTTTCAATAATGGACAGAACTAGACAGAAAATCAAGAAATGAAAGATATCAACAACATGAAACCAAATATACCTAACAAACATCGATATAGAAGATTCTACCCAACAGCAGAAAACATATTCTTCTCAAAGTAATATTGGGGGTAGGGAGCAAGACAAGGTAGGGTATACATACAAGACTGACTACAAATGCAGAATTGTTGAGATAATAAGTACAAGGGTGGGGATGGTATAGCCTGTTCTGTCAGTATTTCGATATATTTACATTTTTCCATAACAAATTAAACAAAGAAAGAAGAAAACAGATGTAACATTTAGGTGGAAACAAAGACCTCACATTTTCAAATATATTGACCCTAAAGGACTATTTAATATAATATGCATTGGGCCTTAAAGCTAACTCTCTTCATACTTTGTATTTTCTTTAGCCTTAAAAAGAAATGACATGAAAACTGGAAAAAAATAATTTGGATGCAGCAATTTTAGATCCTCTTTCTTGGAAGACAGAGGGGTGTGAACAAGATATCGACAAATGTGTAAGAAGTACTCACATAAAAGATGTCTGAAATTGATTTTAAGTGGGGAAAGAAGCAAGCTGTTGAACAACATGCTGTGCATACTTCTAATAAACCAAACTAAACCATCACCAAACTGATATCAGCACTAACACTGATGGGACTGGGATTTGGAGCGGGGGTGACAGGGAGGGGAGAGGTAGTGAGGGCAGCCTGATTTGTACCATTTTTAATTTTGATATTTATATCATTTCTTTTATATACACATACATAGGGCTGTAAATATGTATGTCAACTGTCTCCCCATGCCTAAACTTTCTTTGTAAAAATGTTCAGAATAACCAGAGAACAGGAGGGAAACAAAAATAGATGAGCAAACAAGCAAAAAAGATCTTAACTGAGGAAAACCTTGGAGAAGAAGAATCATCCTGAAGATTTGGGGCATGACTCAGCTGTTCTTGCTTGTTTTGCAGGTAGGAGCCTCTGCATACCCTGTCATAAATGCCAGGGATCCAATCACCCAAGACTTGCAGCATGCCCTTCCACACAAGCTCCAGCCACAGCAGAGCCTCACCAACCTTCGGATCTCCGCGTCCGTAAATCCCTCCACAAGGTCCTTCCGCACGCTTCTGGGGCGCCCTCTGCGCTTTGGCTTCTTGTCATCATCAGAGTCATCCGTCTCACTCTCAGAGGCAGAGGATCTCTGGGCCTGTCTCTTAGACTCAGTATCAGAGTCACTGTCATTTGTCTGAGCCTGAAAAAAGATTGAGGCAAAGTCACACTGTGGCAAGTGCTAGGTTCAAGTGGTGAAAGCACTAAGATCACCCATCTTAATTCATTGTATCAGACACGTCAATTTTCCTTTAACAAATAAGGAGAAAGAGGATATGGAATGAAGAACCTGGTTAGGTTGGTCACACTTTCAGAGACATTGTAATGTAATGACTAAGTGAACTGAATTAAAAATATTTGGGTATTTCTATAATATTGCTTATATCCTTATATTGATATAAGCAATACTCAATACAAAGCAGGTTCATATTTACTTCCTTGAGCAAATAACTTTACCTCTTTGTGCCCGTTTTCTCATTTGTAAAATGGAGACGATAACACCATAGGGTTTTCATGAGGATTAAATGAATCGATAGCTGTAAAAGCATTTAGAACTAAGCCTGGCACATTACAAATGCTCGATAAATGGTAGCTAGTATTTCCTAATATTGATTGACTACGATCTTGGACAAATCCATTTAATTTCCAACAAAATGCACAATAAAACTTGTTCTACCAACTTTACTATTGTTCCAAAAATCAAATTAGACAGTGCCTGTGATGGTCCTTTGTAAGCTATGAAGCTGGTATATGTTCCTTATTTATAGTTATATAATCCTTAATAAGCATTTATACCAAGTGCTGTGAACATTTAAGGACAAAAAAGGAGCTAGTGGTAACACGTGCCTGTAATTCCAGCTATTCAGGGGGCTGAAGCCAAAGGATTGCTTGGGCCCAAGAGTTTGAGGCCAGCTTGGGGAACATACTGAGATCCCCATCAATTAAAAAAATATTAGAAAGACAAATAGAGGTTAGACTCTCTGATAGTTGAAGGCAGTGGAAATTAGAACGAAAGCAAACTGTTAAGATTACTGTTTCTAATCTCAAAGGGAAAATGCAAACTTCTTTCAAACTCAGATCCTATTCAGCCATTTCACAAAGAACCTGTTTGCAAAGACCAAATCAATGTCTCTGCTAGGTTTCCTACATTATAATGATCTGGAGACCTGTGTCGGGACAACAATGCAAGTACTTTTTCTTGAATAATGAGCACTTCTGTAGCCTTTACTGCATAAGAAGTACTTCTATGTCTTTTATCCCACTTAATCACCTTTTTAGTGGAACTCCGAATTCGAGGCAGCATATAAATTTCTTCTAGCTCCTTTTGCCGCTCTTCCTCCTCTACCTTTTTCCTTTGCTCCTCTGGAATGATCTCATCCCAGTCCTTGTGAGGACGCTCTTCTAGTTCTTCTTCATCTTCCATTGTTGCAAAGTTGGCAACCTTAAAACAAATGGACAACCATTGTCTGATGGACAGCTCCCCATTTCCAAACACCATCTGCTAAAATACCAATTTATCCTATGTTTTTAAGCTAAGTAAGACACTGTGAATGGGATTCCTGTGATATTACATAATCAAATAATCAATTGTATACTAATTTCTCCTTTACCCCCACCCACCCGAAGCAACTTGCCAAACCCTCAAGTCCCACAGAAATTTTATTGAAAAGTAGGGAAACAGACACAAAGATATAAACTTTTATATGTTTTATCAAAAAAGTTGTGAGCCAGGTATGGTGGCTCACGCCTGCAACCCTAGCACCCCTAGAGGCCAAGGCGGGAGGATCGCTAAAAGTCAGGAGTTCAAGACCAGCCTGAGCAAGAGTGAGAACCCGTCTCTACTAAAAATAGAAAGAAATTATTTGGACAACTAAAAAAATATATATATATAAAATTAGCTGGGCATGGTGGCGCATGCCTGTAGTCCCAGCTACTTGGGAGGCTGAGGCAGAAGGATTGCTTGAGTCCAGGAGTTTGAGGTTGCTGTGAGCTAGGCTGACGCCACGGCACTCTAGCCCGGGAAACAGAGCCAGACTCTGTTTCAAAAAAAAAAGTTGTTAAATCATAAACATTATCTAATATAATACTAATTGGAAATTTTAGATTTATTTAGATTATAAAATGCTGAAAACCTACTAATAATCCATGATGAACTTACAGTTCCATAAATTTCTACTGAACAGAGTTCATTTGAAACCATGTATAACTCAAAGCAGTCATCATCATCTAAACTAACTGCCTTAATCATTTTTGTCAAAAAATATAAAAGTTAAAAACATATAAATATTTCAAATGCTCATATGTGCACTTTAGCCTTAGGAATGAAAACGAAGGCCAGGTGCTGTGGCTGACGCCTGTAATCCTAGCACTCTGGGAGGCCGAGGCAGGAGCATTGCTTGAATTCAGGAGTTCGAGAACAGCCTGACAAAGAGTCAGACCCCATCCCTACTAAAAATAGAAAAATTAGCTGGGTGTCGTGGTGTGTGCTGGTAGTCCCAGCTACTCGGGAGGCTGAGGAAGAAGGATTGCTTGAGCCCAGGAGTTTGAGGTTGCTGTGAGCTAGGCTGATGCCACGGCACTCTACTCAGGGCAACAGAGTAAGACTCTGTCTCAAAAAAAAAAAACTTCCGGCAGTGACAGCCTTCCCACAACAACATGCCTCTCCAGAAGAGGAGAAGAGGAAACACAAGAAGAAGCACCTGGTACAGAGCCCAAACTCCTACTTCAAGGCTGTGAAATGCCCAAGATGCTATAAAACCACCATGGTATTTAGCCAGGCACAAACCATAGCTCTGTGTGTTGGTTGCTCTACTGTCCCCTGCCAGCCTACAGGAGGAAGGCAAGGCTTACAGAAGGATGTTCCGTCAGAAGGAAGCAGCACTAAAAGTACCCTGCTTGAGCAAATGGGAAACCATCCCAATAAACACATTTTGGATTAAAAAAAAAAGAAAGAAAGAAAATGAAAACATAAAATGGAAAAAATTTAAACAAACTTGGAAGAATATTTACTTCATATCAATTATTATTTCATATCTGATATATATTTGTACTAGAACTGTATTTATCCCAGAAGGAAAATCATCTAAGTGTATGCATTTCAAAGACCCAAGCTATGGCTAAATAGAAACATTCACCAGCTCAGGACAGACAAACTCTGGCAGAGGCAGGCAGGCTCCAGCCTGGGCTCCACAGTCTCATTATTCTTTCCCTCCCAGCCTTTAGACTGTAATAAAGTACAAAAGAGCTTTTGGAGGTTCCATTCCTCAAAGTCATTTGGAGCTGATAGTGAAGTCAAGTCAGAATCTTATAATTGTTGGCCAAAAGTAACTCTTTAACTTCCAAAAAGGATATTAAGATCTTTATAATAAGATTTTTTTAAATTCCAAGACAAAACAAGAGGAATAATTTTTGAAATTGTTCAAAAGTGAATCATCTGACCAATCTCTCAAATTAAGGGCTGTGGGTAATTACTTTAGATCTGACTTTTAAAACAGCTAGATGAAAATGATAAAAATTGATGTAAATATGCATATATGTTGGTGGTTCATGCAGCTGGGAATTTTAACTTTTCCAAAGATGGCATAGTGATTAGAGCTAAAGGCCAGACCACCTGCCCAGGATGTAATCACAGCTCCACTTACGTGTGATTTTAACGAATTTACTTAACCTCTCTGTGCCTGTCTCCTCATCTGTAAATGAAGATAATACTTCATCACAGGCTTGTTAAAAGTATTTTAAAAGAGTCAATCTACGTAAAGCACTTAAAACAGTGCTTGAAACACCCTAAGATTTATATAAGTGTTGGTTATTATTTCTGAAGAAAATGGTAATCTTGTATCTCAGAAAGTGTTTGCTGTGTTTCCAATATGTTAAATGAGGGTCAAAAAGAAAAAAAGGATTATCAGGGAAAAGTAATGTTGATTGAGTTGAAGCACTCCACAAATAGTGAGCCCCTGAACTAAGCAAACTCCTACTGTTAAATCATATCATTTGACCAGGTACTGAAACATAATGGCCAAAAAGGCTTTCGGAAGGTAAAAGCAACCAGTAATGTAATGACTACTTTTGAATAATCTGTAATACGTAGAAATTTCTAGACTTAAATAATCATATAATATTCTGACCAAGACACTATGACGAAAATTATTGTATGTTTAAAGAGGGAATAGTAGTCACAGAGGTAAAATCCATTTGAAACAGTGCAATGAACTGACTGTGTTCCCTCAAAATTCATGTGATGAAATCATAACTCCCAATGTAATGTATTAGGAGGTAGTGATGACTCTGGGAGGTAATCAGGTCAAGAGGGTAGAGCCCTCATGATGGGATTAGTGCCCATACAAAACGGACCCCCAGAGAGCTCTCTAGCCTCACTGTCTACCATGTGTGGATACAAGTCAGCTGTTTGCAACCCAAAAACAAGCCTTCCCCAGAACTCGACCATATGGGCACCCTGATCTCGGAAATCAAGGCTCCAGAACTGTGAGAAATAAATTTCTGTTGTTTATAAACCACCAAGTCTATGGTACTTTGTTGCTGCAGCCCAAACTGACTACAAGAAACACTAATAATTCACATTCATCTTTTTCCACCCTATCTTTTGTATCCTGAGACACATTAACTCTGATCCTAGAACTCTTTGACCCACTCAACACTTTTCCTTGTTCTTTCATTGAAACAACTTCTACCTACGGCCAGCTTTGTAGCTCATCACACAATATTGCTTCCTTCTAAGCAATTCGCCCAATTTCCTCTCAATCCCAACCATCATTCTAATTACCAGATCTCTCTTGCTTCTCGTAACTGCATGGAATCAACCCACAGTCAATCATTTCACTCATGCTCTCACATCAATCTTGGAAACCTTTGCCAGTATGACTTTCCTGTGCCTCCCAAGCCAATCCCCCACCTTGGGATTGCCAATAGATCCAATTTCTCTGACTTCAAGTATTGCTGGAAAAAGTCATATGACCCTGCTGATTGCTCCATAGCAAAGCCGTATCATCTAAATTCAGGTGACTCCCTATCAAGTTCCTCCCCACAACTTCCTGCTCCGTCTTTTCCTCTTCTCAGCAAACACCTCACTTATTTTACTGCAAAGTAAGGTCATAAATGAAACTCCCACATCTTCTCTCTCCTCCTCTTCCCTAAAGTATACTTGTCCTTTTTCTTTCCAAGGCCAAATCCTCCACCTGTGCTTTTGACTGTATCTCTTCCAGTCTCCTCTGGGGCAATGTGCCATCAAATCGTCTTCTTTCCTTAGAATCTTCAATAGCTCCCTGTTCTCAAATTCTCTCCTCAATCTAGAAATATGGCAACATCATTCAAAAACCTTGCCTTGCTTGACCCTTTTAATCATGTAACTTCCCTTCCCTGTACTCTTTCACGAAGCTTTTTATTAACATCTATACTCAGTGCTGCCACCTCCTATCCATCTGGTGCCCAGCTTCTGCGTTCAGTCCTCATCTCGTCTATGTCATCTTATTAATTTCCTGTTCTATCAGACACCAGGGACCACCCCTTTCTCTCCCTTTACCAAAAAAAATCTCATCAAGTCATCAAGAACCTTCTAATTGTCAGCAACGGTTTTCCTAACTTTGACCATTCTTGGGCATCTGACTCTGTTAATGTCTCCCACAGCCCTCCACAGTCCTGGTTCTCCACCTAGCCCGCACATTCTCAGTCCTCTGCACAGGAGAGCCCACTTCAGTGGTTACCTTCATGGTGAGCACTGGAGAATCTACATTCACAGCATACTGATAACTCAGAGAATGATATTGAGGACATGAGCCAATTCAGGTAAAGGGAAAAGCACAGTGCCTAAGCACAAAGAAAGTTCTTGTAGACACTAGTGAGCATTAGTTAATGCCGGAAGCTCTCTGCCGCAAAGATCTGCATACCTTAAACTGTGACAGAAGCTCATCTGTTGCACTTGTTGACACTTCATTCTCTCTGGTTTCAGCCAAGCGCAAAATTTCATCTATATCCATTTCCTGAAAGAACAAAAGCAATACAAATATAGTAAAAAGGCAATAGTGATCAGCATTTACTGAGAATGTTTCGTGCAAACCAACTCTCCTTTCTAATATTCCATTTGCTTTTATAGTCTAATGTTTCAAACTATTGTTAATACAAATAACAAGGTGAAACTTCAGAAATTAAAATAAAAATGGGAGGGGGGGCAGGTACCCAAAGGCAGATTCTTCAAATTCTTTATTCATTCTTTCCTATTCAATTTACTATGAAGCTTGGAGCTTCATAGAAAAAAAAAAGAAACTATGTCCTTAAAGTAATTACTTTTTCTTTATAAAAGCCTCTAACACAGACTCACAATCTTCTTCCAGAAAAATTTAGACACTTACAGATACTTCTTAAACAATTTTCTGTTTTCTCATTGTTAATTACCTGAGGTTCTGACTCCTCCCCTTCAAGTTCTTTGAAGAGATCCTCTGCTCCAAATTTCAAAATAGCTGTCAGCTCTTCTTTATTAAAAGGATTTGAGCTATAGAAGTAAAATGTAGTTGTAATCTCTTAGGAATGTCAATCTCTAAGAAGTTCTACTTCACAATAACTATCTTTCAGAAAGGGGCAAAATAACTGGTGAAAATATAAATTCTGCCTCATGAAAAATAATTTCTCAAATATTTCATTTTTTATCCACAGGATAAGTCTGTGGTGATAACCCTGACCCAGCAGAAGACTGGAAAATCAAGTACGGTCCTGTTGGCCCACCTATTACATGGTTAAGCAAGAAAGATGATTAACAACATGAAAGAATCAAGTTCTTCTCTCTGCCCTTTGACTCAGAAAGTTGTCATTCACCAAAAATTTTCAACCTTCTCACCTCTGGTCCAAAATAAAAGAGCCAGGCTTTTTTCATCTAGGTTCCTCTTAAATGTAAAATTACCTGAGAACACTCTGCGTAGGAAGGGCTAATCTGAATTCACCTTAAACATAGTGGCAGCACTGCCACAGGAGACATTCAACAGTCTGGTCAAAACGGAAACTCCATAGGAGAAATAGTTGTGCTTCCTAAAGCCAAATGAAACTTCACTACTTTCTTTTTTTGCCCTTCTGTTTTCAATAGAAAAGAATCACAACAATCTCCACACAGATGTTTTTACCAATAGTTAAAAAAATAGCTTCGGCCGGGCGCAGTTGCTCACACCTGTAATCCTAGCATTCTAGGGGGCCGAGGCAGGATCGCTCAAGGTCAGGAGTTCGAAACCAGCCTGAGCAAGAGTGAGACCCCGTCTCTACTAAAAATAGAAAGAAATTAATTGGCCAACTAAAAATATATAGGAAAAAAAAAAAAAACAATTAGCCAAGCAAGGTGGCGCGTGCCTATAGTCCCAGCTACTCGGGAGGCTAAGGCAGGAGGATCGCTTGAGCCCAGGAGTTTGAGGTTGCTGTGAGCTAGACTGACGTCACAGCACTCTAGCCAGGGCAACAAAGTGAGACTCTGACTCAAAAAAAAAAAAAACCAGCTTCCAATTCAGCCTGGTGAATTCTCACTGCTGAAAAGTCACAGGCGATGACACTGTGCTGGGCTGACACCCAACACACACAGCTCCACTGCTGCAGCTGTGACATACCATGGAGCCAAAAGCAAAGGCAAGGGAGAGGGAAAGAATGAGGGAGATGGTTAAGCAGAGGGTTGATGGGCAATGCAAGAAGAAACAGAGAAAGCAAACTAAAATAAAAATGCCATCCTTCTTGTGGTCACGGCCTGGCCGATTCCAGGTAAGGAATGGATTAATGACTGTGGTAGATAATCCTACTACAAGAATGAACTATATCAAATGCTGACGTAAAATCGATTTGATTCTGCCTACATCCCCAATCTTCCTGGCACTTACTTAGACCTTCCCGAGTTATTTTCCAGGACCGTCCGGCCAGTGGTGTCCATGCGTTGAATCACGAGATGGTCCAATACCATCTTCTTTTTGGCCCGTTCGATGATCTCCTCCTCTACAGTCCCCTTTGTAACTAAGCGGTAAATATTTACCTGTAGGAAAAGGAAACCTTATGCTTATATGTCTGATCCAAAAAAAAGAAAAGAAAGAAAAAGGTTACCTCTGTCAAAAACCAAGAGGAGAAAAGAAAAAAATGTTTGTTCTTTACTACCATAAATGACTATAAGCTATCCATCCAAGGAGGCAGCTTAAATAGATGTAATATTTTCAGTATCTGCGGCAGGTTGCATTCTTAAATAAAACTGCCTTTAAAGTTCTATTAATATTTCCTGTTTAATGATAAAAGCTTGCTAAAAAACAATGAGTTGCACTGATGGAAAATTTCACAAAAACACGATCTTCAGCCAACTTATGACTTATCTAACAAAGAACAGACTTTGAGATTCATAACCAAAGAAAAAAGTGGTTTTCTGATGTATCTTAAAGCTAAGACTCTCATGTATAATAAAAACAGACCATCTTAAACAATGCTAGAATATATAACAACTTTTCCACATAAAAGTAGAGAAAAGGTTCAGTTCTACATCAAATTATCATATATCTCTCTTAGGGTAAACATAGAGAAAGTCGCTGGTGGTGTACTTTTCACAGACAGAAAGGGAAAAGTTCCTTAATAATTCATCTTAGGCCCAAAGATGACATTTCTTCCCTGAATTAGTTAACAAACAGAAATAAAAACTTGGGGAAAATCAAAGCCAAACAGGAGAAAAAAGCATTTTCCAAACATCCTGAAAGGGCTCAATAAACCTCCTTACCCCCCACCCCAAAGCCAAATCCAGAAGCCTCTCTCCACTGACCTGCTTCTTCTGACCAATTCTATGGGCTCGGGCTTGTGCCTGCAAGTCGTTCTGGGGGTTCCAGTCAGAGTCAAAGATGACGACTGTGTCCGCTGAAGCCAAATTGATTCCTAGGCCACCAGCCCTTGTCGAAAGCAGGAAACAGAAGTCCTGTACACAATGCAATATACTACTTTATGCAGTGGCCTTCTCAGAAACAGTTTCACAGTCCAATAAGCCCTTATACCTGGACCCCTGCAGGTGTGAAGAAAAGTGAGATATGATGGACAAACTTTACGGAGGCTAAAAGAATGTCAGGGACTTGATGGCAGAGTGAATTTTCATTTGATTAAGAGGAAGAGTCAGTGCAGTGAACAAAGAAGTAAAGCAGAATCTAATAAGGCAACGGGAGCAAGAGAATCAGTGTTATCTCCTGGCTAAAACTAGTATACAAATAGGAAAAGGAAAAAAAAAAAACCAGACAAACTTAATGATAACAGGGATCATTCGTTCTAGCAAGTTACCTAGACAATTATTTTCTGGAGAAAGATTATACCATGTAAGGCAGCTCGCATAAACAAAGATACTTTATTATGTAAATGTCCATCCATTTGTTAGGCAGGTAAGGAATATAGAAACGCTGCATTAAACAGATCACATACTGCAAGTGCTGAGAAGCACAGAATCCTCGATCACCACAAAACATGCAAAAAGAAAAACAGGTTTGGCTGAAGAGTGATGTGTCAAATGACCCAGCACTGGCATCGTCCAGTTTCCACAGCAATGGTAACAGACACTGGGCAAGCACAGCACACCTGCCTGCAACTGGGTGCTCAGAAACATATAGAGACAGGAGCAAAAGAATAAACTATATAAGCCAGACAACAAAAGCCAAAATATTTCTACTTTCAGAGAATTTATCGCACTGTAAAAAGCTGACACCTTTCTGGCAAAGAAGTGGCACTCAAAAACTGGCAGCTTTGGGTTGTATCTTGATAAATGGGTACATTTAGTGCACATATGCAGATGCAACGAAAAGGTCTCCATGTTCTAATAGCCACACTCAACAGCGTTATGCCACAGAAATAAAACTGGAGACAGCTGCCTCACAAGAACTTTAAACAATTTCAATAAAAAACTGTTCAACAGGTTGTGTCTAGGCACACAGTCTGAGATCCTTGGGAGAAATACCAAGTAGCACCACACTACGTGGACAGTGAAAGATGAGATACCTAAAACAAAATCTGGAGTCTGAATGATCATATCAACAATTTTCTATGTCACTCTTTGTTGAGGATAATATGAATTATAATATTTGTTCACAACTATTATTAAATTGACAAAAGTTAAAAAAATTATGAAATTCAATGCTGCTAAGGGTGAGGTAAAAAGGAGAATATTCACATATAACAGTATGAATATAAATTGTTTGAGAAAAGTAATTTAGCAAACTGTTTCAAAAATATTTTTTAAATGCTCATACTCTCTTATCCAAACATTCACCAATAATAAAATGGTTAAATAATGGTAAAAGCATGACGAAATATTAGAAGTTAAAATTCTGTAAAATCTTTAATGACATGGGGAAAGGCTGAAAGTATACTTCTAAATAAAAGGTGAAAACATAACTATATATGCAGCATGATTGCAATTGGATAAACATATAAAGAAATCAATGTTTCCATCCAGTATGAATGGAAATACATCCCAAGGATATGAACAGCAAGTCATCAAGTTGTGTCTGGGATGAGGGTTTTGTACAATTTTTCTTCTTTGTACTCTTCGCCATCCTACAAATTTTCTAAATGGGCATATATTTTCCCCCAATAATAATATTTTATTTTTAAAACACTACAGAAAATGGTAGAAAACTTATATGCTGTATACAGCCCTAGGTGGGATGAAAGCTATACAAAAAGTAACTTATTTTTTTTCCTGAGAAAGGGCAATATGAAACATTCAACTCATACTATTCTTTAAACTGGGAGTAGGAAACTCAAAATCAATTTCAACAAAAACTATATAATAAAAATAGCTGACATTTATTGAGTGCTTTCTATGTGCTAGACAATGTGATCAGCTCTTTATATTAATTACCAAATTTAAACCTCACAGAATATTATGAAGTACTGAAACCAAGGATTTTATAATTGAGGAAATGAGGAACAGGGAAAGAAGTGATGAGAATTAGATGATGATCAATGTCTTTAGTAATTCAATTCTTCTTATCCCTAACAATTCAGAGCCTTGGTTCTAAATAGATTAATGCCCAAAGCCCCTCAAGAAGAAGTAAAATTGTAGGCAACAGAAATAGCCAGGATACTTGTCTAACTAGGACTTCTAGGAATCTAGAGAGAGAAAGTATAGCCTTCTGTACTAACAGGCACAGGCATTAAGAATTTTTAAAGCTCTTCAGAAAGCCAAAAGCAAAGTCTATTCTATCTATTAAAAAAAAAAAAAAAAAGTGGCCCAGGCTCCAAAAATTAACATTGTCTCCAAAACATTTTTAATTCTACTTCTCCACTGCTTCCTTCACCTCTATACATTATTATGGTTTAACTTACACTTAAGTTCTTCTCCTCTACTTCTCTCAAATCCCATGGCATCTGATAATTCGATATGCACAAACTGGTTATTAAAGTTTCTAATTTGTCCTTCTATATGTTCCCCCAAAACAAAATACCATGCGAAATCTAAGCTGGATGCTTACTGATTTAACCATGCTACTATTAGCCAGAGCAAAAACATTAAGTCACATCACATCAGGAGTCCAACGAACTTGAGACATGGCAAACATACTTTTCAAGCCTTAATCACCAAAATAGTACAGATCAGAACCTTCTAATATATATGTCAAAATTAATCCTAATGGCCAACCCTCCCCGCTCCCCTTGCCTTACTGCTCTTCCAGACCCAGAAATTTGGTATGTGGAAGACAATGGAGAATACCTCAGTTATTAATCAAAATCAGAGGAGATAAACAAGCATATATATGTTTTCCTGGAGTAACAAACAACAAAAATAGGCATTGTTTATAATAGGGATTTCTCATTCTCTTCTCAAGGCAGAAATGCCTGCAAATTATTTCTGAAACAGAAGACATTAAGCTGGAAAGACTTTCCCCTTGATACAGAACCCAAGCTCCCAAATAAAGCCATGCATAGTATACCTCAGACCCATCTGCATTGAAGTGGTCCAGTGCCTGTTTTCGGATTTCTCCCTTGATGGAACCATCCAGACGCTGTAAAAATAAACCACAAGAAAATCATAAGGTAGGGAGATCAGCTACCCTCAAAATAGAACACCAGACTTGCAATGTTTATCACCTGAACACCCACTGAGTAAAAATAACTGGAGTGCACTGGCAAAGTGCTGAAGGGGCTGTGCTTAAAGAGTATACCCTACTTGACCCCAAGCTCTCCAGTTACAGACTTAAGGTCAGAAGCTTCTGATTCAATGGGCTATTTAGGACCAGAATATCCACCAGGACCTATAAGGAGAATTATGAAAACCCAACCTGTTCTAAGAGGCTTGGTTTACTTCTTTATCTGGAAGTACTGAATAGATTAGGAAATAGTACCACTGGCCAACTAATGATTAGTTCCTGCAGAAAAATGATGCTACTTAGCTAATTACATAATGTTGTTTGGAAAATACTTTGTTTAAACATTGACAATGTTAATAATAATTAACCATATACCCAAGCTTTTCCAAAAATTACAGTCTGAAATCAGAGAAAAGTATTCAAGCAGCCAAACTACACTGTCAATTCAAGCGAGCCTCTGGCATTAACTAGTACATACAATTCTTTTATTAGAACGTGTATGTCTGTTCTAGGAACAAAACAATGTCACCACAGAACAACCATGTAATACATAAAACAAATGCTGGAGAATTATCACCTATATGCTGTATATTTTATAAACCATTTCTCACTCTTTAAAATCATTTTCACATTTCATTCTCTAACAATTACCACTTGAGATGAACAAAAATCACCTCATTTTACATAAGGCAAAACTGACCCGAGAGGTGACTGGCTGGCAACAGCATCCAAGGAAGGACCTACATTTCCCCAGAGCTCTGTCCAACAAACACAGCTTAAGTTATCTCATACGTGGGAAGCCCCTTTCTTTCTTTCTTACGGACTATAATTCTACTCAGAGCCTTGAACCAAAGATGTTTAAATGGCAGGTTCAAAGCCTGTATTTGAAACCAGAAAACCTAATGCCCTTCTTTTAATATTACCATTAACAGAGGACATTAAGACAATTGCCTATAAGTCACTGATTAGATACAACAGACCTGAAGAACCCTGGCTTAGTTATTCCCTAGAGAGAAGAATGATGCATTCTTGATTTAATTGATATCATGATTACCTAGAAACGAAAGCTCACAAGGATCAGATACACTGAGAGATAATTGTCCTTTTGCAGTGTGCTGTTTCTTGATAATAACCAAAGTATTAAGCTATATTTCTAAGACAGCTGCTGAAAGACCACACAAGATATTCTGGATACAATAATGCTTTTCGGGGTATTTTGAAAGACAAACTGCTAATGAGTCTTAAAAGTTGGGCCTTCTTAGGAGATAATCACTGACTTCAATTTTCATTAATACCAATGTAATTAGATGAGTTGGTAGAAGAGTCCATCCAAAATTTAAAAAGAAAAATAATTTTTAGAAATAAAGCTTAAAAAATCAAAGCACTATAAAATTATGCCAAAAGTCAAGGTAAATTGAACACATGTCTACATATCTGTAAGTAGATCAGAGATAAGTTTCCAATAGATTAAACACCCAGAAAAATACTATTACAATGAAGAAACTTTTTCCCCATAGGAGATAACTGAGTGACGATGAAGGCCAGTAGTAACAGCTCCACAGAAAAGAGAGGAGGCCATCAACACTTGCTTCAGGGACCACAAGGTTTTAAGTACCACTCCTCTGTTGCATTCCCAGCCTCACAGCCAGCGTCAACGTCTTTTGGGGTGAATATACAATACTGCTACCTCTTTTTCTTTCTTTCTAGGATTTGGGCTTCTGGAATCAGGTTCACACTTTTTTCCTCTCTACTTTGACCACAGACTTAGAGATGTACGACACTATCTAACATTCGTTTCTCCTGCCCAATTTTCCTTTCTCTAATCCCCCCCACTCACCCCCCCTTCAAGAAAAGGAAGATCTTCACATGACCATTTTCATAAGGTAAAGTTTATTAAAGGCAGGGAAGTAAAAATCAAGAGTTTCCTGAAATCTTAACCTCAATTCCTTTCAAGCAAGAAAACACTTGTGTTCTTTCACTTTAACAAGCAAGATATACAACTCAAGAGTGGGAGAGGGAGAGGGAGAGGGAGAGGGAGAGGGAGAGGGAGAGGG
>VBSM01002223.1:9790429-9829232 GCA_008086735.1 Cheirogaleus medius | reverse complement strand
GGAGAGGGAGAGGGAGAGGGAGAGGGAGAGGGAAAGAGATACCTCCCCAATTACTGAACCACTTTACCTGGAAAGGATAGTGTTTAATAGTCAGGTACTCGGCCAGAATATCCAACATTCTCACCATCTGAGAGAAGATAAGAACTCTGTTTCCCCTTTCTCGAAGTCTTGTCAACAGTTTGTCTAACAGAATCAGCTTCCCACTGCTCCTGATCAGGGACTGAAGATTTAAGACATTCCAATAATTATGTTGAAACACATACTTCAATCTGCCCTTAACTGCTAAGAATTCATATTTTAAAAATCATTTTTAAGCCTTTTGAAGCCCTCAGCAATCTGGTTGACCAGCAATTTCTGAAATGTTCATTTCACCTAGTATCTATGATACTATACTTTCCAGAGTTTTCCTAGTTATTTAACTTTTTTCACCTATTTTTAAAGCTTTTTTTTGACCAAGGATAAAAAGGAGCATTTTGATGAAAAGCACCTGAAGAAACTAAATTGCCTTTGAGAAAGTAATTATGAACAAGAGGAACTACACACCAGAAGAATCTCCTGTCCATTTTCCCTTTCATTTTCTTCAGGGGGTTTAATCAGATAGCAGTGGTTGCAGCATTTTTTCAGTTCCATCACAATATTAAGGAAACCAGATGTGCTGCCTCTTGTTCCTTTCGCAAGAGCCTTGTAATTCCTGGTCAGAATCCATCTACAAATTAATGATAATGATACTATTAGATATAACAAAACTGAGTTGTGGGTACCACATTATAAGAAATAGTAGTACTACTGGAAAAACAATCTAAGAAAGTTAAAAAAGCAGAGAGGATATTTTATTTTGCATCCCCTGCCACCTAACCATGAATCTTTACATCTCTAGTCAGAATTGGAAACGTTAATGATTTCATTGGGTATTTCAACCTTACAGAACACAGGAATATTAAAAAGGACATAATTTTCTCTACCCCTCCCCATACAGAAATAAATAAATGTGCACACATACATACACATATATGTATATATACACACTTTATATATATATTTATACATACTTAAGTGTGTGTGTCTATATATACTCAAGTTGTGTATTCCAAATCTGAAAATTAGAAGATTTGTTTTCAAAAATAAAAATACATCATGAATTCTTTCTAGTTAAGCAATACTATAGAGCTTTTATTTGACCTTATTGATCTTATACCTATCGTAAAAATCCTACTTCTTAACTACATCAACCTAATTCATTCTATACACACAACAGTCTTAGAATAACAGTGCTAGTTTTGTAGTCCCTGATGAATTAATGGATCTAGGCAATGTTCATCATTAGTTACTAACATCATAAAAAGAAAGAAAGTCTTCCTATAAAAATATACCTTTGCATTCTTACGAAATAGTCACACTGAGTCTGAGCCTAATCAAGCCTCTACGCTCATCTATGAGTATACAGAAAACACAAAGTTCAGAGCAAAATGGTAAATGATGCCATGGAGCTGGAATCAGCAAAATCTAGGCTGTGAGAAAAGTCTACATAACATAAATTCAGTTTCTTCATTCAAAACCTTTATAAGGCCAAGGGGAAAAAAATGTGTGTATGCAAGTATATGGATATCACAACCTGGAAAATGTAAACATTTATTGGACATTATAAAACCGCTGAGGAATTACTGGGTGTTCTACACAAGATCACAGTACTGAAATTATCCTTAACAACAAAAAAAAAGCTCTTGTCTTTTAGAGATATATATTAAGCATTTATGGTATGTACCTGTATGTTTGAAAATGACCAGGGGGCAGTGGGGGAGGGCAACAAACGATATAGATGAACTAACACTGGCCATAAATTGATAATTAGAAATATTACCAGATCTCTAACTTAAAAAGACTACCTTTCATGGCAGTAAGTTCTTATTCCAGATCCAACTTTAAATCATCAAAATTAAAGCCTATGACAAGCACATTATATAACATGCTCTGTCCCAAATACATTTTCACTTTAACATAGTATAACCCAAGCCAAGTACGTAACTTCTCCATGCCAACTGGAATGTTAGAAAAAAAGGAGTATACACCTTGCTATACGGAGGTAAGTGCTTCTTAACTCACACAGGCCCCTGTATATGCGTCTGTTATTAAACAACACTGCTTTAATTATTATTTGTCTGTAGTCTGTCTTCCCTACCACACAAGTCTTCTAGCAAGGACATATTTATTCATCTTCATATGCCCAGTATCTAGCAGGATGCCTGGCAGAAGCTTAATAAATTACTGAATGAAAGCAGGGACTAAATATATATGAATAAGTAAAATATGCCTGTTTATTGGTAAGGGGATTAGGGGACTAATAATTAATGCATACTTCAGATCACAAACATAATGAAAAGTGCTGTACAAATTCTCACCCAAATAAAAACGAAAGAATAATAAATCTCCCCTTTTCTGACTGTAAATATATTGCTACTGAAATCTGTGTTTAGGATTCATTTTAAAAAGCACACAGTTTATGTATCAATTATCTATCTTATGGTTTCACGCTACTGATCTCAGTACCTTTAGCCCAACCCAAACAAGAACTTACTTGTAATACTGTTTCTGAAGGGCCGACATCTCTACCCTGAGAATCTGTTCCACTTTGGCAGGAAGAGATTTCTCCACATCTTTTTTGACTCTCCGGAGAAGGAAAGGCTCTAGCACTTTATGAAGACTCTGGTAGCCATTCTCTCTCCCTTTGCCATGGTCTTCTTCAAAATCTTCCCAGAACTCAAACCTAGGGATGAAACAGTAGTATAGTGTTACTTAGTTTCATTGAGGAAAACAACATTTTTTTGACTAAAATTTCTTTTACAAGGAATGAAAAAAAACCAAAAAAACACCTGTAAAAAACAAAAAAATGAATCTCTCCTACAAGGAAAGTCAAAACTTATCAATCACTGGGGCTCTTGAATAGAAGAGAAGGGAAAGCAAAAAGGAAGGGAAAATCAAACTGATATCGACTCCATTTTCATCTACACTAGATAACAGGTTTCCAATTATCACATTAAATCTAGAGTTGATAAAATATTTCAGTATATCATGCAATTAATAAGTTATTCTTATGAAATGTTATACAAAAAAATTCATCAAATTGTCTTTTAATAAGCTGCATTTCTTGGGAAAATAAAACTCAGAGGTAAAAGAATATTGAGTGGCAATATTATTACAGCTATCACTGCTCAAAGGCAAAAGTTCATTATATAACTTCAATCAATAATATTCACTTCATGGATTAAAAAGCTAATGGATTACAATGATAGTAAATATGATGCTAGCCCAGACAAGAAGAGCAATAAAAGTGATTCCACTTTAATACTAACAGAACTTCAAGACATAAATTTTATTAATGAATTTAGAAATTTGTCACTCATAATTCCACCTAAACTCTATAGGTAAAGGTTTCTCATGTATAAATCTTAATTCAACCATGTTTATTTCACTAAATCTGTAACAGAAATCCAGAATGGGAAATTAGGATAAAGTTACTTTTAAAAATAAAAAATGAAGGAAACTTATTTCTTGAGGATTAAGAAAAATGGGCTTTATCTTGCCACTCGGAAGCTAACAAAGTGCTTGAAAAATCTAGCCTATTTTTGTGCACAGACTGGAGCTTGGTAGGTGAAAGCACACCATTAAGCAACTGAGGCCAGACTTGGAAGCTTAATCACTGCCCCAACAGTTTGCCTGATGACACCAGTGGCCCCAATCTGCTGAAGCCAATCAAGTTCCAGACTAACAAAACCCAAAAGACTAACATTATCTACAACTACTCAAAAGTATATGCTCTCCAAGGTCACAGACAGCACATGCCAGCATTGCCAATGGACGCAATAGCCTCAACAGTCAAGTGCTACTTCCGAACTCATAAATGGCCAAGCATTTCATCAGGTATTGCTAAGTGGATCAGCATATGCCTTATTAACATCTGGAAATATCTGAAACAATCATCTTCAGGGAAACAGATAAAATGATCTTTTGGAGTAGAGATCTAAAATCATTATTAAAGTCTACAGCCTGATAAAACCAAGGTAAATTATATTTTGACATACTGCTATGCTATTTAGCAAACACTCCAAGAACATACAATAAAACAAACAAGGAATTAAAACTAATAAGATTAAAATGAACAATGTAAACTGAACTATCTCAAAGCTGGGTACGAGATCCCACACACAAAATGTATGAAGTGACTGGAAATCAGTAGGATTATCGGAGGTAATTTTCTGAATACCTGGGAGACAATCTCAAGAGGCTAATTTAATTTTACTTAACACATATTAAAATAAAACCACACTTGTCTAAAATGTTAAATGTAAACTTTATTTACAAGATTTACTTCCTCCCTATTGTTTTAGGCAACAAACATTTTCACCTGCCTACTATACTCGTGTTATATGAAAGAAATTAATATAACATTTCTTTATATACATACACTAAGGAGAATGGATGTGTATGTTTATATACAGAGATATCATCCATTTGTTTATGAATTATCTGTGGCAGCTTTCATTCTGAACAGAGATGAGCAGTTGTAAAAAAGACTGTATGGCCTATAAGCAAAAATATTTACTATCAGATCCTTTAAGAAAAAGTTTGCTGTCTCCTAAAACAGACAATTATTAATTTCTAAAATTAGCTATGTAAAGGTATAAGCTCACAGTGGTGAATATATAAAGATGCTATGCCACAGCTAGAGATTACCTTAGACATATCCCAGCTCTCAACTTCCATACATATTGTCTCTCACAAAAGTAGAAACAATTCTGATTTTTAAAAATCAGAAGACAGAAAAACAGAAATTCAGATGTTGAAGACATTTTTGGTTGTCACAACAGAAGAGGGGGCTCTACTGGCATACAGTGAGTAGAGGCCAAGGGTGCTGCTAAACATCCTACAGTGCAAAGGACAGCTCTCCACAAAAAAGTATTATCTAGTCCAAAATGTCAACAGTGCCAAGGTTGAGAAACCCTGCTCTAAAAGGAGACAGATGAAGGAGGAGTGCAGAAGGGGCTCTTCTGCAGAAGTACACTGTAGTGAAGACATCTGTAACAAAAAGAGAACCCGTTTAGGTCTGTTCCAGTAACACAGGTAGTGAGGGCAGCACAGTCAGGGTGGTCAAGCTTCTCTACACATCTTCTAAATAGTCTTAAATTGTCCTTCACAAATAAAGGTCAAAATAGGACAGCCAGAGACAAATAAAGACAGAATTTCCTGGTAACAGGCTTGCCTTACGAGAAATACTAAGAGAGTCCCTTAAGACTAAAAGAAAGTGATACCCAATGGAAACTTGAACCCATTGAAAGAAATGAAGATCACCAGAAATGATCAAATATATGAGTAAATATAAAAAAAAGAATATGTTTTTCTCTTTTCTGAATTTCCTTAAAAGACAAACCTACATAAAGCAATAATATCAGTGTATTCTTGGCTTTATAACATAAGAAGAGAGGTAAAAATGGAACTAATAGAACTATGGTAGAGCAAAGTTGCTATGTTTTACCAGAATTGAGTCAGTATTAAGCTGAAGACGACTGTTAAGATGTATACAATAATCATACAGCAATCAATTTAAAAAAAATTTTTTTAAGTAGCAAAAATTAACAGAAGAATTAAAATGGTATACTGAAAAAATATTTGCTGAAACAAAAGGAAACAGTAAAGAGGCAAGAGGAAAAAAAAGATGAGAGACATGGGAAATAAATAGCAAAATAGAAATAAATCCAATCATATTATTATATTATTATCTTAATTTTTGATTCTTTTAAGGCTAGTCAAGTGAAGCAGTGGGAGTGGAAAAGGAACAAAGGAATCTGTAACCAGTTGTGATCAAATACCACTGCACTGGGACCAGCCTCATTAATTACATTAAATGTGAATGGACTAAAATATTCCAGTCAAAACACAAAGATTGTTGGCTATAATCCCAGCACTTTGGGAGGCCAAGGCAGGAGGATCACTTGCTTGAGGCCAGGAATTCAAGATGAGCCTAGCTAACACAGAGACCCTGTCTTCACAAAACATAAAAAATCAGCTGGGTGTGGTGGCACACACCTGCAGTCCTAGCTACTTGGGAGGCTGAGGTAGGAGGATCACTTGAGCCAGGAGTTTGAGGCTGCAGCAAACTATGATTGCACCATTGCACTCCAGCTTGGGTGACAGAGCAAGACCCTGTCTCAAAAAAAGAAAAAAAAAAAAAAGAGAGACAAAGATTGGTCTGGATGAAAAACTTAAAAAATAAAAACGATTTCCAACTTTAAAAAAAAAAAAGGTAGATCTTCAACTACATGTTATCCATAAGAGACATATTTTAGAGACTCCTCAAAGAAAAAAATAGGTTGAAAATAAAATGATAAAAAATGATATACCACACAAAGAATAATTAGCTCAAATGATGGGAAAGGGTATACAATGCAAACAGTAACCAGAAGACAGATGAGGAGCAATAATAAATCACACAAAATAGACTTAAAACACAATATTACTAGAGGCAAAGTGGGACATTTCATAATGACAAAAAAAGGTCAACATATCAGGAACATGTAAACAGTTATAAACAGAATCCCAAATTATATAAAGGGGAAAATGACAACTAAAAGAAGTTGAACATTCAACTACTACAGTTAAAACTTAAAATATTTGCTAGTACAACTAGACAGGCAGCCAGCAAAGATATTGAAAACTTGAACAACACTATTATCCAAGTTGACTTAATGGACATTTACAAAACACTCTACTCAACTAAGACAGTACAGACATTATTGTTTGCAAGCACACATGTAACATTCTCCAGGATAAAAAGCATATTAGACCATATAACAAGTTACAATTCATGGCATGTACAAAATTGAATTAAAAACCATTTGGAAAATCCCTAAATATTTGTAAGTTAAATAACGCATTTCTAAAAAACTCATGCTCCAAAGAAGAAATCACAAGAAAAATCAGAAAATAGATGAAACTGAATGAAAACTAAATAAAACACAAGATTATCAACATTTATGGGATGCAGCTAAAGCAGCACATAGACATTTAAATTTAAACTCCTAGATTAGGAAAAGGGAAAAAAGGGCCTTAAATCAGTAATCTAAACTATACCTTCAGAGGAAAAGAGAAATTAAATGAAAAGCAAAAGAAGGAAAAAAATAGAGTAGAAATAAATGAAACAGGAAACAAAATAGAAGAAAATGCCAATGAAGTCAAAAGTTAGTTCTTTGAAAACATTAACTAAATTCTTAAACCCTTAGCTAGACCAAGAAAAAGAGATCAGGCACAAATTATGAAAATCAAAAACTTATTGTGACCACTATTGATTCTTTAAAAATTAAAAAGGATTATGAGGAACTACTATAACTTTATGCCAACAAATTAGACAAGTTATATGAAATGGATAAACCCCTAGTTAGACACCAATTAACAAAACTGAGTTAAGATGAAATAGAAAACTTAAACAGTCCTATAACTAGCAATTTAATTAGTCATTAAAAATTTTCCCACAAAGAAAAATGAAGGCCCACAAGCAATGTAGCCACACTAGAAAATTCTGTCAAATATTTAAAGAAGTAACTCCCAACTTATTAATGCATAAACTCTTTCAGAAAACAGAGGAGGAACACTCTTCAATTCATTCTATCATCCCAATACCAAAGCCAGGCACACACCACAAAAAAATTCTAAAAATATAAAAATAACTAGAGACTAAAATCTCTCAAAAACATATATGTAAAAATCTTTAATAAAATATTAGCAAACTGAATCCAGTAACACATAAAAAGGATTAAACATTAAGAACAAGTCAGATTTATGCTAGGAATGAATGATGGTCTAATGTCTAAAGAGCAACTAATGTAATACACCATATTGGTAGAATAAAGGACAAAACTACATGGTCACCTTAAGAGACACAGGAAAAACAGCACTGGACAAAAGCCAAGACCCATTCATTATAAAAGCTCTCAAAAAATAGGAACAGAAGAAAACTTTCTCAACCTGATAAAGGATATCTACAAAATAATCTATAGCTAACATTCTGCTCCCACCAATTCTATTCAACATGGAAGTTCTCACCAGTACAAGAAGGCAAGGAGAAATAAAAAGCATCCACATTGGAAAATAAACTTTTACATGTAGAAGACATGATTCTGTATGTAGAAAATACTAAGAAATACAAAGAACAACCAAAAACCAGTGGAAATAATAAATGTATCAAGTTTACAGGTTATAAGACCAAATTGTAGAGTTCTACACTATAGTACAATGTGAAAATTAGATTTATAAAATTCCACTCAAAATGAATTTTTAGAAAGAAGTGTAAGATTTGTACACGGAAAACTACTAAACACTAAGAAAAATTATAGAAGATCTAAATAAATGGAGAAAATATTCCATAACGACAGATTAGAAGGCTCAAAATTAACAATTCTGCCTTGTGCTCACGTCGGCAGCACATTTACTAAAATTGGAACAATACAGAGATTTTTAAATTAAAGAAAAAATCAATTCTGCATTAATTGATATATATAAGATTCAACACAATTTCTATCAAAATTTCAGAAGATTCTTTTGTCCAGAAATTAATAACTTCATCTGAAAATGTAGATAAAAATAATGTAGGACATTGAGAATAGTCAAAACAATTCTGAAAAAGAACAAAGGTGGAACTTAAACTTCTCCATTTTAAAAAGTGGTATTAAACTACACTAATCAAGATAATGTGGTATTGTCATGAGGACAGAAATATGTACTAAGAAAACAGAACTGACAGTCCAGAAATAGGTCATTACATTTATGATCTCAACTGACTTTCAACAAAGATATCAATGAGAATTCAAAGTAGAAAGGATACTGTTTTCTACAAGTGGTACTGGAACAATTTCCTAAATTCTTCCACCAAAAAATGAACTAAGGCATTCACACTTCACACTATAAACAAAAAGTAACTCAAAATGGAACACAGACCTAATGTAACAGCTAAAACTTCTAGAAGAACATGTTTGTGTCCTTAGGTTAGGCAAATCTTAGACATAATATCCAAAGCACCATCCATAGAAAGAAATTGATAAATTATACCTCATCAAAATTAAAAACTTTTACTGTTCAAAAGACAACATTAAGAAAATGGAAAGGCAAGCCACAGATTGGGACAAAATATTTGCCCATACATAAATCATGTACAGATGCTCCTCAACTTACAATGAGGATATGTCCTGATAAACTCATCATTAAATTGATAATATCATAAGTCAAAAATTTAAGGAGTCTCTCTGAACCTATTCTGGTTTAGGGGGCTGCCCAATAAAGAAAATTTTTAAATATTTTAAACACACCTAATCTACTAAATTTCATAGCTTAGCCTAGCCTACCTTAAATGTGCCCAGAACGAATATGTTAGCCTATAATTGAGTACAATCATCTAATACAAAGCTATTTCACAATAAAGTGATGAATATCTCATGCAATTTATTGAATATTGTATTGAAAGTGAAAAACAGAATGGTTGGTATAGATACTCCAAATATGGATTCTACTGAATGTGTATAACTTTCACACCATTGTAAAGTTGAAAAATCATTTGTCAGGTACTGTCTGTACTGATAAAACATTTGTCTCTAGAATTTTTTTTTTTTTTTTTTTTGAAACATCAGGCTGGAGTGCAGTGGCATAATCACAGCTTAATGCAACCTCCAACTCCCAGGCTCATGTGATCCTCCTGCCTCAGCCTCCCAAGTAGCTGGGACTGCGTGCCACCAAGCTCAGCTAGTTTTTCTATTTTATTTAGGGATGGGGTCTCAGTTGCACAGGCTGGTCTCAAACTCTTAAGCTTAGCCTCCTGCCTCAGCCTCCCACCTCAGCCTCCCAAAGTGCTAAGATTACAGGCGTGAGCCACCACGCTTGGCCTCTAGAATATTTTTTAAAAAAGAAATATCAATGTGCAGATGGGTGAATTTAATAAATAATACAATTTTTAAAAAATTAAAAACCTGTTTAATAGTAAGACGAACAATCCAACTAAAAAAATGGCAAAAGATTTAGACATTTTACTGAAGACATACAAATGGCTAATGAACACACGAAAAGATGTTCAAAATCATTAATCACTATGGAAATGCAAGTCAAAAACCACGAGATACACAACCACCAGAATGGCTAGAATCAAAAAGAATGACAATACACACTAAGTACTGATGACAACACAGAGAAACTAGAACCTTCCAATGTTTCTGGTAGGAATATACAAGGGTATAGTCACTTTGGAAAACAGCGTGGCGGTATATAAAAAGTTAAATATAAACTTTCCAGACAACCCAGCAACTCTACTTCTAAGTATCAAAGCAAGAGAAAATAAAAAAACGTATGCCCACACAAAGGTATAATAGCCCCAAAATAAAGCAATCCAAATGTTCATCAACTGGTGACTGAATAAGTATGCAATGAAATATCATTACCCACTAAAAGAGAACAATTACTGACATGGATGAATCTCAAAAAATTATGCTAAGTGAAAGAAGTCAGAAACAAAAGCCTACATGTTAGGATTTTGCTTACATAAAATTTCTAGAAAAGATAAATCTCTAGAGACAAAAGCTGATTAGTGGCTACCTAAAGTTAGAGGTACAAGAGATTAACTTCAAACAGGCACGAGGGAATTTTTGGGGAGGGAAACGTTATAAAACTAGATTATGGTAATGGCAGCACAGCTCTATAAATCTCCTAAAAAATAATAAATACAATGGTGTACTTTATAGTATGTAAATTATCTCAATAAAGCTATTTTAAAAAAAATTAATGATACACAGGGCAAGAGACCATAACTATGTTGTTCACCAGACTGTCCAACATGCCCGGCTCAGTGCACGGCACACGGTTGATACTCAAATCTTTTCTGAATTTAAAAAACAAAAAAAAAAGATAATGGAGCATTTACCTATCAATTAGACAAGAACAACTATTGATTGAATTGCTACATTCAATTATTAATTGAATATCACAAGCCAGGTGCTATTCTAGGCAACATGAACCAATGATGAATCAAGCAAAGATCCCTGGTATTTTCACACACATAATCTAAGGACATGAGACAAATGAGGAAATAAATGAAAAAAAGAGGTGTTACATTAGGGGAAAAAAAAAAACAAACCAGGATAGGGATGATTATAATAAGCATGTCTAATAGGCTATTTTAGGTTAGGTAGTGAAAGGAGGTGGTCACACAGGCGGGGGCAGAAATATTCAAGTGGTTAGCCATGTGCAGGTAAGGAGAAACAACATCCCGGAAAGGAAAGCATGGTCATGCCTTGGCATGTTTAAGGGACAGAAAGAGGACCAGAATGGCAGATGCATAATGAATGATAGCGAAAATGGTATGAGATAGGTCAAGAGTATTGTCAAGAGGCCAGACTGAGTATGGTCTTTCAAATTAGAGTAATGAATTTAGATTGAATTCTATGTATCACTGAACACCATCAGATACTTTTAAGTTTTATAAAATGTGTATACTATCTCTCTGATAAAAATCTTTTCAATAAAGACATTTCACAGTTCTTTAATAAGTTAAAGGGTTGAATAAAATCTAAGGCTGATGGCTCCTGTTATCAAAGATTTGGATTTAAGATGTTTTCTAATGCTTATATACTTCATTTCAATTATATCCATCGTCTTATAACAACAGTGAGCAGGTCTGATGTTTCCTATTTAACAATTAACTAATTGTATTAGCGATTGAATTAGCATTAACTAATTCAAACTTTTGACAAACAATATGCTTTCCTCCTTAAAAAGCTAATTTTTCTGCCTTCTATCATATATAATGAAACATTTCACTACTGTCGTCCCTGCCTCTGTTTAATGATTTGCTTTCCCCAAACCAGGCCATCTGTTTGTTTTCCCTAAGGTCTATTAAGAAAGTTAAAAAGCAATGGCATTTCAGACATTCTAGCATCTTTTGAAATACACAGGAAGGAGCTTACTTCTCCGGCATAATAAAGTGCAGCAAGGACCAGAGCTCTTTGAGGGAATTCTGAAGAGGGGTCCCCGTAATCAGGAGCCTATGGTTGGACTTGAAATCAATCAGAGTTTTATACAATAAAGAGTCATCATTCTTCAACCGATGGGCTTCATCCACTCCCAGAAAGGCCCAGTTAATACTGCCCAGCACAGTCTAAAGTAAAAACAAAACAGAACGAGCCACCAGGTCAGAAGGGATCCCAAAAGTGCTTTCAAGTGTTAATTATCTCTGTTACAAATACCACTACAAAGGTATACATAGACACATTTATTCTTCACTGACTTAATATATATTAGGATTCTTCTGTTTATTCTGCTAGTTGCCAAATTAGTGTCTATTCAAAAGACTACATCATCATCTAAAAGTAGAGGCAGGACTCTTCCACCAGGTATTACTGCATGCCCCAGAGCAAGAACACAAAAATTGGTATGCTGGGCAGAAACAAAACAAAACCAAAACATATGTGTATTCTCCCTTTCATTAAGATCCTGCTCTTACCTATTCTCCACCCCAGCCCTGAAGCACAGAAACATCAAGAGACACCAAATTGAACTTGTGTGCACTTATTACCAATGGGACCTACCTACCTATATTTCTTAGTAACTGAAGAAAGGAGATATTTTTAAACAGCTTCATTTTCTGTCCTCTTCATAGGCACCATTCTGTTCTGGAGAAATGCCTTAACAATGATATGATGGGAAATAACTGAGATGGCATTCAAGCCGAGTTTCCAACAACTGACTATAATCTCAGGTAAGTTACTGGCCTCAATACCCTTCCATTCTGTTTAATTCAATTGGACTAGGTGACCTATGGTCCCCTTCAACTCTAAGGTTCTGTTTTCTATTTATAACCTTAATATTCTTTGAAGAATGTTTTGGTTGTTCATTTGCTTGCTTTTTTAAATAAAGAAAGAAAAATAACATGGCAGGTGGGAGGTACAGATTCTACCATTTGGACAAGTCACACTAGACAAAATTTAGCCTTTTAGCTACCAGTTACATACCTTATCTTTTAAGAGGATCTCATATGTTGTTATAAGTGCATTGAACTTCAGCCTTTTGGTTTGGGAATGAATCCATTCATACTCCCGTATCTATAAGGGAAAATAGTAATTAAGACACAATTTCCACTTCTACTTTCTATATAAGTCTTGTAATAGATGCAATAGAAACATGTCAAATAAAAAAATAAATCTGATTAGAGTTTAATGAATACCTCATATATTCTATTAATTAAATTGACCTAAGCAACCAAAGTATGTGTAAGAGTTAGAACTAAAACACTCACCACTGAGCAGCAAAATTGTTATTGCCAGAATTCAAAGAAATTGGTCCCCAGAGACACATTTGACCAAGAAAATGAGTTCTGTCAGCAATAGTCATTTCACCACTCCGGTGACCTGAACTAGAGATCTCCCAAATCCCTAGAAATTTCTTAAAAACATGTAATTTGTTTACCTTTTGAACAGAAAAATTCATTAACAAATTCCAACCTCTAGCTCGGTAAGAAAGTTCATTAATCATAGATGAGAGAAATGTGCTCAAGAAAAAGGGAGGCTTAGAGGATAAAAATATAATTCAATAATACAAAAATAATATCAGTGTAAAGGAACACAAAAACTAACACATTCATACTGAAGTACAACTGGACACTCAGCAAGCAAAAAGGCTCATGACAAAGCTCTTGTAGTTTGGTTGTCAAGTTAGGAAATAGAGAACAGGACACTGAGTGCTTGCAGGTGATCGCCACCAAGTGGGGAAAAAAGAACAAAGAAAAGGAGTGTTGGAGACTACAAAGAAAACTTCCATGACTCCACAATTTTTCAGAGTTCACTTGCTTTATTTGCCTTCACTTTTGGAAGTATATTTTTTAAACTGGTTTTTTTTTTCCTCTAATGGTTAACAAGTGAATCAACAAGGCTAAGAACTATCATATACTTAGAAACTCAAAATGAGGGCAATGAAATCTGCCAGGGTTTCGGATAGCCAATTTTAATGAAAGTATTTAATGAAAATAAATTTGAATTAGCATGAAAATACGATTACAAGATATATCTAATATTTGAAGATTCCTGATGGTTTGCTCTTATTAAGAGCAATTTCCCATAAACAGTTCACATACAGCAGTGAGAGAACAAAGCTCTAGACCAGATACACCAGTGTCCCAATCCCAGCCCTGCAACTTTCTAGTTGACCCAGGGACAGGTGTTAGACTCCCTGAGACAATTTCTTCATCAGTCAGTTGGAAACAATACCATCAACTTTGAAGACTATCATAAGTATAACAGGTAATATGCATAAGCACCCACACAATGTCTGGCATATAGTATATGCTTTATAGAATGGTCCGTATCAAGAAAAGATTTGGTAAACAAAGATAAACCTAAGCCACTATGTTCTAAATTCATGATGCCCAAATAAAGTCTGATTAACCGGCAAATAATTTTCATTTCCACAGCCCTAAAATGGCTTGTTTTCCTTTACTTTTAATTCCTTTCTTAAAAAGTTATGTAATCTGTTTTAAGAGATTGGGAAATAAATTCTAAGGATTCGATTATTTTCAGTAATATCTCTCTGCTCAAGTAACAAAAATATTAATGTTACTTACACAAAGTATTAACTCCATCTTCAAATACTATATAAAGTGCTCTTAGAAGTATAAAGAACAGAGAGAAGAAAAAATACTGCAATCCACCTAAGAGAGATTCCCATTCATACACTGCTGTTGCTTTTCTTTAAATAGTAAACATATTTGTTAAAAAATACCTAAGTTGCATTTTTGTAACACACAAATCTCCTAATATTGGAGATACAGCACAGTGTCAGAATAATAATTTTACTAAAGACTTTGTTAATAATTCAACTAAAGGCTTTAAGTCAATTTCCAAATTATACTTATAACACAGATTCTATCCCAACTCTTTTTGTTTACACACCGTATTTCTGCTCATCAGGTCACCTATGTAAACCACTACGTTAATCTCTGGTGCCCAGATTTCAAACTCCCTCTGCCATGAGGTGAGGGTGGATAAAGGGACGACTATAAGAAAGGGGCCATACAGCTGGTGTTGGTGGAACAGGTAGGAGAGGAATGATATGGTCTGGATGGTCTTTCCTAGGCCCATTTCATCAGCAAGGATTACACTGTTACTTCTGCAGAAAGAAAGAAAAAAAAAATCATTAGTTTACCAAAAAACAGTATGTGCACAAATAGCAACGACACCAATGCTTCAACAGCGACAGCCAAGCAAGGCATCATTCATGAGCCTCAAAGGTATTTCCTCTCATCTGCAATTACTTAAGCCTCCTACATGAGGAAGAAAGTAGAAGCCATAAATAGCAGAACAAGTGATCTAAGTATAATCAAGGTTTGGATTACTATGAAAGCCTACTAACAACATGGTCTTTATCTTGATTTAGGTGTTTTACATTATCTTCCATAGGCTATGCCTTATAATCAAGAAAGAAGGTTTTGTTGAAGGTGCAGACAAGCACATAACCTTGCGATCAATCAATAGAGAAAGCATGGGCAAAATGACTATATCCACCACTAGTAAGCCCTATAGCCTGCTCAGTCACATACCTTTGCTCAAATTACCCTCCCCATCCTACTGCATGCCACTACGGTGTTTAATGCTATATACACTATTCCCTAGACCTACATGCATAGGTGCATACGGCTTGTTTTAAATACATGACAACCTAAAGCATGGGTAGGCTACAGATCAGATTTGTGGACCTTACCCTAGACCTACTTGAATGACAGTATGTGGGAAAAGGGTCAGGATTCTGTATTTTCAACAAGCACCTTTGGAGAATCTCATGCAAGTGTTCCTTGGACCACAGTTTGAGAAAAAATACTTTAGAAAATGGGCTGGATTTTAAGAGGATATTAATAGGAGAGGATTGTCCAGATATAAGAAAAAAATTGAAGAAATGACCAGATATTAGGGAAATAGAAAACAGCCAATTTTATGGCTGGGAATCTTACTGTCTCATCTGAAATCTTGTTTAGATTTCAAGATAATTGTAGCCTTATTCTGGTTTTACAGATATAAAACTTTCAAGAGATTTACCAACTTTCCTAGAATAATGTCTCTACTGGAAATTTGATGCTTTTACAAGTCATTATGATAGGATGACTGATACAGGCTTCGCTTTGTGTGGAAACCCAGGTGATGAGTAGTGCTGTTCGTATTGCTTTAGTTCTACAGTATATTTTCATTTAGAACATTTTAGCACAGTACATTTACAATGATAGCCTTTTGTAGAGTTCTATGTGTGTGAGTGTGTAAAACACTAATTAAGAACACTGGTTTCATTCCACATAAGCATTATACAGTGTATATAGTAGTTTGCAAGAGATTATGGTGATTGTCATTAAATTTTAACTACATTCACTACTTAATAGTCTTGAACTGTCACCTTAACAATGTTAAGCATCTAGACTAAAAGCCAAAATATAATTATTGCTGCCTTTCTAAAACCCAAAATGTAGTTCTGTATTAAACCGAAATGTACACTAGCCCAGTTAATGGTACTTACTGAGGTATAGCATAGCTGCTTAGCTGTATTTGAGATTTTTCCAGTTAATGCTTAATGGAGACTTCTTTCTTATGAAAGATGCCAGTATCACTTTCTGAGAAATGAACTGCTACATATTTCATGTATAAATTCTTATACTAAACAGGATAAACTTTTGACTCTTGTTTTTTATTACTACATTAAGTGGGATAATACTTAATTTTGGCAGTTGAATTTTAACATTATGTAACCTAGCTATTTTGGGATGGTCTTAACATGTTTTCCTGGTAATCTGTTCCATTTCCACATTCCTGTCTGCAAACAAAATGACAGTGACACTTTATCCTTACTTTTTTCTTATTTTTGGTTTATGTTCAGGTACACCTAATTTTCTGTACAGTTTAGTTAGACACACTAATTTCCTTCTCATTTCTCTCACCTTTTCACACTACTGAGGAGGAAGCAGAGTTTGGTTTCTACGTGATTTCCTCTCCCTAGAAAACTGCCACTATCTACATATAAAGACTAAAGTAGATTTGAATTGATTCACCTGTTTTTCTGAAACCACATCAAAACAGCACATTGCTTAATGTAACATGTCTGTGACCAGGGCGTAACAGTTATGCTTGGGCTCTTTTAAGTTAACTTTTATTTCTTCAGTTTAAAGTTAAAAAAAAAAAAAAAAAAAAAAAAAAAAAAAAAAAAAATGCCAGCCAAAGACGGTACAAGAAACTGTGTGACTTTAGTCAAGGTACATGGCACCTTTACTCCTAAGAGCTCTCAACTATAAAATGAGAGGGTCAAATTATACAATTTCTTAAAGTTCATCTAGCTTTTTAACTAACTTTTAAGAAGATGAGGTCCCACTATCCTCTGAAAGGAAAATCATTTTCAAGCAATTTAAAATACCGTGTTTCCCTGAAAATAAGACCTACTCATAAAACAAGCCCTAGCAGGATTTCTAAGCATTTGCGCAATATAAGCCCTACCCCGAAAATAAGACCTAATGATGGACGAGGCTATGCAGCGTATCTGCACAACCCATGCATTTTGTGGCAGAGCGGTAAAGAAGACGCAGAGCGGTAAAGAAGACGAGCAGCCCTTCTCATCTGCCCCATGAGAGCTCTATTGCTCGACATGAGAGACTGGGGCCAGTGGTTCTAAAGGAAATAGAATCGCAAGAAATTCAGGATGGAATTCAGGATTTGGAGAGTTATGATGATGTTCCAGAAGAAGACAACTTAACTATATTTGAATAAATGTAGATTGTTGCATCGTACTTAAAAAAAATAACACATCCCCTGAAAATAAGCCCTAGGGTGTCTTCTTGAGGAAAAATAAATATAAGACCCTGTCTTATTTTCAGGGAAACACGGTAGTTATATCAGGCCTATGTCCTCAGTCATACAAAATGAAGTTTCTCAAGATATTTAACTTTCATAATTGAATATAAAATATTGTATTAGATTTTACAGCACAAAGAGTAGTAGATGGTTCACTTGAGAAACAGTCACTGTAAATGTACCTCTATAGCTAGAAACTGTCTATTTGGCACTGAAAAAAAATCCGTGTTTTTATTTTTAGATGGCACTTTAATTCTGAAATAAAGATTTTTGCTTTACTATAAAACACTGAAGAAATTAAGCGTTTCCATGTAGGGAAAGGAATTTGTAGGTGGGCATTAAAGGTACTTTTCACACTGTATGTTTGGTAAGGACAGTGAAATCAAGTCTGTCTGGGTTCGTTGTTAAATTCTCAAGGCCTAGATGGGTCCCTGGCATTTAGCAATTAGGAGCTGCCTGAATCTGTGACTGAATTTGGAGAATGAAGTGTGTTAAGTACTGCCCAAAATTACCTTTACACCTCAAGAGCTATCATTGTCTCATCTCTCTCTCTCTCTTTTTTTTCCCCCCAAGATTAAAGAGTAAGGATACTTTCACAGGTTCAACCATCAGAGACCTTCCTCTACCCAAGATAGCCTATAAAGGTGGTGAAATCACACACTCTACAGCAATACCATAGGAAGTTAAGCTAAAGGTTTCCTTGACCTAGAAAGAAAACACATGCAAAAAAGATATTTTCTTCTAAGAATAACTAACTCCTTCCACATTAAAGATTTGGGCAAATTAACTTGCTATCTACATTCATGAGTAACATTATAATACAGGTTTCTGGCTATGACAAATTACCCCCAAAATATTGAAATAACAAAGTACTCTTGACTTCAGAATAAAATGGTATTACATATAAATAAAAACTCCTACGAGTGGCTTCTCTCAATCTCATGATTTTATTTCTGTAATATAGAGTATGAAGAAGTAATTCTTTGCATCTAACAATAAAGAAGCCAAAAACAGTAAAGAAAATTTCAAATATATTTTTCTACCTACTTGCACCAGGAATGAGCAAGCCAGTTGAGACCTTCTAGCTGATAATCTCGGAGCTCCAGATTCTCCCCTCCTAAATATGCTGGCTGTTTCTTTAAAGCTACAAATCGTGGTCTCTGCTTCAGGGCCTAATAAACAAAAATCAACAAAGCCCAGGTCTGAGAAAATTTTCTTCCTGCTCCTATGTTAAAATGCTAGCCACAATTTACATACCCTGCACCAAAGTGTAAAACTTTAAATTGAACACACATATAAACCACCACCTCCATGCACCACTTACTTCATGGTCTATATTCCCAAAGCCAGAGTTCATCCTAAAATAAAATACTTTTTAGTTAACTTCCTCCTCTCCCGAAATAAGTTTATGAACATCATTAAGTAGCACTTTATTTTTTTATCTTCTCTACAGTATGGCAGTAAGAATCTCCTATTCTCAGAGTTACCTTTTTCTTTTTCTAAACTCTACAAAACAATGCCTCTGCAAAAATCTGCCGTATGCTAACTGCAGCTGAACTTTACCACAACGGGAAATGTACAAATTCTGAAACACAGCCCACCTACCTTAAACCCCCAATGGTGTGAGTTTGGTTTTCTGAAAGGAAGGTCTTCACCTCCAAAGGTTTGAAGAACAGCATTTTAGTAAGGCCAAGTGTCTATGGTTTGCACAAAAGGTGGACTCTGTGGCCAAATCAGTTTAGGACACAATGGATCAAAAAGTTATACAAATTTCTTTACTCATGACTTTTCAAAGTCTAACATGTGTGTCTATAGTGTAAGTTTCCAGGAGAAATTCATTCAGAAATGCATCCCAAACTTATTTGGCCACAGAAGTCCTTTTACAGGGAGCATTTCTGTGAAGATTAGTGCTCTATGGAGTCTATTATTAGAAGTATCATCCTAAGAAGAGTATATGACAAGGTTATTGATGGTTTCAGCACTCCTGTGAGAGTACCGGGCAGTGAACAGAATCTGACTCCTCACTCTCACCCTCCAAAACCAGCCATCCATCTACTCCTGTCAAACCTACCCCATAATTGTTCTCCCATCCAACCCTTCTACACCACCGCTACTTAGAGCTTGTCCTCTCACTAATTCTTCATTCATGGACTCCTATGACATCTTACTGGCTGGACCTTCTGGCTTTAGTGATTACTTACTCCAGAGTTTCTTACACACTGCCATTAGATGAAGCTTTCTAAATAAAACACCGTTTTCATCCTGCTGCTACTCTATCCCATAAGACAGAGTCAAAATAACCTTCAAGGTAGTCAAGACACACTTTGACCTCAATGCACTCACCAACATTATCCCCCCTTTTCCACCACCAGGGTCTGAAAGTTCTTCTATTGCACTAAAAGAATCTTTCTCTTGATAGCTTTAACAGGAGGCCAATACCCTGGCCCCTCTCTTGTCTGTCTATCCAGCAGAACCAATCCATCCTTGAAGGGCCAATAGCAGTACAAGCACCACAACTTGCTCTTAAGACCCTTTAAATGACCACTGGAGCACAGACACTTCTACCTGTGTACTTCTCTGACCACATATTCTCTATCACACTTGTGTGTCCTGCAGTTACATAGTACTTTCCACAGACAGAATTTTGGTGCCATTAACTTGAACATCATCCTCTCAGTGACAGAACCTATGTCTGATATAAACTTTTATTAATTTGAAGACCCAAGCACAGCACTTTCCAGATGGAATAAATTCTAAGGAAAAGCATTTGTACAGCCAATCTAGCAAATAAGCTTATATATTTACTTTCTAACTTAGAAGTCAAAGACACTCCCCCTTTTCCTGTCATTTCTCTTTTAAAATACCTAAATCCGTTCAAATATTCTCCACAATAGGTCTATTTCTAATTCTGTAAATTATAAGATTAAAGAAGTTAGCAAAGCCACTATACAATTCATCTTCTCCTTTTGCTTTATTTTCTTTAATGTCACATTTAAGTCATCCTTTTTAACTTCAAAATAGGAATCATCATTTACTTTTGTAATATTTTCTCTTCTCAATATCTATGACAAACCCTTTTTATCAATACATCTTTCCCCTGAAAACCAAAAGCCAACAATCACCACACCTTGCATTCTCTTGTAGGGATGGTTTTTGAGTTGTTCCTACTGTGGAAGCTATCGATGCAGTTCTGAAATTTCTTTCCAATCAGGGCTTCATCTTCCCAGCTACACTCTGAATAGGGCAGTCCCATCCATTTGCAAAGATATTCAGGTTCATTTGAAGGTGCTGGCTTCCGACTATGAGCTATTTCATATACAGAAATTTATAGATCAGCAACTGTCAATTAAAGATGGGAAGTGATGTTCTGTTCTATGCATAACCAATGAAACACCAGATGATAAAACTAAATAATCTGCAAAACATGAACTGCTCTTAAATGCCAAACATTTACATATAAGATCTCTTGCTTACCTGGAAAATCTGTTTGACCCAATGTAGATTTACTTGTCTTCACAGCTAAACAAATGCAAAGACAGACAGGAAAAGTTATAACTATAACCAAGAAAAAAAGACTTTAGGTTCTATGATTAGAATACATATGTATTCTACCATCTCACAACTTAAAAAATAAATCCTTCTCAGGCTAGCACCCTGATTCTCTGTTCCCCTTTATGAGACTCCCTCAAAGAGTTGTTTATACTCACTACTCAGCTCCTTCTGTCTTGAACCCACCCCAATCTGGCCTATAACCCCATCACTCCACGGTTCCCTTCACCAGTGCCATTCCTGTTGCCAAATTTTTAAGGACCAAGTCTCAGTCTTCATGGTCCTTTGACTAAAAGAGCATTCCCTCCTTCTCAGCCATGTGAATCACTTGGCTTCCAGTAGCCCACTCTCTCTCTCAGCTCTCCTCCTATCTCACTGGCTGTTCTTTCTCAGTCTCCTCTGCTTGTTTCTTCTGACTTCCAAAAGCTGGAATGCTCTCAGACTTCCTCTTCTCAACATGTATACTCTATTTCTGATGATCTTGTTAAATTTGAGGCATTAAATACTACCTACACACTGATAAATTCCCAAATATAAATCTCCAGCCGAGACTGAGTTCTAAACTACAGGCTTACATATGCTCCAGACTTCATTATACCGTCCAATTAGATGACTAAGAAATATATCAAACTTACAAACATCAAACAAAGCTCTTGGTTTCCACTACAAAAATCAGCTCTTCTTTTCATCTTTCCATTTCAGTAAATAATATTTCTCTTCTCCTATAAGCTCAAGCCAAAAACCTTTACATTATCCTTAACACCTCTTTCTCTCATCCTCCACATCCAAATTTTACCAGCATTATCTTTTTTTTTTTTTTTTTTTAGAGACGGGGTCTCGCTCTTGGTCAGGCTGGTTTCGAACTCCTGACCTTGAGCTATCCACCCGCCTCGGCCTCTACCAGCATTATCTTGCTAGCTTTAGCTTCAAAATAAATCTAGGCATCAGCCTCATCTCAAAAAGTAACACATTTTTTAATTTACATTACTCCCAAAAGCAAAAGCCATTATTCCTTGAGCTTAAACATGGCTAAAATAAGTTTCCATGTACTTACCTATTATTCTTTCTACTATCTGATATTGTTTAATCAACTCTGAGGCCAGCTCCTGTTGGCAGTTGAAATATTCCACATCTTCAGGAGAAACTTTCCCTAACCTGGATGAAAGAAAGACAGAAAAAGTAAATCCTAATTAGAGTTTGGGGATCCATACACAATGTATCAAGGCAAAAGTCAAAGGTGAAAAAGAAAACCTATTTTTAACTTCTACCTGTCCCTTTAGTGATCTTTACTAGTAATTAGACCAGAGATTTTACAAGAAAAAATACTTTAAGAAAACACTAAAAACCTTAGAAGGTACACCAGTTGTTTGCCCCTCTAATGTGTTATACCTAAGAAGAAACCTAAAAGTAACTATTTTATGTGATAAATTCATATATCTAAACAGATCAGGACAATAAAACTATCTTCCATATTTAAAAAAAAAATAGCTTTTCTCATAAATGTATGAGTTTATGTATCGAGATTGATTTACGATGTTTTTGGAAAACTAGTTATTCTTAGTACCAAAAATCTTTAAAAGGAAAGCAACAGTAACTTGATATTAGATATTACTGTATTTCATTGGATTCCAAATTCCTAATTACTTTATAAACCTACTCCTCTACCTTAGGGGTACATATTTTTGGTTTTGAGTCAAAGGAAAAATATGTAATTTACTAAAGTAGCACATTTTGCATAGTAGTAAAACCAAATCAGAACCATTTGTCCATATTCCAGAAAGAAAAATTATCTTATCACATGGCACTGACAGTTATGTCTTCAGGTTGAACCTGATATCTCATTACTCAGTTCAGCTTTGTGCTATAGGACCACATTTTTCTCATATGTAACCTAATGCATGCAAAACTGTAAATAAACTAAAAACACAACGGACTATAACAGTTTTAGAAGTTATCTAATCATTTCTTTCATATCATTTCTGCAAATTGTGTAAAACCAAGATTACTTTTAAGTGTATCATAACGTAGAGAATTCCAGAATGTTAATTCTTTGCGTTTATGCTATCCCAGCCTAACCATAGGAAAATAGCAAGGTGTTTAAGAAATGCACTCTGGAGTCAGGCCGCCAGAATTCAAATCCTGGGTCCGCTTGGAGAGATGGGTCCACTATTCCCATCTATAAAATAGGGTAACAACAGTACAAATCTCATGCATTTATTCCGAAGATTAAAGAGATAACACATGGAAAATGCTCAATGAGTTAGTTAGTATTATTAACTCTAAAGACTTGGTAGCCACGCATAAAAATATATAGTCTTCAAGGTCACAATTTTATAAAATAGAATTGTAGATGGCTTCATGTTCAGATGATCAAGGCAAAAATTCTGAGATCCTAGATAGCCGTGTTCTTCATGCATTATTTAAAAACCATCCCTTCCCTCAAGCAAAATATATTTTTTTAGTCTATGATGGAAAATGTACCATTGCTTGATTTCATCCTCTTTCTTCTTGAAATTCTCTAGTTTTTTTAGGCCTTTTACTTTCTGTTGCTGTAAGGATTCTTCACTCTCCCATGTGCTGTGAATATAAGACCAACCCTTCCACTTGATCAGATACTGGATTTCACCTTCATCCTTTTCAGTGTTAAAGTCACCACTAGGGTCTCCATTAGCTTCAACTGCATATACGGTAGTAGAAGCTCCAGTGGCTGTAAAAAGATTAAATTAAACTTTAAACAGAGTACATTAATAGATATTGAAAAGCTTCCCAAGTAAGCAATTCTCTAAAGAGTCTCTTTTTGGATGAAGCACCAAAATCCTTTACTTGAAATAAGCAGAAACTCATAAATACTCATTTGATCAATAATTTAAAATATTTTAAAAATGTAAACCCAATTTTTATTGTATTCCAAAATTTGCAGATAAAATCAAAGCAATTCCTTCTCCAAAAAAATAAAAATAAAGCAGCAACACTCTTTTGTTTGGTCCCTTACTAACTCAGAAAACAACTCCTTCTGTCCAGGAATAAGAACAAAAAATCAAAATATACTCTCATTCAACAAATGTCCCCTCTCCCAAAGTTCCTTATTAACTCTCTTAACCTCAAGTGAAGCCAGAATGAGAAAACAAAAAAAGACAGGAAAAGGAATTAAGTATTATGTTGATATTTGCTTTATGGAAACGTTACTTTAGAGTGATTAAGTTATGAGATATCTAAATTAAATATAAAAAAATCTTCACTCTATTATCCAAATATATACGTAACCAGTTTGGTATTTTCAGAAGATTAATAAACAACTAAAAGTAGATTTGGTTAATGTTAATAAACGGGTATCTCTGCTATATCACTGCTTTATGAAACAAAGTGATCTGTATTAGTTTAATTTAAATCTTAAAGACATATCAGACACATTCCTTTGTCCTCAGCTCTGAAACATGAAGATTCATTTCACAAATGAATATATACGCAGACTGAAATTCATCAAAAAAGAGTTAAAATACATAAAATCTGAACTTTACTGAGTAGATATAAAAAGTAATTTGCTTCCCAAATATATATTACCTCCTTTCTTTCCCAGTCTTGAATCTAAGACCTTTTCAATAGTTTCACTATTATCCTGTTGTTCATCAACTCCTTCTCCTGTCATTTCAATAAGATCATCTGAGTCAGTCTCAAAGTCATCATCTTCTTTATAACTGCAAAAGGAATAATGCTCAATAAATATCTAAAAATAAACTTATCTTTTCAGAATTAAACAGTTCCATACATAACTAGAACAAAGAACCATACCCTTTTGGTTGCAACATGCTATTTTACAGATTTGCCATTCAGTAGGCCCAAAGCTTATTTCTTCCCTACTTAAGATACTGATGTGTGCTCATAGATAACTGTAGGAAGGCTAACTCCTATTTCAAACTAAAAACACTACATATTTATGATGTGTAAGCAAGATACAGAAAACTAAAAGGGCCCTCCCTCCTGTTTTTTCATTTTTTAGTATCAGATCATTACTACATAAACAAGGAAACTACCATAAAGAAAGGAAAAGCATACTGAAAGAAAAAAATTCCTATTATTTCATCAGGCAAAAGAGAAGCAGTATTTCTAAGATTAAATGCTTCAACCCTGGATTTTGTCTCCCAGTAACAAGAATATGAAACTTAAGTTCTCATAAACTGTTGGGAAATTCAACACATGTACTTCCTGGTAATAAAATATTAAAATGTAACCTTCCACCATATATTAACAACAAATGGCTTAAGAGTCATGAAAAAGTAAAACATACTCCTGGATGCAGTACTGTTATAGTAAGGAAAAGTGCAAAGCTATATATTAACATACTCAACCCTAGTCCTAGCTCTGGAATTATTAATTGGATACACTGGGTAATATCTCTAGGATTCAGTTTCACCGTCTCTAAGAAGACCAAAAGATACCTCTAAAATCCTCTAAAAAGAACACTCATAAAGGAAAATTAAATGTTTTTTGATGTCTATAAAGTAAAATATTAGTATCTGCATATATCTATTTCTTTATTTCACTTTCTATTAATGCTAATATCTTGCTAGTAAGCTTGATAAAATTATCATATCCAAGTATCAGGACATAAGCTGAACCTCAGAAAACTTTGAGAGCCAGGTGCGGTGGCTTACACCTGTAACCCCAGCATTTTGGGAGACTGAGGAGGGAGCATCACTTGAGACCAGCCTGAGCAATGGCGAGAGCTTGTCTCTACAATTAAAAAAAAATTAGCCAGGTGCAGTGGTGCGCATCTGTAGTCCCAGCTACTTGGGAGGATAAGGAGGGAGATCGCTCCTTATCCTTAGCCCTGAGCCCAGGTGTTCGAGGTGGCAGTGAGATATGATCACACCACTGCACTCCAGCCTGGGCAGAGTGACACCTTGTCTCTTAAAAAAAAAGAAAAGAAAACTTTGTTTGATTCAAAGAACAAGTTCAAAGTGAGAATATATAATCCAAACATCTTTCCTGAAAAAGTATATGATAAAATGAATACAATGCCATTAAGCCATCACTAACAGGATGGGAACTTGAAGCAAATCTCTACAGGAATGAAGGCTTGCAATGAGCTATTGCTAATCTTTTCATATTCCCTCTGGCTCAATATCATTCCTTTTTGAAGAATGCTTACCAAATTTCCAAAAGTAACTTTAGGACATAGGTTGTTATTTTTACCTATCAAACGCACAATTCTGAACTTATCAGAAACAAGTTCTAACCCTCACCCTCACACCAATGAAAAAATTTAGGGCACAACTTACCTAACATTTTTAGCTGCTCTTCGACGAGTCTGCCTTTTGGGAGCTTCATCATCTTCATCATCATCATCAGAAGAATCTTGCTTTTTTCTCTTTCCACGCTGAGTCTTAGGTTGCTTTTTAACACGGGGTTTGGGCACTGTTCTAAAATGAGAAGAGAAAAAAATGGCAAAGTTTTTACTTTATCATTTGGTGCCTACTTCAGATCTATATAACAGTATTTCCCAGAGCAGTGGTACATAGAGCTGCGGTCCCCAACCTCAAGGCCAAGGACCAGTACTAGTCCATGCCCTGGTAGGAACCAGACCGCAAAGCAGAAGGCAAGCAGCAGGCACGAGAGCAAAGCTTCATCTGTATTTATAGCTGCTCCTCATTGCTGGCATCACCACCTGAGCTCCACCTCCTGCCAGATGAGTCACTATCTCCCATCACCCCCAGATGAGACCTTCTAGTTGCAGGAAAACAAGCTCAAGGCTCCCACCGATTCTGCATTATGGTGAGTATAATTATTTCATTATATATTATAGTGTTAATAATAATAGAAATAAAGTGCACAATAAATGTAATCAGCTTAAATCATCCCAAAATCATACTGCCCTACCCTCTACCAGGTCCATTGTCTTTCATGAAACTGGTCCCTGGTGCCAAAAAGGTTGGGGACCACTGATATATAGGAATGTAACGTTCACTTGGGGAATGTTAAAAATGCATATTCCTGAATCCTAATCCCTGAGATTCTAATTGACTGCAAATTTGCATTTCCAATATGAATGTGATTAAAAATACATACACGGCATGATGTGATGGTATCTCTTTGGTAGGCAATTCAGAAATATCTATGAAACTTAAAAATATAACAATTTTACTTGCAGGAATTGATCCTACAGATATGCACCCACCTAAACAGGCACAATAAGGTATTCATTATAACATTATTTACAATAACAAAAGATTAGAAAACTCTAAAGGTTCTTCAACTGGGAACTAAACAATACTATGTGGCCATAAAAATAAACAGAGTACTATGTAGTCATAGAAAAAGAAAAAGGGAGTTTTCTGTGTACTGACATAAAAAAATTTCCAAGATGAGGAAAGAAATATGCAGAAGCAGCAGCACAGAATGCTATTATCTGTGTAAAGGGAGTAAAAGACAAGAAATAACTACACATATATTTTGCTCATACGTGCACAAAATATACCTAGAAGACTACCTAAGAGACTGTGCCCTGTCACAGACTTCCTGGAACAGACTAGGGAGATGGCTGCTCTGCAGATTCCCATGTACATCCCCTGCTGACTCCAATGAAAGCCAGTGTCTAGAAGATCTCTGGATAAGGGAATCCTCAAATATCCCACCAATAATAAAACGGTGAAAGAATTAAGAGAAAGAGAGAAACGGAAACTCATAATCACATTTATGTTACTCTCATGCCTACCATAACCAATTCTAGACAGGTATGGTTTTTAAAAATAATGAGTAATATTCTAGAAGACAGAGCTGGAATGACACTTCAGTTTTCAGAGCTTAAATTCAGATGAAAGACGACAGAACTTAAGTTGATAAATTTTCCCACAGGGGTAGGGGACAAATACAATTTCTGAGGCCAGAGGTTGGCTAACTTTTCCTATAAATGCTAATACAGCAAATATTTCAGGCTTTCCCAGCCAAGAGGCAAAACTGAAGCCATGATATAGGTACTTACATAACAAGATGGAACAACTTTTTGACTTTCTGACAAAATTCAAAATACAATAATCATTAAGTATATTTATTGTGAAATATACCTACTAATGAGAAGAATAGAATTCTTTTTAAAGAGATAACATTTCACTTAATTGGGGTTCAAACTTAGTGCTATCATAAAACTATAAATTATAAATATAAATGTTTATCTATAAAAGCTATTCTTAGCCCACAGGCCATACAAAAATAGGTGGTTGCTGGGATTTGGCCCAAATCTCATAGTAAGCAATACTACAACAAGGAAAATGTTCCTGGGACCTGTCTGCCTCCTGCCTTCCTTTTCCTGTCACCAGCACCTTAGGCTGCCATCTTATCAAAAATTACCAAAATTTGCTGCTGATTCAGCCTACCTCCTCGTGACAATCAGAGTCTCTGATTAGTGCTCTATAGAACACTATATGAACAAGATAATAAACACTCAAGTATGCTTTAAACTAGGCAAACAGTGTTCTACTAAACTTAAGAATTAGTTCTCCCAAAAAGAACTGGTAAGCTAGCCAAACAGGGAGCTTTTTAAAAGCTGAAGACATATTCCCCCCACCATAACTAGTCACTGTGAAGTAAGAAGCATGAAGATCTACACAATGTAGGCTGGCACAAAGTGAACCACAGACATCTAAAACCCAGAATCACAACACACCGTTATCTGATTAAGGCCCTCATTCAGCATGACATCATCCTTCTCAATCTAACACAAATCAAGCTCATCCAGAAGCAGAGATTAAGCAAACAGTGCACCTTCTGGGGGCAGGTCTTCTGGCTTTCACTTTCTTTTGCTCTGGCTCACTCTCTGCACTGGTGCCTTGTTCATGTTCGTCTTCTGAGGGCTCCCGTTTCCATTTTTCTCTGTGATCAAAAACCAAACAAAATAATATTTTTTTTCTAAAAGAATTCTTCAAGCAAAATAATCTAAAAAAAACCAATTTCAATGATTATCCAAAAGGCAGAATATGCATATTTTAGATATGGTAAAAGATTTATTCCAGCTCCATGCAAATTATGGTAGTGATTCTTCTTAGACTATATATAATATCTATTCTTATTTTATCTCTGGTAACAAAAATAAACATGGAGGCCAGGTGCCGTGGCTCACACCTATAATCCTAGCACTCTGGGAGGCTGAGGCAGAAGGGTCGCTTGAGGTCAGGAGTTTGAGACTATCCTGAGGAAGAGTGAGACCCCGTCTCTACTAAAAACAGAAAAAATTAACCGACCAACTAAAAAATTAAAAAAATTAGCCGGGCATAGTGGTTTGCATCTATAATCCCAGCTACTCGGGAGGCTGAGGCAGGAGGATAGCTTGAGCCCAGGTGGTTTGAGGTTGCTGTGAGCTAGGCTGACGCCACGCCACTCTAGCCCAGGTGACAGAGCAAGACTCTGTCAGAAAGAAAGAAAGAAAAGAAAAGGAAGGAAGAAAGGAAAGACAGGAAGAAAGGGGAGAAAGGAAGGAAGGAAAACAAGGAAGGAAGAAAGGAAAGATGTATTTTTTTTAAAAAAACATTTATTCTGAAAATAAAATGCTGCTTGATTTGTCATATTCTATTTTGATTTACTACTATCACTGACAAGACTGAAGCACTAATATATTAGATCAGTGGTTCCCAAATTTTATCATATATCAGAACCACCTAATGGGCTTGTTAAAAAAATTTTCTGGGTCCTATTTACAGAGTCACAGACTTTCTGATCAGTAGGTCTCTGGTGAGACTTAAAAAATTGAATTTTAACAAATTAACAGGTGATACTGATAGTTGGGAAAAACTTCTTTGAGAACCACTATACTATTTTAAATCATTAGAATATATTTGAGGAAACAGTTCCTAAAATTATTTTGAATGACAAATTGCCATGTAACTAACTAATCTATTTAGCTAAAGATGTAGTTTTTAATAATTATTAGATAAGGTAGGTGTTCCTTTGCTCCTTGAGATCTTAGAAGGCTTAAAAGAGCCATAACCTACAAGTGTCCTACTACCCCAAACAGTTTTAGTTAGTTTACTTGAAGATCAAACAATATATCACAGGAAACTAGCTCATTTCTCTCTTGTAGGGAGGAAGGAAGAAACATATAGTAGCTACTGGGCATGAAATACCTAAAAAAAAAAAAAAAAAATGATAGGCAAGTGGTTTCTCTGTAAGTAAAACAACCTCTAAATCCCTTTACATGGAATAGGTCATGTTAAAGACAACTGGTGCAGAATTGCAAAGTCCAATCGATATTCCTCATGTGAGAGGTCAAGGTAATAGTGAAAGCTTGCTGCAAAAGGTAGGTGATCTGCAGATTCCTGAGAACCTTCCTAATAGTTGCAGCAGTCATGCTATACCTGAATTGGTAAAGACCTTACAATTCAAGCCTTCCATGAACAGTCAGTGGAGTACTTTTAAGTACGTTACTCAACTTCTACTAGCGCTGTGTATTTTCCTATCTATTTCCCCAATGGTGGGTGACTCCTTCCTTGTATGCCAGGCTATTTTTGTTCATCTTTGCACCAGAGTTTAGCAGAAAGGCAAAACAAATGGAGATGTTCCTTTGTTAAGGAAAAAAATCAATTAACTAATGAACCATATTAGTCTATCAGTCAGATACGCAGGGCATTTTTAGAAGCAGACTAGTAAGACAAGAAGGCCTGTTAAGTATTATCTGATATCCTTTGGTCTCTCTTTAAAACAAAGAACTCCTTATATCTAACCACAGTCTGGGAACCTGTCTAATTATGCTTCCTTAGAGCCTCGTACAATAAACGCTTGCTACAGAATTCAAGGAATAAAAGGTGATCACCAGGAAAAAAGGAAGGAAGATGTATACAGCAACTGGGAGACAGGTACATGAGTCTGCAGTTTCCCTTGGACCAAGTCCAGAATAGTTTACCCTTCAGAAGGGGTTCCAACAGTCAAATTGGAGAGAAGTGGTTTCATAGGAAACAACCCTGAAGGAATACGAACAATTAAGACCCAAGGGAAAATCAGATGAGAAGGATCCACAGTCATATTGTAATTTACATGTCTCCTCCAGGAATTGAGAACCTAACACACGGCCACCAACGAAGTCCACTTCTACAAGTATAGGAGACCAAAATGTCAGCCAACACCGATGAAACGGATGTTGAGGCTAGTGTTTTCCAGGTCAATTACAGGTTTATAGACTTATGGACAACCAGGAGGACTTAGAATCTCCCAATATAAGAATGTAAAAAAACCTAGTAAATCAACTGGTCCAAAGCCTTCCTCCCAAAAAAGGAAACTGAAGCCCAGTGAGAAACAAGCTGTTTAACAAGTGGCATAACTTGTTATGCCCTGTTATGCCCATAACTTGCCCTGTCACTTGCAATCATAACTCACTGAGGACCAAACAATCAGGAAAAATTAAAGCCAGGTTTATACATTCTGGGAAGATCTGAACAACTAGAGATTTAAAAGGCCTGATTGTGTGTGTAAATATATTTGAAATTAGCTGGATTATTTTTAAGTTTTGTTTTAATTTTCAAGAATAAGAGAAAAGAAAGATCGGCAACACTAAATCACTTTGAAGAAGGATGAGGTAAAAAAGAATGATCAGTTACAAAGAGATTACTTCCCAACCATACAGATGTACAGGGCTCGCCTATGTTTGAAACTGCTGTTCACTCCTCATTACTGGCTTCTTATAAAATGCAAATTTATGAAGACCCCTCCACCAAGCCACACGTTGTAAGTCAGGCCACAATGAAGAAGAGTCTAAGATACGACATAGAGTAAAAATGATTCATTTATCAAAGGAGACTTGCCATATGCAGCTTTAAGAGGGCACCAATGGAATTCTCTAGATTCCCTAAAAGGAAATCAATGGACTCTTTGACAAAATTATGGGACCTGGGGAGAAAAATACCAAGATTTAGCCAGTGATGCCCCAAGAAATGTGAAAAAGTCAGAATGTAAGCGGGTATCTTTTCTTCCTTTATTGGGAAAAGGTGGTCGGCAGGACAGAACTCCTAAGACAGACAATTCAAATCTAATCAATTATAAAGTAGGGCATCAACAAAAGCCACTTTTAAATATAATGAACCTGAACTTTGACCAAGAGTTGCAAGGCTTGCTATTAACTTTCTCTATGAGCCTAAAGAAGAAAATTCTACATTCAGAAGGCAGATGAGGAAAAGAGGGAAGTCACCACCTTAACTTCTTCAATTTTTAGATTTCCAAGAAACAATGCCTTTCACGAACAATTCTAAAGAGGAAGAGAAATATGGGGCTAATATAAATTTCCTTCCAATATCAGAGGTTTGCAACAGATTCCCAACTCAAAACACTAGAAAGGAATAAGTAACTATTATCCCAGGAGGAAAACTTCACATGATGATGGCTAAAATATTTTAAAATTCCAGGTGGGAGAAAAGATTCTGGAACCATTAAAGAGTATCTTTAAGTACTACTTGAGACCATGAGTCAGCAGAAATCACATACAACATTGCCCAAATTTGGATAACATTAATAGATATTACATAAAAAGAGTTTAATGATCAAAACAGCATAAACTGATTAAATAAAATTGAAAGTTTTTTTTGTTTTCATCTTTAAACCAGAGCTTTCAGTCTCAAATACTTACTGGGACCAGGTAAAGAATGCAAACAGGGTGAAATGGAGAACTCATGGTCGTTCTCGGGTTTGGTGGGCCAGCACTGACAGATTTTCTCAAAAGAAGGCGGAAATACAGATTCTTATGCACTATCCCATTGTGCTGCGTAACTTCTTCTCAGCTGGAAAAAATGCTAACACACTTCATGACTCTGGGGAATTGGTCTCTTTATAATTCTCAAAAGGACACAGTCCCTTGTAAGACTACATTCTTCAAAAACATTAATGTCATAAAAGCAAAGAAAGGCAGTGAAAGTGCTCCAAATTAAAGAAACCCAATAACTAAATGCACTATCTGATCCTCGACTAGATCCTGTAGTGGAAGGAGAAAAATGTTACAAAAGACATTATTGTGTCAATTGACAAAAGTGGAATGAAAATTAGACAAAAGTACTTTGACACTGTTAAAAATCTATTTAAGTTGAAACTATATTGTGCTTACGAAAGAAAATACTGTTATTCTTAAGAAATATACACTTAAGTATTTATGGGAAAAAATATCGTGTGTATATACAAATACAAATAAAGAGAGAACCCACAACAGTAAAGCAAACGGGGCAGAAATGGTAATCACTGGTAAATCTGGGTAAACTACCCAAGATGTTCTTTGTACCCCACTTTTATTCCTGCAACTTTTCTAAAGTTTGAAATTAACTTTTTAAAACTCATTTTAGAAAAACAATTCTTTGGGGTTTTTTTGTTTCTGTTTTTATTTTGTTTTAAAGAGACAGGCAGCAGGGTCTTACTCTATTGCCTGGGCTCCTAGATTGAGTGCAGTGGTGCATTCGTAGCTCACTGTAACCTGGAACTCCTGGGCTCAAGTGATCCTCTTGCCTCAGCCACACAAGTAGCTTGGACTACAGACATGTGCCACTACACCCAGCTAATTTTTTAATTTTTTAATAGAGACTGGGTTTCGCTATGTTGCCTAGGCTGGTTTCAAACTCTTAGCCTTAAGTGATCCTCCTGCCTCGGCTTCCCAAAGTGCTGGGATAGGCTTGAGCCACCACACAGTTTCTTTTCCAGACCCAAGTCTGTTTAGAGAAAAAACAAAATAAAACAAATCCCAGTTCCTTTTTAAAAACTCTATTTCCAAATTTTCACCCCCTTTGAGTGCGTCTCTCTCAATTCTGAAACTCACGTGCCCATAGTCACACTTCCTCAGATCAGAGGGCTCCTGTAGTGCTGTACCTTGCAACTTGAGCCTTAACAGCCACAGGACCTCCCCTAATTAATCTTTCAGGAATCAAAACTGGCTCAGGAGATGAGTTCCCTGTAAAACCATAGTACTCACCAGCTGCCCAGTAGACAGCAGAAATAAGGCTAGGCCAGTACCCAAACACACAAGCATGAGGGAACTACTTCAGCTCAAGGCAAGTTCCTAAGGAAGAGCCCCAGAATAGGGAAGCAATATTAGAGAGAAGACAGATACTACCCTGCAAGGAACTAAGAGGTACTCAGGAAAACGTCCATGAAGGCCTCTGATGGTTGCCAACTTTGGGGAGCTTCTAAGACTGTTAAGTACATGAGCCACTCACCACAGTAAGTGTGATGTGTTACCCAGTGGCTGAAAAAATGCTGGCTTACACACACACTGGGAAGACCACTAAAATGGGAAGTAGAGGATTTCGAGCACAGCACCATTTAACTCCAGTCTAGAGACAGCAGAATGTAGCCAGATGGTGAAGGAAGGAGTACATGGCATGTCTTTCTCACAGTATGGTCAAGGTGGACATTTCAAGAAAGATCTCCAAAAGTCTATTAGACCAATACGCAGAGAACAGAATCTCCCAAGCAGACCATGGTACTGGGGTAGAACAAAAACCTTCCAAGATGCCAAAAAGAACAGGTTTGCTTACAGTTACTGTTTACAGCTCTAAGTAAATATTTAAAAATTGGATGTACTCTGGCAAGTAACTACATGACTTTTCTGTAAAGTTCTGTAATACTCTATATACAATGCAAAATCTCAGCGTAGTTTCTAATAACTCTGTTGGGTAGGTAGAATAAGAATTAGTCTATTTTGGAGAGGAAGAAACAGGTTTTTAAAAAACCAAATTGCTGGCCTTTGGCCACTTATTAAAGATTGGTAATATTTTAGAACACATAATATATAACTAGAAGCCAAGGACAACTGTTTAACATAAGAACCCCTGAAATGATGTACAAAGTTTTGAATATCTACACTTTTCTGAGAGAAGATACAGAATTCAGAGTGTCAAAGGGTTCCACTCTCTCTCCAAAAAAAGATTTTAAAAGTTATTTCTCAAAAAAAATAAATAAATAATTTTTCGCCATATAAACACAATTTTTTAAAATTAAAAAATGAACATGTAATCCATGTTATAAGATAATTTCACATTAAGCCCAAGAATTGAAATTTTCTGGCCTATAAAGTACAATATTAAAATTATATAGAAATATGTAATTTCATAGCAAAATGGGTACCCAACCAATAATTTTGCCATGCCAACACAAAGAACAAATGAAAATCAAAGTGGCAAACCTAAGTTTCTTCCTTGCTAAAATACCAAACACCTATATAGTTGTTGTTTATGCATATTTAAAATGAATAAATAAATGGGCTAATGGGGATAACCAGAAGCGCCATTATGGGGAAGAAGCCATGGTTTGTCCCAAGAAACAGCCCAAGCATACATGGAATTCTTGCATGTGTTAAACTGAGAATCCTGGGGTTCAAATGCCGTTACTGCTGCTGCAGCAGGTCAAAGTAGACAGTAACCCAAGCTAGTACGAGAGACAGAAGCAGACTCTGGGACCTGGGGTAGACTTTATAAAGATACAATGAAGGTAGACCTTGAAATGCTGACATGTTCGAAACTACTAAATTAAGTAATTTCCCCCAAGAAAGACTTACTGTTTTTTCAGCTGCCTCTGGCCTCTTCTTTTTGGGCTCCCACTCTCAGACCCGCTACTTGCCTTCAGTGTGTGAGGGGGGAAAAATGATTACAGACTTTAATTCACAGTTCTTTGGGACAACACTACCTTCTGGTTTAACAATCTATTCAATATAGTATTATTCAATATGAGCTTTTAGACAAAAAGAAACCTAAGCACTTGTTTGGTGAAGTTCATTCATTTTTTGCTTTGAAAATTTAATGTGACTCTGTTATTACTGAGTGATCTTTAAAGCCAGGAAATATTTATCTCAGCTTGACTTCCAGAACAGCAACATCGAATAAAACTTTCTACAATAATGTAAATGTTCTGTACCTGTAATGTCCAACACAGTATCCATCAACCACATGTGACTACTGAACAATTTTACTTAATTTTAATTGATATGAATTCTAAAAGCCACAAGTAACTAGTGGTGACTATACTGGATACTGCAAACCTAGAATATCAAATGAAAATGCTATAACATTTAGTCAGTGTGCCTTAAAGGCATCTTAGACTCATTAAAGAGCATGCTCAACCATGAGCCAACAGTACTCTGCCAACAGCACTAGGCCATGGAAAGTTACAGTCAGACATTTCAACAGCTCTTCTTCCCCAAAATTAAGCAACATGGAAACTATTCCTGTTGCTGTTAGTGTCTTGTATTCTACAGAGAATGTGTTAATACATAAAAGAGGAAAAGATTTATATAACTATATGATTGGTTATAACAAATACGGCTCAGGAATCTAGTGCTACACACTATGGAAAAAGAAAGTAAAGGCAAACCCGGTCACAGGTCACTCGAAATAAAACATCACAAATGTAATGAAGATGCTAAGGCGAATTAGATTTTTAAAGTACATTTACGAAAAACCCACACCCACCTCAATAACCTTTGGATATCAATGTTACATAGTTAAGAATAGCAAAGTCCTCCTAAGAAGACAGAAAGGGGACATTTCACTAAGACAAAAAAGTATCTCTTCAGAATCTAGTCTATAAACCTAATATAGAGAATAAGAATCCATAAAAATACCACACAAACTGAAAAAGGTGAAAGAAGTCTAATTCTATAGACAAGCAAGCCTAATACATAGTATCGATTTAAAAATCACCAACCTATTCATTCTCTCCCAATTAAAACAGAGAGTAAATATGTTTGAAATCCATTTTATATCTCACACCAAAAATGAGCTACAAAACCAAATTTAAAGAAATTAAATAAGATAAAATAACATTACTCCCTCCTTCTCCTTCCTTTCTTAGGAATAATCCAAAACTATTTCCACTCTTTTCTTTGTTACTCATTTAATAAAATCAAGAAAATTTAGAAGTTAGAGGTTTAAAAAAGCAAACTTCTTGTTATAATCAATTTTCACTATGAAAAGCTTAAAAGAGAAAAAAAATTTTAGGGCAATTCTGTATAATATTCTAATACTCTACTAAAATATTCACTATTATATGATCTTTCTGGTAAGTTTCTTTTATTTAATTAACTTCTTACCTTACTGTACGTGTTCATAGGAAGCTCACATTAGAGCCACTTAACTACCATGCCAGAAGTTCCGTCTTGTTAATGGTAATACACACCCGCGTCAGAGAGGATGAGGTAAGAAAAGGAGTTCAAATACATTGCCTTCAACCATTTTTTTCTTACCTCTTCCTTAATATTAAATCGTGAGGGCTCTTGTCTGCTTCTGTTTGACCGCCTGACCCCATAAACATCAGGATATTCTTCCCACATCTGTAAAATTAATAGACAATGTATAAATCTTTTTTTTGATACCTATTTACTATTTTCATTACTGGAACATTTATTTCAATTCAAGAGAATTTAAGTAACTAAATATCAAAAGGGCTGTTTTACTAGTTTTGTTTGAGACAATAAAGTACCATTTTAAAAAATAACAAGCATATTATTCTAGAACACATTGAAGTTTAACAATGCCCTTCATTACCTAATGACTATAAAACTATAAAGTCGCTGCCCACTGATCATTAAAATATAAACTTACAGTTGAATAAAATGGCAAGGTAAGACAGCAATTGCTTCCACTAAAGACGGAGTATTTACCGACAAATTTTTTTTTTTTTGAGACAGAGTCTCACTCTGTTGCGCGGGCTAGAGTGCTGTGGCATCAGCCTGGCTCACAGCAACCTCAAACTCCTGGGCTCAAGCGATCCTACTGCCTCAGCCTCCCGAGTAGCTGGAACTACAGGCATGCACCACCATACCCGGCTAATTTTTTCTATATATTTTTAGTTGGCCAATTAATTTCTTCCTATTTTTTTAGTAGAAACGGGGTCTCTTGCTCAGGCTGGTTTCAAACTCCTGATCTTGAGCGATCTCCCCCCAACCCCCGGCCTCCCAGAGTGCTAGGAATACAGGCGTAAGCCACCGTGCCCGGCCTTTACAGACCCTTTACCGACGAATTTTAAAAGCACTAATGCTTTGAGTTTCAATTTTGACTGTACTGACCCACCTTAGAAACTCAAAATACGAGAAGCAGAGCCCCATGAAGTCTATTAATTAAACAAGAATCAGGGTTCGGGGCATTTGTATTTTTCTTTAAGTTCTCAGGTCATGTATCGATAATATCCTAGGTATGTGCAGATGAGACATTTCTAACATTTAGCTAAACGTTCTCAGAATGAGAACCACTGCCACCCTTTCTCTAGCATACCTATTTTTATTCTCTAGCTGTAATTAGCCCTGTGCCTTTAAGACCTGACTTTCAGTAAGAATCCTCACCAGTGATTTAAAAACTTTAAGGGAGGCCGGGCGCGGTGGCTCACGCCTGTAATCCTAGCACTCTGGGAGG
>VBSM01002223.1:9750937-9790329 GCA_008086735.1 Cheirogaleus medius | reverse complement strand
GATGCTGGAAAAAAGAAAAAAAAAACAAGAAAGAAAAAAATTATGGAAAGTAGGCTGGGCCCAGTGGCTCATGCCTGTAATCCTAGCACTTTGGGAGGCCAAGGAAAGAGGACTGCTTGAAGCCAGGAGTTCGAGATCAGCCTGGGCAACATAGTGAGACCTATCTCTACAAAAAATAGAAAAATTAGCCAGGTGTGGTGGTGGTCACCGTAACCCTAGCTACTTGACAGGCTGAGGTAGGAGGATCACTTGAGCCCAGGAGTTTGAGGTATACTCTAGCCCAGGCAGAAAAGCAAGACCCTGTCTAAAAAATAAATTAACAGTGTGGAAAGTAGAACCCCAAAAGGACAAAATTTATAAAAGATGACCCACAAAAACACAATGTCACTAAACCAAGGGAGGACATTATCAACAGTGACTTAAAAAAAACACTGGAGTGAACTGAAGAAAAACAAGGCCTCAAAACAAGCCAGATGGCCCAGGAATAGGCACTTTAGAGCCAGAATCCAACGTAATCATATAATCCAGTATGATCAGATTCCATAATGGCTTTAGAATCACCTAGGAGTTAAAAGACAAATGGTACAACCAGAAGAAGTTAGGAATAACAAGTGGTAGGATATATAGGTGGAAGACTCAGTAAATTAAGAACACTGAACAAATCCAACTCGAAAGGAAGGAGAGAAAGAACTTTTGTCTGTCTATCCACTGCCACCACTTTTTGCACCTCTGCTAGGTCTATGAAATTATTTATTTATTTTACTTGACACAGGCTTATATGGAGCCTTTATGAATTGGGAGAGCTAAGTCATTTAAATGTCACTGTATCACTTAGTTCTATCACCTTAAGATACTAGCTAGGCATTCTAGCGCAACCGTTGTGACTTTATTACATTGTGGCAGGGGGCACCCAACGCCTATTTGCAAGGCCACATCTGAGCCTTCACGGGCTCCTTTTTCTATTAAAAAAATATATCAAGGATTACACTGTACAACTATGATGGTATAAAGATGAATATATTTGTATGATATATTAAAACATTTTCTTCCATTTAAAAGTTTATTTTTTCTTCTGATTTTAAAAGAAATTAAAACATTTTCATGGGTCCCTAAAAGTATTGTGGGCCCTTAGCACTGTGCTTGCTATGTATGATTATTATTCATTTCCAGAGGAGTTAGAGGCAGGGCTGGGATTAAATGACGGAGACCCTGAGTATGCCTCCTGCCATGCCCTAGCACTGGCCTTAGCAACACCTTGGGGCTTTCCAGGGTGCCATGTGGAGGAGCAGAGGTGGTGAGGGGACACTGGGAAGCCACATGGCCTCAAGGAAGCAGGCTATAATACTTACATCCTAAAATTATCTTGTGGTCACATTTGTCCTTTTGATGACTGACAATATCTAATTACACTCTTCTATGAAAAAGCTACCACGTGTAGTTACTCCCTACTGCATACTACTACATGAGTAATGAACTTTTCTTGGGAGGGGAGACCTATCATGTGAAAAGCACACATATACAGAAAACAAAGAGCCTTCTTTAGAAGTTCTTGTTTCAGGCTGGGCGCGGTGGCTCACACCTATAATCCTAGCACTCTGGGAGGTGGAGGTGGGAGGATCGCTCAAGGTCAGGAGTTCGAAACCAGCCTAAGCAAGAGCAAAACCCGGTCTCTACTAAAAGTAGAAAGAAAATATATAGAAAAAATTAGCCGGGCATGGTGGCGCATGCCTGTAGTCCCAGCTACTTGGGAGGCTGAGGCAGAAGGATCGCTTGAGCCCAGGAGTTTGAGGTTGCTGTGAGCTAGGCTGATGCCATGGCACTCTAGCCCAGACAACAGAGTGAAACTCTGTCTCAAAAAAATAAAATAAAATGAAATAAAATAAAAAAAGAAGTTCTTGTTTCAGAATAATGATCATTAAAGATGCAATCCACTCACTGTGACTGGCTAGCAGGTCCATCCACATGTAAGTATATATTACTAACTTTCTGAAACTGACCATCTTAACCTCAAAAATATATTTTAATGTTTCTGCCTAGAGTTGTACTTTTATCTTGAAATTCAACCCTGATTATGCTTTGTCTCTCCCTTCTTATCTTCTTAAATGAAGTTAAATATTTAAGGTCTTAGAGTGGAGTCTTCTGAAAAGAACACCTGGTCTCGATAGACAGGGGAAACCAGGCTCTCAAGACTGCTAAGCCAAGACCTTCTGCACATGCCTAGGAGGCAGATTTATGAGTTTAACACACTTGGGCCAAGATCTTTAAGTGCTACTTCTATATGCAAAGACATTTTTAAAAAGTCACCACCTGAATTATCTTTTTGAAAGGTATACTACACCCTGAGCAGGCAACAAGGAACAACAACTTAAGTATCTGAAGGTCACTTCTCTGATGACGTGTTAATCAGCAACGATAACTTTCATTTTCCTATCTCTAACACTGCCATCAGCATTCCCCACCCTCCCACCAGCTCCTTAAGTCACATGCCATTAAGCAACGTTTATGCTGGGAAAAGAAAAACTGAAATAACATGGTTAATCCCAAATTTGTCTCAAGAATTAAAAGCAGTTTTTTGTTTTGTTTGTTGAAGGTAATCAGTAGAATTTGCAGGTATTAATAACTGAAAATCATCTATATTATGAAAATCTCAGTATGAAGAATATAGATTCATCTTAGAAGACTATGGCTTAAATAAAAAATTATTTAGCATAAAGCTTTTTATTTCATTAAAATGTTTTGCTTTTAAATTTTTAAAAGTAATTTTCATTTGTATTTTCAGTGATTCAAATGTTAATTCTCTCAAAATAAAATTTTAAAGATCAGCTACATTCTGATTTTTTAGACCAAGTAATTTATTTTTTCCACCAAAAAGAATGCACTGCAAAGTTTGAGCATCAATTAGAAAATGTTACACAACTCAAATTTTACCTTTTTACATTCTTTGCTAGAAGAATGGTATTCTTTCTGAAGCAAAAAATACCTACATTGCCTAGGTACAGACATATTTTTCTGTAGAACTATTTTGTTTCCATTATTCAGATAACAAAAACTGTCTTTATCCTTGGATTATCTATCAATAAGCTTTATAATTGTATTCCATAATTAAAAGAACAGTTGCTATTATCTGTCAATGATTTTTCTCTAGTATTAGCAGAGTATGAAAAAATAATTTTAACCATCTTTTTAAAAAAGTAACAACCAAAACTATAAAAATTGGTCTTTTTGCCCTATAACTGGATAGTTCATGTAACTATCTTCCTCATAGCCCTATTTAACTATATCAATTAGTAGAGCAGAAAGCAGTCCCCATTTGAATCCACAGACAATACTGTGTATTATTAGAAAAGGTGGCTGTAGTTTTCATTATCAAGATATACTAATGAGTTTTTATAGGCAATAAAGGTCTGCTAGCTGGTCCTAGCTAGCAGCACATTTGTACTGGACAGCAAAGTAGATACCTTCTTCACATCAGCTATCCGTTCCTTCTTAGAGGCTGGCTTCTCTTTGGCTTCTGGAAGAACTGGCTGGGATTTGGAACCTGCTGATTCACTCTCAGATTCCGACTGACTCTCAGAAGATTCAGAACTGGTATTCGACTCGCTGCCATGTCCACTTCCTGGATCACTGCCCTGCTCACTTTCCGATTGACTGCCTGAGTCTGAACCTGAAGCTTCTTCAGAGGCTGAATGACTTAATTTTAAAAGAGAGAAAGACAGATTTAGCAACGTTTAAGAACTGCCACATGAATCTGCTTTTTAAAAAATTCTCATGGCAATATGTCAGCAGATAGTAATTTTGGTAACATAAGACCAAATACTTCGAATTCACTTTTATATTCTTATATTGCAAATGATATTATTAACAGTATTGTCCTCAATATTCCCAATAGCTACCATTTCCCGAGGGTTTATATGATGCCATATACCTGTTGATTTATATAGATTAGCTCTTTTACAGAAACTCTGAAGGTGGATATTATCATTCCATGGATTCAGACGCGGTAAAACTGAAGCTCAGAAGTATTTAACTGTCAGACCTAGCCGACACAGTAAGACTTGCAACCTCGGAGATCTGAATTTACTAAGTCTTATTGGTTAAGTGTCACCCACTCTGGACAAAATCAAACCAAACCAAAACAAAAGCATGTTACTCAAAGTGGAAGAATGCAATCTGGTTGCAATTATCCAATCCGTGGTTTTCACTAATAGGTACAAATTACACTTATCTGGGGAGCTTTATAAAACTATATATATACTAACCTCAATCCAGAGGTCCTGCTTTGGAATCTCCTGCAGTGAATCCCACACATGGTAGACTTAACAGAAAAAACAAAATTTGGATTCTGATAAGAACGCCTAATCCAATAAAGACTGCCTAATCCAATAAAGACTGCAATTGGCCTACACACACTCCCCTCCCCTTACTCATTCCAATCATCCCTTAGGGAAGAGCACTCTAAGCAGGTAGATGACAGCTGAAACCACAAAATAGAAACCATGAAGACTGAGGGATGACAGAGTATCAACCTCAAGTGCAAAGAAGGCAATATACCCACCTTCTCTAATACTGAAAAAGCAATTGAGGGGCATGCTGGTAGAAGAGAAGACAGTTTAAAGGAAAAAGACCTAAAGTCAATGGACTCTACAGCAAAACAGGTGGACATCTCATTCGACTCTTTTGCTGGAAAACTATCTTTTCATGGAGGGGGCGGGAGAGGGAGGCAGAACAAAGGGGAGGGCGAGGAGCAACACAGAACCTCCAGAAGCTACAGTAACATTAACTTAACAGAAAGGTCCTTGAGTTCAGCAACTGGAAAATAAAAGACCTGTGGTATGAAGCATGAAAGGATAAAGAGAAGCTTCATATTTACCATCACCGTATCTTCCAAACTAGAAATGAGGGTGTATCACTTGACAAATGTCTGTAGAATGAACAGAGCAATACACTGGAAACTGGGAGTGACCCAAATGATACAGTGTGATCCATAGTAAGATCCACATTATGGTACACAAGCCTTTCAGTTAAGATAAGAAAGCAATGAAAAAAAAAAAATGCAGGGGAAGGAGGATGTTCCTACCTTGGGATGGGTAGAAAGATGGAAAAACCATATGATTACCTGATCACCTAATCGGAATCAGGCATTATGCTAAGTATAATACTTTATATGTATTATTTTATTTATTCCCCATAACAACCATATTAGGCATTATTATCCCCATATGAAGGGCAAAAAAACTGAGAAGTTTTAAGTGACTTGGCCAATGACAAAACTAGAAAGTGTAAGGGGTAGGGGATGGGGGGAGAGAGCAGAGTCTGGCTCTAAAACCCATATTCTTTGTTTTATTATAGGGGGTCAAAACCTTAAGAGACTGAGAAAATAAATCCTAACCCTGTTATACAATGTCCCCAAACAGGCATCCCTGTAACAAGGGACTCAACACCTTCAAGGCCTCGTTATAATTACTGACTCACACCTTTGCACAGTCCAAGCTGACTAGTCCAGCTGAATAAGGTATCTGAGTCACCAAACAGAAGGTGGTCACCAGGCAATGGAAAAGAAAGTGGAAGGGCGGAATAGTAACAATTAAAAGGCACAGGCTCTGGCATCCAAGGCTTGGGTTTCAGTCCTAGACCACCTAAGGCCTGGCCATCCTATGTGACATCTACCTGCAAGGTTATAAGAGCATCAAATGACAGCTATGAAAGCAACACTCTGTAAAGGCCAAAGCCCCACCCAAACAGTAAAAATCTGGGAATATCACATTCAAACTCAGATTTACTTTCTAACACAAAGTTCCCCAGCTAACACTCACTCTGTTGCCCAGGCTAGAGGGCAGTGACAGGACTATAGCTCACTGTGAATCTGGAATTCCTGGGCTCACGCGACCTTCTCACCTCAGCCTCCTGAGTAGCTGGGACTACAGGTGTGTGCCACCACTCCCAACTGATTTTTACTTTTGTTTCTCTGTAGAGACGGGGTCTCACTATGGTGCCCAGGCTAGTCTCAAACTCCTGGCCTCAAGCTATCCTCCCACCTCTGCCTTCCAAAGTCTGGGATTACAGGTGTAAGCCCCCGTGCCTGACCTGTACATACCTTCCTGGGCAGCTGTGTTCTGTTTGTGTGGGAGAGTGATCCCCAGAAATCTAACAATGTATACAATACCTTTTAGGTAAAAACCTCAGCCATATTTCTATCAGCACATATATATGTAAATGCATTTTAACCACCAAATTGCTAACAGTTGTTTATTCTGTTGGATGAGTTATTTGAAGTATACTTGTGGATTCCACGGATTGTGTAATTTCAAAAAAAAAAAAAAATAACTATGAAAATCAAATCCAAGAAAAGATAAACATCAAATTTACACTTGTATTTACCTCTAGGGGTTGAGGGAGGCAGATGTGATCAGAGAATAATATTGGTGACATTTTATAACTGAAGCTTAAGAGTTGAATTCATAGTTGTTCATTATATGTCTTAAATATTTTTAATGTCTAAACTAGTTAATCGGCTAAAATAAATCCAACCAAGAGTCAAACCCAAGGCAAAGGATCAAAGTATACACAATCCTACACAAAACTAGCTAAAGATCTGAATGGGTATAAGAAAAATGTTTTAAAATTGTTTTTGGAACCAGCAAGTCAGATGTAAGATTTAATAAACATTCAGGGGGAGACGCTTAAAAAAAAAGTTTTAATAAAGGCATTACTTAATTCTCATACTTCTCATAGGAGAACAACTTGCTAAATGTTGAAATGAAAAAGAAATTCTTTTTTAAAAAAACACTGAAAATACTTCCACATTTAAGTCACTGACAGTCTAATTATTCCCTCAAGGGATAGGACATTTCCTAAAGATTATGTAGATTTGCAAGTAATAACTAATTATAATACTAAATACTATTAGTACTAAACTGTAGCTTTCATGCTGGTTTATAGTATTATTAATAGCAGAGAAGGCAGAAAGCTGACGAGACTAATAAAAAGGGTCAAATGGAGTGAGGAGTCCTTTAAACTTTACTCTAAATACTAAAGTAATAAAATTGCCTGACTTCCAAGGGGTTAATACTTATAAGGTAATTATGGAATTTTCAGGAAATTACCCATACAGAATCCTCATGAAAAACAAGTTTATCTCAAAATTACTCAAAATCTACATTGAAAAAACAAGTTTTATAATTTTGATTTAACAAATAATTACAAGGGAAATACAATATAAAAATAAAACAAATTCAAGTCAAAACCAGGATTTTAGATTCCAATAGAAAAGAAATGCTTATTGACAAAAAAGTTTAATACTTCCTTTCACTTGTGGATAAAAAGGATATGCTGTCTCTTCAAAATCCTTTCTGATGTAGGTAAAAATAGAGTGATTAAATATTTCTCACAACTGCACTTTGAAAGCTAGCAACATTAATAGGTATTGTTCTATTTTTAATTTTTCATCACCATTTCCCAAATGGCCACAAGAGGGCAGCACAGCAACATTCCCCTTAAAGCGAGCAAGCCTGTGTGGGTTCTCAGCTCAAGAGCTGCCATTTCAGTTGAGTACTGTTTATTTTCCTAACAACTTACAAAATGGCTGAACTGCTTGGGAGAGCTTGGTGTTTTTTGATTATGAAAGCAAAATCTGGCAAAAAATGGAAAGCAATCTACACCAGAATTCCATAAGACTTATTTCCAGACTAAGTTTCTATCAATGATAGGATAGCTAATATTTATGCAGCACTTATGTGTCAGACATACGCAAAAATTTTCCTAATCCTTACAATAAACCCATAAAGATAAAGCTCAATTGTATGTGTGTATGTCACCCTACAGTCTGAATTAAACAATCCACACTATCAGCCTCTATGTGGTTCTGCTGCCCTTGTCATACCTATATTTTTCAGTTGAACAGAATATTAAACAACCAAGTTTATGCATAACTATTCCTTCACAGTCACTCCTATGTGTCTTAAGAGGATGTAAAGGCAAAAAGATTAATCAGTCACAAATTTCCTACTAGTAAAGAACATTAGAGTTCTTTAACATCTCCACCTCTAGTTAAGTCTTATGGTTCTGAAGAATAAGCTGTATTATAAACAAGGTTAAAAGACAAGTAACAGACTGAGAAGAGAAATTTCAATGTACACATAACAAAGGATACATATATGACATATGAAGAATATGTCAAAAATCCAATCAAAAACAGGGCAAAGAAAATAGACATGCAATTACATAAGAAACTAAAATAGCCAATAAACTGAAAAAGAAAGTAACTAAACCAGTTAATTTGGGAAATGTTTATTACAACAGGGTATTTTACACTCATCTGCTTTGCAGAAATTTAAAAATCTGATAATATTAAATGATGGTGAGAAAGTAAGGAAAATAGTACTCATACACCATTACTGAAAAGTAATCAGTAGAGGTTTGGAGAGCAAAGGCATTAACCAGTAACCCTTAAAATATGTATATGAATCCTACAATTCCATTGGGGTATATAACCTAGACAAATTTTCAAGCTTGTACAGGAAGAGGCAAGCATTAATACAAAAATGTTCAGAGTTCTGAACATTTCAAGATCAAATGTTCAAGATTTAAAAAAACCTCAATAATCTACATATGCATGTATGAAAATGTAAAAATAAAATGTGAAATACACACTATGCAATTAAAAGCAGCACTTGAATCAGGGCTCAATTAGATCTATAAATATCTAGATGACAATTTCAAAACTATTGTTTTTAAAATATAAAATGTATTATTAGGTTATTATGTATGAAATGTCCAATTTCCTCAAGTACTTAGTTTGACAGTTGATATCTCTGACATTTCACTTTAACATGTTTTATGTTTATTGTGAAGGTACATCCTGTCTTTCAAATGCATGTTTTGGCTTGTGATTATATTTCAAAAAATTTTTAAAGCGATTTTTGTGAAACCATGGATAAGTCAAACATTTTGTTATTTTTGAATATGAGTTCCATTGTGGAACCAATGCAGCACAGACAGCCCAAAATATCAACGAAGTGTTTGGGAAGGATGTGCCTAATGAATGAACAGTACCACAATGGTTTGAGAAGTTCTGGAGATTTTAATCTTGAAAATGAGCCACGTGGGTGACCCAAGACCAAGGTGGATAATGATGAGTTGAAAGCTGTAATGGAAGTGAATCCATCTCAACCTACACGTGAAATAGCAGCAAGGTGTGACATTACTATTCCAACAGTACTGGACCATTTAAAACAAATTGGCAAAAAAAATAAAAATAAAAATAAAACAAATTGGCAAGGTAGAGAAGCTGGATAGATGAGTTCTGCATGAATTAAACGAGCTTCAAAAGAGAAATCATCTCGAAACTTGCCTTTCTTTGCCATCACAACATAAATGCAAACCATTTCTACACCCTATTGTGGTTACACGTGATGAAAAATGGATTCTTTTTGACAATCCCAAGTATTCAGCACAATGGCTGGATAAAGATGAAGTGCCAAAACACAGTCCAAACCAAATATTCATCAAAAAAAGCTAATGGTGTTGGTTTGGTGGTCCATTGCTGGTGTTATCCACTACAGCTTCATGAAACTCTGTCAATCAATTACAGCAAATGTCCACTGCAACCAACTGGATGCAATGATGAGGATGCTTGCGAGTAAGCAGCTAAGATGAGTCAACAGAGACAGGCCAATCCCCTTTCAAGACAATATTCAACCACTTGTGCTGCTCAAAGTACAACCTGGGCTTGGAAATTCTTTCATCCACCATATTCACCAGACCTTGCACCAACTGACTACCACTTCTTCAGACTGTGGACCACTTCTTGCAAAGAAAAATATACCATTATCAGCAAGCTGTGGAAAACGCCTTTCTCGATTTCATTGTCACTCACTCTCCAGGCTTCTTCATTGCTGGCATAAACAAGCTACCATTAAGATGGCAAAACTTGTGTCAACCGTTTAGGCACATACTTTAACTGTACTGCTTCTTGTTTGAGATATAATAAACTACACTTTTGATCTGAAATTGGACACTTCATATTTAATGACTTAATACATAAAGCATATACATTTTTCAAATGCCAGCTTTTTATATGCCAAGTTCATAAATGAGACTAGAGGGGGAAAAAGGGTAAACAAGATTTAAAATAAAAGTTAAAACTTTAATAATACATTCTTTAACTTTTCTAAATTCTTTTTTTTGTTGTTGTTTCATCTGTGTTGGAAGCAAGAACTTTTCTAAATTCTTAGCTTCTCAAAAAGGTGATGTTTCCAACATCACAGAGTTAATCAGTTCTATGGAACAGACCCTTCCTAGGATCCAGCACTCCTTCCAGAAGTTACTCTAACAGTGATAACACCATGAACCCTCTTTCCAGTGTTAAATCAAATTTATAGCAGGCCACTGATTTGGACTGAGCTCCTAGGCCCAAACAGACCAAACCAAAACAGAGTAAGGCATGCTAAACTTCTAAATTGCTTATCTTACCTTGAGGACAGAGGATAGCCGAATCCACCACAACAGGCTAGTTTTAGCTGGCATGATAAGGAAGCCCCTCTGCTTTAATCCTTACAAGATAAGAAACCTGAAGTAACTCAATGTTAAGGAATCTGCTTTTCTATATTATGCTGTTTTCTTGTTCCTGGCTCAAGCAACCTTATAAAAACCGACTGTTCTGCCATGCCCAATGGAGTGCCGTTCTATTTTTTATAGATGGGGTCCTGCCCAATTGTCACTAATAAAATTCAACTAGGTCTTTAAACTCAATTTTGTCTTTTGACACCAGAAAAAGGAACATATTAAACACACACACACACAGAGAAAATGCTGCTTACAATTTCAGGGCATAAAATGGCTAAATTCCATCAGTACCTCCCAGATTAAGAAATCCAGTGGTAAAGTGAAAAAAAATCTAATAAGCACATTTCTAAAATTCACAACTGGAGGGCCACGAGCACAGGTGTAAGCTTAATACTTCGGAGGCTGAGATGGGAGGATAGCTTAAGGCTAGGAGTTCAAGACCAGCCTGAGCAAGAGCAAGATCCAGCCATCTCTACCAAAAAAAATTGAAAAATTAGCTGTCCGTGGTGGTGCATTCCTGTAGCCCCAGCTACTGGGAATCACTCAAGCCTAGGAGTTTGAGGTTATAGTGAGCTATGATGATGTCACTGTACTCTAACCTAGGAGACAAAGCAAGACCCTGTTTCAAATAATAACAACAGAAATAAAATTCACAAGTGGAAGCAACGGCTGTCACCTTAACTTTGTCATGCTACTTCTGCTCCCCCAAAACCAAGTAACATTTGAGTAGTTTATGAAGCATCAGTTGGCACCCAAGCTTACATATCATTAGGGAAAAATGTATTATAGCAAGCAGCCTGAATGAAGTACAAATAGGATAAAGCATTTCCCAAATACCTCCCTAAATGGGATCTATCAATGCACTACATACAAAAGACAAAGTAAGCTTTCTACTCAGGTAAAAACAAAAGACTTTGTAAACAACTGAGCTGTGAAAAGCAGTTACAAGGGTATAAGTTCTCCCTAGAATTCATTAATAAGAAATAATTAACCACCTCAAGCAATATATTTACATCCATTTAGAACCCTAAGGATACATTGACCAGTTTGACCAGGAGTTCCTTTCAGCCCTTTGAGTCTTGTCTTTCCCCGTTAGATAACTTTTAGGCTATAGTCTTTACACTTTTATAAGACAGATGGTGCTTTCAGCAACACCCATATTTCAAAGAAGATTGAAAGGCCTGACTACAAACCCCAACAGTAAATGTCCACAGAAAGTAAGAGGGGTCCCTGGATCAGGCCACAGAAAAGAAACAGCAAAGACTTCAACTTTCTTAAAAACAACCAACATTCACTGCGGCAAGCACTTTTCTAAATGTTGTAGAACCATGATTTCTCAATCAGGGCATTACTGATGTTTGAAGCTGGATAATTCTTTTGTTGTGAGGAGCTGTCCTGTACACTACAGGATGTTTAGCAGCCTCCCTGGTCTCTACTCACTAGGTGCCTGTGGCACCCCCACCCCCAGTATGACAAGCCAAACTGTCCAAGGAAGTGTAGGGGTGTGCAAAACTGCCCCTAGTTGAAAACCACTGCCTTAGAAGCATTATTTTACTTAATTCTAATTTCCCTAAGAGACCACAAGTACTATCCTTACTCTACAGGGTGTCCCAAAAGTCACCATACATAGGGAAAATGGGAAATTGTAGCTAAATATACATTTACGAAACATTCATTACAAAATGTTTCCTTTGTATAGAGACATTTGGGACACCCTATATTTTAAAAGATGAAGAAACAGGCTGAGAGGCTCCTACCTAAGATCCTACAGCTAAAAAAGAAGCAGAGCAGAGATCCAACGCCTGTCCCACTGGCCCTCGTTCCCAAACCTCCCTTAGTACAATAATCAACTGAGGCTATTGTTTAACATATAGATTCTTAGGCAAAACCCCAGAATTACTTAAGTTTTGAACTTCCAAGCAAGAAGCCTAGGAATGTTGACCAAGCACTCCTGCTGATTCTTAGCAAGCAAGTCTGAAGACTTAAATGCCTGTATAAAGCTAAATACAGAGGTAACAGACTTTTTTTAAAGCATGGAAAAGACAGCACTGCAAGAATTTGACCCATCACCCTTTTCCTCCAAAATTACCATTTACCAGCCATATACTGCCTCTAACTGAATGTCAAACCTGTATCTGAATGGAAGACACATTGATCATTTTCAATACCCATCACACTTAAGAACTATTTCCCCTATCTCTATACAACCACTTCCAACCCTAGCTATGCAACAGACCCACCCAGAGTTTCTGACAATTCTCCAAACCTACGGAGCTCTTAAAATCCAATCAGGCACAGAGCTTATTTTTTAAAACTCTCTCTCCATGGGATTCTCATGCAAAACCTATCTGGGAACTAAGCTTAGTAGGAAAGAACTAATTAGAAGCAAAGCACCAATCTTCATAAACTGTGGCCAAATCCAAAGTTCATGGTGGCAACAAAGTCAAGCAGCACAAGGGCAAAGTTCTGGCGTCTCCAGTACCTCTCCCATCTACTCACCTTTCCTTTTATTTCCTAAACTATCCTCACGGGAATCACTACAGGGTCGACATCTTACTTGAACCTTGAGGGAGAATCATGGCCTTTTGAACACCATAGTGTGTCTGGCATCAATCGTAGTCACAGTGCATTGTGATTTAGTTTTCTGTTTCTTTAAAACGCAAAATGTTTTAAGGGAAGCATAGTACAGAATTACTGAAGGTATTTTTTACTATTTTCACCAGTCTCGTATGGAGAGAGACTTTCTTAACTATCAAATCTGATAGCAATTTTTTACCAAGTTGCTTAAATGATTGTGGAGCCAAATTAAGTGTCTGAATACCAATTCTACCATTTTCTCTCCCTGTGCTTCAGTTTTCTCATCTACAAAATAGGGATGACAATCATACCTACACCTCAGGAGTTAACACATACAAAGGACTTAGGTCAAGTTCCAGACTCATAGTAGGCACTATAAAAGCCAGCTGTTATTCAGTCTTTCTAAAGCGTTCAACTTAGTTTTCACTAAAATAATCTCTCATAGTGATTTCAAGTATTGACTTGATATTTAATTAAAATGCAAAATCAAAAGTACAGTCATGTACCACATAACGAAGTTTAGGTTAACAACAGACCACATATACAATAGTGGTATTGAAAGATAATATATTTTTACTGTACCTTTTCTAGATACACAAATACTTTTTACAACTGCCTACAGTATTCAGTACAGTAACATGCTATACAAGTTTGTAGTCTAGGAGCAACTGGATATCCCATATAGCCTACATGGACAGTAGGTTATACTATCTAGGTTTGTGTAAGCACACTCTATAATGTTCACATAACGAAGGACAAAATCACCTAACAACGCATGTCTCAGAACACATCCCCATCATTAAGTGATACATGATTGTACAACTAGCATAAATAAATTCAAGAAGTATCGACTAATCCTTGGTAAGCATACAACTCAACTGGAGGAACAAAAAGAAGCGCATGGGTATAAAAGCTCAGCAGGCTCTAGGGCACCCATAGGCCTTAACAGGAAGGGAATTCTGTGATAATTCATTTTGGCAGTTGGTTAACCTTAAGAGGGTTACTAACTTTTCTATTATACTGACCCTCACATTAAATAAAAAATACAGATAAATCCCTTAAAATAGTGCCTGACACAGAGTAAGCACTCAATAAATATAAATCTATTTTGGTATTTTTCTATAAAATGTTCACCACATTCAATTGTCCTTCAGGATAAAATCCAAAGTGAAAGATTACCAACTACTGGGCACTGCTGGACTTAGAAATAACCCATACAAATGAGATATCCTGAGCTTCAGTCATATTCTATGTGCTTATTTTTTTTAATGTTGGTTACGATGCACACAACCCACTGACAGGTGGCTGACAACCCCCACTCTAAATAGCTGCTGTGAGCCCTTGGTTTTAGATGGTTACTTTTATAATAAACTAGAGAGAAAGGGAGTTCTAAACGGAATGTAACTGCATTCCACGTACATAATTCTAGAATCTAAACTTTTGGAGGTATCTGAAGGGTGAAGTTTGAGAGAAGTACACTAAAGAAGAGAGACCACTAGAACTTAAAGCAAGTAGGACACAGGAGGCATTGTGAAATCTTGAGGTGAAAAAGTCCATCAGCACACACATTTTAAATGTATGACTACAGCTGGATCTGGCATGACATCTGACACAGAAACTTCCTTCACACCTACAACTCCCCTTCTCAGCACCTCACCTCCCCCTTTGCTTCAGGAGCTCCAAACTCAAGCAGCTATTAAGATTGGCCTAAAAAGCAAGCAAACAAAATGTGGCAGGCAATGAAAAGACCAAGGGTTATTAGAAAATAATGTAAGAACAAGATTAGAAGATTAGAAGATTGGAAACACAGAAACACTGCAAATATATGGAAATATGATACAAATCTGAAACACATGAAGAGCTTTTAAAATTAACTGAACCCCAGGGACAGGGCTGGACATTGGTATTTTCAGAAGCTCTCCAACATCTGAAATAGGAACGAAAAACAGAATTCGACTAGCCCATAACCCAAAAAGGAAAGGAAATGGAGGAAGTAGAGGAAACCAAAAACACACAAATCTTGAGTCTATAGTTCCAACAGAATTGCACGTTAGGCATTATGCTAAGTCATATAATATAGTGCTATGGTGAAAACTGATTACCAAAAGGAAGCTACAATCAATTAGACGTTGGTTGTAAATATTATTTCGGTGACATTTATATCCATGTAGCACTGCACCATAGCATTCACCATTCATTCTTATACTCCAACAGCCTGAGACGGGAAATAAAGAAGAGTATAAACTAGGGCAATAATTAACCAGCTGAAGAGTGGGGGGAGATATCTACTCCGCCCAAAGGCCAAAAGCAGGGCTGTGACTCACACAAGAAGCTGTAGTAGGTCCAGGAAGAATCTGTATACTCCCTCAAAAGGCTGGTTCTTCTCAGAAAAAATTCCAGAAAAGGATTAACTGTAAAACACACCCAAAGTTTCAACTAACTAGAAGGGACCTTGCCTCCTAAAATCATTCTCAACAAATCTCTCCTGGCAAGCCAGGACAACCACTACTGCCCTGGGGACAACTTGGCTCTTAACACCTTTCGTACAGCACAGATCACACGTTTTTGGGCAAACTCCACGTTATTTAAATCATCATAACTACAGTGAAAAACAAGAAAACTCGTGATGATGTGCGAAACAGGAGAAAACTCATGAGCGGTCCTTAAGGTGTTAAAGAGGGACTTAGGAAGTACAGGAAGAAGGGCTGAAAGAAAGATGAAGCAGTAAAAATAAAATAATATTACTAACAGCTTACATTTATTGAGCATTTTCAATGTGACTGGCTCTTTGCTAAGAACTTTCTAGGCATTATATTACCTAAGCTTCATGAGCTAATGAAGATTACCATTATTTACATTTTTAAAATGAGAAAATTTGAAGGCCAACAATGAGTGCTTCATTCGCCTAAACTGGGAGCACTTTTCAGTACTAAATTTGAACTGGCACCTATTATACACACAGCTCTTGCCAGGCACAGAGGTAACAGTTAAACATATGACAAATGACAATGACTCATTAGAATTAAATCCAAAGTATAAAATCAGGACTATGCTTAGAATGCTGCCTTAGCCAGAACTCTTCTGCAACATTCTGTCTCTCAAAATCAGAGTGATCACATTTTCCCCAAACTATAGAGATTCCAGTAAAGAGAAGGAACTGAAATACTTCTCAGTACAAAATACAGTCCAGAAAATGTTAAAATACCAAAAAGGAGACCCATAACCAAACATGTTAACAATAAAATGCTAAACTGGAACTGTTTTAGAAAACGTAGCAGGAATGGCTACCATACTCTTCATTTATTTCACAAAGAAAACCCTGTTTTCCACTTCGTAATCAGGGCTCAAATGCCCCCAGACTAGCCTTAACAATTAATTAAAGACCAGACTGATGGGGGGAAAAGATTGTAACAGACATATAAACAATGTGTTCCAGCAATATGCTGAATTACTGATTACGAAATAAAAATACAATTGACCCAGGGCACTGGATGGTAGAGTCAACTTTTGTTATTCTGGTTTTCCACTTAAAACCCTAAAGTTCAAAACCAAGGAGTAATCGGCAACTTGGTGGAGTGTATGAATTCGAAACTCAATTCCCAGTCAAGCTGGAATGCAGGAAGGAATTACTCAGCTACACTGACAGGCACCCAACATAACTAAGGCAACAAAAGTTATTTTTATTTGTACACAAAATAAGTCTTAGGTGATAAAAAAAAAAAAAGTTTGTTAAAGTAGACACCCCTTTAAAGCAGCCAATTAAGTTCTAAGGTAATCAGGAAAATGCTAAAAGATCTTTAAAGAAAAAAAAAAAGATGGTTCATGGGGTGGGGGGCATTTACTGTATATCACTTAGTCACTATTTATGTCAGGAAAAAGATTATACCAGATTTTACAAGAGCAGGGGTATTATGACTTTGGAAATCACAAGTAGTCTCAAGGAGCTATCTTAGAACTGTTGGTGGTTTGCTGGGGGAGGGGGCACTAATTATAAAATTTGAGTTTGACGTAAAATTCAAATAAACTTCCAGATTCGCTCCTCACTCAAGCAATAACTTCCTACAACTTTTACCACTAAAACTCCTTATCAAATATTGTTTGCCCACTGTTCTCCACTGACCTAATCTTTACAAAAGGTGCTAATCACCAAAGAGCCAAATACCAATTGAAATTTGCAGATTTTAAACAACAATGATCCACTATATATATCCCAACACTTTTCCTGCCACTTCATGCCATTCTCCACACCGGGAGAAAAAAGAGAAACCTCAATAAACAGACTTAAAAAACACTGGTTCTGTGAAAAATTAAATGCCTCTTAGCAGATTGCAAACAGTTGAGAGATAAACTGCTACATCATGATACGCATTTTAACTCATGGTAATTTTATTTATTTGGGCTAAAACATCTTCAACAGAGTAAGAGAGTTCATATCCTCCTGAACATAAATAACTGCAATGTTGACTACTTCTATAACGCTTTTAGGAATTTGAGGTAATTTAGCAAATACTAAAATTTTAACACAACTAATTAGAATTCAATCTCAATATATACAAAGGGAAATGGGATTACTGTCTTTGTTCTTGTTGCTGTGCTAGATACACTTATAAGTTGTAAACTGCAGCTAATATTCAAGTTTCACAAATACTTAAGTCTATAAAGATGTTAAATATTCTCCACAATATACATCTGAGAAAATAATTTTAAAATCACTTACAAAATCTTTCATGATCACTTCTATATAAAAGAAAATCCAGTTTCAGCTAGTTTCCATAAACTATCCAAAGAATTCTTCCCAAATAACCTAGACTATGAGAAACTTAGACAAAACCCACTAGACTAGTACGGTAAACTTTACCTCACAGACTTTATTCATAAACTTTAGATCTGTAGCACCAGGTAGAGTGCAGTGACCTCTTCATAGCTCACTACAACCTCAAACTCCTGGGCTCAAGCAATTCTCTTGCCTTCAGCCTCCGGTGTAGCTGGGACTCCACGTGTGCACCACCATGCCCAGCTAACTTCTTTCTATTTTTAGTAGAGACGGGGTCTCGCTCTTGCTCAGGCTGGTCTCAAAATCCTGAGCTCAAGCGATACTCCTGCCTCAGCCTCCCAGAGTGCTAGGATTACAGGTGAACCACCCCACCAGACCCCACATTTCTTTTGAAGTCACTATTTTACTCAATTAATAAAATAACTCTAAACCATGGCCTACTAAAGGTCAGCCTACTCATTAGTGCTAAAAATACTCGAATAAGGTAAAAAAACAAACTGTCACTCCACAGTAGATTCATCCACTAAAATAAGCTTTCATGTTTAAATTTATGACTTGTAACTGAATTACCAAGTGGTACTTGGTAAACAGCGGATTTTTAACCAGAAATCTTTGCATGGGTTTCCAAACAATGCAGACCAAGAACACCAACACAGCAGTTTAAAAACAATTTACCAGGAACTAAATTAGAATTCTCAGAATGGAGGCTCAGGGAAGGGATTTCCCAAGATTTGGCCATGTAATTCCGGTATCAGCCCAGTTTTTAGAGTCACTGTTCTTTAACAAGTGCTATTAACACTTTAAAAAGTTGCTTTCTGAAGCTTGCTTACATAGCAATAGTTGCCTAATGCTGTATTCTCCCATTTTAAAATTAGTTATTAAACAAGTGAAAATTCCTATTTTCTACTTCATATCCCATTGTGAATCTTAAATATAAACCGCTTAGTACATACTGACCTGAGTTTTTCTCCTTCAAATGACAATTGAGAAAATGTATGGTACCAAGTAAAAACGCACGGGAACAAGTTCAAATCTCTTTGTTTATGAGCCATGTATTAAACACCCGGTAAGAGGTTTCAATTAAAATAAAAACATCCCTCTATGGCACTGAAAAGATTTTGGTTGATGGTAACAAAATAAAACTCACTAAACTCTTCACACCGAACAAGGGGGAAAAGCCCGCTAGGGTATGAGAAGGGAAAGCGAAAACTGTAAAAACTGGCAGGTTTTCTATTTGAGGATTTTTTCGGTAAGTGCCTAAAAGGCACTTAAGAAGAACCGGCTTCTAACACAGGAAAACCATTCCCAGGAATGGGCAAAGGAACACGCCCGGTAGGGTGTGGACAGCTATGGGCAAGGGCGGAGAGGACTGCCAAGAGCCAAATCTCCCGTAGAGAAGCCGCGCACCGGAAACTCCCAACTCGAGTTCCCTTCCTTTTCCCCTCCCCCAAAGCAGGCGGCTCTGAAAGCCCAGAGAGGAGGAAGCGCCCGACTGGCGCACGCAGCCCGACGTCACTGCGTTCTCTCCCCTCCTGCGGCGGGGAACCTGACGTCACGAGGCGGGGCCTACCCGAAGACGCCGCCGTTGACCCTGCTGTTACCAGGCGCGCGCACAGCCAATCAGCACCCGCGCCGGCGCCGGCCGGCCTTTGAACTCGGCACGGCAACTTCCTGCTGTTTAGCGAGTACACAGTGCAATGCAGTATGTCTGTCAACGCTGCGGCACAAAGGAACAGCCATTTTGTGACTGAGCTGGACCTGCACCAAAATGCCAGGGTCTCACAGAGCTGCTGCCTGCGCTATCGAGCTGCCCTTTATTTCCAGTACCAGAGTACCAACGAGGGGAAGAAAGGGGAGGGGGAAAAAGGCTTTGGTATTGCAGGTTTCAATTAGTTTATTTTCAGTCTTCTTAAAAATCCCAATTTTTAAAGTATTATCAGCGTCATAAAATGGCTGCCTCTTAAACGCCTGTTCCAGCCCACAAGCAACTGCATTATGCCATTTCTAATCATCCCAAGTCTTTTAGAGTAACTGCTAAAATGCTGATGAAAAGCGTAAGATTTACCCGCATCTCAGGTTATCAGAATAAATCTGGCTCAAAGGCAGACGATTTGGAGATAAATTTAATAAACTGTTTTCAGTTCTAAAGATAAGCTGCAAACGTAGTGTCCTAGAACACACAGAACTCTTTGTGTGCACACAGTTTCATCCTTCTCACCCGTTTCCATTTTCTGATATTACGAAAGTTATTCTTAGCTGCAAATTATTTAGATAAAAAGTGTGGTATACTTTTTGTATGTCCACCATTAAACCTTCGGTTTAAGTACAAACTTTACAAATATCACGTTTTTTAAAATCACGTTTTTGAAAGTAAATTGCTAATCTTCAAAAATCGTGATAAATTAGAACATATTAGACTTGAGCATTAACTTCAAAGGAATACAAAAACAGGCATACAAACTTATATAATCACTATTAAGCACTACACTATTTTCAAAAACAGGAAAATACCAGGTCTTTCTAAACTTGCACTCATTCTTTCCAGATCCTAAGTTAATTCTCAGACCAAAAGTTTACTTGACTACAAACTCCTCCTTTCCGCTCCTGTGGCTCAGGCTACAAAAGTGATTTTTGCAGTATTACCTAAACACTATACTTTGTGCCATAAAAACTCTTGATGGCATTAGGAACCAAGTAGTCACAAGGACAATCTATTCAGCTCACTAGAAGTAACACTTATTTAGTACATTAAAACACCACTAACATCCTTTAGCTTTACAATTTTAAAAGGAAGTGATGTCATAATTATGTACATGTATCAAGATATGCAATTTAGGGTAACAGTAACTTAAAAGTAACTATCTTCTCTTCAAGTTGTCTCTCAAATATTTTTGGACATTCATCAGGTATATGACAAAGTTCACCTGACAAAACATTTAAAAGTGAAGTACATGCTTCTTGTTCAGCTGTAACCCTGCTACCAGTAAGCAAACGTATGACAACTTTCAAGTAGTTTTCCAGGTAAGAATAAAAGTATTAAAAGAAAGCAGTAAAAACACTGCCCGACTTTTAAATTAGAAAGCATACTCTGATCCATGATGTTAACCACAAACCTTGCATAAGAAAACCAAAACCCATGTGAGACTATGCAAATAATACACTCAAGGGAGTAACAATTTTAGTATTGAATCTTTAATACTTTGTCAATATACCTGGGGTTTCCCATTCCTTCTAATTGTCATTACTTTCTAGAAAAATCAGTTTAGGATTGGTAGTGAAGTTTTCTGTCCTTAATGTAATAATCTAGTAATTACATGGGCAATTCAAATTAATAAGACAGACAGCAGTCCAAACTGTGTGACAACTCAATTTGCAAAAAATTTGGGAACATAGTTTTTAAAAGCAAGGTTCAATATATTTTTAGTCTAATAAAATAGAATTCAACATTTTTAATAAACCATGCACAGCACTTTCAAATTCACTGGTCTAATAAACAAATAATATTATTTATAGAAAATTATAAAACTAAAAACAAAACTGGTAAAACTATATAACCAATCACATCCTTTTTAATTTCATGATTTAAAATTTATGACATGACAATTGATAGGAAAATACCAAGAAATGCATTCATTTATATCTTTAAAAATTAATATACAGAGATCATACAATAAACACATCTTATGGCTTTATTACTTAATCACTAATAAGGTACTCCAAAGAATGTGGAACAAATCATGGTTTCAACAAGCAGTACATTTGTAAGCTTCAGAAGATAAAGCATTCCAGACAACTCTTGTCGAAATACATCAATAAATTTAAAGCAGCTACAACTAAAACATGAGGATAAAATACATCTACCAACCAGAAAGCCCTGTCTTAAGCATACAAGTGCAAACCTTAAAATATTTAAAATATAAATATACAATTATAAATATAATCACAGTAACAAACACAAAACAGAAGTATAACAACAGTATTCCAGGATTTCCGTAATTACAGGTTTGATTTAATAAATTCAGAAACTCTAACCATCAAGTAAAGGTTTTGACAAATCATATCAAAATTTCCTATAATGTCAAGTGTATCAAAAGAAATACAGAGTCAAATAAAAATATAAACTGAAAGGCATCAGTCAAAGAGTCCTTTTTGTGATTTCATTTTTAAATGTACATTTTTTCATTCATATAACTTTCTCAAATGTCTATTTACTATAATTTACTACTACAAGGCTCCTCTATGGCCCTCAGTTACAAGTTTGGATATCCTAGATTCTTCAAAGAAAAAATTTGCCTTGTATGTAAAATGGTGCAATGCAGCAATGGCTAAACCGACAAGGTCATTTTTCTGCAGTACAAAAACCTAAAAACTGAAATTTACAGACAGAAAAACTGTAGTTTACAGGAAAGGCCCCTTTGAATAAAGGTACCTTACCTTTTGACTGCTGTGAGAGGCCTTAAGTCACAACTCAACTTTCATAAATTGCTACCAAAAAATTAGGGTGTGGCATATTAGCAATCTCAAGGTCATGCTTTAAAAAACGAATTCAAATTAGAAAAATAGTTATAATGAAACAGACAGTAATCCATGTCTGTCAAGGTAAACAACTGTAAGCTGAGGTTTCCCCAAAAAAAAAAGACAAAAAGGAAGAAAGTTGATAGCTCATACCTCGATGCATTGCTGTGTAGCGAACTGTCCTCCTCTTGGCTTTTGTCCTTATTTCTCATCATCTTTTAATTCTTAAATATTAAGGGGGAGGGGGAATCTGTGTTTGCTTTGAAGTCCTGTGCCCAGGTATTTACTGTCAAAAGTTGAAAGAAAGGTAAGGTCCCGGCTTCTATCGATGGTTTTTATTACCAGGAACAAAGTCCTGACGATGTTAACGATATTGTTACAATACAACAACAGAAAGCACCGAAAAACAAAATATTTCTATTTTTTCCTTAAAAAAAGAAACACAACAGGATAAACCGAACAGTGGAAGCATCACTATCAATAAGGAAAGTTTCTCAAAGTAACACACTGGATACAAATAACAATCTCTGTATCGTATTGCGTCATCCAAGAATTCCTCATATTTACAGAAAATAAAGCAAACTTTAACATAAAAATCTTTAAAATTCTCACTAATGATTGTGAACTTACCTGATCCATGTAGTATGTCCAAAGCAAGAGTCCTATCTAGTAGTAGAAAAATATCAGATCCCAAATAATTAAAAATAAAGGCAAAATCCTCCGTTAAAAAATGAAAAATAAATAAAATAATCCTCAAATATGTTAACTGGTCAAAAAAATAAAGCAATAATTAATCCCAAAACGGGTCCGAAAGAAAAAAAACCTCATTAGGAGAGCGCACAAAAATGGAGGTGCGCCATGGCTTCTAAGCTGGAAAAAACAACGACCTGGGCTCTCAGTACGGCTGCTTCTTTCCAACAAGGCACGAAAAGAAAGCTCCTAAAAGCTGCTTTTCTCCCTAAAAAGGGTTCGAATCGACCCCAGTAAGTCACTAGGAGAGGCAGGGGGCTGCGGGGGCCCCCTGAGGCTACCCAAAAGTTAGGGAAAGTTGCGTAAAGTGAGGCAAAGGCAGGGAGCAGAGCGCGCTCTAAGGCACAGCCGCCATCTAGAGCCTCCTTCCCAGCTCTGAGAGCTCTGCCTTTGATTGACACTCTCTACATTTACCCCACAACTCAGGTGATGTACCATAGACCCACCCCTTCATCTCCACCAAAAAAAAAAAAAAAAAATCCTCCATCCCAGGGAGCCTTAGGACCCCCACCCCCACACCTCCCTGCCCCTCCAGACCACCCCAACAGGGGGAGGGGGAGGGCTTCTTAACCCCCTCTGGTTCAAACACCCTTTTTAAGCCAGAGAGAAATGTAATTTGTTCCTTTTGTCTAAAGATCTGCTAAATATTTCAGTCCTTGAGCTAAAATAACTTCCTCCCTGGACAGGAAGTGGTGTTTTATCAAGCCATTTTGAAAAAGGGATAATTCTTAGAGAATCTAAAGCTCAGCTTAAGTACTAATCTTTTTAAAAATTAACCCCCTCATGGGTAAAATAATTTCTAAATAAAAGCAAAACCTCAATTTCATAAATTAAATCCAAGTTTTGCCTTCTTTATGATGTCTAAAAATCACCTAAATATAAAGTTTAAGGGGGAATCTCCCATCCCAGCTGGAAGAAAGGGGTAAGTTTTACAACTCAAGAGCGCCTCCCTAGTGTTCAGTTGCATTAGAGCAAAAGTTAATGCAACCAATTTTTATTCAAGAATTACAAATTTTCTTTGTACTTGCACAAAATTCTTTAACCCATTATATAACACTGAACATTTTACCCTCAAAAAACTTTTCACAGCCACAATATATTTATTTCCCACAATGATTCAGGCAAAACAAAGTTCTTCAAATTCAAGAGTATGGACCAACCAGTCACCTTTAAATCAAAAACCCAAAAAACTCCACCTCCAAAACCAACAGTAAACACCCATATATCCCAACACTTCCCTTATATTTCAAATCAAATTCTAAGTATACACCCATTCCAACAATGAAAACAGGTCATATCTGATGCAAATTATCAAAGTAATGTCACAGGGCAAATTCTCCTAAATATCAAAGCCATGAGACCTATAGGAACAAAATTATTACTAACTCCAAAAACAACTATTCGATATTCTCACCAAGCACCCATGCAAACAAGTAAACACATTCACATGCCCCCAAAAATCCAATCAACTTTCCTTACTCAACATAATCTGCCAGAACCATATCCTTCCCTCAGAGGAAATCCATTTTAGATTCACACCCAACAAAGCAACAAGATACAAGTAAATATAAAATCCATAATCAAAACTTTCAATTCCATACTTCCTACATAAAGATAACTTTTGTACCGAAATCCAAAATTCCACTTATGAGTTTATACTAAGACCAACCACCTCAAATCAGTCAACGAGAATACTGTGCATGTATTGTTCATGGATACCTATGCTATAGTATTTGACATTAATCACAGTATGAGTATTTCTAACAAAAAAAAAAAGTTAACCTAAACTAGTCCTAGTTCTCTGTATAATGGGAACATATAATTAACAATTCATTTGGTCCCTCAAAATAAATCCTACCATCTTTGTAATAGTTACTGAAACTGGTATTAGTTGATTACAAATAAACAAAAACCCGTAAACATAACAATCTATGGCATGGAACAATTCATTTATTCTAACTTCCCAATTGCATAGAATAAGGAAAATATAAGATATTAATCCTATGTCAAACATACATAAAATGTGTTATACACATCAAGAAAATTTTAAGTCCTTTTGTGAATACCAAGGACACTTCCCTATAAATCCAACACTTCTTTCCATAATATTAAGACAATAGGAGACATCAGTTTATTTACATATTGAGATGAAATGTATACTGCAAGATGTTTTATTTATAATATTAAAAAGCATAAGTAAAAGGGACCATTTCTATCAACACAAAATGATTCAGAGAAAAATACTGCATCACTCATCCTGATTTTTGGGGCAACAAGCATTTTGTTCTGAAAGTTCTTTAAAATCTCATCACAGATTAAAGATTCTATTATTACGTTACCTGTTGATTAAGGTGTTTTGCAAAGTGTTTCAAGAAAGCACAAACAAAATAACATTTCAACCAAACGACCATCTCAAAGCACAAAAAATTTCCGCATTTGTGGAAAAAAAGACAAATCTTAATTAACCAAGAAAAACATTTTTCAGCACACCATTTCCATTTTACCAGCTTTATTCAGTACACTTTACCGCTGGGCAACTGTAAAGGTCATAGTGTTATTAAACCAATAACCGAACATTTAATGAAACTTCTGCTTAAAAAAAAAAAAAGCCCAAACTGAGAAATTTTAAAGTGTTATAAATTTTATTAAAGTTAACATTCCACGAGGTCATACTCATACAAATCAAACTGCAAAAAATTCCAGGCATACAAACTATTATGTGTGTTAATGTGCCATCTTTCTTCTCCAAATGTCAAAAATGTACTTGTTTTAATGATACAAAAAAGTCTTTAGAAAGTCAGGTCCACTGTCCATTTGTGTTGGGTAAGAAACCTATGTCTTCATTCATTTCATGGAATCCATGTTAAAAGAACCCTGTCTTGGGTTGTATATTATCACAGGACTCTTGTATTAATCCATTTTCCTCAATTCCCCATACTGGACTGCCATCTTGATTTTCAGTGGTAGGGTCCATTTGAGACTCTTCAAGCTGACTGGGTACTTGATGAAAAAATTGAAAGAAAAAAAATGCTGTTGGAATCTTAAATCTTTCAAACAGAAAACATCCACCCACCTTTAAGATAGCCTACCATATACAAAGCTTTAATTTTGTAACAGCTTTCAACTATGAATTGTATATTAAAGTTGTATGCAAGGCACACACACAACTTCTCAATGATATAATCAATGAAAGACTGCACACAAAAGTAACAAAGGTCTTCTACTGTAACAGATACATTTGTATCCATACAAAAGACTCAGTGAAGAGTCAAATTTTTAATATTTAACATTAACACCATTACACTGTGTACATGAAAAGTAAAAGCATAAGTTAAAATTCAAAATTCCTGGAAAGCTAAATTACAGAAACACTGTGGATTCTAAATCTCAATGCAGAAAACTTTCCAAGCTTCTTCAAAGAAAACTAATTATAGAAAAGAATCTTAAGGGATTAAAAAAACAAAGCAGTGGATCATAGCAGTTTTCCATTCCAACAGATGTTAATTAATTTTGTTTAGATAATGCAAATGGCCAATATAGATGGCACCATCTTCAGTTACATATCTGGGAAGACAGAAAATATGTAGCCACTAGGGAAAAAAAAAAGACCAAAAATGTAAAATATGTGCCTGGCTTCTTTGATATTTGCCATAAAATACTATCAGTTGTGCCTGGCTTCTTTGATATTTGTCATAAAATACTATCAGTTTTCAAATTATATACAACTAAGATATTCTCATTGCCAAAATATCAAATGTTCCTCCACAGAAAAACAAATCCATTACTTAAATAATTTGAACTGGAGAAGTGGGAGGCCAGGTGATTTTATCATTAAATAAATGATCCAAATTCAGCAAAATCAAACATAATTTAAGAAAATAAGTTTTAATCCCAGGCCTTCTCTATAAATTTTCTAACTCACTAAGTGAATTTGTGGAGCTACCTTCAAAGGTGACTGAATTGAAGGCAAATAAATAAAAGAGCATCCCTGCTCATTAGGTAATTTCCTTGTAACTAACATACAATAATACAAAAAATCTACTTAATAAGCTATTTGCTTAACCAAGAGATACTGCCACCCATATTTAAAAACACTGATGGAAAGGAGTGTCCCAGCATCAGTAATAAACATCAAAAGCAGGAGATTTCTTCTTAACTGATTTTACAGATTCCTCTCCAGCCTTAAAAGGGGAACTAAATAACTCAATTCATTCCCCACATCCAGAAATTATCTTCCACTTGACTTGTTCATTCTTAAAATTAAAGGACCTGTACTTCTATATAAAATATAAAAATAAAAATATCACCATTCTTCTCTCAGAGTTAATTATAAACCAATTTCTCCTCAATCTCTATTGTTCCAATGAAAAGTCACAAACTCTAAATGAAGTTAATGATGTAAATACTATTATGATGAACACCAGCACTAAGAAAAAAATGCATTAAAACCAAATTATAGTTATTTCAATAGCAATAGGTACAACTTATTCAATTTGGTACCTTTAATGATAAACTCAATGCTTTATACTCTGCCACAAGACAGGAAATAAAATTTATCCATATTTCCTTTTAAAACCATTATTTAAACTATATCTCAAAAAAAAACTGATGACATTAATAACTCCATAATTACTCACTAAAATGTAATAGTTTGTGTAACAATAATTAGAAAATAGTAGGATATTTATCATGACATCACAGTCATATATTTAAAATAGGTTAAAAAAAAATAAAAGAAAGAAAAAGAATGCTACAAGAGAAAGCAGACAACTCTTATATAACATTAAAAGGCCATGGTCAATCTACACTGCTGCAAAGCCAATCCATAGCCAAAAGTGAGAATTATGTTAATAAGCAAAGGTGCTCAGACAAGCATCAAAGCTGGTAAAAAGATCTGGGAGGGATTTAGGAATAATCCATTTATTTTTACAGAATTCCAAGTTCTTATAAAAAACCAAGTTTGCAAATAAGCAATCTTATCTTAAAAAATAAAAAAGAAATCAGGCTGAATTCTGTGAGCCTGAAAACTTTCTTGGGAACAAAATCCAAAGTTGTTCATCTGTAAAACAGAAATAATTGTAGTACCTACCTCTTGAGGCAGTAATGAGGATTAAATGAGTTAATACATTTATTACACATTACCTGACATATAGAAAGATCTCAATAAATGTTAGCTAACATTCTGTTATACCATAATAACCAAAGTACTTGGGGACCTAAAAACTAATCTTACTGAATCAAAATAATTTATATTCTGAGAGTAAGAATATCTCTGAAGAACATATAAGGTCATGGGGTCAATCATTTAAAGAAAAAACACTTTCTGATTTAAAGAGAGAAAGTAGATTTGCATTTAAAAAAGTTAGTATCCCACAGAAAACTGGGTAGGGTTTAGATGTGGAAGCTCTACTCCACTTCTCTCTCCAGTAACTTGTGAATTACTGCAGACACACTGAAGAGATGTTGTGGTCTAGAATTCCATAATCAGATAGACATAGATCTTTTACGGATTCCACATAGAAGGTTCAAGCTCATAATATAAATGGTTAGGAGAATTTTTCCACTTTGATATTCATTAATTTCCACAACAACTTCAATGGTAACAAAGTTTCAATGAGTAACTGCTACCTCCTAAAATCCCCAAAAATCATATATTCAGAAGTTCAGAACATATAACTGTCTTCTCTTTATATTTTACTTGAGTAAATGTGTTACCAAAATACTGGGACATCATAAAATACATTGTTAGTTGAAATACAAGTGATTCATCATCTAGATTGGGTTTAAATGCTCCCCTAAAATAAATAATCTCCTTACCTCTATTTCTCAGCAAACTTTTCCATTTTTAATAGCAAAGAAAAATGTGAGGGGCACAGAGCAGTATGAAGAAAATGAAATGTAATGATTCTTAATTTTTTTAAATGGATGTCTCTAATAAATCTACTAATCTAATTTATATTTTTAAACCTAAACATTTATTTCAAAACCAAAGGGACAAATAGGTACAAAATTACAATCTAGAGCAAAACTTCATCCTTCTCATCATGTAACTAAGATTCTTGGTACTTTATGACTCCATTTCAATCTTCTTTGTATGTTGTCTTTAAATTTGAAACTATTTATGTAAGCAAGTCCTGAGAATTAAATTCACATATTTTACCTTATAAAAATAGGGTGAATCTTCAAAAGAATAGATATTATTAACAAGTCTGGATCTTAAGTAAGATGGGCATGAAAACTAAATCTAAAATGAACAAGGTCAATTATGACAACTGAAAAAAACAGTCATCTTATTTAACGTTTTATAATCAAATCTTCCCAATTGTCCCTACTGGATTAAAACTTGACTATGTATGCATGTTAAGAGACTGTGAATTGCAGAGAAAAAGAGTTCTTATCACTTTTAATTTCTATTGAATCAAAATTTTGGCTTTCGGGCATATCTAAAATTTTACACATTAAAAATTTATGTTTTAATAATGAATTTCACTTTATTTTTTATTAGACCCAACACTAAGATAAACAATGTTTAACAGAAGCCATATTTATAAAATAAATCAAGTATTTACTGAGCATCTACTATGTGCCAAGCAACTAATCTCTTTAAAATACAACTACAGCTAATAATTGTACTACATTAGGAAGGTTTCCATCACTACCCTCACCATCCCCCGCCCTATCAAAAAACAAAACAAAGAAAAAAAAATTTCTATTTTGCAGACTCCAGTAGCTATCTGTACAATGCAAGCTGAAGAACAGGCAAAAATTATGATCTAGATTCCCAAATGTGATTCAAAAAGGATTATTTGTATGAAAAAGCTAGTATTTAGATAATGAAAAAAAAATCTAGTAATAAATATATCCTTTTTGTGAATTCACCCAATTCATATCCACAACCTTCCCACCAACTCTTTCCCATTATTTCTCGAGCTGGGAGTTAGAAAAACTACTCCACAGAGGTGATAACTATATCTTCTAACATCAAAGCATAACCTCATCGTCAAACAAGCTAAAGAACTTTTTGTTGAGCTTTCAAATTTAAGTTAAATTCAAAATGACTTCATTTATTTTAGGTAATTACAACACTGGAAATCATTAAAAAGTATGTTCTATAACCAAAAGAGAAGGGCTTCCGAGTTCTACATAAGGAGGGTAAAGTTGACAAGAGATACACGTAAGATCTAGAGCAAGCTATTCTTAGAACAGATAATAAATATTTTAGGTTTTGTGGCCATTTGGTACACAATTCTGCCACTGTGGAAGGAAAGCAGCCACAAACAGTATCTAAATGAAACAACATAGATAGATGTGTTGCAATAAAACTTTATTTATAAAAAGTAGGAGTTTACCAATACCCAGATCTAAGAGTGTTAAAAACATGTTCAAATGTATGTTTGTTTTTATTTTAACTTTGCCTGAGTTTAAATGAAGAAAGCAGAAAAATAGCCTAGAGCAAACTGATAAGCAAAATTTTATTAATAAACTTCACCACACATCTAATGATGTTGATTTTCTTTCTTGTATTGTGTTGAGTTTCACTAAATCCCTTTATACTTTTACAATTCTGACTCAATTACTCAAAATTTTTGAGTCATATTAAGAATTCAAAAACAGATTAAGCATGTAAACTGAACAATACTTACTAAATCCTTCCACCAGTGTCTACTATGTTGTACAGGTCCTTTAAAGGATTCAGTTTGGGGATTCATATTTCTGTAGAGGACAAAAAGAATATACTTTTATACATAGAAAACAAAAATTTATTAAAAATTTTTAAAGATCATTAAACACCACGATTTATACCAAAAACTTCAACATCTTGCAAAGACCACTCACCAATAGACCAAGAGGTACATGTATTTATGAATACAGTCCAAGCAGAAGACATAAAAACTAAGAGTACCTTAAATTTGGCTGTTAAAGGAGACTCACCTGCAGAATGTTACTATAAAATCACAAGCATAAGTCTCAGCCCCTAAGAACTCCAAAATAATAAGTAAATATTTGGGGCTTCCTAAGTGGATCTGATGGGCAGCCATGGTTAAAACTAGCTGTTTAACAGAGCCAACATCATTCCTTAACAGTATAGAACTGTTTCATCTTCTAGTCTTTCATCTAATCTACCTTCAAGCCTTCTTAAGAAAAGCTTCCATCACTCACCAGAAAAATCATTTTTCTCACTCCTTAATATTACCATATTATTTTACATTACTATACACTTTGATCAACACCATTCTTAGTGTTAGAAAGAAAACATAAGGCACCATTTCATACTACTACAACTGTATGGATCTACTCAACTAAAGCAACACTAATCCTTTCTAAAACACATACTCGATAAAAATATTGTATCCATTTCACTAGACTTAACTACCTCATAACTAAACATGGAAAATGGTGTTTCCCATATCTCAAATACCTTCTGAACACAGGTATACACTTTTTTCAGTCACCTGTATTCCCAAATATGATTATAATAATCACTAAAAAAAAGCTGTTTAAATGTTTGATATGAAAATGTAGCAATTTAAAGTTTTTATAAGGCAAAGGACAAAGTTAAAGTTTAGGATTTAAGTTAAAACTAAGTTACCGAAATGCTTTTCTAGAACTAGTTTTCAAATTATACAGCAAGTCTAAATTCCTTTAGTCATTTTGACAAAGCATAATGAAGAAATATAGCAAAGATCTGCTTCAAAATTACCCTGAAAGTGCTAAAGTATTATCCCAAGAAATTAACAAATAAAGCAGTTTAAAAGGAACACAATGTTATTTTTAAGCTTACGAATTTAATTTGACTTTAGAGAATTTTGTGAATAAAGACAAATCTTAAATCAATCAAGTAACCCCTAAGAGAAGGGTAGAATTGACTTATGGAAAGTCGGTAAAACATCTTGTGTGACAAATTCCTCACACTGGTCTAATAATGTGCTTACAAATAAGTTACCTACCCCTACAAGAAGTATGTGTCTCTGGGTTCCCATACCACCAAAAACAGAAAATGGATCTCACTTTGCAACACTATGAAAATTACTGCCACCAATGTAATCTAGCATAACATATCTTCCCCAAAATCGACAAGGTCTCAAATAGTATTTTGGCATCCTTTGAAAGAGAAGCCAGCAGGGCTCAGCTTAAGGAGACTTATGAAAGATGATGATTTTGTTCCTATTTCTACCTATCCTTAATATTTTGCAACATTATGGTTTCTGACTTACTAATAAGTTATAGGTATATATGTGTCTTATAAATGTATTATATATATAATTATATATATATAAAAACCATTATAGGTGCTAGTCCTTTTCAAATAAAAGGCAAGGACAGCTTTAGTCAATTCTCCCATTATTATCAGCCTAGTTCCACTATTCTTCGAATATCTGATTTTGTCATCTTCTAAATTCCTTAAAATAATCTTTAAATTTAAGGCCGGGTGCGGTGGCTCATGCCTGTAATCCTAGCACTCTGGGAGGCCGAGGCGGGCAGATCGCTCAAGGTCAGGAGTTCAAAACCAGCCTGATCAAGAGTGAGACCCCGTCTCTACTAAAAATAGAAATAAATTAATTGGCCAACTAAAAATATATAGAAAAAATTAGCCAGGCATGGTGGCGCACACCTGTAGTCCCAGCTACTCAGGAGGCTGAGGCAGAAGGATTGCTTGAGCCCAGGAGTTTGAGGTTGCTGTGAGCTAGGCTGATGCCACGGCACTCACTCTAGCCTGGGCAACAGAGTGAGACTCTATCTCGGAAAAAAAAAAAAAAAAATCTTTAAATTTAAGAATAAAATCTGAGAGCAGTACAAAATTTAAGAAATCTTCTGCAAAAAGAGGGTAATTATAAAGTCATTAACATTTCTAAGAAAACTCACAAACCTTAAAGTTAAAAAAATACATAGCTTGATAATCTAAATTAAAATGATTATGATTACTATTAGTAATGATATAATTGCTTGTTTTGGAAATAATTCAATTTCAAATAAATGGTTTAGTTTCAAAAGGCAAAGGAATGTTTTCTAGCCCTATCAGGCATTGTATGACATATAAATCAAAATTTTTATCATATTGTTATAGAAAATATGCTACTTGAATATTACATAAAAAATCAAGTCAAACATATTTATAAGGATCAGAATATCCTTCGATTTAAATCGTAAAGGTTAATCATATTCAGAAATAGCCAACTTGAAAATAAAAGTTTACACTGAACCATTTGATCTGGAAGGGGAAGGTAGTTGGTAAAATGAGGAAATGCATCTTTGAAGTATAGAAATTTCTTAAAGGAAATTGAACAGATGACATCAGGCATGCAAAGTATAAATCTTCTTGTTTATAACTGTAGTCAGCTGAAAACATTACATAAAAATACACTCAATTTAGTATTAGATATATGTAATAATTAGAAAAATCCAAAAATTGTTTTCATAACATTCTATATCTTTATTCTTTGAAAACAATATCACTCTTTAATTGTTTTGCTAAGATCAATTTTTCCAACGTCTGTATACTATTTATCAACACTTTGAAATGCCTAAAAATCAATTAAGTCAAGTACATTCCAGGTCTTATGTTATTCCAATAGTTCAACCACAGAAATAACATATGTGATTTGCCATGCAAAAATTATAAAGTTTGTGTAAGAGAATTAGATACTCACTTATTTTTATCACCCAATTTAAGAGCTAAGAAGGATCTTCAGAGATTGGAAACTCTTAAAGCTGTCATACAAATTAAGAGATTCCACAGAGAACAAAATGTCAAGATTGCAGGGCTTATTTACATTAGAAGCTGGGTCTCCTGATTGCTGATCAGTTATATTTTCTACTCTATCATACACATCTCTGATTAAAGCAGAAGATAGGGATGTCCTCAAATTATGTTTTTCTCCCTTCTGCCTTTCCATAAAGAATAAAATCTCAGAGGAGAAAAAGTAAATAAATTGGTTGTCCACAGCCTGAATTTTTAAATAATCAAGAAACTGTGAACAATAAGTAAACTAAACTTGAAAGAAAATTTACATTTGAAATTGGCTATTTCATATAATCTATACTCTAAAAATGTCATGTAATGGTTCACAGAAGCCCTTTGGTTCTTTCATAGCTTCTTACATTTCTATTGAATGTTGTAATTTTTTAAACAGTTTTTATCAGAACAAATGCAATACAACCCAATCACCAGGTTGATCAGATTTTTATGATTCAAGAATTAGTCCAAAATGCTAAGATAAATACAATTATTTAAGTATTTATCACTTTGATTCTTAAGCAGGAAACAATGGTAAATAGTAATTTACTTTTCTTATGAAATATACTTTATCTACACTTACATTTGCCCTCATGTACCAGTGACTAGTCAATCAATTTTGTCCATTATACAAGACTGGCTCAAGCAGTAAATATCAAAACAATGAATATAAACACTGTCATAAAGACCTAAGTACCTGTAGATATTTATAAAATATGACTTATTCTAATCCTGGATCTTGTTGGTGATAAAAGGAAAGCCGTATTCCACTAGACTAGGGATTAATTTAGAGGTTACTGTATCACTTAGATTTATTTTAAATTATTGATACTAGGTGAAAAAGATACAAATCTTAGTTTAACATTCTAACCTTCTCCAGTTGTTTTTTTTTATTGAACAAATTGTATCTTTGGTATACCACTATAAATTTATTGCATATTTGTACTTAACCTTACGTTATGCTTCACAAAAGAAACCCAATTCTCAATTTCTGTAACAGTGCCGAACCAGATGAATGCCAATTTAACGTCCTATCAATTGCAGAGAAGAGCCTAATCTTGGCATTTCTGTTAAAGAAGCTTAGAATGAAGGATGTTTTGACTTTTGAAAATATCCTATCTTTAAAACACTACAGTTAATTAACATTTTTCTTTTCACACTGTAATAAACACAAATTTGATGAAACCACAAAAAGGATTAAAAAGGAAAAGTTAAGCTGAAGAAAAGGCATTAAAAATATTCCTCTTACCACCTATTTTAATCAATGGAATAAGCCAACAGCAAACAATAGAAGATTGAAATTTATATGGCAAATAAAATACAGAGACTATGGCAAACTTGCCCTTATTTAGCTAATTGGTCATTTGGCAATTGTTAAAATTTCCCAAAACATTCCTTATTATTCATATTTCCTCTGGTCAATCACTTCATAACGGCTTGACATTAATTTCCAGATTCAACGTTAACTTAGTACACATTTTTCTTTCAGTGGACATATTTATTTTTATTCATGTATTCAGTTTTATGATGTGAAGTATTATACGCATGGTATACTAAGCCCAATACCTAATGTGGTTAAAAATTATTTCTACCTTTTATGCTTTAAAAACAGTTGCTTAGCTATAAATTAGAGGACTCTTTACATGCATTACTCTAATCTCCTAGAAAACAACTTATTTTTTTACCTGTTTGAAAATACCTCATGAAAGCAAGTAAAATGAGTTATTTTAAATCTATTTAATAACTAAGATATGGAAGTGTTTGTTTAGTTTTTGAAATGTAGTTTTTTTAAAGAATCCTGTGATCAACAAATGCAAAATTCCAGGCCATTCCTAAAATGTGCTCTGTATCATCAGAAAAATGGCTAAAAAATGTATATACCAGATTGTAAAGACAGAGTTTTGATGACTGTGCTGCAGATTTAACTGCAATCCTAAAGCATCGCATTATTGGGAAGCACTAAATGTCTTCCTGCCTTGATATAAATTACATGCATCGACTGTTTTAAAAGTAATAAAAGTATTTTGATGTAAGGCAAAGGAATGTGATGGGTTTTTTCTCATCTTTTTTTTAGAGAGATAAAGTAACAGTCTACGGTTTATTTCATTGACAAACTTTACCGATATAAATGTTGGTAACTATTCAATTTCAAATGCTGGGTAAAAACATTTACTTACTTGCTATACACAATACAGACTTTCCTAAAGATTTCCTTTATCCTCAAGGACAAAACTCCCATGTCTTCGTCTTCAAAATGGCATACCTTTTGGTGAAAACAAACAAGATTCAAAACAACTCAGTGATAAACAATCAATAGCAAGTAGAAATATGTATTTTTTAACTTTTTAATTATAGAAAAGAAATGAAAACTAAAATCCATGCTTAAAACCTAATTTTTAAAATATTCTTCCCTAAAAACCTATTAGTATGAATAGCAAACTAGTTCAAGTTTTCCAATAAATTTCTTTAAATATTTTTTTTCATGGCACATTACAGAATTAAAGAGAAAAAAATGTATCTTTGGTTCATGGTTTTCCTCAAAATATAATCAATCTTTTCTTGCTCCCCAAATTAAACAAAGGTTTAATGAACCTTCAGTACTTTAAACTATTGAAAGGGTACATTAAATTACAATGGTTATGCATATAGATGTTTAACCTTTCATTCAATGAAAGAGTTTAAAGGCTTAGTAAAATTATTTCAGATATTTAATTTATTCATATTCATAATCACTTTTTAAAAATCATAGATAAGGATTCATTGGTTATTCAAAATATAAATTATTTAAGAGCAAAACAAAACCTAATAAGCTAATTTTTGTCAAAGTAATAAAAATTTACCCAATCTTACCTCAAATAAAAGAATTGTTATTTGTTCAGAACCATCAGCAACCAAATAATTTTAATCTTGTTAAGTCACCTTTAAAAAAAAAAAAAGGATGATATTAATGTTTTAATTTTTAAACATATCTTGGCCAATGATTCACTGAGACTAAACAAGAAAATATCCCAAAATCAAAAATCTATGGGCAAATTTAAGAGATGGCTCCTCAACATACAACCTGTACATGTATTTATGGTTGTAGTTATTTCTTATCTTAATATCAGTCTTTGTTTTCCTCGTCTTTTGGCTGTATTGACAAATACTAAACATTAAGGCATTGAAATTAAAAGCAAATACAGAAAATTTAAATCTTCACACATTTAAGATTATGGCCTTGTTTTTATTTTTATTTTCCCTCTTTTCATGTCAAACGACAAAAAGTTTACCATTTTTCAAGACTGAAATTATCTTAACATCTCAGTTTACCATCTAGAAATACCTTTTACAATTATGACCAATTAAAAATTAACTCCTCCAGGAGAAATTAGTGAAGTTAAAATGGCCACTGGTTACTTTAAATGTTAAACCACAAGTTATTTGATCTCACTAAGTGAGATATTAGCTTTGCCTTTTAGGCAAGTCTAAAACTTGTATCTATGACCTTTACTCAATTTCAAACCAGGGTCTCGAATATTTTCAGTCTTTCTCCTCCCCCACTTATCAAGTAAAAAGATCTTTCTAGATTAAACTGCTTGCAATTATTTTGCATTTCACAATTCAAAAAGGATTCTAAAGAACTAGATTCAGAATATCCATTTAAAACCAGTGTTCAAAAACTTCAAAAACACTGATTTGAAAAACCAAAATTGGTAAACAACGGATTCTGTAAAAATCAAGATATGCGCAACTGATGTAACATATACCACTATATGAAAGCTATTCAGAAAATGAAACAATTTTACTGTGGAAATAACCCCTGAGAAATATGGTTGAATAAACCAGTATCTCTGATTTTAGATATACTACCTAAGTCTGCCCAACAATATTTTTATATACATCTGCACCTTTACAACACAAGAGCTTCGCAGAATGAAGATAAATACATCCTAAAATACACAAAGGTTTGTGCGTTTCTGGTTTGCTCTTCAAACCATTAAACTTAAAAATCGCCCTCCAAACATTTTCTTAAAATAGACACTATACATAGAATTCTGCAAATTTTTGAAACCTATATTTTAAAAATACTGTTCTGTTTTAAGCACATGTAGATTTTTATACATGCAACAAATGCAACAAATATGGCTCCTCTTCATCGCCCATTACCGAAAGCAGTCCTACTTTAATATTTATACTACGAGAAAGTAACTTCACGAAGAGATTTGGTGTCAGAATATTCTTTCGTAAAAGTTTTTCGATCATAGCTTGTGATAACATACAATATTCTTAAAAATAATAAAATGATTAACTTAAACTTTTAAACCCTAGGAACTGACCCAAGTACGTTCTAACATTCAGGTGTGAGAAGTTACAGATAACGGCTCCTTCTGACCTTTTTAAAGAGTACCAAACAGTATATTTAATCGTATTCAAGTACCAGTAGCTCAAACGATCTTGGCGTAATTACTCGGTAAAATAAACTGTATTAATCAAACGTCATCGTCTAGCACCGTAATTATCAAATCTATTTCCATTAAATAGCCTTGACGATACAGTAAACTTGACTTCGTAATTTCTAAAACACCAGAATCACTCCTCCAACTTACATTTTTAAAAAACAATCTTAACGCCATAGAGGTTTAATAAGCAGCAAGTACCTTCGCATATGTAACACTGCAGCCGTTTCAAAGTCGGCTTTGAAAGAGTTAAAAGCCAACACCCAATAGGGAGAAAAAAACAAGTTTTATTTTTGTTTAAACGTAGCTAGTGTTCCATTGTTCTTTTAAATTCGACCATGAAGATGAGTTCCCACCTCACCGGAAAGAGGTTAAAAAGCTCCTCCGTAAGAGAACCCGAAAGTGATTTTTTCCCCCTAAATTTCAGAAATAACTCAGCAGGACAGAAAGGGGCTCTCCTCGTGCGGTCCCCGTCGGGCTCCCGCAGGCGGTCACCCGCCGCCGCCCCTTTCCTGGCGGGTCCCAGCGCCGGCAACAAGGCCGCCCCCCGCCCACCTGCCCGCCGCGGGGTCTGCAGCGGGGCTCCGCGTGTCCCCCGCCCCTGGGCCCCGCGACCCCGGCCCGCGGCGCCGAGGCGCATCCCGCCTGAGAGCCGGCCCGCGACCACGGAGAGGCTGTGCGGGGAGAGCCGGCCAGCGCGGCCCGGCCCGCCGCCCCCTCCTGCTCGCGCGCTCAAGGACATTTTGCTTTTCCTCCCAAGGACAAAGGACAATAAAAGGAGCCGGGGAGCCACTCACCGGGTCCGAACGCGGCCGCCGGCAGCTCCTAGTCGCCCAAACCCGAGTCCCGGGCCGGACCGCCTGCCCGAGCCTCCCGCCCGCGCCAGGTCCAGGCGCCGGGGCCCCGAGGAGCCTCCGCAGCCGCTGCGGCAGCGGCGCTTTCGGCATCGTGGGCCCGGCCGCCCCGGGAGCCTCTGCCGCGGGCTCTAACGCCGGCGCGCGGCCCGCCTCGCCTCAGCCGCGGCCGCCCCGACTCTCGCGGG
>VBSM01002223.1:9732576-9750837 GCA_008086735.1 Cheirogaleus medius | reverse complement strand
CCGCCCGCAGCCTTGGGACCCAGCGCGCACGCGCGCCGCTGCCCGCCCACCGCGGCCATTGGCTCTACGAGCTTCCTGCCATCCCTTCCCAGGAGCCGCCTCACGCACGCTAGCGGGCGTCTTCCTCCCTCCCAACAACAACTACTTCCATTCTATTGGATAATTTTGATCCCACCCTTGCGCCTTTGCCGCGTAGATAGGCTTCCCTTAGTGCCATTCACTGCCCGTAGGCGTTTCTGGCTGTCCTGAGAAGCACCGGGCCGCGATTGGCTGATGGTAGAACCTTTGGGTTTGGAGCTGAGTTGTTGCTTTTCGCCCCGCAGTGCGGACCCTCCAGGCTAGCTGGGGGGTCCTTGTGCGGTCTAGGCCAGGCCGGAATCGTTAGTACAGAGCCCTAGAGATAATTAGCGTAGCCTCTGGAAAAAGCTCTGGCTTCAGTGCTTCTGAATTCAGATTTTATTCTCTTTAAAAAAAAGAAAAAAAATGACTGACAGGATGATGAGCAAACTAGATGCAGGTCCATAGCCCTTGGGCAAGCAGCCATATCCTCAAGATATTTTTTCTAAGCATCCAGGCCTTCACTCAGGGTCACAGAGTCAAGACCAACGGTTTTAAGACCAACACATCCCCTAGCCCAGTATCCAAATTGAGATACCATTTATCTGAGGGCTTGCAAGCTGCCTCTTTCCCATTTATGTGAGACAGCCTATCAGCAGCACATACAGTGTCCTGAGGCCTTAAGGAATCAGTCTTTTATAGTACTAGTTGGCTAGATTCCACCCTCTGGGGCAGTGTTTCTTAAAGTAGTAGTTTGAACCTGAACAATCACAACCTACCTGTCCAACCTCCTTCCAAATAATCAGGCAAACCAAGCTTCGTTTATTTTCAGCAAATATCACCTTTTTTCATTACTTATTCCTACTTCAGTCTGAAAGCAACTCTAGGCAGACCATAGGGAAAAAATGAAAACCTAAACTTTCCTGAAGTGAATGAGAAAGGAAAAAGAGGTAGCTCTCTCCCAATACCAACATTTAGAAACCTTGCTCCTTTTGGCCAGGGAGCTGAGGAAAGTGAAAGGAACACCAGATGCTATTAGTTTTAATGGGTTTTTTGAGGGAAGGGGACTTAGGGGTGAGGGAAGCAACTCAAGTTCTCTTGAGACCCTGCTCTTGGGTTAAAATCAGAGAATGTTAAATACATGTGGAGCCTAGGAATAGTTTGGCCCCTTTTAAAAATGAAACGGTATTAATTCACTTGGGTTAATATGGTATCAGCCACTTAGGACAGAGCTAGGACTTGATCCCAAGTCTCTTGACTTTTTCTAGATCTTGGTTTCTTCCTGTGCAACCTGACCACCCTCCTTGGCAACGTACTTTGAGCTCTCCATGGGCACACACACAAAAATATACTTCTTAAACCAAAATTAAATTTTCTCCATTTAATTTCCAAGAGACACCCTCTTACACAGTCTTGCTCTGAACAACATGGATGTGCAACAAGGCTGTTTTTTTCTGAAATAGCCCCATCCTGAACGCTTTTGCCTCACTCTCCTGGTGTGTTCTTGCTATGCTGTTATTCATTCCCTTTTCCTTCCTTTTTCCCTCTCCTACCACTCTACCTGAAATCCATGATTCTGCCTTTCCAGATTCATCACCAAGTACTTCTGTGCCAGCAAAACAGGCCTTTATTAACTATAATAATGGCTGAAAAGCATTGAGTTAGCTAACTAGGTGCCAGGCATTGCTCTAAACCCTCACTGTGGCTTAGCTCAATTAATCACACAACACTCCAATGAAAGTTATCATCTTTCCCTGTGTGTTATCCCTGTTAGGAAACTGAGGCACAAGGAGTTTAAGAAACTTGCCCAGGTTCACACTGCTAAGAAGTATCAGAGCCAGGATTGAGCCAAGATAATCTGGCTCCAGACCCTTCTGCCTCCCCAGTTTTCTTTCAAGATTGTCCCTTTGCTGTATAGGTCCATTTGGATCTTCTGTATTGTTGATATTCCTGACTTGCCAGCTCCTCCCTCTTCTGCTTCTTTGAGGTGTTCCACCTTCAGAATCAAATGTCAGATCCAGTCTAACTTAATTCCCAGACCTGGGCCCCACCCTATTGCTGTCAATCTCTTGGCATGCCACCTGGGAGCCTCTAGCTGTCTTGTTTTGCTCCCTCTTTGATTTTGGACCCCTACAATTAAGCTGTGCAGTGACTCCCTTTTATGAAGATACACTTTGGGTGGCTTAGATAAAACAGCTTTCTTCTCCCAAGTTTATATCCCACACAGTGTCCTTAAGGAAGGCCCCCTATCTGCAACATTGAAACTTTGTTTCCTGTCAAAAATGACAGCTATGATTTCTTTTGCCATCTCTAGACCGTTCTTAGCTATCCCTCCTTATAGCAAGAAGAGCTCTGTTTTAAGTAAAAAGCACCTGACACCTGGCAGACTGTATTCTACTCCCACCACAGTTCCTTTTCACTCTAGTGGTCTGCCAAAGAACCCGGAGGAGATCCCTCCCTCTCCTGAGTCACACTGACTCCTGCTACTGCTGTTTCTTCATGGAAGAAAATGAAAAGCCAAACTCTTAGCCTTGGCGCTCCCAGAGTAAAGAAAGGTCACACAAAACTCAGTACCTCCAGGGATGTGAACATCACTGAAGTGTCCCTGGTTGATGCTAAGGATTCCTGGTACATAAAATGGGAGGCAGCAGCTTCCATACCAAATGTAACTTGACCTCACACAGCTCTGCTGCAGAACAGGGCTTCCCACTGTCCTCCCTGCTTCTCTGGAGCTGCACAGGTTCATTTTCCTCTTTCTGCCCTCCACTCCTCTGGTAGCAATTAAAGAAGAGGCAGAGACGCCAGCAGGGTCTGCTTTTCTCCCTGCTTCTTGCCCCCCCCCATCCCCTTTTGCTCTGGGGTGTCAGCGCCACTCGTCCTGGAGGCTCAGCAGAAACCCAGGATGACCTTGACTCAAGCCAAGGGCATGGTTTTCAAGTGCAGGCTTTTCCAGATTCCTGCTGTTCTGCTCCTACTCTTTGCATTTTCTCTTGCTCCTTATATTCTTCGAGACTTGCATGCAGACTCTGTCTTATTCTCTATATACCCCCTGCTCCCTCTTCACACATGGCAGTCTTTCTTTCTTTTACCCAGGGTACGTTGCACACAGGATTAAAACTCATTTGATGCTCAAAATATTATTTCCAAACACAATTACTGAGATTCTTCCATGTGCCAGGTACTGTTTTAGGAGCTGGAGATATAGCATGGACGAGAGAGATCAGGGTACCTGTTTTTATGGAGTTTATATTCTAGAATGGGGAAAGGCCATAAATAAGAATATACCAGGTAGTGGGAAATGCTATGATGATGGGGCTTAATTTTGTTTGAGTGGTCAGAGAAAGCCAATCTGAGGAGGTAACATTTAAGTTGAAGCAGAAAAGGCACAAAAGAGGCAGCTATGTGTATGTCTATGGGTGGGTTCCAAGCTAAGAGGACAGAGAGTATGCATGCAACTAATTTTGCTTCATCCCCAAACTGCACTAAACAGATTTACTTCTTTAAGTTGTAAAATCGTAAGGGAAAGAGGACAGGAGAGGAGAAAAGAGCAACACAATTTTAGAAGCTAGAAAATAGATGGATGAGTGGTAACTGATTTAGCAGACCTGAGAAAGCTGAGATCCAACTCAACTTACACTGGAGAAAACAAAAGGCTCAGAAACTGCCAGGACCAGGGACCACTGGAACTGAAGATGGAAGAGAAGACCAACATAAGGATAACTGAGTGAAAGCAAATTGAGCAGCAGTTAGAACCCTGGATCCCCTCCCTGATTACACAGAAAACTGGAGGTTTATCTTCCAGAGAGTCTCTGATCTGGAGGATGTCAGAAGGCATGGGTACCACACTGGAAACAGGAGGATACAGAGGCCAGATGCAGAGATCCAACCATCTTGCCCCATCTGGCTCTCAGATTGCTGGCAAACAGCCTTTCAGACTAGACTTTGCATCATTAACAAACTACTGTTGTCAAATATTAATAGCTAAAGAAAGCTTCTCACATATATGAATGCAACAGAATAGAGAGCCCAGAAATAAACCCACATATATATAGTCAACTGGTCTTTGACGAAAGGAATAAGAATACACAATGGGGAAAGAGTAATCTTTTTCAACAAATGGTGTTGGGAAAACTGGATATCCATATGCAAAAAAATTAAACTGGACCCCTACCTTATACCATACACATAAATCAACTCGAATTGGATTAAAGGCTTGAACATAAGAACTGAAACTATAAAACTGCTAGAAGTAAACAGGGGAAAAGCTTCTTGACATTGGTCTTAGCAAAGATTTCTTGTATACAAGATCAAAAGTACAACAACAAATTGAAACAAATGTGAAAACAGACAAGTGGGAGTACAACAAACAGAAACACTTCTGCACAGCAAAGGACACAATCAACAGAGTGAAAAGTCAACCTATGAAATGGGAGAAAATATTTGCAAACCATGTATCTGGTAAAGGGATAATTTCCAAAATATAGGAAGAACTCCTACAACTCAATAGCAAATAAATAACCTGATTTTAAAGATGGGCAAAGGACATGAACAGACATTTCTCCAAAGACATACAAATGGCCAATAGATATATAAAAGATGCTCAACATCATTAATTATCACAGAAATGTAATCAAAACAATAAGATATCACCTTTCACCTTTTAGGATGGATAATATCTTATAAAAAGATAAGCATTGAGCTGGGTGTGTTGGCTCATACTTGTAATCCCAGCACTTTGGGAGGCCAAGACATGAGGATCACTTGAGCCCAGGAGTTCAAGGCTGCAGTGAGCTATGACTGGGCCACTGCACTCCAGCCTGGGCAACAGAGTGAGATCCTGTCTCTTAAAATAAATAAATAAATAAAAAATAAGCATTGGTGAGGAAATGGAGAAATTGGAACCCTTGTACGCTGTTGGTAGGAATGTAAAATGGTACAACAGCTATAAAAAAAACCAGTATGAAGGTTCCTCAAAAAATTAAAAATAGAACTACCATATGATCTAACAATCCAACTTCTGGGTATATATCCAAAAAGAATTGAAATCAGAGTCTCAAAGAGACATCTGCACTCCCATATTCAGTGCAGCATTATTCTTAATAGCCAAGATACTGAAATGATCAAAACGTCCATCGACAGGTGAGTGGATAAAGAAAATGTCTATACACATACAATGTAATACTATTTAATCTTTAAAAGGAAGGAAATTTTGCTATTTGTGAGAACATGGATGGGCCTGGAAGACATTATGCTAAGTGAAATAAGCCAGTCATGTAACAAATACTGCCTGATTCCATTTATATGATGTATCTGTAATAGTCAAACTCACAGAAGTAGAGAATACAATAGTGGTTGCCAGGGAAGAGGTCGGGGAGTGGGATGAGGAGTTGTTGTTCAATGAATATAAAGTTTCAGTTACACTAGGTGAATAAATTCTAAAGATCTTCTGTACAACATAATGCCTACAGTTAACAATGTGTATTCTGCACTTCAAAATTTAAGAGGATAGATCTTATGTTAAGTGTTCTTACCACAAAAACAAAACAAAACACACACAAAACAAAGGGACACAAGGAAACTTTGGAAGGTGGTGGATATGTCTGTTATCTTGATTGTGGTGACAATATCATAAGTGTTATTATATGTCCAAACTCATCAAACTGTACAAATTAATTATAGGTAGTTCCTTGTATATCAATTATACCTCAATAAAGCTGTTCAAAAAATAAGTTGTACATGTTTTAGAGAGTTTTTTTAAAAGCTTCTCACATGAAATAAAGGGACCAAAACAAGCAAGAAAAAAAAGTAATTTGGAGGAACAGACCATGCAGAGAAAAGACACCAAAAATTAAATTTAAAAAATTATCCTCAGTATTTTCAAAAGGAAAAGAGATGATGTTGCATCCATGAAACAAGAAAAGGATGCCATAGAAAGAAATGATTCAAAGAACCATAAAGAACTCTTGGAAATCAAAGACATTACATCAGGAATGGAAAACTCAGTAGAAGGAATGATGAAGTTGGAGAAAACACAGAGAAGGCAAAGCAAAAAAAATAAATAAATAATAAGAATAGACAGAAGAACAGAAGACGGCTGAGGGTGCAGATGGAATAAAGACAGTTCTCTGACCAAAAAAAAAAAAAAATAATAAGGATAGACAATAAAAGAGGAAATGAGAGCACAAGTCATGTAGGTTCAACATCTGAATAACAGGGGTTCCAGAAAAAGAAAACAAAGATAATGAATGGAAAAGAATCCTCAATTAAATAATTCAAGAAGATTTCCCAGAATTGAAGGGCATGATTTCCAGATGGAAAAGGCCGATCGGGTAACAAGACTAGTAGATAAATATAGACCCACACCAAGGCCCATCATTGTGAAATTCCAGAACACAAGGGACAAAGAAAAGATTCCACAAGCTTCCAGAGAGAAAGAAAAATCACATACACAGGACCGGGGATTAGAACAACTTCAGGCTTCTCAATGGCACCACTGGAATAAAAAACGAGAGTGAAACAACACCTTCAAAATGCTAAGGGAAAATGATTTTCAACTTAAGAGTTCTATACCTAGCCAAGTCATTTAGTAAATATGAGGATAAAATGAAGACATTTTTCATGCAAGATCTCAAAAAAATTTCGCTCCTATCTAGCTGCTTTCTCAAGGAGCTCCTGGAGAATGGATTCCACAAGGGAGAAAACCTAAAAACAGGGGGTCAAGGTATGGAGGAACCACTGTGCAGAAGGCAGACAAACAGAACCCTGGGAGGATGGTGCAGGGAGATTCTGGGTGTCACCTGTGCCTCTCGGCCCCCAGTCAGAGCTGGAACAGTGTCATCCAAGAGACAGACACATTGAGGACTGTAACTACTCAGGTGTCCCCTCCCATTGTCACTTCTTTTTACCTCACACTAAATACCCAGGTAAACATAACCCTGATTCTAATTTGTATGTCATCTGTCTTGGGCCATGTATTGATAAAATTTCCTTGCTGCCGAGATCAGCTAAGGAGCCTTATTTCTTCCCTACATAAATGTTCTGCTTTGATCTACTCTTAGGCCATGGTGAGCTTAGAGGCAGATTAAAAGCTGAGTGGCACACTCCCCTGACCACATTCCTACTGCCACTCCTCACCCAATACGTGCCTCCCGCTATCCCCCTATCAATGCCCTGATGATGCTGAACCTCAGGACATTGTCTTGGAGGGGTTCTGGTCAATTTTCACGGAAGCTGAAGTCAGACTATAACCCAGAGACTGTTCTGTTTGTCTTCTCTCCTGAGAGCCTCCATCTAGCTGTGGCAATATTACAGTATTACAACTAGATGTGTGCATGCTACTCAGTCTTTCAAAATTAAATGATAACTGTTCAGGGATACCTATATGAGTAATTTTTTTTAAAGCTTTACAATGGTTAACTCAAAGTAACTCAAAGTTTAGGAGAGTGAGTAACTTCTGGTTTAGGGGGCCCAATCATGAAGGGGCTTCCAGGGGGCTTCAAATATACTGATAACAGTTTGTTTCTTAAGCTGAGGTGTAGGAACAGGATGTGCCTTTTGTTGTCATTCTTCACCGATATATATACACTTGATACGCTCTTCAGTATGTAAGATCATTTCATATAATAATTTAATTTTAATTCAAATTAGATTAATGATAATTTTTAAAAATAACAATCCAAAGAGGAAGGAAAAGCTACTGAAAAGGACCTGAAGCAGGAACGAACTTGGTTTATTCCAAAATAGTGTTTGAGGAAGAGCTGCCCTGTGAGATGAGTGAACTGGAAATGATTGTGAATACCAGCACCCCTGATTTTTCTCAAGGTGACTTTCTGTCCAGAGTTCTTCTGCCTCCACCACGTTAGCCCAGAGCAGCTGACCATAGAATGTTTAAGTGAGAACTCAAAGAAACGAGTGGGTCAGGGACAAAGAAGGAGAGAACACCATGAAAAATAAAGGACTGAGGTTTCTAGAGACTTAAAGTTGCACCACAAAGTGAAGGATCCCAGAATTGCATTCGTCCCCATTAAAGAACATACGATAGGTATTCATTATCAGTTTTTCCATTGCAAATGATAGAAATAATACTGTATTATCTGTTATTGTGCAAAAAATCACCACAAAACTTACTGGCTTAAAATGATAATTTACATTTATTGTCTCTCACAATTTCTATGGGTAAGAAATTCAGGAGCAGCTCAGCTACATGGTTCTGGCTTAAAGTCTCTCATGAGGCTGCAGTCAAGACATCAGCCAGGACTGTGGTCATCTGAAGGCTTGACTGAGGCTGGAGGATTTGCACCTATGATGGCTCACCCACAAGGCTTTTGGCAAGTGGCCTCAGTTCCTTGCCACATGGACCTCCCATCAAGCTGTTTGAGTGCACAACATGGAAACTGGCTTCTCCCAGAGTGAGCAATCCATGAGGGCACCAAGGTGAAAGCCAGAAGGCACGATGTGTTTTATGCCCTAGCATCAGAAGCCACATGCCACCATTTCCTCAATATCTTACTGGTTACACGGTCAGCCTTATTCAGTGTGAGCAGGTACCAAGTGTCCCCCTGAATACCAGAGGAAGGCATCACTAGTGACATCTTGAGGGCTGGCTGCCACATCAACCCCAAATACCTTTAGAACCAAAGGGAACCAGTTGGTTTGTATAACTGAAAAATCCCAGAGCAGGGTAGGCTTCCAGGCATGTCTGGACCCAAAGGAACAAAAAAGTTATCAGGACTCTCAAACCCTCAGCTCTGGACTCCTCTCCATTGGCTTCTTTCAGGAAGGCCCTTCCCTGGTGGCTAGGTAACCACCAGATACTCAAGGCTTGCTCCTAAACCTTCCATTCACCCCAGCACAAAAAAAGTCTTGATCATTTTCAATGGTTAGTTCAACCTGTGTCCCACATCCATTCCTGAGTAGTGGCTGGCCGGCCAGGCCTGTCACCACCTTGGAGTCGTGAGATGGGCAAACTTCACAACCTGTGTGTAGAGAAGGAGGGCTCCCCAAAGGAAAATCAAATTACTGTTACTAAAAGGATGAGGAGCAGATTCTAGGGGGACAAGCAAACCAAGAGATATCCATTATAAAAGACACTGTACATACATTGCCCTTCTCTAATCTGTGTGGCCAAAATGACAGAGAACAGTTGCCCATTGTAAGAATATGGGTCATATTTCTAATGCTATGAGTGCTGGCTAACCTGCCCAAGGTTACTTGTTTATATTTGTAGGAATTTTTATCTGATAGTTTCACTAACATCTTTCTTAATTCCATGGCAGCCTATGAAAATGTTGACTTAAAACCCTATACAATTTGAAATTTGATTTTCTTGGAGCTCTGGTGAATAATAATTTTTCACGTTACCCATGCCTTTGAGATTCTAATGAAATCTTTAGGTACTCTCAGAAAAATGAACATCCCCTGTACACTGTTTTTCATACAATTTGGGAGGTTCACGGTCTCCCCTACCCCACCATAATCCATTCAAGCACTTCTGCGAGGAGTGCCTCTTGTCCTATACATGGCCTTGGCATCTGAACTCAGATTTCCATCTTGAAGCCAGACTGTGTTCCCCTATCACAACTTTATCAGAAATGCTCTTTCCCTTTTACGTAGAAAAGCCTAATTTTATTAAACTTCAAAAGGGAATGTACCAGCCTGAGCAAGAGCGAGACCTCGTCTCTACTAAAAAAATAAAAAGAAATTAGTTGTACAACTAAAAATATATACAGAAAAAAAAATATTAGCCAGGCATAGTGGCGCATGCCTGTAGTCCCAGCTACTCAGGAGGTTGAGGCAGTAGGATTGCTTGAGGCCAGGAGTTTGAGGTTGCTGTGAGCTAAGCTGACACCATGGCACTCTAGCCCAGGCAACAGAGCCAGACTCTGTCTTAAAAAAAAAAGGAATGTAAGGGACCATGTACTTCCAGCAAAAATGGAGTACTGATTTACAGTTTTGAAGAACAAGATTTACATGTCCACCTGAAACAAGTAAATAAAGCAAAATACAAGATACACAGGCTTTAAAGACATTTGACAACAACAGGCAACCACAGTCTGTGATTCTTGATAGACAGAAAACAAAGGAGGTAAGCACTCTTATTGCCCCAGGTCATTGTCTGGATTGCATTTCCAGGCCCTAGAGCAGGGAGGGGAAACCCAGGCAGAACTCAGTGTTCTCCCTGAATTAAGGACTTAGAGACACCTGGGAGGGTGAGTTGGATAGAGTTACCAGCGCAGAGGACCAGAGAGAACATGAGCCATACAAGAAAACATTGATAAGTTCAGTTAATAAAAATTTTTTAAATCTCTTCTTTGAAACTATTAAGAAAACAAAAAGACAAGCCACAGATTTGGGACAAAGTATTTGCAAGTCACATATCTGATATAGAATTTGTATCCAGAATATATAAAGAACTCTCAACATTCAGTAGCAATAAACATACAGCCTGGTTTTTTTAAAATGGGCAAAAGATTTGAAGAAACAGTTCACCAAAGAAGATATGCAGATGGCAAATATTAACAAGCACAAGAAAAAATATCAGTGTCGTTAGTCATTAGGGAGATCCAAATTAAAACCTCAGTGAGATACCTCTATGCACAAAGTAGAAAGTTGAGAATTAAAAAAACAATGCCAAGTGTTAGTAAGGATGTGAAACTACTGAACTTTCCTATTTTGCTAGTGAAAATGCAAAATGGTACAGCCACTTTGGAAAAGTTTGGCAGTTTCTTGTAGAGTTAAACAAATTCACCATATGACCCTGCTCATAGGCATTCACCCAAATGGTATATATCTACAAAACAGAATACTATTCAACAATAAAAATGAATGTGCTATTGATACATGCAACATGGATGAATCTCAGAAATAATTTTGCTGAATGAAAGAAGCCAGAAAAAAAGAGCACATTCTTCATGATTTCATTTATATAAAATTCTAGAAAATGCAAGCTAATGGAAAGCAGATCAGCACTTTGATTGCCTGGCGGGAGGAGGATGGGGAAGAGAGGTGGGAGGGAGGAATTTCAAAAGGGCATGAGGAAACTTTCAAGGGTAATGAATATATTCGTTATCTTGATTGTGGTGATGGTTTCTCAGATATGTATGTATGTCAAAACTTATCAAATTGTACACTTTAAATATGTGCAGCTTATTGTGTGTGAAGCATACCTCAATAAGGCTTTCTTTTTAATTACATAAGAGTTTGCTTATTTTTCACTGGAGCATCTTGTGAAGATTGTACTGTTAAAACATTTGTTTCTATTTCATTCAATTTTTTCAGCACACATGTATTTTATTCTTTGACTTTTTTTAGTGTTTAATTTTTTTAAAGCACCTGGTTCAAAATTCAAAAGGTACAGATGGGTATAGAGTGAAAAGTCTTCCATCTCTGTTCCCATCCATCCAGTACCCCTCCCTGAAAGCAGTTCTTGTAGCTAGTTTTCTAAGTGTCCTTCCAAGGATATTCCTGATTTTATTATAAGGCATACACTGCTAAGATTAATTAGAACGTGGTTGTATTTTATCTCCGTGTTGACTCAAAGACTCCAGGATCAAGGGCATGTTCTGCATCAGACAATCAGACCTGTACAATCCTTGTGAAGCCATGCTATCAGGCAGGACTCCCAGGCCCTGCTAAAAATATGACCATCAATCTCAAGTGTTTCTCTTCCCCTTGACTTCTCTTGCACCTAACACTGACCACTCACTTCTTGTAGCTCTCAGTACCTGGTCCTTCCTGGCACTGCATGGTTCCTGCGTCCTTCTGGCCACTTCAACCCTTGCTTTTTCGGTCATCTTCCTGGCTGCCTTCCCGATTTCCTGACTCCCTAAGTGAAGATGGCCCCCAGACTCTGTTCTTAAGGTGCTCCCTGGAAAGTCTTATCAGTTTACAACTACTCGCACTAAGGCCGCTTTCAAGTCTGGGACTGGTGCTTTGCCAACCTAACGCAGCAGCTACCCTGGCCTCAGCAAGACTGCCCCCTCCACCGTGGCGCATTCCTCCCACGACCCTCCAAGGCGCACTGCTCACATCTCCAGCGCCGCACCCACCCTCCAGGACCGGTTCGTGTAAACTGTTCTGTTTTCTCTCTCACAAAGTTAACTGCTTTCCTTAGCATTTCTACGAGTTAATGGCTATGCTATTAATATTCACTTGGTTCCTATCCTAAGTTATTATTTATTTGTTTGAGTACAGTGATTGTATCTTACTAAGTAAACTCCACGTGGCTACACTGCAGGTAGAGACCTTGACTTAGACTTTACTTGGTTTACGACTGCACACTTGTAGATACTCAAATAACTGACTGAACATTTGCTATATCAAAATTACCCAACAGGCCATCAAAATATCCACTGACTGTAAATCAGATTCCATTAAATAGATTAGGAGAATTTGATATTGAATAGGCTTCAACATGATTTAGTCAAAGTGAATCACCACAAGTTAATGTACTTTTAATGTAAATATAGAGTTCCTCTATTAGAACTCCTTAAAAGTAGGACACACCCTCTATGTCAGTGATCAAAAAATAGATCTTGCCCCTGGCACTCTGATAGAATCTCTGGAATGCTGGCATGTTATGCAATAGCCCCTGACCAGCCAACCAGAAGTCTCTCAATCCTGAGAACTCCTTGGTACTTTACTTGGGCTCTTACTATTTTCAGTTTCCAGTGGAGTGACTCATTTACACGTGTTTTCTCCCTACTGGTTGTAGACACTGGGAAGAGAGAGAGTGGTAGAAGCAAGAAAAGCACAGGGGCCACCATCAGCTTTAAGAATTAACCCCGGCTCAGCCATTCCCTGGCTATCTGACCCCAGTCAGGTTCTGAACTTCCTCTACCATGACTGTGTAGCCAGGCATGGCAGCATGTGCCTGTAGTCCCAGCTACTTGGGAAGCTGAGGCGGGAGGATTGCTTGAGCCAGAAGTTTGAGGCTGTAATGTGCTATGATCATGCCTGGGCAACATAGAACATGAGTATATGGACAGCCCCACATTGCCCAATCTGTACACCACTGTCAACGTCCAGAAACCCACCTGGTAGGGCATTCCGTAATTGGAAAAGACTGTTTCAGTTGTGCAAGAATGCGGGGTCATAAAACAAGCAAATGACGGGTCTTTATTAATAAAATGTTGACAGTTTGTTCATCAGAGATATTTTGACATTATTTTACCTTTTAAAAATATGACATTGAAATATTTATCTGTTTTGATTATTGAGACTTTTGGTAGCTCTTAAATTTTGTACCTGAGCAGGTATTAATCCCAGCCCTGCTATTCACAGCATAAGTAGAAATTGAGCAAAGGGACTCTGGTAACCAGAGGGATTTGGTTCTGACTTCAGCTCTGCCATTTATAAGCTTCAAGCCGTGGACTCCCTGAGCCTTACCCTCACAACTTTCTTGGCCCCACTTTCTTTGCAGAGTGGTCAACTATGAGAGTCAAATGAAATAACATAGGAGAAGACACTTTTAAAACAGCATTGTGCAACATATGCAAAAGGTGGTAATAATTAGCAATAGTTTATCTTCAGGCTTACTCTTTGTGCAGGGATTAGCAAATCCAGCTTGATCTGTGAGCTCCTAGATCAGACAGGGTGGTAGCACTCAGAAACTACAGGACAACTAACATACCTAGATCTAGCCAGCTTCATGGTACTGACCTGGGAGCAAATCTATGCTAGCAGAGTGGCCCTGACCACTGCTTCCATTTCGCTGGGATCCAGAACCAGGATATAATACCCCTTCTCTCTCCATATCCTGTACAAAGTTTATATCACTAGTGAGCTCGGCTGATGTATTTTAGGTCTGGTCTGACTATTCCTGTATAGTAGGCTTGTGCCCAGGAAATAATCATAACTTTGAATGGGCTGATGCCTTCTCCATTTGTTTTTTACGATGTCACTATTTTTTTTGTGTAATCATTATACTTACTGTATATTAAGTTCTTTTCTTTTTTTAGACCGAATCTCACTCTGCTACCCAGGCTACAGTGCCATGGTGTAAGCCTAGCTCACAGCAACCTCAAACTCCTGGGCTCAAGTAATCTTCCTGCCTCAGCCTCCCAAGTAGCTGGGACTACAGGCATGTGACACCACGCCCTGCTAGTTTTTTCTATTGAGGTCTCATTCTTGCTCAGGCTGGTCTCAAACTCCTGAGCTCAAGCAATCCTCCCTCCTTGACCTCCCAGAGTGCTAGGATTACAGGCATGAGCCACCACGCCCAGCCAGTATATTAAATTCTTAAGGTACAGATTGTACACTAGGAATTTAGAGTCCCTTTAAAGCACTCTTGTAGCATTAATTTATTTGTTTCCTGTACAATTAGGTAATTTATTTGTGGCATTTCATTGGTGTTTCATCAAAAACAGTGTTATTCTTGCTACTTATTTTATATTTTTTCTTTTGCTGTAGCAGTTAAGATGAGTGGTGGTAAGAAGTTTACTTTTGGAGGAGGTCTGGTTTTTGCATCTTTGCTTTACTTTAAAAAGATCAAAGATTTTTCAAAGTTTATGAACCAGGGTTCCAAAATATTCCCAAACATTTGAAGAAAGTTTCAATCTGTATATATTTGTATAATTGTAATTCTCCATGTTGATATTTTTTCTCCCTAGAATTTTGGTTTTTGTTGTTGCTACTATTTTTTTTTTTTTTTGAGACAGAGTTTCACTCTGTCGCCCCAGCTGGAGTGCTGTGTCGTCATCATAGCTCACTGCAACCTCAAACTCCTGGGCTCTAGTGAATCTCCCACCTCAGCCTCCTGAGTAGCTGGGACTACAGGCATGTGCCACCACACCCAGCTAATTTTTCTTTTCTTTGTTTTTTGTAGAGACAAGGTCTGGCTGTTGCTCAGGCTGGTCTCCAGTGATCCTCTCACCTGGGCCTCCCAAGTAGCTAGGATTGCAGACTTGAGCCTTAGGAATAAAAATGAAGGCTGGGTGTGGTGGCTTACACCTGTAATCCTAGAACTCTGGGAGGCCAAGGTGGGAGGATTGCTTGAGCTAGGAAGTTTGAGATCAGCCTGAGCAAGAGCGAGTCCCTGTCTCTACAAAAAACAGAAAATAGGCATGTACCTGTAGTCCCGGCTACTTGGGGGGGGAGGGACTGAGGCAGGAGGATTACTAGAGCCCAGGAGCTTGAGGTTACAGCAAGCTATGATCACAGCACTGCACTCTAGCTAAGGAGACAGAGTAAGACTCTGTCTCAAAAATGAATAAATAAATAAATAAAAATAAATAAAAATAAATAAAATGAAATGCTGAATCATGTAGTTATTGAAATCAGTTTGAAACATACAATGAGAAATAAGGGAAAAGATATTGGTGATTAATACACTTAGGGTAAAGTACAACTGGGATGGAAATTCCACACTACATAAATCTGGGCACACAATGTTCACATGTCCTGTTTCTGTGTTGCAACATCCTTCCTCACTAATAGCGAGGTAATGAAGACCACTGATGAGGTTAGAGAATGGACTCACAGATAGAAGGCACTTTGGGCCAATCACACATACAGACTTAATCTGGGGGACTCAGGGACAAGTGTACCTAGTCAGTAGCTGTAGCTACTGCTGAAAACACGAATGTCATTTGTGTTCTCATATAGAAGACACATGGGACTAGAATGAGTGTCACCAATTGGTGGCTGAATTAGACCTGATGTATCTTAAGTGCTCATAAGTATTTAGTATACTCTAAATATGCATAGTGCCTTTTACATATTTAGCATCTTCTGTGTATCATGCATATTTAATGTATAGTAAATATTTAGTACTCAGGTAACTGATGTAGCTTTCAGCCTATTTTGTTCTATCTATGTTGAACACATACGTGCTGTATTTACTATTTTTCTATACTTAATATATCTTAAAATGCTTCACTTCTGTTTTACAAACTTATTCATGTACCTTAATAGAATCAAATATTCTCAAAAGCAAATGCAAAAAATGTAACATGGTATTCTCAGTTGGATCCTGGAACAGAAAACGGGCATTAGTGGAAAACCTGGAAAAATCTGAATAAAGTCTGGAATGAATAGTCATGAACCAATGTTAATTTCTTTGTTTTCACAAACGTACCATGGTTATTTAAGATGTAAACATTAAAGTAAACTGGATAAGGGTATACAAGAACACTCTGTAGTACGTTTACAACTTTTCTATATATCTAAATTTACTCCAAAATTAAAAGTGTATTAGGAAAAACCAGGTACACCTTACACTTATTTTCCCTAATATAATATAACCACTCCTGCCTGCTTATGCCTGCTATATCTTTTCCTGTCCATTTATTCCTAATATCTGCCTTTTAATTATACTGTTCAGCACATTAATATCTGTTGTAATTATTAATATGGTTGGATTTAGGTCTGCCATTTTATTATTAGTTTTCTATTTTTTTTTCCTAGTGTTTGTTTCTCTTTTCCCCTTTGGTACTTCTTTTAGATTATTGAATCTTTTTTAGAATTTAAATGATCTATTGACTTTTTAGCTATACTCTTTGCATTTTTCAGTAGTTATAATTATAGTAGTAATAATATACATCCTCAGCTTTTTATAGTCTATTTGGAGTTAGTATTATGCCACTTAATGTAATATGTAGAACCCCCTCGGGACTATATAATTCCATTTAACAACTCCCTACTATTTGTCATATATTTTACTTCTCCATACATCACAAATCCCACAAGATAATGTTATAATCTTTTTTTTTTTTTTGAGACAGTCTTGCCCTGTCACCCTGGCTAGAGTGCAGTGGCATCATCATAGCTCACTACAACCTCATACTCCTGGGCTCAAGCACTCCTCCTGCCCCAGCCTTCTGAGTATCTGGGACTACAGGCATGTGCCATCGCGCCCAGTTAATTTTTCTATTTTTTTGTAGAGACAGGATCTTGCTCTTGCTCACACTAGTCTCAAACTCCTGACCTCAAGCAATCCTCCCACCTCAGCCTCCCAGAGTGCTAGGATTACAGGCGTGAGCAACCATGCCCAATCTACAATTTTTGTTTAAACTGTAGCATACATTTGGAAGAATTAAGAAGAAAATGGTTTCTATATTTCTCCAGGTGTTTACCATTTCTAGTACTCTTCGATCTTCCTAGCATCTGGCTGTCCCTATGATAGCATTTCCCTTCAGCCTGAAGAAATTTCTTTGACATTTTTGTAGAGCTAAGAATTCTTGGAGTAATTCTTCATATCAAATGTTTTTTATTTCATCTGTATTATGGTAGGATATTTTTGCTAGGTGTAGAATTCTGGGTTTACAGAGGTTATTAGGGTTTTTTTCCCCAGCATTTCAAAGATGTTGTTTTTCTGTCTTTCAGCTACCCTAGTTTCTGATGAGACCTTTTGCAGTCTTTCAAATGATTGTTATATAATGTGTTGTTTTTCTTTGAATGTTTTCAAGATTTTCTCTTTATCTTTGGTATTCAATAGTTTGACTATGACATGCCTTGACCTGATTTTCTTTGTATTAAACCTATTTGGACTCACTGAGCCTCAATTCTATAAATTTATATATTTTACCAAATTTGAGAAGCCATTTTTATTTAAATATTTTTTTCTTTCCTTTCCTTTTGGGAATCCAATTACCTATATTTGACATTGTCCTATAACTTCCTTTTTTTGTTGTTGTTTTGGTCTTTATTTTTCCAGACTGGATACTCTGTATCGTTGTAGCTTCAAGTTAGCTGACTCTCTTCTGTTACTTCCATCCTTCTATCAACCCCATCCAATGCCTTTTTATTTTAGATATTATATTTTCAATCCTAAAATTTCCTCTGGCTATTTTTTATATTTTTCTGACGAGATTTTCTATGTGTTCTTTCATTGCAAGTACAGTTCCCTTTACTTAATGGAACATAATTATATTGGCTGTTTTAAAGTCCTTATCTGAAAATTCCAACATCTATGTCACCTCAGAGTTGTTCTCTTTTGATTACTTCTTTCATGAGAATGGATCGCATTTTACTGGTTCTTCACGTATTGAGTGATTTTGGATCATATCCTGGAGTTTATGGTGTTATTTTGTGGAGTTTCCCCTAAACGTTGCTCTTTTTTTTTGTTTTAGTTGGCACTTACCTTGGGTAAACTCAAACTGCAAATTCTGACTTGCTCACGGTGGGCACCAGTTCAACTCTCAGTTCTGTTCTTTTAACCTTAAATGCAAATTCTTTTTTGCCGGTTCCACTTGTATATGGTTAAGA
>VBSM01002223.1:9716980-9732476 GCA_008086735.1 Cheirogaleus medius | reverse complement strand
TGCCACAGCACTCTAGCCTAGGGCAAGAGAGCAAGACTCTGTCTCAAAAAAAAAGATGGCAGGCTTTCTATTGGAGTCAAAACCACCCTAGGCCACACAATGACTAAAGTCTTTTCTCAGGCCAAAACCACAAAAAAGGGAAACTCACCTTGAATCAGTTCTTTTCTCCAAGTTTCAATTCCCCTCCAAAATCTGCCAGCTTTTGTTAATTCTTCAGAAACACTGGGTGGTTGTCTTTTACATTTTGTCCATCATTTACAGTTGTTACCTGTAGGTGGACCAGTCTGTTAGGCTCTTACTCTGCCATTGTGGAAGTGAAACTCCCTTTCAGTTGAAATTTTTTTAAACTGACAAGTAAAAATTGTATATATTTATGGTGCACAAACTGATGTTTTGACATATGTGTATAATGTGAAATGGCTAAATCAAGATAGTTAACATATCCATTACCTTACATACTTATCACTTTCTTTGTGGTGAGAACATTTAAAATCTACTCTTTAAGCAATTTTCAAGTATACAATACATTGTTATTATAGTCACCATGTTGTACAATAGATAGCCAGGACTTATTCCTTCTGTCTAACTGAAATTGTGTGTCCAAAATCTCCCTAATCCTCTATACCGACCTCAGTTGAATCTTGAGCAGATATCCAAAAGATTGGAAAGAACTGTAACTAATTCATCTCAGAAACAATGTTCTTTTTCTTTTTTTTCCCTAGCCACTAGACCAGCGGTCCCCAACATTTTTGGAACCAGGGACCAGTTTCATGGAAGACAATTTTCCATGGACTGGGGGCAGGGAGGAGGATGGTTTGGGGATGATTCAAGCACATTACATTTACTGTGCGGTCAAACCTCTCTGCTAACGATAATCTCTATTTGCAGCCGCTCCCCAGCATTTGCATCACCCCCTCAGCTCCAGCTAAGATCATCAGGCATTAGATTCTCGTAAGGAGAGCACAACCTAGATCCCTCGCATGTGCAGTTTACAGTAGGGTTTGCGCTCCTATGGGAATCTAATGCCACCGCTGATCTGACAGGAGGCGGAGCTTATGCAGTGATGCAAGCCATGGGGAGCAGCTGTAAATACAGATGAAGCTTCGCTTGCTCATCTGCCACTCATCTCCTGCTGCGCAGCCAGTTCCTAACAGGCCACAAACCAGTACCAGTCCAGGGTTCAGGAGTTGGGGACCGCAGTGCTAGACAACCAGGGACAGAAACAAAGTTCTGAGGAGATGGTGTGCCAGACGCCCAGAGCCTCCTAATTCTTGTGTTTTTGGCATTTGCACCTTCAGACTTCCCTTTGACCTTGTGCATTCCCTCATATTCTTCCAACAAAGCCCTTTAAGGTTTCTGTTGCTTACAACCAACGATATGCTATAATGTTTAGCCTCCCAATTAGACTTTGAGCACTTTGAGGGCAGGTACTCGTACTCTATCCTTTTGCCTTGGTGGCCCCCAACCCCTCCGCCATGATGCTTTCCTCACCAGGCCACAGAGGCAGCACCTAGCTATTCAGGAGCACTGAGAATACAACACAAGCAGGTGATAAGGACCTTGCCCTGGAGAATATGCCATCTAGATAAGGTGAGGAAATTGACATTTGCTAAATGATTGTGGCTAATACAAAGCAGAATGTGATTAAGTATCTAAATTAGGGGCTCAATGATAAGGACTCTGTGGGACCCAGAAGTGGAAGGATCAAAGTGCGTTCCCTAGGGAATTCTCTGGGAGAGTTTCTTAGAGAAGCTGTGAGGACCTGGGTGAGCAGAAGCAGATGCTCTGGAGGGACTAGCAGGGCTGCAGTCAGTCCCCCGACAGCATGAAGTCATACTTTTTAAAGTTGATATGTTGACACGGCAGCTATGCAAATTGGGATAAAAAGAAGCAGCATCAACGTACAGCTAGTCTGAGATGGGTAGAGAAACGAATGCTCACCCAAGGCTCATCGGCATGAGCCTCACCGTGCCTCCCTCCCTCCTGTCAGAACCTGGCCACATTCTGGACAGGCAGAAGGATCATCTGTCACCTGACATTGCTTTCTAGTCCCAGGATCCCAAATTCCCTGCCCCTCCCCCACCCGAATCCAACACTTGCCCATCATTTTCCTAATCTCCACCAGAAAGGTCTCAACAAACTCTTTGTTCCATCTCGCCCACTAAGTGCTTCATCTGCAATCCTAACCAATGATGTGGCCGACCCACAGAAGTGCTTTACTTTTTCCTCCCTTTTCGCTTTTACTCACCAGTAAAAGAAAAATGTCCAAGGCATAAAGAAGGAAGAAAATAGGTGCTCCGTAATAATCCTCAAATTAGCTAATAAACTCCTAATTTTTTAAAAAGACAAACTACAGATTAGATAACTAGTTTTGGTTTTGACAAGACAAGCTGTGCTTCATACTGAGTGCAGCATGTAGCATTTAAAAATTAACAGGACTAATAAAGTAGAGAAAGCAGTTGACACAACCTGCAGCCTCAAGCTGCAGGTCTTGGAGGTCAGAAAACATTATATGTGACTTGATCACATTTAAGGGTGAAGTTAATGGCACTAGCCAGCTACAATAGACATTATTTAAAACTATGGGGGAAAAAGGACAGAATTCTAGTAGCTAATAGTTTCCAGTGTGCTTGGTGGGCAGGGGTGCAGGGAAGTGGCTCAGTGAGAAGACACAGAGAGGCCAGGGAAAACCTGCAATGGTTGGTAAGAATTACAGCTCCTGGCAGGTGTAGCTTTACTGCTATACTGAAATGACACAGGGCTACAACCTTAACTCTTTCTTCACCTAAAGTCCCCAGTGCAGTCTATTTATTTAAACAAATAATCGGAAAAGGAATTGTTTTTAGCAGAGTTAACTCTACCTGACAATTCTATAAAATAAAGTGTAAAAAAGAAAGCTACTTAAAGGAGCTCTGTAACCCTTCTTTCTTCTCAACCTCGTTACAGAACAACTGAGGAACCTCCACGTTTCGGTTTGTTCAAATATTTAGTTGCAATTATTACAGATACCGACTGTGAGAACTTGTCCTACAGCCGAATAAAAGTGCACTGACCTCTGAGAAAGAAGCAGGAGAGAGGCCTGGAGACAAGAAAGGCCTGTTTGGTCTTGGTTTCTGAGAGCAGGCGTGGGCTCTCCCTTACCTGAGGGGGAAGTAGACTAGGAGAAGTGCCGTGGGGGACGGAGCAGCTGCCCCAGGAAGGAAAAAATCTGCAGAAGCAGCAGCCTATGGATGAAGAGTCCAGAGAGTGGATGTCCCAAGCCTGTGAGAGTGAAAAAAATAACAGCAACAATTCGACTGATGGATGTGTTACCTAACGTGATTGCGGCAGTCATTTCACAGTGTATATTTACACCAAATCATCACATTTTATAGCTTAGATTTATACAATATATTTGTCAATTTTACCTTAATACATCTGAAAACAAAATCACCCCAAAACAGCCTAGGGCTGAGGATGGAAGTGGATCGCTCAGGCAACACCTTCATGACTGAGAAGAACCTGGGATAATTCCAAAGGTTCAGATTTGGGGAAACTTGGCTTTCACATGTAATTGAACAATTGAACATTTATGATGCTATTTTGTGAGCATTAATGCTTTCTATAAACCAGAATTATACAGTTGGTGACTAACCTTCATGATCACTCTTCAAGTGGCAACTGGACTCTTTAGGTAGATAATTGTCCCAGGATTTGTGCAGAACATCAAGTCAAGCAAAGCAAAATGGCAAGCTAGAGCATTCCCTCCAAGGCGACTTAGACACAGGAGGAAGGTCTATCTGCGACACATGAAAATGCACATATGCCAGAACTGCTTTGTAGGAAATTGTGTCTGATTTTCCCCCCCAAATATACACAACATGAAATTTATCATCCTCACCACTTTTATTAATAAGTGTACAGTTCAGTGGCATCAAGTACATTCACATTGTTGTACGACAATGTATCTGCCTTTTAGGAGTTCGTGAAGCACTTCAGGATTTTGTGGTTCATTCAGTCGTTATTGAGAACATTAATTATGGTTGTTCAGGAGATTTGGAAGTGCCGGTAAGTGGAAAGTTCTAGTTAGCAGAAGACTGGCTAATATTCCCTTCTTCACTAAGTCTGGTAGGATCTGTTATTAGCCAATGTCGGGCCATTGGAGTGTGCAAGTGCTGCTCTGAGTAGGTTTATCTGAGAAGCAGTATCATAGATGGGTTAAGAGCTTGAGTTTGGAGCCAGACTGCAGGGTTTTGAATTGAGGCTGTGCCACTTAACTAGGTCTAAGACCTTAGGAAGTTATAATACTTAGCCACTTGTGCCTCCACTTTCTCTTGCTTAAAATGGAAGCAATAATATCTTCCTTACTGGGTTGCTATGAGGATTAATTGAGCAAATATATAAAATCCTTACAACAGTGCCTGGTATGTCTTAAGGGCTGTGGAAGAGTTAGCTATCCTCATTATGGGCAGGAAGGAGGGAGTGAAGAAGAGATGTAGATTGGTGGAACCAAGGTGTTGTTTCTGCAGTGTAGCCATGAGAGAGATGGAGCCAAGCCAAGGCAAGAGGGTTGAGTCAAAACAAAACCAGGCTAGAAGAAATGATTTCTGTTTATGGTAGAGGGGCTGTTGGTAAGCTAAGTGGAGAGCCAGGTGTAGGCGTACTGCTTTGATAGACCACACAGAGAGCTGTGCCCTGTGGATGTGAAGCTAGAGATGCAAGGGAGATACAGAGCTGCCTTAGGAGTGGCAGGAAAGGGTTGTTCTGGTGACTTTGGGAAGGCCAGGATTAACATTTGAATAACTTTGTGCTACCACTTCCTGGAAGACCAGGTAGTTCTTTAGGTTCTTCGCCTGAGCTGCCCTTCCTTGCCTGTTTCGACCATAATGCACCCGCCATCCCCTTAAAGGACACTCATTTAATTCAGTGGGAGCGGGAGGGATATAAACAGCTCTTACACATATGCAAAGATGCTCATAATAAAAGAGATGAAAACTAAAACTCTAATGAAATCTTTCTCATCTGACAAATTGTCAAAAACCCCAGAGATTGATGCTATATGCTATTGGCAAGGCTACGTGCAAACTGCAAATAGGCACCATCACACATTGCGCGAGTGGGAATGCAAAATGGAGCAACCCCTGGGGAGGGGCATTTCGCCAGATCAAGCACAAATACATACACCTTTGTCTTTTGATCCAGTAATGCCGTTCCTAAAGATTTATTTCAAAGTTACATTAGCTGGACGCAGTGACTCACACCTGTAATCCCAGCAGTTTGGGAGGCTAAGGCGGAAGGATCACTTGAGGCCAGGAGTTTGAGCCTGGGCAACAGGGCAAGACCCTGTCTCTACAAAAAAACTTTAAAAGTTAACTGGGCAGGGTGGTGCATACCTGTAGTCCCAGCTACCTGGGAAGCTGAGGTGGAGAGATCTCTTGAGCCCAGGAATTGGATGCTACAGCGAGCTATGATCAAGCCACTATACTCCAGTCTGGGCAACAGAGCAAGACCTTGTCTCAAACAAAACAAAACAAAACAAAAAGTTACATTAAATGACATGCATACAAGTCTATTCCTTGCCACACTATTAATAATAGCAAAAAATTGGAAACAGCCTGACTGTTCGTCAATAGTGATTGTTTGAATAAACCATGGTACATCCATACAATAGAGTATTATGCTGCTATTACATTAAAGTTAAATAAGAAATACCAGCCATCTGAGCTTTGACAAAGCAGACAAAACCATACACTGAGGAAAAGAATCCCTATTCAATAAACGGTGCTGGGAAAGTTGGATAGCCACATGTAGAAGAATGAAACAGGATCTGCACCTCTCATCTCTCACAAAAATCAACTCACGGTGGATAATACACTTAAACCTGAGGCATGAAACCATAAGAATTCAAGAAGAAAACATTGGAAAACTCTTATAGACATCAGCATAGGCAAAGAATTTATGAAGAAGACCCAAAAAGCAATCACAGCATCAACAAAAATAAATAAATGGGACCTGATCAAATTCAAAAGCTTCTGAAAAATTAAAAATAAATAAAAAGCTTCTGCACAGCCAGAGAAACTATCACTAGAGGGAACAGACAACCTACAGAATGGGAGAAAATATTTGTGTGCTGTACATCTGATGTATAACTGATAACTAGAATCTGTATAGAAGTCAGGAAAATCAACAAGAAAAAAATCAAACAACCCCATTAAAAAGTGGGCAAAGGACGTGAACAGAAACTTTTCAAAAGAAGACAGACTAATGACCAAGAAACAAATGAAAAAATGCTCAACATTTCTAATCATCAGGGAAATGCAAATCAAAACCACAGTGAGATATTGCTTAACTCCAGTGGGAATGGCTTTATCAAAAGTCCCAAAACAACAAATGTTGCATGGATGTGGAGAGATAGGAACACTCCTCCACTGCTGGTGGGACTGCAAACTAGTACAACCTCTATGGAAAGTAATATGGAGATACCTCAAAGAACTAAAAGTAGAACTACCATTTGATCCAGCAATCCCACTACTAGGCATCTACTCAAAGGAAAAAAAGACATTCTGTAATAAAGACATCTGCACTCGAATGTTCATAGCAACACAATTCACAATTGCAAAGATCCCATCAATACATGAATGGATTAATAAAATGTGGTATATAAAGGCCGGGTGCGGTGGCTCACGCCTGTAATCCTAGCTCTCTGGGAGGCCGAGGCGGGCGGATCGCTCGAGCTCAGGAGTTCGAAACCAGCCTGAGCAAGAGCGAGACCTCGTCTCTACTATAAATAGAAAGCAATTAATTAGCCAACTAAAAATATATAGAAAAAATGAGCCGGGCATGGTGGCGCATGCCTGTAGTCCCAGCTACTCGGGAGACTGAGGCAGGAGGATTGCTGGAGCCCAGGAGTTTGAGGTTGCTGTGAGCGACGCTGACGCCACGGCACTCACTCTAGCCTGGGCAACAGAGTGAGACTCTGTCTCAAAAAAAATAAATAAATAAATAAAATGTGGTATATGTATACCATGAGTACTACTCAGCCATAAAAAACAATGGTGAACTAACACCTCTTGTATTATCCTGGATGGAGCTGGGGCCCATTCTACTAAGTGAAGTATCACAAGAATGGAAAAACAAGCACCACACGTACTCACCAACAATATAGTTTAACTATATTCACAAGTCTTATGGTTAGTACTATTTTGAAGCCATATATCTATAGATTGACAAGAAAATGGATATATATCCTAATGGATATAAATATTTATGTAAGTAAGGAAATTCCAGATTTTATTACTTCAGTAGTTTCTGTAGGTAACAAAGTATTCTTGCTTCTTTTTGTGGCAACAGTGAATCTTTGGGAGACAGAGATCAGAGCTCAATGATAAATGTCTAAGGCATTGTGTAAAGTGGTTTCATATCATCAAGTGTCTCTGCAAGGAACGACTCTTCCCTCCCCCACTGTGAAGTACATTTCAAACAGATCCAGCAATCTTAATGATAGTCACAAAGACTCACGTTGGTCTAACCAAGAATTCTTAGCAAAGCAAATGAGTACAAAAAAATACAATGCATTCTTGTAGATCTCATAAATTTTCTTCCAATTCTGTGTATAAATGCTTGAGAGAATGTGCAGAAAAGAGCCAACAGTCGGCTTGAGGCCTTTCTAAGGACAATCCAAGTCTGGTAACTTAGATTTCAGAAGGATTCCCACCATTCCCAGAACTGATGAAAGTGGCTCATAGTGCCTAAACTATTTGCACAAACTATATGGTTTATGCCAAATCCCTGCTTTCCTTCTGGTAGTCTGGAATTTTGGTAGAAATTAGGCAGAGGAAGCCCATGCAAACAGTCCCCAATAGAAATCCTGAATATTGAGTCTGTAATGAGGTTTCATGGTAGACAACATTCCATACATGTTGTCACAAGTCCTTGTAGGGGGAATTGAAAGTTCTCTGTGACTCCACTTACAGAGGACTCTTGGAAGCATGTACCTGATTTCTTCAGACTTCACCTCATGCACCGCACCTTTTCCCTTTGCTGATTTTGCTTTGTATCCTTTTGCTGTAATAAATCACAAATATAACTATATGCTAAGTCCAGTGAGTACTCCTAGCAAATTATTGAACCTGAAGATGGTCTTGGGGCCACCCAACACAGGGAAATCTTAAGATATCACTGTTTTAGAAACTTCATAGATTGACTCCTGTTTAGCACAGTTCTATGGTTAGTGCAAGAAACCTGGCCAGTCCTAACTATGTTGCTGGCTACCCTCTTCTGCATAATTTCCCTATATTTTTTCAGCCTCATAATCTTCTTGAGATAAAGTGTAATGATCACTACTATAATAGATTCCCATTCACATCTTATAAAATGGAACAGATGTAATTTCTGAGCCATAATCAGGAAGAACTGCATCTAGTTGGTCCAGATAAGAGGTACAGAGTTGAGACTATTGTAACAGAGATCTGAAATGGAAAGAGCAATAATATGAGACCAACTGAGTTAAGTTCTCCCACTGAAATATCGCTGCAAAATCAACATGGATGCTTGGCTAATCCCCCTTGGTAAATTCTAAAAACAAGGCACCTTTAGCAGTTTACACCTTGTGGCCTGATATTTATTACACATTGTTGTAGTTATCTTGACATCAAAGTTAACTCCTAGCCAGCAGATTGGATTTTAGGAATACAGTGAATAAATAACTTCTACCAATCTAGATAACAAGACTCCAGTCCCTACAGATGGTCCAGGAAAAAAGGTTTCCCTGGTTTCCCTGCATGAGGGAGATTCACCAAGCATATTGACAGATTAAAGACTCTGAGAAATCCTATGATAAATAAACATGTTACATTTTGTTTAACCTAAGTTTTATTAAATGTTTTCAATCATTTGATTTCTAAAGCTCCTAAAATATATGTTGCACTACACCTAGTGACAGCCTATAGAACTAGTGTTTCTAGAAAACACATCTGCTATGGTCTGAATGTTTGTATCTCCCCCAAACTCATATGCTGAAATCCTAACCCTCCAAGGTGATTAGGTATTAGGTAGTACCTGGAGGTATTAGGTCATGAGGGATGAGCCCTTATGAATGAGATTAGTGCCTTTATAAAAGGGGCCCAAGAGAAATACCCATCATCCCCTCTACCAAGTGAGGTTAGAAGACCATCTATAAGGGTGTATGCCCTCATGAGACACAGAAACTGCTGGTGCCTTGATCTTGGACTTCCCAGTCTTCCAAACTTTGAGACATAAATTTCTAGTTGTTTATAAACTACCTAGTTGAGGGTATTTCTGTTTATAAATTATCCAGTTGATGATATTTTGTTATAGCATCCTGAATAGACTAAGACAATATCCTTAGAAAATAGTCCTGGAAGTCCTTTGTGATAAATACAGATTGCAAAGGCCAACATGGTCTCCATGTCTCTAATGTCATGCCTAGAGATCTGTCCATCCCTCTTCAAGCAAAGTTGTCTTCCTAGAACACACACTGGAACAAATTATTCCTCTTTTCAGAAACTATCAGTTACCTACAATTCCTGTGAAAATCGGAATTGATTTCTGCCATGATTTGATTCTGTTCACTATTTTGGCATCGACTCCATCCACATCTCATCTCTATCCATCTCTCTGCTCCAGCTGGAGTGAGGTGCAACATACATACCGGAAAGAGCAGAGGCTTTGGAGCCAATCCAATCTAGTGGAACCACCACTGGGCCATTTATCAACCTTGGAAAGTCACATTTGAGTCTCAGTTCCTCATGTGCAAAATAAAGAAAATAATACTCAATCTTTAGAATCTACGGGGATGGGGAAATGGGACTAAAGGAGACAATATACATAAAAGTGCATAGTTACAAATGCCTAGTAGTCTATTGATACATAGTAGTTTTCTCCTCTTTGGTCCCTTATCCTGAAAATTTCCCAGATTCCTGGAAACCAGTTTTTTTTCATCTTTGTGCCTATCAAGAAACTTTAGTCCTTCAACCCTGAGTTCACAGACCACTTTCTTTTCTGGGTAGAACTGATGGATCTTTCCTCTGGAATTTTTGTGCTTATATTGTAGCATCTCTTCCCATCTGTCCTGCATAATAATTAATAGTATAGATTTCTATCTTCTCCACTAGAATGTAAACTCCTTGAAGAGGGAAACATTTCTTTGTTTCCATCATCTTTGTTTCCATCTTCTCCAGAGCACATAGTCCAGAACTTTGGGTGATTTTGAAGCTCAGAACATGTTTAAATATGGCCATTCTTTTTTAGGCATGTAACATAAATAAACTTTGTGAAGAGTTTTTCTTATTATCTAAATATTTTTATGTTAGCAATCATCTTTAGTGATAACAACTAAGATTATCTTGAGCTTAAGATGCAATTATTATATGAAGAAATTATTTGTAATGGATATTATTTTTATGAAAATTCACTAAAAACAGTTCATCTAATTAGATAATAATTTTAAAAGGTCTACATTAGCATTGAAATACTCTACAGATATTTTTCCTTGTTCTCTTTCTGTAAGATCATCAGGAGCGTTATTCTACTTCAAGGTGATAAGTATCGAAATTGAAGTAACTTCCTGTTTCTGGTACGTAAATTGTGTTCAAACCAGTCAACAAAATTCCTTCCTTGGATTTTAGAGGACAACAGCATAGGCTAAAATTTCCAAAGCAGCTTTGAACGGTTCAAAATACCTTTGATTTAAGCATTTTTATATGGACAAGCGACTGCTTATGATTGACCATTTGCTGTTTTGAAAGCAAAAAATTCCAAAACAGAACTTCAGTCTTTGCTTTGATACTTTAACCTTTCCATGATTAGATTTCACCAAGAAACTCTTCCTTTTAGTTAGCTGTCTTTTGTATTATTCTGTGAAGTGGCAAATTCGTAAAATGTTTCTCTATCCAGAGATCTAGGAAAAAAGGTTTTCATGGGCAACTCCTGCTGGTGGTGCTAAACATACGGAAAGACAATTATTCTTTCCATCTCCTAAAACAAATTCCAGCATGCTTCTTAAAAACTTAATTAAAATGAACCTTTCTAGCTCATTCAAATGAAATTGCAGTATAATTTCAAAAATAGGTCTTATTGAAAAATGAGCCAACCATGATGGCTCATGCCTATAATCCCAGCACTTTGGGAGGCCGAGGCGGGGGGTACTGCTTAAGGCCAGGAGTTTGAGACTAGCCTGGTCAACATAGGAAGACCTGTGTCTCTACAAAAATTAAAAAAAAATTTTAAAACTCAGCCAAGCATGGTGATGTGCTCCTGTAGGCCCAGCTACTTGGGAGGCTGAGGCAGGAGGATTGCTTGAGCCCAGGAGTTTGAGGTTTCAGTGAGCTGTGATGACGCCACTGCATTCAAGCGTGAACAACAGAGCAAGACTCTATCTCAAAAAAAATTTTAAAAGAAAAAGAAAAATGCTCATGAAAATAAACACCAAACAAATAAAGTTTAGTCTGAGGATGAATGGGGGAGAAACGTGAATGTTGGCTTATTGCTTCTTTTACAGAGGTTTCTGAAATTTCTGAGTTATCCTAGATTGTGATTTTAAATCAGGGATTCTCAAAGTTTCTGCAGGTAATCTAATCACCCTCACTTGGTGAACAGACAAATGGAAAATAATATACACTTTCAAATTATCTCATTGAGGAACCTGTTGGTTTCTTTACAAGATAAGTACATAAAAACTTCTGTTTATATATTAGCTAAGCAAAAAAAGAGAAGTTCTTACTTAAAAATGAGAAGTCAAATCAATTTCCAAAATCATTTTCTTCATTTAAAAAAAGGTAATATATACTTTCATGTTGTGTTAGTTTCCTAAGATATGTAACAAATTGCCACAAACTGAGAGGTTTAACAACATAAATTTATTGTCTCACAGTTCTGGAGGTGAGAGATCTGAGATTAAGGTGTGGGCAGGGTTGGTTCTTTTGAGAGCTGTGATAAAGAATTAATTCTATGTCTCTCCCCTGGCTTCTGGTGCTTACTAGCAATCTTTGGTGTTTCTTGTAGAAGCATCATCCCAATTTCTGCCTTCATGTTTATGTGGTGTTCTCCCTGTGTGCAGCGCCTGTGTCCAGATTTCCCCTTTTTATAAGGACACCAGTCATATTGGATTGGGATCCACCCTATTCCAATATAACCTCATTTTAACTAATTACATTTTCAAATTCCAGAAATTTCCAAATAAGGTCACATCCTGAGTTAGGATTTCAACACATGAATTTGGCAGTGGGGAACACAATTTAACCCAAAACACATGTGAATACATTTATCTTAACCGATAACTACAAAGAGTTGTGTGAGAGACCTTGACTCTCTGGATCTCAGCTTACTCATTTCTTGGGAAAGGTGATTGTGATTGCTGTTATTCCCAAAATAATGAGTCTCTAGAATCCCCAGGAGACTGGTCTTATTGAATGGGCTGAGAGGGAAGCAGGTCCCACTTTACTTCTGCTTGGACAAGTAACTGCAAGCAGGACTGTCCCCTCACCCCACTACCAATGCCAGTGGAGGAGATTCCTTTGTTTCATTCAACTGCAACTCTTGAAGATAAGCTGCACTTCATTACCAGCTCAGCAGTGTTTACCCAAGTGCTTGCATCCCATTGCTAGGATGCCATGGCTGCCATCTCTCACCCTTCCCAGAACCTGGGCAGTTGGCATTACAGGTTCTCATGTCTGGCTTAATATTCTTCCTCTGATTTAGTGGTACTCTGGCCAACTAATGCCTCCAGCCCTCCCTTTCCCGGCCCTGCCTCATTCTCCTAAGAATAACAAGGGGCAAAGATGATGTTGTAGCCCAGGACTCCATACCACCTCCAGACAATGGGTGCTTAACAGCACACTCAACAGTTCCTTTTATCATATGTCCCATTAGCAGATCTGAAACTCTCCAATACCCACATTGTGAAAGCTATACATAGTGGGTTTCTAATTCCTAGAATAAACTTCACTGCAATCCAACTTTTGGAGCAATGCATCTGTACAGCCAGTGAACTGGCCACAGAGACATTCTAGCAGTGACTGTGCTCACCAATGAATACTATCAACATCTTACAATATATTCAACAAAACCCAGTAGACTGTGTACTCAGAGACAACTTTCAGAATCATGGAAGCATGGATTGAGAGGAGCCTTTAAAGGAAAAGAAGACTAAGTGCCTCCCTAGATGTGTGACACAAGGAAGGAAACTCCAATGAGAAGATCAGTGTGAAGGTTAATTTCATGTGTCAACTTGCCTAAGCTATGGTGTCTGATCAGTTGGTCAAACACTAGTCTAGATGTTCCGGAGAAAGTATTTTACAGATGTGATTAACATTTACAATCAGTCAACTTTAAGTAGAGTCAATAATACCACATTGAATCGGTTGAAGGCCATAAAAGCAACAACTGAAGTTTCTGGAAAAGAATTCTGCCTCAAGACTAACACAGAAATGCTGCCAGAGTTTCCAGCCTGACGACCTGCCCTATGCACTTTGGACTTGCCGGCTCCCTCAATCACACGCACCAATTCCTTAAAATAAATTTCTCTCTCTCTTTCTTTCTTTAGATACATAGATCTATATAAGATATAAGCAACACTTCGTGTGTATATATATATTTACATATATATATTCTGTTTCTCTGAAGAACCCTGACTGATACAGTCAGGTTCTTTCCTAATGGTGGTCAAGAGAACAGGATGCGTTGTTTGAATAAGAGATTAACAATGAACTAATCGAGAGGCTAGCCACAGAATCTTTAGAAATTTTCCTCTGTGGGTAGTAGGGAAAGACAGAAAGAGAAAGATAATGGCATTTGATAACTTCAAATGATATGCATCCCACTTGGAAGTTGTAGCAATAAGGCAAAGTCCTTCAAGAAGGGTGTCTAAGATGTTTCTTAAATCGACATAGCTCAGATCCTAAGACGGAATAAATTCTCAGCCCACTTCTACAGATAAATGCTTAGAAAATCCCCGTGTTGACAGGCTATAAGCATAAGGTGGACCTTCCTTCTCTCTCTACACAGTTCTTAAAAGGAAGCAATAAGTAGGTTATTCCAGCCTCAAAGGCAATGAAATGAATTATGGATGACTCAATGGATAGAACCGAACAGATAAAAATGTAAATCTTCCGCACCAAAAATAAGCTAATTAAATCAAAACTTAAAAGGCAAGCAGTAGACCAGGGAAACTATTTATTACTAATATGGGACAGAATTAATAATATCTAAAGAGATCATAACATTCAGTAAGAAAAACCCCAATAGATAACTGTGCAAAGATTCCTACCAGAAAAATTCTCAAAAGCAAGTTTTATAAATGGCTGACAAACGTTTGAGAAAACAGTCCAGCCTCACTAAGTCAAAGGAATGCGAACTGAAGCAGCAGTGAGATTCCATTCTTCACCTATCGAATTAGCAAAGACACGACTACCTATGCTGGTGTTAATGGGAGTAAACAGCCTATTGGAAAGCAATTTGGTAATACCTAAGGGCCTTGGGCTTAGTAATTCTTCTGGGAATCTACCTCAAGAAGAGTTGAGTCACAAAGATGTTTCACACAGCATCATTCAAAATAGAGAGAAATTGGAGCATCCTACCACAGCAGAATGGCCTTTCCATTCAGTCATCCAAACATTTATTGAGTGCCTACTATGCAATCATTTCCTAACATTGCTAAATAATGACTAGTTGTTCTAGATGAATCTTCTTTTAAAATGTGGGTAGAATTTGTGTGCATAAGTAGATGTATATAATTATACATGAGCTTAAGTATGTGCGTATAAGCTCACACCATCACTGGAAGGCTATGCAAGGAACTGATAACAGAGGTTGCCTTTGGGAACAGCTCTGGGTAAGGGACAGTCACTTCCACTGTACTTTTGCACCATCTTGAATTTTTTTGTTGTTTGTTTCTAAAGTTTGTTAAAAATCAAAGAATAGAAAAACTTTACATAGAACTATGGCAATTTTAGCTTCCACATTGTTGTACACACACACACACACACACACACACACAAATCAAAACATGGTATCTTTTTGTTAAACCTATAGCAGGAAACCACAGTGGTAGCCAGGCCAGAATTTGTAAAACATGTACATGTATAGTGTTCAAGTTTTGAAAGCACATGCTGCATATCTGATCTTATTTTTCATGGAGATGTCTTGAATTGTTTTCAAGTCATTTCCTGGGTGTGGAAAGCTCAAGAGAAGGGGCTGTTTTACATTTCTTTGCATGCTTCCACGGGGCTCGGCACAATTTGGGCACAGAATAGGTGTTCAAAAATAACTACTGAGTAGAAAATAACGTAATTTGGTGTTGAAATGTCCTGGGAGTAGAAGTTAAAATCGACGACTCTGGGTATTGATTTCTGGAATACTGTGTGTTTTAAAATGTAATCACTTACCTTTTATATAATAGTTTGCTAATCGGCCAATGGAGGAAAACAAGATAATTGATGAAATCCTTTGATGAAACCCTATACAGAGAAATGCAAGTTGCTTTTTTAGTGCCTATATATCC
>VBSM01002223.1:9678215-9704687 GCA_008086735.1 Cheirogaleus medius | reverse complement strand
TGATGCCTGGCTACTTTTTCTATTTTTTGTAGAGATGGGGTCTCACTCTTGCTCAGGCTGGTCTCCGAACTCCTGAGCTCAAGCAATCCTCCCAGAGTGCTAGAATTACAGGTATGAGCCACTGTGCTCAGCCCCAATAGTTTTTGAATATCTATCCTAAGGATCAAAACTCAAATATCTATAGAGGCCAGGAAGATAACTTTACTAAGCAAAGCAGGTGGATTTAAGAAAAATGGAGAGAGACATATTTTATGTGCCTAACAAACACAAGGCAAGTCTTCATTTCTACTAAGAAACGGGTTCCTTCTCATTATTCCTGGATGATGCTTTAATCTTGCTTTCTCTTTCTTGGTACTGAGAAATATTTTACTTCAAGTAAAACATCAGAGCAGACTCAATATAAATGACACTTCACACTTAGCCTCAATAGGCAAGCAATAGGGAATGGAGTGGTCCAGGTTGAGGTATCAGCACATGCTAAGACACGGAGCCATAAGCAGCCTGAGTCTTTTGGAAAAGAAGCTAAGGTAGGATGCTAGAAGCAAAGGTGTCTGAAGCTCAGGAGGTCAGTGGAGAGAAGAGGTCCTCCCTGTCAGGCATCTCCAAGGAACAGTGAAAAGGGGAACTGAGGAGTGAAGATTGAACTTAAAAGAATATCAAAGCCAGTTGCCTATTTGGCATTTCTTAGACACATTCTCATGGTCTGGTGCAGCATGTAAATGCACTTCAGCATCTGCTAGAAATTAGATTTAATTTCAAAGAAACCAGGAAGTAAGAATTTGAATAAAAATAGAGAATTTAACCTTCAACATTTGGTAATACACTTCTCCTGGTTTCCTACTACTTGACTCATTATGATGTCTGTGGAAACAGTGAACCAGTGAGGTGAAAATTCGAATGCAAGCAGACTCTGATTGAAAGGGCTGGTCTCTGAATCCTGACACAGATCTAAAATATAAATAAGTAAGTGTCCCTCATACAGAAAGGGAAAAAGACTCCTCTTCCTTTCTTTCAGCATTCATCTGAGAAAATTCTTAATGGTAAAGTCTTTCTCTACCCCTTTCAGAAGTATGTAAATCTTTTTAAAAGCTAAATAAACCTCTTGCCAGCTTTACAACCCAGGAATGTCTTTCTCAATGATCTGGGAGCTGCTTCTTTGAAATGCAATCACCACAGAAGATCGCGTCCCTATTTCCCAGTTTCTGTGTGAGACCAGGAGTCTAACCCCTGTTGGGTGCCTTACTCCAAGTTGCAAACCTAACTCCTGTTATGAAAATGTTTATTTTTCCTTTGGATGAAGCTAATTAGCTAGCACAGCTTACCAGCTACTAATTACCAGGTATATTTCAGATAAACTATGAGTAACAAATGATGTTGTCAAGTCCTTTTACATGGGGACTAGGTATCGTTTATCTTGAGAACATGTACAGTAATGGGGACTATCTGCTTAGGTATGTAATAGGGTGACATTTCTGACTTTGCAATCTTTCAGCTGATTTCCTGTAAGGCGCACCGCATTTTGGCTTAATGCTTATTCAATAAAACTGCTTTTCTTCTGCTTTTTGTGGAGAGGTTTTTCTGGGTGGGCAGGAGATTGTTTTAAATTATATTTACCCAACACCTGTCACCAAGGTTGGCTAGGTTTGGATCTCTCAGCTTAGAGGTAAGCATCTAAATACCCTGACCACTACTACGTAATACAAAAATCTGTTCACAACAAAGAGGGGCATACTGCAGTGAGAGAGGCTTTCACACTACTCCCTGAAAAGTGCCTCACTTAGAAGACATCAAGTACTCCCTGCAGTATTTACAGAGGCAGAATAGCACAAGGGCCGCCTAGCGCGCGGGCTCTTTGCAGACTGCTCGGGTTTGAATGCCGGGTTCCACCATTTACTAGCTGTGGCACTTTAGGCAATTAACTTCCCAGTGCCTTTGTTTCTCTATCTATATAATGGGGGCTAAAATGGAGGTACCTACATTATGGCACAGTGCTTGGCAGAGTAAAAAGCCTCAATAGATGTTAATTAGTATTATTTAGCAACATTATTTGAAGGTTTGTTACCAGCAGAAACACTTCTGAGATACAAAGATGGGTAAAACAAAGTTCCTATCTTTAAAGGAGCTTACAATCTAATAATAATTATAATGGTACTATAGGATCAGATCTAGGTATAAACATTTCAAGAAAAAGAAAAATAGAAAAGTCAACAGGTATTTTCACAAAGTGAGTATACACGGCCAGGGGAGGGGCATCCTTACCCTAACTGAACTCTACGTAATTATATGGTGTCTGTAGTTAAGCGTCATAGCCCAGTTTAAATATGAAGACTTCTTCCCGAGCTAGTTCAGCAGGAAAAACCAGAATTCTTATCAAAAGGAACAACCAATGGAAAAACCCTGGAACAGAAAGGTTAAGGCCACGGCTTACACACCTGGAAGCACTCTCCTGATTTTTCTCCCATCCAGACAACCTGACTGAAAGGGTTTTTCTAAGGTTATAATAGTAAATAAGTACTGACATTGAACACTCTTAAAGTCAGCCATACAACTCTTGCTTTCTGCTAAGCTCAACGGTGTACAACCGGCTTTGTTCCTGGCTCGCTAAGACAAGACTCGGAGGCCATCTTGGAAACAAAAGAGCCCTGGGAGCCGGGGGCGGAGGCGGCGGTATCCTGGCAACGCAGGCGCGCGCCGCCGCGCCCAGCATCCTGCCGCGTAGGCGGGGCCGGCTGGGCAGTGGAAAATCACCGCGGCTTCCTCTTAAAGGTGCCCGCGCGTTTCCTGCCCGAAGCCCCCGCGCTGCTCGGCCTGGTGTGCAGCTCCTGGGCAAAACGTGAAAGGGGTGGGGGGGTGGTCTCTATTGTATCTTCCTGGAGGAAATAAAATTAAGCTCGAAGACAATTTCCAGGGAAACACTAGTCTGTAACTGGGCAGATAATATAGGAATTAATAGACTTCCTCAAAACCCAAGTTCAGGAAAAAACCCAAAACCCAAACCAAAACAAACAGGCCCTAAAATACCGACTCTGGCTCAGAAAAGGAGCTACTGAATACGGGAACGGGACAAAAAGAGTAACTTCATAAAGCCACACTGTGCAACAGGTTTAAAAACGAAGGGGTTCTGAAGCAAAGAAAATTCATTTTTGACAGATGGATTGACAAATTATAGCTTACTAAAAATTACCAGAAAAAAGGATAAATTTATTTAAGAAGCAAAGCACGATCAGAAAACTTATCCTCTCTTTATAGATCAGTTTTTACAGTAGAATAATGTATGAGGTTTTTTATCCCTCCTCCTTAGTCGTCAAAGAAGTTTCAGGTTGGAAGCTTTTATGATTTACAAGTTAAGCAGTAGTTTACTGTTGCCTTTTATGAAAGAATAAATAAATACAATGCTCCGGATTTTTGCAACGTAAACATCCAGGGTATAGTCTCCTGCACTCGGTGGCTCTGAAATTAATCTCCTTACCAAGCGATATTTACTGCAAGCCCTCCTTGAAACAACTGAATAGAAAAGATAAACTGGTCTCCCCTAAGTAAAGCTCTTGACCCATTAAATAATCTCTTCAGTCCATTTCCAAAGCTGAAAGATCTTTCGCTGCGTTTCTCCTCTGATGGTTTCTCCGTGGCAGATGTCTGTTCTGGAAACTGCTGTCAGGCATATTCATCCACTCCCGCCGTACTCTGCTGTGACTGCAGACAGTACTGTCGGTGTCGGGATGGATTCTCTCGAAACGCGGAGGTGATGTTCCAGTCTTATCATGGCCCTGGCAAATTGATTTTCCACTCCCAAACTGAGCCATTTTGCCCATACTTCTAGGCCAAATTAAGCCACATTCCACCCCTGCCCCAAACGCTTTTTAACATATCCCTTTTTTTTTCCAAATGTAGATGCCCTCAAATTCCAATCGCCACTTCTTAGTGATTTCTGACGACATTTCACGTTTTTCAGAACGGAAAGCTGTGATTTTTGAGTACTAAACAATTGTTTTGCATGAGTTTAGACACCTAGGGATTGTGTTTAGCCTGTAATTTTCAAATTCAGATGTTAAAGACTGGATGGACCTTGTGACATAATTTTGTTTCTAGAACCACAGGGAAAATTAATTATGTGTAACACAAAGGTGTGTCCTGTAGAACTCTCATCTACTTTGTAGGTTCAGGGGAATGTGATTTAATGCGAACTGTGCCTTTGAAACAAAAATATGTGCAGCTGAAGTTGGTTGCCTGCATTTTTGGCCTACGTGTTCATTTACCAGTGCTAAGAAACTGAAATCTGAAAATGCCTCTTTGCAGATCAGATGGTGTTTTTAACTTTTAAAAAAAGTCTTGTCAGTGCTTGCTCCGGCAGCACGTATTCTAAAATTGGAACAATAAAGAAATTAGCATGGGCCGTGCACAAGGATGACACACAAATTCGTGAAGTGTTCCACAATTAAAAAGAAAAAAAAAAAAAAGCCTTGTTGTGGAAAGCCTAGTCGGTAAAAATACGTAATGGCTGCTGAGTGAGGCCAGCGCAGGTGCCAGAGCTGGGTAGTGTCCCTGCCATCTTTCCTCCACAGGGAAGTGGCATTTTACAGCCCAAACAGCTCTGCAGGGTTTCTAGTGGCGACAGCAGCCATACCTGAGGAGAATCTCCCTTTCACTAAGACGTACTGAAGAAAAGAGACTGCAAGAACATATACAAAGAACTGAAACAGAAAGTCACTGGGATTCTTCCTCACAGATCCAATTCTGTTAAATGGCTGAAGAGGCCAGTTTACTATAAATTAGAATCTGACTCTGCTGTTTAAAATATAATAAAAGAGTTTTTGAGGAAAGCAAAGCATTTAAATATGTGTAAAAAGTTTAGCAACAGAGTTGGGAGACTTTGGTTGCCTATTTAATAAAGATGATAAAATTGCATAGTTCATAAAATTCTCTATGAATTACTGGATCTGAATGTGGGGAGACTGGGAATTTGGTCTTTGAGGTAGGGGCTGCCAGATAAAATACATTACATCAGTCAGATTTGAATTTCTGACAAACAATGATTGTTTTTAGTATAAATAGTATTTGGGATATACTTATATGAAAAAATATTGCTTATTTATCTGAAATTCAAATTTAACTGGGCAACGTGTACTTTTATTTGCTAAATCTAGCAGTCCTACTTTGAGGGTTTGTGTGCTCACAGAGGACACATGTAATTAGGTTTCTCCGCCTGCATTAGAGTGGCAAACAACACAAAAAAGCTTCCAGTTCAAGGTGCCAAGTTGAGATGTGAAAGTGACAAGCACAGCATACAGGTATATTGCCCCCAATACATAACGGATGGCCTTTAAGTGCAGCCCATCAAAATATTATGAGCACTTACTACTAACTTCTTCATTCATCCCCTCATGCAACAGTTATTTATTGAGTACCTGCTATGTGCCAGGCATTAATTCTGGGAAGAGTAAGATTAAGTAAAAAAAAAAATCCTTGTCCTTGAGGAGTCTTTGTTTTTTCGGGTGGACTAATAAGAAAAATGATAATTGCCATAAATGATAAGTGATCACCCAGTTTGATCGGAGAGCTAAGGGAACATCAAGTTAAGCTTATCTAAGGTTGAGGGGGACAGGAAGGCTTCAAAGAAGTGACTTTGATGAGCTGGTCTCAGAGGAGTCAAGCCAGCAGAGAAAGTTGGGAAGGACCTTAGTAGAGGGACCTGCATGTGCAAAGGCAAGAAGTGTTTCAGGACATTGTGGATTTTTAAAAAACAAAACAAGACAAATCAGCAAACAACAACCACAAAAAACAGTGAAAAGTCAGGTGTAGCAGGAGCCACAAGAAGATTTGCTGGAGATGTCTCTTAATGTAGGCTGGGGTCAGATTATAAAAGTGAGTCTACAGAGCTCAAACTCTCCTGTGAACAACCAGATTAGGATAAGGGTAGTGGTGGGAGAGACGAGTGATAGGAGACCTTTTCAATTCACTCTTTCGGAAAAAAAAATGCATATATGTTTATGATCTTGCATTGCATCCTAGGAACATAAAATGAATACAGAACCAATCCTGCCTTCTAGATGCTCTTGGTTTTCCAGGGAAGCCTTCAGCACAATGGGATAAGTGCTGGAAGTAATAGAGTAAACACTGTGGGGAGTTTGGGAGAATGAAGGAGGGAGAACCTTCCTGGAAGGGAGAAGGCTGCCCCAAGCTTCCCAAAGGAAGAGATGCTGGAATGGAGGTGAGTTTTTTTTTTAATTAAAAAAATTAATACTTTATGCAAATGGTTAGACATTTTTTTCCAACAATACAAAAGAGTATACAGTGAAAAAAAACTTTCCTCGCCCAGAATCTTGCCTGCCCATCAGAGGCACCCACTATTAATTTAAATAATATCACTCTTTTCTCTCTTTGTTTTTAGACAAATAGATGCATCTTCTACTCAGCTTTTTATACTTCCACTTTTTTTTTTCATTTAACAATATATTTTGGAAATCAGTGCATATACAGCTGCTCACTTCTTTTTACTAGCCCCATAGTATCTCATTGTAGGGATAAATCAATGTGCTCTATTTTACATTGATTTGGCTATTTTACAGTATTTTGCTATTACAAAGACTATCTTTGTATAATAGATTCTCTTTTTGCCCCTCTGTGAGGACATCTACAGGATATATTACTAGAAGTGGAATCCCTGGATCCATGGGCTGGTGCATTTAATTTTTGATAGTTATTGTAAAATTCCTCTTCAAAGAACTTCTATCAATTTATACTTTCATCATCAGGATAATAAGGTTTGAGTTGAGTTTTGATGAATGAGTAGGCATTTACCAAGCAGACAGGAGAACAAAAAGCATGTTTAAAAGGCAAGACTAATACAAGGAACAGCCCGCAGCTCAGGGAACTAGGCTGTGAGGGACCGGTTAGGAGGCAACTGGCCAAAGGAGTAGGCACTGTTGGCAGGTAGAAGGATTTTTAATAATCACTCCTGTCTATTGAGAATTTATTATTTGTGCCAGCCATTTTGCTAAGCATTGTGTCCTGTCCATCCTTTAATCCTCACAACAAAGAAACAAAATATTTCTAATTTATAGGGGACACTGAGGCTCAGAAATGTTAATGTGTCCAAGGCCACACAGTTTGGAAAGGACAGAACTGGAACCTGACTCTGGCTTCCTCTGACTCTCAAGCCCCGGTTCTTAACCACAGCAGCAAGGGACCTTGAAAGAACCAGGAGCAAGGCTTTAGGGCTATCTGATATGGGGGAGGGCAAGAGATTTGGGGGATCATAGAAGATAGTGATGCATAAGGCCTAGAGAGCCCTGACCTTGCTAGAATGTGCCAATGACTTGCCAACTTAGCAGCTAAGACTCTGGGCCTAGAGTCTAGGACATGAGACAACCTAAATATTGCCTCTTTCATTTCTGGCAGGGCTGAGTTAAGGGGCAAATTTACAAGATCTTTTCTTTCATTGCTGGGCAATAACTATGCCTGAAACGATGTTTTCAAAGGCCCTTGAAATAAAAAATAACTTTTCTTCTCCTCCCTTGTTTTTTCACTTATATCAGTAGCAGATATTAAACTTCAGCTTCTAGGAGATAGGTTTCTAAGAGCTATAGCTTCCCAAAGCTGTTCAAAGTCAATTGTCCCTTAAGAGAACTGAAATGTAAAATATTCATCCATTTTCTGCCTTGGGTATCAGCTATGAAATCTGAATGAAAACAAACAAACAAACAAAAAATCTAGAGCTGTTTTGAAAGGATCACAGAGAATCTCTGGTAACATATTTTAATCTCAGATGCACAGTGCTGGTATAGCTAAAAAAAAAAAAGCCTTCTGTTTATTGCCATGTTTATGTAAAATCAGACTACTTAGTAGCTTTGCAAAGCTTTACTTGGAAACTTTGAATTGGCCTTAAAAACTGTAGTTCAAGACATGATCCTCTGCACTGGAGTACTGTCACTAAAAGGAAGACTACTACAGAATAGTAATGATTGCCATCTATAGTAGTTCTTAAAGCCCCAAATCCTTTTGAACATTCTTAACAAATTGTGTTCTTCATTCTACTGCAATGTACTTTATATTTTATTCCAACTATAGCAACTAGAAAGATTTCATTAAAGAGAAGCTAGGGTTAAAAATATAGGCAGTGATCAGAATTGATCCCCCAAGGAAAGGGCGTCACTTTGGCTAAGACAGTTTTAAGATGATCATATACTGGCTGCTAATTGATATTTTCATGCCTATGTTTTATTCCTCTGTACTGTTTTCTCTGAATCATTTTTAGAGAGCAAAGTAACAATTGTGACAAACAATTTAATTTTGGAATAATAAACTATTGAACAAGTTCCTGGTAGGGAGTATCCATGTATCATGAACATTAATCTGGAGGAGAACCCTTATAACTATTAGATCACCTTTCTTTGAGAAGAGCCATCTTTCCTGTCTCTGTGGTTCAAGATCTACCAGCATATCCACGATAAAACAACTGAAAATAGCTAATAAATGATGCTATTGATATAAGATGTTTAGAAGTCTTTAGCCTAAAACAAAAAACCCCAAAACAGTAAAACCAAACATTCATTTACATTTAGATAATTTTGGAGCAAAGTTTATATACTTGCTGCACATTGGAAAGAAAATGTCAGAAATTGGTTTTTATTACATCTCTACATAGAAATAAACTGTTTAAAAGGAAAACAGGTTTCTATTAATATATTGTTAATAGGTTGACAGTGAAAGGAGTCCTTTGAAATATTTAACTTGAAGTTAACATCTGTGTCTGGTACTTATTGTTCATACATCCATACAAAAAATACACCAAGAATATATGATTTACAATTTTCAAGAAACCACATAATATCAATTTATAAGACTGAGGACAAAGTTGAGGTAGGAGTCGACCTAAAGAATGCTGATGCACAGTAACTAGAAGGCTCCAGATACAATCCAATTAAGTCAACAATTTGAGGAGTCAACACATGTACCAAGCTGTATGTGGCATGTGTCTGTGTAGCCCTATCGATTTCACCAATCCAGCTGAGGCAGGAAGATTGCTTGAGCCCAGGGGTTCAAATCCAGCCTGGGCAATGTAGTGAGACCCCCATCTCTTAAAAAGATGTTACTAAAGAACCTTTAAAAATTCAGATTCATTGTAAATCTTATTTTACAGAAATATGTAAAATGCTTATTGTATTGAAGTGTTCACGCCAACATTATTTATGAGAGTAAAAATGAGCTGGGTGCAGTGGTGTGCAATGATATAATCCCAGCTACTCGGGAGGCTGAGGCCAGAGGATCACTTCAGCCCAGGACCTGGAGGTTGTAGTGTGCTATGATCTCCATAGTGCCTGGGCAACACAGTGATATCCTCTTGAAAAAAAAAGCAATCAAATTTGGTGTCCAGTAGTAAGAGAATGGTTAATGGTTAATTATGGCATATTTGTCTGCTAGAATACTGTGCAGACTCTAAGAGTCATGAAGATTCTTGACGTAAAAAATACATTAACCTGGCTAAACACAAAATGTAGCTTACAAAACCATGTATAGTATTAAGACCAATACAGATGTACAGATAATTAGTTTAATAGTGGTTATTTCTTTGTAGTGGCATTCTAGATGATTTTTTGCTTTGTATTTTTCTGTTGAGCATAACTTGCTTCAGTAATATGAAATAAAACAGTTCATTTTTAAAAGTTAAGTAAATAAGGTACCAAAGTGTGCATACAGCATAATCCCCCCAAAACGAAGTTCAATCTATGCCTGGAACAAGTATCTCTGAATTACTGGAGTATGAGTCTTTCTTTTTAAAACTCAATTTACTATATTTTAAGATTTGAAATACATTTTCTCCTTTTAACAGGAAGCCTGTGCTAATGAAATTCTGGTGGCAAACAACTGAAGGCCTGAGGATGCTCTCTAAATCATGTGCTCCTGTACGTCTGTTAGTGGTATTTGCAGAAAAAATTGCCCAAGATTTTATTTGAACCATATGTACAAGAGGAGAAAAAAAAGGAGTAATCACTGCAAAATATAGGAACATAAATAGAGGAGGCTCCTTTTGAGGAAATCCTATGAAGGACGCTGCCTTCTTTTCTCAGGCTGAGGGAAGGAAGGGTTCCTGACCCCTGTAAGTTAAAGGATTCTCTAGAAACTGTGTCCAGCCCGTCTTTGCCAAATGATGGAGGAGTCTGAAGTGAAGCCTCAGAGGGCATGGATACACAAAGGAGTGGCTGAAAGGAAATTCTCTCAAACCCGTGACTGGGTCAAAAATCCACACGTAAGTCTTAAAATAGAAGCCTTCAGCCCCACTCCGTCACATTATGCCGTTTCTATTCTGTCAGTTAATAGCAATGCAGCTTTGATCACAGCACAAGTGTTAAAATCTCTACCAGACTGAGGAAACCGTAAGGGATCCCTTCGTAAAGAAAGTAGTGTCTTTCCTAAGCTATCACTGTAGTGTGCCCTCAATTGGGGCCCTATTTAATTCAGGCATTTTTATTAATTAAACCTCCCAAACCTTTGGGAGGCGTTACTATTTTGTAAAAAAAAAAAAAAAAAAAAAAAAAAAAAAAAAAAAAAAAAGAAAAAAAAAGACAAAGTCTTATCATTCCGGAGACATGCCAGTGGCCTCACAAGTTACTTAGCAAGCATGACAAGAGAATCTGAATCCTAAATGTAAGATGACACATTTAGAAATACAACTAAGGACAAATGTCTCTTTTATTCTAAATATACTGTCACACTCGCAGTAGCTTGTGTTAACTATTTTTGCCCACACTGGCTCTTTTCCATCTCAAACCCATGTGAAATAAAACGGAGCCCTGGGTAACTGCTAAGGCAGAAATTGGAGGCTCAGCCTTAAGCTCCGTATCGTCGCCTGCAAGGTGAAGCTGCGGGCCTTTACTGAAATGCTATCAACACTAGGCGATTTTGCTTTCTTTCTTAGTCCCTGCATTTTATAATACACAGTAACCAATTTCTAAACTTTTCTTTCTGAAAGAGTGTCCAAGGTGGCTGATACAAATTCACAGAATTTTCAGAATCTACCACACATTCACTCTTGCATGGCCGCGTCTACAAGTCAAACAGAATTCCAACAGTATTTGAATGGGGCAGGGAAGCTACTTGCAGGACACGGTAATTAAACGGCCTGCAAAGAGAGGAACGAATGCGTTTCGATTCCATGCAACTAGGACTGGCCCCGTTCCATTTGCAGCAACCTAATCCATCCCTCGGGAAGAGAAGGCCCCGAGAAAGACTTTTCTGCCTTTCTCGTTCGCAGGGAGCAGGAAACGCAGGGACAAAAGAAACGGGCCCTGACTGGGAATCAAGCCGGCGGACCTGAGAAAATGCGGTGCTGGGACCCTCGCAAGGCCTGGGCCTATGACTCCGACGGGGCAGAGGGCGCGGCTGCCCCCACCCCACGCCACGTTCGGCCAGGCGGCCTCGGAGGCTGGACAAAGGCCGCTCCTCCCACGCGCCGCTCGGCTCTTCTCTCCCTGCCCCTCGAACGCTATCCTTTGAGGGACGCGCGGCCCCAGGGGCGCCCGTGAAACCCCACCCCCTCCCGCCATCTTGTTGTTTTCTCCGGTCTTTCCCGGCGGCCACGTGGCGCGTCGCTGCGGAAGCGAAGGCACCACCCCAACTTCCGGCCAGACCGGTTCCAGCCGGCTGCGGGACGCAGACGCGCGGTTGCCCCCCGGTGGCGGCCCGCGGGGCTGCAGCCGCACCCTGCCCAGCCCGCCCTCCTCCGCCATTTGCTCCCCTGCCCGCCGCACGTCCTCGCTCCGCGGTCTGTCGCGAGCTCAGCAGCGCGCTCCAGAGGCGGGCCCGGCGCGTCATGTCCTGTGCGGGAACGTCTCTGTCTGGTTCCACGCGGTCTCGAGGGCCACCTGCCTCTTAACTCACACCACATTTCGAAATTAAACGCCACACGGTCGCATCCCGGTGTTTTTGGCACGAGATGCTTGGTGCTTCCGGACTTTCAAACATGACGCCCCGACCTCGGTTTGCAGACCTGGATTCTGCCCTCAGCCCCGAAGCCGGTCCCGGCCCGGGCAGGACGTGCGGGCGGGCGTCGTGCGGATGGCGCCCCGTGGGGAGCCTCGCATCCCTCTCCCTCAGCCCGCGTCTTCTGGCCTTCTGGACCCGCCGGCCCGGCTGCTGTTTGGCTTTCACGTTTCAGCTGCAGCCAGTGTTCGCTTTCCGAGTGTTTGCCCTGAGCAGGGCGCGTGTACGTGCTTTATCTCGCTTAATCTTCACAACAGCCTTTGACGTGGGTGTTGTTTACACAGACGCTGAAGCTCAGACTAATTTGCTCAAGTGGTAGCGCCCGCTTTGGAGTCTAGCGTACCTAAGTTTCCATAGAGACAGACCTTGAGGTTCTCAGGTGGCCCTCTAACCGGAAGTAGCTGCAGGTGTGGGAGCTCGTGGGCAATGCAAATACTGGGGTCTACCCCAGGCCCTCTAGACTGCAAACTCCCAGGGTGGTGGGTGGGGCCCTACACGGAGTGATTTACAAGCACGGGGAGAGGCTGAGGCACGTAAACAGCCCTTACCTCACAGCCTTTTTAAACGTAAGGAGGGGGAAGCTGCCTTTATTGAGTGCTCATTCCATTTTGCATAATTCTCTGTTGTAATCCTCCCCGCCGCGCTTTTACAGCCGAGGAAATTGGGACTTTCCATGAGTGTAGAATGCCAACGTTTGTGTGAAATGGTGCAGGATTCTATGTGCCATTTGCTTGAGTGTATGTGCATAAGAAATCTGTAGAAGGATTTCACGAAGGAGTTAACATTGCTCTGTCTCCAGGGAAAGGAGGTAGGTTGCTAGGGGCCCAGTGGGGAAACTTTTTCTTTCTTCTGTAAGTCGTCTTAATTTTTGCATCTGAACCATATGGATCTTTTACTTATTCCAAGTAAAATTAAGCAATTAAAAATTATATTCAAGGCCGGGCGCGGTGGCTCACGCCTGTAATCCTAGCACTCTGGGACGCCGAGGCGGGCGGATTGCTTGAGGTCAGGAGTTCAAAACCAGCCTCAGCAAGAGCGAGACCCCGTCTCTACTAAAAAATAGAAATAAATTAATTGGCCAACTAAAAATATATATAAAAAATTAGCTGGGCATGGTGGCGCGTGCCTGTAGTCCCAGCTATTAGGGAGGCTGAGGCAGCAGGATTGCTTGAGCCCTGGAGTTCGAGGTTGCTGTGAGCTAAACTGACGCCACAGCACTCTAGCCCGGGCAACAAAGTAAGATTCTGCCTCAAAAAAAAAAAAAAAAATTATATTCAGGACAGTGTTAGAACTAAAACAGGAATTTGAATGCAGGTCTGACTGGCTCTAGATTCCATGTCCTCTGTTGACTACACATGAAAAACTTTTAAACATAAAATGCTCTATAAATTTGAGGTATTACTAAAAATGAAATATGAAATTCTTTCTTAGAAATTGAGTTCTTATTTTAACCCTTGAACAATGACCGTGTCTAATTGCAGTCTCCATACATAGCATGTTGTATGATGCATGAAATAGTTAATTTCATTACTAACAACAACTGCAGATAACCATAAGATAGACCATAAATGAGTATAAATATGTATACATAGTGTTTTAAAGTTTTACACAGAATCTGTGTCTGAAATATGTGAAGAGCTTCCTGGGTTGGGAGAGTGGTGGTCATTTATTCTGCCACTTTTTAAGGGGAATTGCAAAGGCAATTCAGGGCTGTGCGACTTTGGACATATTACTTAGGCTCTCAGCGCTTCTGTTCACTTAGATCATCTATAAAACAGATTTTAAAAAAGTACTTGCCTCATAGGCTTGTGAAGTTGAATTGCACCAATCTATTAATATGTGCCTTATTTGGAATATTGCTTGGCACAGAGTCAATGTTAGATAAATCTTAACTTTAAACAAATGATAACTATTGTGAAAGAAATAAATCAGAAGAAATGTAGAAATAAAAATTTGTGAACATTCAGAGGCCAATATGTTAATATTTGTTTTGTATCTAAAACCTTATTGCTGGAAGGGATTGTAAAGACTGTGACTATTTTAAACATCTGTTTCTAGCAGTAGTAGTTGGTCCTTGAAATTGACCAAATTTGGATATTGATTCTATGTAGTGATCCACTAAAACCTACATTGTCCAGCTCCTGGGCCTGCAGATTGACATTGACAGGTTTTTTATTTTTATTTTTTTGAGACAGAGTCTCGCTCTGTTCCCCTGGGTAGAGTGCAGTGATGTCATCATAGGTCCCTGCAACCTCAAACTGCAGGGTTCAAGTGATCCTCCTGCCTCAGCCTCCTTAGTAGCTGGGACTATAGGCATGCACCACCACGCCCAGCTAATTTTTTCTGATTTTTGTAGAGATGGGGGTCTCAGTCTTGCTCAGCTGGTCTCAAACTCCTGAGCTCAAGCGATTCTCCTGCCTTGGCCTCCCATAGTGCTGGGATTATAGGTGTGAGCCACCATGCCTGGCCGTGATTGACAGTTTTTTTTTTAGGTCAGTGAACTACAGTGGTGTGCTGGAGTTGGCTGGTCAGAATGATGATGCACACCTCTTGCCAACTTCGCTTTCAGTAACATCATGTTGGTAGCTTGAAGTTGGCCATGGTGGGAGTGTTTACACCAGAGGAATAGGGAAACGTTACAAACTAAGGCTTTTCCTCTTGGAGATGGGTTGTTAAATATTTACCAACACACCACTGCCTTTTGCCCTACAACACAAGCCCTGCTGGGAGAAGGCCAGAGAAGACAGGCACCCAGTTCCTCTCAGGTTGCCCAGTGTTTCACTGTGCCTGGACTCAAGTCCCTCAGTGGCCTTAGTTGAGATATTTCAATGGTCTGGTTTCTTAAGTCAAATTGTAAACAAGAGGAGAGTCACAAGTTATTCCTGGGTGAGTGAGTTCACTATTACACAAGCATTTCTGAAGGCATTTGAGGGGAAGGCAAGAGGGAGCCATCTAACTTCCCCAAGATGCTTGGATCTTAAACAAAACGGAACTAAATGGGAGGGCAGAGGGGCACATTCTTCTCTGATGGGAGGTGTTTGTGGCCCATTGTATTTCAGGAGTAAGAAACTCCAAAATCTGTTAGTGTGGGTGTGTTTTTTAGACCTTTGTAGGTGTGGAGTTATTATAGGAGGGATTCTGTTAAATTCCTCCTCCCCTCAGCCTTCTGCCTGGCTGTGGAGAGCTCTACCTAAAGTCAGTCAGTGAAGGAGATGGGGGAAGAAGGGGATTTTCTACAGCAAAAGAAGCAATTTGTTCATTCATTCAGTCATTAATTCAATCATTCAACAAGCCTATAGTAAGTGCCCATCTCAATGGATTTCATAGCTACATTAGAATCACATGGGAAGCTTAAACTCATACCTTCATTTAATCTGATGGAGTTGGATGGGTGGTAAGCTGAATTAGGTCCCCCAATTAGGCTCCATCCTAATGCCTGGAACCTGTGAATGTTACTTTATCTGGCTAAAAAAAAAAAACAACAAAAAAAACCCAAAGGACTTTGCAAGTGTGATTAAGTTAAGGATCTTTTTAAATTTTTAAAATTTTTTGGGAGAGGCAGGGTCTTTCTATGTTGAGGTTGGAGTGCAGTGGCTATTCACAGGTGCAATCGTAGTACACTATAGCCTCGAACTCCTAGTCTCAAGCCAGCCTCCTGCCTCAGGCGTGTCACCGCACCCAGCTGAATTTAAGAATCTTGAGGTGGTAGATGGTCTTGGGTGATCAGGGTTGGCCATAAGTGTCATTACATGTATCTTCATGAGAGGGAGACAGAGGAGGCTTTGACTACACACAAAAGAGAAGGCCATGGGACTACAGAGGCGGAGACTGGGGTGATGCGTCTACCAGCCAAGGAGTGCCAAGGATTGCCCCCAACAGCAGAAGAAAAAGGCAAGGAAGAGATTCTACCTTAGAGGCTTTAGAAAAAGCTTGGCCCGGCTGACACGTTAATTTCAGACTTCCAGCCTCCAGAACTGCGAGAGAATACATTTCTGTTCTTTTAAGCCACACAGTTTGTGGTGAGTTGGTACGGCAGGAAACTAATGCAGGGTGGGACAAGTAGACTTGTTTTGAAGTGTCTCAGTAGCACTTTATATATGATCTGGCAAACATCAGTTGTCCATATCTGATAAGAATCACAGAGAGTCATGCTTTGACTCAGTCACTACTGTGCACAAAGCAGGACCCCTTTCCCTATAGGTCTGGAGCCCAGGATGTTGAATCAAAAACCAAAACAAACCCTCATTTGATTCTGATACATGGACATTTGCAGATCCCTCCATCTGCTATGTACCAGGTACTGTGATAGGTATTGGAGACGCAATGGAGAGATAAATAGATACATTTCCTGTCTTCAAGGAGCCTACAGTCTAGCAAAGAAAAGGTGCAGAAATAAAATAATTTCAGTAGAGCCTGGTAAGTGTTAGTAATAGTTGTTGAGCTATTTCTTCATGGTAAGTAGATCACAGATACTGCCCCTCCTGATGCTCAAAACCACTCTAGGAGGAAGATGTTAATATCCCCACCTTAGAAATGAGAAATCTAGACAGACGATGAAGCAGCTCATTCAACTTCAGCCAGCTGGTAGAGAAGCAGGATTTGAATCCCAATTTGTTTGCTTGCTAAGTAGGGAGATGGGCAGCTACCCCCAGCTGATGGGATATTAGGGTGGCTTTCTGGAAAAGAGACCCTTACACTTGTTCAGAGGAGTGAATGGAGTTTCCAGGGGAAAATTCTGGGAGGGGCATTCTAGGCAATGAGCTACTGCATGAGAAAGGGCAAAAATATGTCTGTGGGAGAGAGCTGAGTCCAGTTGGGAGGTGCTTGTTGTTTAATGTGGCTGGAAGATGGGGGATGGGGGAGCAGGGCAAGAGACCGGGCAGGAAAGAAAAGCAGGGTCCTGGGCCCCAAACCCAGGGCAGGGACACCTCTCAGCCCAGGTGCTCCAGGGTCCCCTTCAGCATCCTGGAAGAAGGAGCTCGGCAACCTCGGAGGCTTGGCCAGAGCAGCACAGGGGGAACGTGCAATTCAGTGGGTCTCTGTGTCCCTGCACTTGTTTCCCCAGCATTCCTGTGGCTTTTGCGTGGTGAGGCTGGTACGCTTCCCAGGAGGGAAGGCCACTCAGCTGTCAGGCTCTTCAATCCCAGGAATTGTGAAAAGCTTCCAATTAGTAATTAGTAATTTTCAGCTGTTTTAAGATGAAATACATTTTTTAAAAGCTTACATCTTGTAGTAAATCTGGAGAGAAACAGCATTGTGGGGCACCCTCTACCTCCCAGGGCACAAAGGCAGATGAAAGTTAAGTGAGAAGAGATTGAGGAAAATATTTCACTAAACAAACAACCGTGTGCTGGCATTTCCCATATCTTTTACTCCACACAGGAACCCTGTTTTTAAAAACATCTTATTATGAAAAACAAAAACAAAAACCCTCAAATATGGAGAAGTGGAAAATAATGTAATAAACCTTCATGTACCCATCTCTCAATTTTAATGATTGTCAACTAGTGGCCAATCTTAATCTATACTCACACCCTCTACTCTCTCCATCAGATATTTTTATTTTATGTGCCCCCAACACATCTTTTTAGAAAAATTTCAAGCCTTTTGAAAAATTATAAGAATAGCATAATAAACATCCATATCACCTAGATTCACCAATTGTTTACATTTTGCCACATTTGCTTATCTTTCCTCTCTCTCACTTTTTATTAATATGAGACTTAGTTGTAGAGCAACCCTATTTTAAAGTCAGGGAAACTAGAGTTTAGAGGTAAGTAATTGCTCAAGGCTCTCACAGTTTATAATGGAGGAGCTGGGCTACCAACCCAGGTGTGTGCGTGTCTATGACCCCTCCTGACTGTGCTCTGACTGCTGAAACAGTGATGGATAAGGGAAATCTCTCCCAAATGTTGAGAACCATGTTTCAGAGCCCTGACCTTCTACCAAGTCAAGCACCTCCCCTCCCACAACATCTAAGCTGAGGACTGTGTGTGTGATGGGGTGTCATAAGTGTGAGCACTCAGGTGTATGGACCAGCCATTTAAACAGCGTCTGCAGTGTTTGGGGGGCATTGAAAGGAAGCCTCCCTCTTTTCTACGAGTGAGTTTGGTAGTAAGAGCAATTTGCTGAGAAGGGAACTGAGGCATATGCTTCTTATATTATCTGCCAGTTTTGGTTCTCTATGTGCTTTGATTCTCTTGAAATCTGCCCTTGTTTCTGTGCTGTTCTCTGTCTTTAGCCTACCTTTCTTGAAGTGATCAGTTGCTGCTTTCTAGTACCTAGCCTGTGGGTCTTCCTCTAGGTGGCCTTGCTTCTTTCTCCCATCTTCCGTTGTGCATCCTGACTCAGCTCACACAATTTTATCTTTGAACTCTAGACCCAAATGTTTCTTTGCCTTCAGGATGTATCCACTAGGATATCTCAAGACCCCTCAAGTCAGCTTGTCTAAAGATGAGCTTGTGACTTTCCTTCTCCTCCACCCAAGCACCATTGAAGACACCCCTCTCCTTGTAATTTCCCTTACCCTGTGGGTGACCCCATCTTCCATCTGCTGTCCTGTCTGAGCCAAACACCCAGAAGCCAACTCTGGCACTTCCCTGTCCTGCACCACCATCTAGCTGTTGCCTTCTGGTACTTTCCCCTGTCTCTGGAAACGGACTCTCTCCTTTAATCAAAACTTTAGTCAGGTTCCTGAGTTCTTTGCTTGCCCAGTCTCAACCTTGGGCTTCCCTCTTTGTCCTTGTAGACTTCAGTTTTGAGCAGGAATCCTGCTAAGTCAGTTTAGTGAAAATCTCCCATCTTTGATATCTGACCACCCTGGCCTCCCCTCAGCAATAATCCCGTCAAGTCAGTTTAGCCAGAGACTCCTTATCCTTGATGTTTCCTTTTAGTAGTTTTTCATGCACTGACCCCCACCCTGCTCCTTGGTTAAAATCCCTTCCTGTTCTTGTTGGAATCAGAGTTGTGTTCAATCTCTCTGCCCACTGCAGAATCCTGTTGCAGCAGTCCCTGCACCTAGGGCCACGGCTCCCCTCGAATGAAGTCTGCCTTACTGTCTTTGACAAGTGTCAGGAATGATGTTTTTCTTTAACGCTCTCAAATCCTTTCCCTTCATCTCCACTGCCCCTACCCTAATCCAAGACACATCCCTCCTCCCTGGACTCAATGGTAGTTCTCTAACTGGTCTCCCTTCATCCACGTGCCTTCCTTTTCAGTGGACTCCCCAAAATGACCTCGTCACATGCAAATATGATCAAGTCCCCGGATCTCTCCCCTTGTAGGATTTAAGACCTTTCAGTGGCCTCCTGCTGCTCTTTGGGTCAAGACCAAAATTCCCAACAGGAAGAAGGCTCTTGTGGCCCTGCACGGCCGGCCCTGCAGGCTCTTCCAGGAGCAGCCTCAGCCTGCCCCCTCTTCCAGCCTCCGCAGCTCTTCCTGAGCACGCCCTGCCACCCCTCATCTACCTCTCCTGCTGCGCATCTTGGCTCCGTCAACCTTTTCTCATCTCTTTCTCAGGGGCACCTTCCTCTTCCCCATCAGGCTGGTTCTGGCCTTACACGCTCTCACAGCACTCACTATGGTGATTCTCCGTTCCCTGCCTAGACCGTAAGGTCCCTGTGGGCAGGGACTGTGTCTTCCTCCGCTGGGACTTGTAGTCTAACTGCCTACTATGGTGCCTGGCACACAGTAGGCATTGTATGAATATTTGTTGAATGAAAGAATGAGTAAATATTGGGTGACAGAAATTATACTGTCTATACTACTATATACTACTGTCTGTACTGCTATATACTACTGTACCTTATATTGGTTCTAAAAAGAACCAATCTTAATAACCAATTACTCAGCACCATTATTGCCATCTAGTGGTGACTCGTTATTATACCGCTGGGTCCATTCTCCGTGATTCCAGGATCTTCTGTCGCTGTAGTCCTGGAGGACAAGGGAGTCAATACATGTGTAATAGGTATCTGCTGAGTGTTCGCCGTGTTTCAGGTATTGTACAAGGCACTTTACAACACTGCCTACTTCATACGTGAACAAAGGGAGTGTAAGCTGTGCAAGCTGCCTTCCCAAGGGCATGAGCTAATGAGGAGACCTGGATTTACAGAGTCTGTGGTTTTGTTTTGTTTTGTTTCTGTACCACACCGCTTCTGCCATCTGTTACATAAAATGTACCCATAAGCAAACTGAAATTGATATAGTGGTTGCAAAGGGCCAGAACAAAACTATCTTTAATGACAGTAAACCTATTTTGTAAATAGGGAGGAAAATAAGTGGCTCTTTGATTTTGAGTAAAATGTCCACATTCTTGGTTATACTACAGCGGAGGACGGGTGAGTGCACTCATCTTAAAGGCTCCCAGGACAATTGGATATGCAGTATTTCTGCATGACTCATAGATGGTTTCTCTTGGTGTATGTTTCCTAGGCTTTTTAAAAAATTGTGGTAAAATACACAGAACATAAAATTTTACATCTTAGCCATTTTTAAATGTACAGTTGAGCGGTGTTAAATACATTGATAATGTTGTGCAACCATCACTACTATCCCCCTCCAGAACTCTTTCATCTCCCAAACAGAAACTCCGTATCCATTAAAGAACTCAGAATTCTCCCCTTTCCTCCTCCTCCCTCACAAACACCATTCTACTTTTTGCCTCTGTGATTTGACTACTCTAGGTATATCTGAGTCTGTTTTCTGTTGCCAGTTACAGAATACCTGAAACTGGGTAATTTATAAAGAAAAGGAATTTATTTCTTACAGTTAAGGAGGCTTAGAAGTCCAAGGTTGAGGGGCCACATTTGGTGAGAGCCTTCTTGCTGGCGGGGACTCCCTGAAGAGTCCAGGGGTGGCTAGAGAGGAGGCTGGGCAGGCTAATGTGCTAGTTCAGGTCTCTCTCCCTCTTCTTAAAAAGCCACCAGTTCCCCACCCATGACAACCCATTAACCCATTCACGAGGACAGAGTATTCATGGTTCAATCACCTTTTAAAGGCCCCACCTTTCAGTACCACCACATTGGGGATTAAGTTTCAATAGGAGTTTTGGAGGGAACATCCAAACCTAGAAAGGTACCTCATGTGAGTAGAATCACACCATATTTATCCTTTTGTGACTAGCTTATTTCACTTAGCATAGTCCTTAAGTTTCATTCTTGTTGTGGTATGTGCCAGAATTTCCTCCTTTTAAAGGCTGAATAATATTCTACTGTATGTATATACCATGTTTTGTTTATCCACTCATACAGATAATAGATTTTTGTATGAACATTGAATTGCAGCATTGTTTGTAATAGCAAAAGATTGGAAGCCACCTGCATATCCATGTGCAGGGGATCAATTAAATAAAACGGGCAGCATGCAGTAGCACACCGCTAGGTGATAAAGAACAGGCCCCTCCACCTGTACTGATACGGCTCAGTCAACAGACTTTTACTGTTGGTGTATGGAAAAAAGGTGTATGTACTGACATACCTGATTTGCATAGTTGCCAGAGGTTGCCTTCAGGGGAGGGAACTGATGGATGTGCTATTTTCTGTATGTTCTTTTATATCTTTCCCATTTTGCATCAGGCGCTAAGTATTTTCTATTTTTAAAAAATGTTGAAAAGAATGCAAATAACCTGTCCAGAGGGAGAAGTGATTAATTTCCTTCAGATCGTATACAGAGAGGGATGCTTTGTGGTCTACAAATAAATATTAAGTCAGTAAGAAACAAATCTAAATTAAATTAAATTTGGTTGGTTCATTTTCTTTACTCTAGTAAAGATTAACCATGCATCGGATTCTTTGACCGTCCCAGGGATTTTTAAATAACTGACTCTTATCCACAATGTAGTGATCAGATTTTTTTTCAGTATTCAGAGATTGACCTGAAAATGCCCCATCTAAATGAATTTCAGGACCAAACTTCAACTTTATATATGGTTCCTCTCAGCAGCTGCCCAAGTGCTGGCTTCTGAGTTTCTGTTCCTTCTTGGCTGTGTACAGCAGCAAGGAAAATTGCTTTAGGGTGATTGTGATAGCCTCGTCCTAATAAATGCTTATGTCTGGATCCAAAAGGGCCAGTGTCTCCAGCTCAGGGGTGATGGATAGGGCTTCCCATAGAATGAATGTTTGTTGATTACTAAAGCAACTATTTGTGTTAATCACTGTCATTTGTATTATGGTCTCATTGGTGCCTGAGCAGTGCAAGAATATCTGCTCATCCTTCGGCTGGGGTTCACCCTATTCAAAGCTGTGAGATTACCAAATCATCCTTCCTCCCCTCTCTCAGATGACTGTAAAATCATGCTGGCCCATCGACACCATGACAGATGGGTAAGTGAGTCACATGCATTTGTGACAAATAATTTTGCTATTTCAAATATTCCATAAAAGTGTAATACACTCATTATGTTCCTGGTTCCTGAAAAAATTCCTTGGAATTTCCCCTATACTATCAGTGGAGCTGTGACGACCCTGGATGTCACTAGCAGTGGCTAACCTGTCTGTAGCTCCTCCTTGTTCTCAAAACGAGCTCCTTCCCAGGCACTGATGGTTTTCAGGGTCTGGTCCCTGTTCCACCTCTCTGTTTTCCCCGCCCCCTGCACACTCCCACACCTTCGTAGTAATGTCTCCAGCTTCCTAATGACTCTAAGTTTTCTGAGCACTTTATAATTTCTCTTATTTCTGGCTTTACCACTTTTCTTTCTCAAATGTTGGAATGCTCTTCCCTGCTCCACATTGCCTGGTCAGCTAATTCTCAGGGCCCAGCATAGGAGTGACTCCTTCCTGGGGAGCAGGGGGACCTTATAGGTCAGGGCAAATGTCCCTCTAAGGGCTTTCGTGGCTCCTGTGATGGCCATTTTGGTGGCCACGTTGACCCACTGTGTTATAATTGCTTGCTTATGTTTTCTGGATTGAAACTCTTCTGGGCAGTGGCTCTCAAACGCCTCCAGAGAACGCCAGCATCACCTAGGGACTTGGTGAAGCCCAGAGTGCTGGGCCCCACCTCAGAGTTTCTGATTCAGTAGGTGTGGGGTGGAGCCTGAGCATCGCATTTCTCAACAAGTTCCCAGTTGATGCCCACGCTGCTGGTCTGGGACCACACTGTGAGAACGCTGCTCCGTTTTGGTTACTGTAGCTTTGTAGTATATTTTGAAATCAGGTAGTGTGATGCCTCTAGGTTTGTTCTTTTTGCTTAGGATTGCTTTGGCTATTCAGGTTCTCCATGGATCCATATGAATTTTAGGATTGTTTTCTCTATTTCTGTGAAGAATGTCATTGATATTTTGTTAGGGATTGCATTGAATCTGTAGATTTCTTTAGGTGATATCATCATTTTCACAATATTAATTCTTCTAATTCATGAACATGGGATTCCTTTCCATTTTTTGGTGACCTCTTCAATTTCTTTCATCAATGTTTTGTAGTCTTCCTTGTAGAGATCTTTCACCTTCTTGGTTAAATTTATTCCTAGGTATTTTTTTTTTTTGCAGCTATTGTAAATGGAATTGCTTTTTGGATTTCTTTTTCTGCTAGTTCATTGTTGCTGTATAGAAGCACTACTGATTTTTGTATGTTAATTTTTTATCCTGCAACTTTACTGAATTCATTTATCAGTGATAAGAGTTTTTGATGGAGCTTTTAGGGTTTTCTGTGTATAAGATCATGACATCTTTAAATAGGAACAATTTGACTTCTTCCTTTCTAATTTGGGTGCCTTTCTTTCTTTCTTTTGCCTGATTACTCTGGCTAGGTCAATATTTTGGAATTATATCCTTTGTAACTACTTAACTGGGGAATGAAAAATTTTGCATGCCAACTTTAAAATTTATGAAGAGACACATATATTTACAAAATTCTTTTAGGGGGAACACTCCCCCTTCAAAAATATGTGAGGACCCCCGCTGTTGATCAGCCTCTCCCTATATCCTATTGCTGTCCAGGATTTCAGTTCTAAATCCTAGTGTTTAGGTCAAGGATCTGAGGGCTGGGATCTGAGTTCTCAGAGGGGATGTCTATGGAAAAGCCTCCAGGGAAGCTGGATCTGTGCCCAGTTCCTGCCAGCCTGTTGGAGGGCCTGTGCCTAAATGTGGCACAAACACAGCACAGCTTGAGAATCTGAAAGAAACATGAGAATTGGAATAAGAGGCATCTCAACGATGAACAGTAAAGACTTATCACAGAGGGGGCCTTCCTGATGCTTGGTTGCTGCACAAGAACCCAAACCATCACAAAAACAGAAGTGGAGGTGAGAGGATAGTATGGTAGGTGGCCCAGTAATGTCTTAATTTCTGGCCAACCTACATGGATAACATTTAGAGACAGATTTAGATTGGTTGAATAAAAATATAAAATTTCTCAGTTTCTTACACACTGGAGTTTCTGTTTGCAGATTCACACCTGCCATATGTGGAACTTTTTGCATACATGTTCATTGGGTTCACTGATGATTTGAAGCCCACTCAAAGGTAAATGGATCAATCTCAGGTTAAGAACCTTTGCCCTAGGCCGGGCGTGGTGGCTCACGCCTGTAATCCTAGCACTCTGGGAGGCCGAGGCGGGTGGATAGCTCAAGGTCAGGAGTTCGAAACCAGCCTGACCAAGAGCGAGACCCCGTCTCTACTAAAAATAGAAATACATTAATTGGCCAACTAATAATATATAGAAAAAATTAGCTGGGCATGGTGGCGCATGCCTGTAGTCCCAGCTACTCGGGAGGCTGAGGCAGAAGGATTGCTTGAGCCCAGGAGCTTGAGGTTGCTGTGAGCTAGGCTGACGCCACGGCACTCACCCTAGCCTGGGCAACAAAGTAAGACTCTGTCTCAAAAAAAAAAAAAAAAAAAATCTTTGCCCTAAGGATGAAGGCTGCCTGAGTTTAGCTTCTTCAGGGCACATTTTTTTTTTACCTACTGAGAAGGGCTGTTTGGCTCAAATGAAACTATAAGAGGCAGAATGTACACAGAGTTTTTCTGTAGCTTTTCTGACACCATCTTTCTTCCTTCTGAAGCCAAAAAGCTAGTTGCTGGGACTCACACATGCACAACAAGCCAAGCCTAGCAGCAGTAGGTGGCTACATCTTCTCTTTTCCATCGCCCTATGCACCCATCCCCACCTCTTACTGCCCCACAAGCCTGGAGTCTCAAAAGGAGCTGTAAATTCACCCACTTGGGGCAGGAGTGTGGGCAGGTTGGGGAGTAGTCAATGCTTCTTCCAAACCCCATACAGTTTCTTTCCTTCCTATAAGTGATTTTGATGATAGGCTGTCAAAATGGATTCACCTCTAAGAAGGTGCATAGCATAGTAATGGAATAATGCAAGGTGGGGAGAGATCATAATGTATTTGAATGTGGGTGGGCAAAATGTCACCATCAAATCAGGGGTTAAGGGTTTATATGTGTCACCAGGAGCTGTCACCAACAGGCTGGGTTTGGCTGCCAGGACCAAGCCACTTTCACTGGTAGATGCAGAAGCACTTGTTCTTTTCCCTAAGGCTCATGACATCATAAAACTCAGTGTCACCTTCCAAACAACACAAGGAAAATGTTTATCCCTGGTTCCTGAGTAGGAGGCAGAAGTGGAAGAAGCTCTGGGATGTGGTTATGAGTCCTGACTTCATCCCTCTTCCACGGGCAGTCTAAACCTGAACTTTCTCCACTGTAAGGTGGGGCTAATTAGTAGGGTTATGGGTTTTACAAAGTTTTGACAAATCAGAAAGTTTTGTTTTATATAGTGAGTTACAACCAAGGACCTGCTGCGTCTGCTCCTGCTACTTGTGGTGGGAGAGGGAGGGTAGGAGGATAGAGAAGAGATGGCCCATCTAGGGTTGGAACCTGGCAGGTCTTTGGCCATCCAGTGGCTTTTGATGGCTGCAGTGCAAGTGGCAGCCCATCCCTGAATTGCACCAGACATACAATTCACCAGGCTTGATGGAAGGATGTGTAAATCTGAATCAATTCACAGCCTCTCTTAACAGTTCAACTGAAATTGCAACTAATTGAGGCTCATTCATAAACCTCATTGATGTAAATAACTGCAAATGTGAAGGAACCCACCACAAAGCCTGATAATTACTTCCCAGTGAAAACCTAACGGTAGGATCATCACTGTTGCTATGACAACCATGAGAGAAGCTGGTTGCCCACGGTTACCCATGTTACCAGATGTCACTGGTGCTTGAGTGTTAGCTTTGAATGAGCCTCAGGAGTATAATGGGAAAGGCAATGGGAACTGTGTAAGTGAGTCTGAATGAGAGCATGTTCTTGTGCCCTACCAGCATCTCTGATGTCCCTTTTGTTTTTTTGGCCCTGATAAAAGAGTCTGTCTCATTACAGGACCATTGAGTTGTCATCTTGGAACCAGAGAGTCCTAAAATGACCCATCTTTTAAAGGGCCTTTCTTTCTCTTTTTAAATTTCTTTGCTAAATTTTTTTTCTTCTTTTTCTAAAAAAAATTTTTATAGCCCCACTCCCCTCTTTGCCAATTTTTTTTTTTGGTTTTTTTTTTT
>VBSM01002223.1:9614859-9678115 GCA_008086735.1 Cheirogaleus medius | reverse complement strand
AACTCCTGACCTTGAGAGATTTGCCTGCCTTGGCCTCTTAGAGTGCTAGCATTACAAGCGTGAGCCACCACGCCTGGCCCAAATTTTTAAAATAAGTAATACACATATGTGCTTCAAGTCTTAAAAAATGCTGAAGGTATATGGGGAAGTTCTTCTCTCTATCCTTGCCCCCTGTCCCCTATCTGCCCACTTTCTATCTTGTCCCAAAGGTTATTTTTTATGCCTATATAAGTCAATACGAAATATATTCCTTTCCTTTTCTTTTTGCATAAAAGAATATATAATGCACACTAAACAATAATATATACACTGTTCTGCACATTGCTTTTTGCTTTTACTATATCTTGAAACTGTCTCATATCAATTCCTAAAGAGCTTCCTCAACCTTTTTACAGTGCAAAGTATTCCGATATTCGAGCATATCAAATTTATTCAACCAGTCCCAATTGATGGGCGTTTAGATTGTTTCCAGGACTTTGCTATCACAAAGAAGGCTGCAACAACTAGCTTTACATTAAGGCCATTTTGCATGTGTGAGTTATCTATAGAATAATTTCAAGATGTAGAATTGCTGGGTCAAAGGGTATATGGATTTGTAATTTTAAATCACCCTCCATAGATCTTATTTTGATTTGTATTCCCACTAGCACTGTATGCGAGGCCATTTCCCCACAGCTTCACAAAGACTGTTTGTCAGACTTTTGGGTTTTTGCCAATCTGGTAGGTGAGAAATGGTATCTCTGTAGGGTTAAAAAATCTGCATTTTTTTGTCATGTATTTAATTTTATTGAACATCCATTGATATGCTTTGCCTATTTTTCTATTGGGTTGTTGATCTTTTTCTTAGGGGGTTCTCTTAACATATTAGCAAGGTTAGCTCTTTGTGATATGAGGTTCAAATATTTTTCCTTCCAATTTGTCATTTACCCCTGGCTTTGACTGTATGGCAGGATGGATTAGAGTGCCGGCTCTGGGCCAGGCTGTCTGGGTTGGCCTACTGTCCTGCTCGGCTGGACAATGAAAGTTTACCTCTCTGTGCTTTACTTTCCTCATCTATAAAATGGGCACAATAGTACCAACCTCACAAGTTTTCTATGAGGATTAAATGCTTAATATATTTGAAGTGTTCATAGTGGTGCTCTATATAGAAAATGGTAAGCCTTATATATTTAATACCTATTATTATTTAAATTACTTTTATGGTTCCTGGATTTTGTATCATAGTTAAAAAGGCTTAAGAAACTTTTCTTATGCCATCCTTTGCACTTCCTGTGATTCTTTCACGTGTTGCTATCTGGGAAGCCGTGCAGCCGAGTGGTCATGGGGGTAGGTTTTGAGTCAGACATGCTTGAGTTTTAGTGGCAGCTCTAGACACTTGCCACTTATTAACGAAATGACTCGAGCAAATTATTTCACTTCCGTAATTGAGGATTGAAGCGACACCCACTCACAAGGTGGCAGTGGGAGCTGGAGCTGGGACTGGTGTACGGTGAGTGTGAATGCAGAGTAAATGGTGGCCACTGCCTTTATTAGCATAGTGCCGGCCACACTGCAGTTTATTTGATTTTTGCTTCTCTGTCTTCCCAGTAGCCTGTGAGTTCCCCAAGGTCTCGTCATGTATCCCCAGAGATCTTCATAGAAAGACCTCAACAGATGCTGACTGACAAATGAACAGAGAAACAAGCTCAAGACAATTCTGAGATTGCTTAGTTTTAGATCATCCCCAGCAGTTCATGGAGGAGAAAACTGAGACAAGTGACTTGTCCATGGTCACAGAGTCAGAATGGAACCATCCAAGGCTCTTTCCACCACCTTGAAAGGCAGCAGATGGTGGAGGAGGGAAACCTGCCGCCCTCAACGCCGTGCTGGCCCCAGGCTGGAAAGGGTGGTGCTCAGTGTCCTTCACAACTGGCATCTCTACCAGTCACTGTGCATCGAGGTCTCCCCTTCCAGCTTCTGAAGCATCATTTGTTCTCCTTGTTCACGCTAGACCCATTAAAATAGAAAATAGTTTGTGGAATTGAATTGGATCAAATTTAATTTCTATGGGCCTTGGTTGTTCTAAACGGGAGCAGTCATTCCTTTATTCACTTGTTCATTGAACACACATTTGTAGAGCCTCTGCAGACTCTACCTGGGGCCCTGGTGGCCACTGTGGCTATGAAGATTAACAGAGTGAGAGCTCTGCACACAGAGAGCTCAGAGAACTGCAGAGCAGCCACCTCAATGGTCCATAAACACTGCCTGACTCTTGATGGCCAGGGCCTCGCAGCATGGACACTGGGCTTTAGAGAACACAAGGTGAGGAGCTGTTTGTTTGGCTTGGGGCAGAGTTAACTAAACATCAAGGAAGATGTGACATTTGAGCTGCCTTTTGAAGGATAACTAGGTGAGCCTAGTTTATTGTCCTTAGTGCTGTTTTGTAGATCTTTTCTAATGATGCCCTTTATGTGACAGGCTATGTTGGGAGCAGATGCAAAGATTATTCAGAAGCTCAGGGCTGTGCACTTCTTTGGTGTGATGATGCATCCTCTAACCAAGCTCTTGCAACCCCTGCCTCAACTTCCGTCCCCCTGTGGGGTTGTACAATTTAGCAAATAAAAATATAGGACTTATTTCTACGGCATGCCAAAATCATGCATCACCCCAAAAGCATATCCACTGTCTGCACACGTATTTACTCTCTTGTCCTTTGCTATATGACAAGCTCAGGAGAGAGCAAACGCTCCTCAGGTTGAGCTGACTGAAACTGAGGAAGAGTTTCCTTCTCCGTTAACTCATTTGGGGTGGTAACGGCATACTTAGCCTGATATTTTCCTTCTGAGTGTTTGGCACTGGACCAATCAACCAAAAGTATCAAGTCAGGATTACCCGATGGAACGTCTCAGACATCCATCTGAGGAGCCACTATTTCTGATACCACACTTACACAATGGTGGCCTTCACCATCATCAGGCAGAAGTAGTAGAGTAGGAGGGTTAAGTGGAGACGGGAGAAGGATTTCATTAGATGTTAAGTCAACTTACTGAAAAATGCTGAATTTGGTCAGAAGTGAATAGACTTGCCACAGCATGTGAGACTTGCACATCAAGTTCATTTCCTAAAACCAGCTCAGATGAAGCTTCTACCAACTTGGTTGCTGCTACTACTGCTTTTAAACAATTAGGATATGCCTTAGCTATTGGGTCTAATTGCAGGCTGTAAAATGCATTGGGCCTATGTTTTCTCCCGTGTCCTTGGGTAAGACTCCTAATGCCTGATTGTCACGTTCATGAATAAACAAGGTGAAAGGCTTAGTGTACTTTGGAAGTCCTAAAGCTGGAGGGTGTCATAAGACCGATTTCACGGTTAAAAGCCTGCCCATGCTGTCTTCCCAAGGTGAAGGCTGTGGTATGGCATTCTGGTGAGTCCATACAATGGTGAAGCCATTAAAGAAAAATGTAGGACCCAGGATGTGCAATATCCTGCAAACCCAAGAAAACCTCTTGGTTGTGTTTTGGTTGTAGGTCAGGGAAAACTTTGAATAGTTTTTATTCTCTCGGGTAAGAGGGAGATCCCTTTAGCAGTCAAGTCATGTTCCAAATAGTGGACTTTTTCTCTTGAAAACTGAAGTTTTTCCATCAAAGCCTTGTGACCTTTATGTGGGAGTGGCTGTCAAAAGGTAAACTGAGGCATTTTAGAGCACTCTAGGGGGAGCCTAACAACATGTCATTTGCATGCTGAGTAAGAGTAGAATTTCGAGGGAACTGTAGGGTTAGGTCCTGATGCAACACCTGGGAAAAATACGAAGGGGCTTCAGTAAGCCCTTGTGGCATTGCAGTCTAGGTGTAGTGCGGATTTTTCCAAGTAAAAGCGAGCAAATACTGTCTTTATGAACTGGAATGCTAAAGAAGGCTGAGCAGAGGTTAATTACCGTGAACCGCTTTGAATCAGCGGGTATGTTAGATAATAAAGTTTTAAGGATTTGGGACCACAGGAAATCTCGGTATTACAATTCTATTAATTGCCTGTAAATCTTGAACACGTCTTTATACTGATAGGATTGGAGTGTACCTAGGACTAGTTCACAGAATTATTAAGTCCTTGTATTTTTAAATCTTCTACAATTGGTGAGAGGCCTTGAATTGCTTCAGGTTTTAGTGGATATTGGGGTGATTTAGGCAAAGGCGTAGAATGATCTAATTTGGACTTTATAGGTTCCACACTTTTAATCCTTCCTATATCCCTTGAGGAAGAGGCCCATAAACATGCAGGTATTTGAGAAATGTCACGGGTATTAAGGCCCGAGTTTTGATCTTATCAATTACTGCCTGTGGAGAGCATAACTGTTCTGGTTCAGGAGAGTCAGGAAACGCTAAGATTATTTCTGCCTCTGAGGAGAATTTTATATGCCCTTTCAGCTTGGAAAGTGAGTCTTGCCCTAGCAAGTTTACTGGAGCAGTATCAAGCCAAGTTTCTTTAACTTGAGAGGAGATCACTGAACCCTGTCTTCCCTGTGGTGACATATGCTAAAAGCTCAGCATTTTTTTTTTCTTCTAGCTGTTTTGCCCCTTAAGCTTGGGTTCAAGGGTCAGCCGAGGATATGAGGGGAGTTTATATGGAGATTTTGAGTTTACCTCCTTCATGACTCCATTTTGTGGAATCTGTGAATCCTCCACTCAGTACCCAGTTGCTTTGGCGACTCCTTCCTGACTCCACAGACCAGGAGGCCTGCGGGCTCTCTGCTTGACTCTATCTGCCGTGCAGACAGGCTGGGGGATGTCCTGAGGACCATCTCTGTGTTGGCCTGGCTTGGTGTGATTCCCCTTTTTGTCAATGGCAAATCCCCATCCTTTTCTGCCTGCTGTTGGTCACTGTCCAGTGTCTTCAAACAGCTATATTTTGTGCTTTGTCCAGAGTTTACCATTGTGACCATCAGGAGGAACAGTCTGAGATAACTGGTTTGCTATTACCAAGCCACGGTTATTTCCTGCCTGTATTTTTGCTATAAGCCTTTTTGTGCCCTTGCCCCCTATAGCCTGTTCTCACCCAGAGTGATTCTGTTACAACATGAGTCTGATGACGCCGTTCCTTTCCTTATAGGGCACCACTGACTGCCTGTTACTCTGAGAATCAAAACCCAAATCTCTATGTCCTAGTCAGTATGGGCTGCTATAAGAAATATACCACAGCCTAGATGGCTTAGACACCAAATAGTTATTTCTCACAGTTCCGGAGACTGGAAGTCCAAGATCAAGGTGCCAGCAGATCTGGTGTCTGTGGAGGGCCTGCTTCCTGCAGTGCAGTGGGCCATCTTCTTATAATGTGAACTAAAATAAAATCTTAAGTCCCCCAGCTGAATGAATGGACCCCCTCTTGGCCAAGGCGACTTAAAACAAAACAAAACAAACCAAATCCTTAATGCAGAGTTGCTGGCCATGAGGAGAAGGGGGGTTAGACATGCGTAGTTGCTGACTGACTCTTTTGAAGTTATTCTTTGTAACCATAACATACGAAATCATTAACAAGCTTAAGGCCGTGTAAGATAAAGGTTAAATTACACCTGTAGGTCATCAATTTACTTAACAGATCACTTGAGTCTCAGTATATGTCCGGTGTGCCTGGTGGCTTGTCTCTGATTAACAGACTCCCTTATCTTAAAACGTTCCAAGCCTTTAGACAAAGCTTCGTTTCTTTAACCAATTACAGATCAAAAAATCTTGAAACCCGCCTAGAACCTGTAATCCCCTGCTTCAAGATGTCCTGCCTTTTTGGGCCAAACCAATGTACACCTCCCACGCATTGATTTATGACTTTACATGTAATTCCTGTCTCCCTGTAATGTACTAATATAAAACCAAACTATAACCCAACCATGGTGGGACCACTTGCTCAAGGCTTCTTGGGTGTGGCTCTCCAGGCCATGGTCACACATATTTGGCTCAGAATAAACCCCTTTAAATTATTTTACAGAGTTCAGGTTCTTTTCCAATGACAGTTTCCTCACATGGTGGAGCGCAGGAGAGAGAGGAGAGCAGGCTCTGTGTCTCCTCTTATAAGGGCACTAATCCCATCACGAGGGCTCCACCTTCTAATACGTCACCTTGGGGGTTAGGGTTGCAACATACGAGTTGCAGGGGAGACACAGACTTTCAGTCCATACACCTTGCAGCCAGCCACATTGTCCTCCGTTGTGTTCCTGACCCCCACTCTACCTTTCCCTTTGACTTTGGGTTTTATTACTTTTCATTTTAATCACTCTATTCTTTGCAAACTGACCTTCCTGCTATTCCTTGCACTTGCTTCATGGCTTTTCCTTTTTCTGTTCTCTTTTCCTGGAATAGGCTTCCCCCAGCCTAGCGGAACCTGTAGATCCCTACACCCTACCTGCTCACAGTCGCTTTCCATCTTCCCTGACTGACCTTCTCTCCATAGCGTTTACACCCAACTTGTTAGTTACCTGTCACTCCTCACAAGGGTAAGTTCCATGGAAGCAGGGAAAGTTTTTTTTTTTTTGAGACAGAGTCTCGCTCTGTTGCCCTGGCTAGAGTGCTGTGGCGTCAGCCTAGCTCACAGCAAACTCCAACTCCTGGGCTCAAGCGATCCTCCTGCCTCAGCCTCCCGAGTAGGTGGGACTACGGGTGCACACCACCACGCCCGGCTAATTTTTTCTATTTTTAGTAGAGATGGGGTCTCACTTTTGCTCAGGCTGGTCTTGAACTCTTGACCTCAAGCAGTCGTCCTGCATTAGCCTCCCAGAGTGCTAGGATTACAGGCGTGAGCCACCGTTCCTGGCCAGGAAACTTTGTTTTCTTCACATCTATATTCCCAGTGCCTGGAATAGATGATTGTTGAATGAATCAGGGATTCTTTCTCCCTAGTACTGAAAACATATGTCCCAGTCATATGGGACAGCCCTCAGCCACATTGTGAAACTGGTGTATTTTATCCTGGGCTGATTCTCTTTTCTTCTGTAGTCTTTCCTACAGCTCCTCCCTTACAATGCTGATTTCCTGAGACACAATGCTGTGGAATTGGATAAAATGTCAGTCAATTTGGTGTCTGTGGGTTTTGAGTTATTTTTATCAGTAATAACCACAGGAAAACATGGTATCTTTTAAACTGGTTACTATTGCATAACATATACCAATGTTCTAGCATCTCTAGAGTTAATAGGATAGAGATAAAAAAGAGAGGATATTGGTTTAATCATCATTTACATAATGTATTTTATGAGCCTACATAAATTATGCATTGTTGACCTTTAAGTTAATTTAGGCTTAATGAGATGGTTTCATTATGTTGAAAGACATAGTGTAATTATTTTCTTACGTTCATTATTTTCTAAGCTTGCTTATGCTTTGTCTACCATCAAGGCCCAAGTGAATTGCCCTATTATCAAAAATATTTTTGAAGTTGTTTTCTAGTTTGGGGTTTGCAGAAGTCTGATCTCATTGAAGTATGCTGTTACTACATTGTTTAATTTCCCAGGGTACACTACAGTGACTTTTGCTTAAATGGAAAACTATGTTTCCATCAGAATTAAACTTTGTGATCTGAAATGGGACTCTTCAAATGTAGTTTGCAATAGGAATCATTATCCTGGGCACAAGCAGAATGATGAACCTGGAGCACAGCGCAGGCTCAGCCGTGGGCCCTCTAGTGTTGGATCTTGAAAGTGAAGATTAATTTACAAACATGAGATTGTGTTCCAGGGAGGCCCAGCTTTCCCCAGAGGATCCTGGGAAATCCGAAGGGAGGGAGGAGGAGGCTGAACAGGCGGGACTCTGATCTTATCACCTTCAGCACAGAAGCTGAACTTTTATATATTTTTTTCATTTTGGGGTCACTGCTAAGCTCTCACTTCATAAAACAGTTATTTTGGTGCTTTAAGAATAAAAGTTTAAAAACTCTGGTACTAGAGTGTAAGAATGTGAAACCCAAGAACTGATTATGAGACAGATAATTGGATAGATAGTTAAATAATTAGATTTTAGGATTTGGGCAATATTTCTTTATATAAAATACATAAATTGCCTAGGCTAGCCTCAAATAATTATTTAACCTATGATGGAGTTGAATATATATTTTCATTAAAAAATGCATCAGAAAACCATGATTATATACCCCGTTTTCATGCACAGAGATAGGAGATAAAAGATAACAGCCAGGCTTGGAAGTCATTTGCAACACTGTGGCAAGGAATTGAGGGTGCTCCTGGCCAACAGCCAGTGAGTGAGCTGGGAAGCAGATCTGTACACAGCTGAGCCTTCAGATGAGATTGCAGCCCTGGCTGACACCTTGATTTCAGCCTTGCAAGAGATCCTGAGCCAGACCCAGTTACACCATACCCAGATTCCTTATCCAGTAAATGTTTGTCATTTTAAGCTGCTAAGTTTTGGGACAACTTGTTTTGCAGCAAAGCAATGGATAAGTAATACAGTACCACTCGAACCAGGATTGTTGGAGGCCCCTGATTTAGGTGGGTGGGTGTAATGAGAGGCTTCTTATATCTACCTTTCCTTGTGATTCTGGAACCAGGGTTGGGAGTTGAGGGGGGTGAGAAAGAGCTGGGCCAGGGCCAGGGTACCCATGTCAGAGAACAGTGCAGCACCCCTTTCCCAACAAAGAGCTCCCACATCACCCCGTAAGACAGTCAAAATCATCATTTGAAGACAGGCCTTCTGGGGTCATCAGAGTAGGCTCAGGGTTGGTCAGAGAAGCGATGTCAACCAACACCAGGAGAGCCATGACCAACTCCAGTTATGCAAGGAGACATTTGCTCTTTATCTCTTACCCAGGTCCTCAACACCAACTAGCAGAGCCTAGAAGATGGGCTGGGCGAGGGTGTGAAGGAGAAGAACTCCTGAGCACATCAAAGTGGTAGGTTTCCTTGTGTACACAGGCACAACTCATCATCCTCTAGGAGTCACCTGGTGGTCAGCAAAGGAGAGGAGGCCTTGTGACATCCAGAAGGGGAAAGAAGGGTAGTCCCAAGAGTCATACGTTAGCGTACTTCAAAGGGGCTGTTTATAGATGGTGCTGATAACAAGTGTTTGAAAGCAGCCTGCTTTTTTTTTTCTAGTAAAGCATTCTGTATCCATCATTTTGTTCAAAGTTTAACTTTCCTTTTCTAATTACAGGAAATACTATCTTATTATGGAGGAGATGATTTCTCCATAAGAGGGACCAAGAGATATGAGAAAGTGGGATCCACAGGACATAAGGTCCTTGGAAGTGGGTCCTTGGAAGAAGAATTCAGACAGGGCATAGCCATGATGAGTTGCCTCTGTTCCATGGTATCTGGGCTTCGGCTGGAAAGACTCAAGAGCTGAGGATGACCTGACTGCTGGAATCTGGAAGCACCTTCACTTGCACAGCTGGTGGCTGATTCTCGATGATGGCTGGGACCCCCTCTTTGGCTGTCAGCTGGAACAAATACAGGTGGACATTCCATGTGGTTTCTTTGCATAGACTAGCTTGGGCTTCCTCACAGCATGGCAGCTGGATTCCAAGAACGAGTGCTCTGAGAGATAGGAATTAGGAGTTGCTAGTGTCTTAAGACCCTGGACACAGTCATAGCATCATTTCTACTGTATTTTATTGGTCAGGGACTAACAGAATCCAGATTTAACATTGATCTACCTCTTGATTAGAGGAATGATAAAGAAGTTTGGGTTCTGTTTAAAAACCTGCATAGTTCCCTAGATGACAATGTAGCTTCATGGTTAGGAGATCAGAGTCTGGACTCAGACTGCTTGGGTTCACATCTCATGTCCATTCTTACTGGCCATGTGACCTCAGGACAATTTCATTGTGGTAGAAACTATTGTTCCTTGCCAATATTGATTTCTGTTCTCCTCTTCTTCCTAGGAATACTAATAGACCATTCCCAGCCCCTTGCATCTAGGTTGGGTCAAGAGACTAGTTTACCTACTGGGCTCTGAGCAGAGGTGACTGAGCAGAAGTGCCACATGTCACATCCAACTGAGGTGGATAAGAGCTGTGGGTTTTCTCACTCTCTTCTCACCTGTAGCTAGAAGTAGGACATCCAGCAGGGGCAGGTGGTAGAGGAGCCACAATATGGAAGGAGCCTGGCTCCCTGAGTGACTACTAGAGTGAGACCTTCCTCTCATGCTCTTGCCACCCAGGATGTGGAGCAGAGGTAAGCCTTCACCATGTTTAGCCATGAGGTTTGGGGTTGTTATAACATTTAGTCAACCCTGAATAATACATTACCCGACCTCTCTGAACCTGTTTCTTTATCTGTAAAGTGAGGTATTAGCTGTGGCTACCTTTGAGTGCCCTGTGAATTAAATGAAATAATTTGATGCACAGTGCCTGGCATAAAGTAAGTGCTCCACAAATGTTAGCTATTTCAATAAGTGAATGCGAATGCCAGTTAGAAGAGAGGGCAGGTTTGTTTCATGAAGTAGGACTGTCATTCCCATCATCACCATCATCAGAATGACACCTGCTATGTACTGAGCACCTGCTTGGGACAGGCTCTGTCGTAGGGATGCTACACTTTTGTTCCTTCCAGTCCCCTGAGTGGGTATTTTTCATCTCAATGAGGAGCTGGGAACCCTGGGGCTCTGCAACCTCAAAGCCTGACTCCTTTTACTGCAGGGGTGACACCATGTGCATTTTTGGGACACTTATGTGACACTTAAAGAAGAAATATGAGGCCTCCATCTACTTTCCTTCTTGCTGGGGAAGCACTGTGTCTTCTGTTTTGAGACTTTCTCTACTTCAAGTTGTGAGGATTTGCTTTTATAAATTAATCTTGGCTTATAGCTGGGCTCCAAGTGTGGAAGGCCCAGCTTCCTCGCCGCCCCAGGGTCCTGTTGCTTCTCTGTTCTTTTGAACTCTACAGACTCTAAGTGGAGTCAGTCGGCAGAAAGGCAGAAAACCCGGCTGGATCTCGAGGACGCAGCCTGTGTCTGAGGCCTGTGAGTCTCCCTTCAGCTTAAGACTTCTTGTGAGCAGAGCAGATAATTTAAAGCCCTCTTAAAGACACTCACTGATAACCCGAGGCGGGATTATAACTCCAAAGTGGCTTTTTTTTTTTCCTTTCCCCTGTGTAACTGGCCAGAAGCACCTTACATTTCTTTATTTCTTTGTGGAGTAAAGGAATATTGATTGCAATTTCATAAGCATTAGAAAGGCTCATTTCAACTTCTGAGGTGTTGGTAGTTGAAATTCAGACACCAGACTTACCAGATGAATCACTTTTACCAGATTAAACAATGATTGATTTCTCTTCACAATACTGTGTCAATGTACCCCCTCTTCCCCTTTGAGATACCCATTTTGGTTTTAGCTACATGACCCACCCCACAGACTAGCAGACCTGCAAGTACGGATTCAGTTAGCAGCATCGTGTGGGTGTCCCGGGACTGCATTTGCCTGCGTATTAACAATTCTGCTCACACTTGTTTGAGTTGTGCCCTTGCACGGTGCGTGCGGAGTGCAGACCGCAGGGTTTGTACAGTGAGGGTTTATATAATACACCTTACTTACCCAGCCCCTCATCTGGCTCTGATGAACTTGCAGACACAAACATTCATTTTTATTCCTTTCTATGTCACAGGTAGTTTCTCTGCAAAAGGAAAGACTGCTAAAACCAACTTCCATACATAAGATTATCTTTGAAATATAAATATGTTCAGGAAACCAAAGCCTTGCTCACACAGTGCTAGAACAATGGGTAAAGTTTGCTTCCTTCTAGAGAGGAAAATATTTTCCACAATAAAATGTTGATCATATTGGTTTAGAGCCTGAATCACATAAAAAAATAAGAACATTGAAAACTATTCTGTACTTTAAAAGTAATGTTATTAGAATATAATTTTTCCTAAATAAAAAACACCCAAAGGGCCATTTAGCAACTTACTGTGTATACATTTACCCATAGTCCTATAGTCCCTACATCTCAGGGTGAAAAAACAAAAATAAATATATTAGTTTGTATATACTAGTGTTATTTTCTTCAATTGTCTAATCAAACAGATTACTAGCTATTTCAAATATTAAAACAATGTATGTGTTCTCTATGATATTTAGAAAATAAAAAATAGATATAATCATTCAAGTCATAAGAAATACTGTTATTAGAGACACACAGAAAGTCCGTATTTCCGTGGCTGTTTAAGAAACTGACACAAGATGGGGCCAGAGAGCCGAGGTGGAGCTGGATGCGCTCCCAGGACGGGGAAGACGGGCGCCAGGACGGCGGCTTGGGCGGTGTGGCCGGGTCCTGAGCCGGGCGGCGGGGCGCTGCGGGGCCGGGGGAGCTCGCCGCCCCCGGTGCCCGTCACCGCAGCTGCAGCTCTCCAGGAAGCCCCTCCACAACTTTGCACAAACGTCGCCACCTGGACACCATCCTCTGGACCACGGGGCCTGTGGCAGTGGCCTTGAGGTTGGCCCTGAGGAGGAGGAGACGGAGCAGGTGGAGGAAGGACCGGGCAGGAGCCGCTCCCCTGGGCTGTGCTGAGGGGCTCCGCTTGTGGGCGGGCGGGACTCCCGCAGGGAGGGAGAAGGGACAGGGACACCGCAGAGGAGACACCTCTGTTGCCGGGACTCAGCACCTGGGCTGGCTGTCTACAGCACTTCGCTTTCCTCTCTGGGCCACCAAGATTTTCAATTAAAGAATGGAGAAATTGGTTTAAAAAAATTGTACTGGGACCTCCATAACATGAAATTGGCCACCTTAACCCATGGCAAGCGTGCGCTTCGGTGGCATTAAGTACATTCACGATGTGGCGCTGCGGTCACCACCATCCGTCTCCAGGACTCTTTTCATCTTGCCAAACTGAAACTCCATGGCCATTAAGCAATAACTCCCCGTTCCCTTCCCCTCCGCCGGGCACCCCCGTTCTGCTTTCCCTGTCCCCGAATCAGCGGGATCAGGCAGTGTTTGTCCTTTTGACACCAGCTTGCTCCACTCAGCATAATGTCCTCAAGGTTCATTCATGTTGTAGCTTGTGCCAGAATTTCCTTCCCCTTTTTAAGTCTGAATAACATTCCTTTTTATGGGTAGCCCACATTTTGCCATATTTATGTATAGACCACATTTTTTAAATCCATTTATTCATTGATGGACACTTGGGTTGCTTCCACCTTTTGGCTATTTCACAATATGAGTGTACACATGGCTCTTTCAGTCCCTGCCTTCTATTCTTTTAGGTGTACATCCAGGAGTGGAACTGTGGATCCTATGGTAATTTGATGTTTGTTTTTTTGAGGAGCCGCCATACTTTTCCTCCATAGCCGCGCTCGAGAGTTTCAGTTTCCTCACATCCTTACCAACACTTGTTATTTTGATTTATTTGTTTTTTATTATAGCCATCATAATGGCTGTGAAGTGTTAATGTCTTTGTGGTTTTGATTTGCATTTCCTGGAGAAAATGGTGTTAATTAATTTTTTTTAAAGCCACAGATCCTTTCTTCAGTCGGGAGTTTGTGCGGCGTGGCCTGGCGGTCAGGTGCATAGGGTCCAGTGTGCGCCAGGCCCCAGGGAGAGCCCCAGCGCCCTGGTGGCCCAGCCCTGTGGTACTGGTGGGTCACAGCTGCCCTAAGTTCCAGTGTCTTTACCTGTTGGATGGGGCTCATAGTAACTCCCTCTACATGGGCTGGTGGGAGGAGCACATGAGATAAGGCTCATAAACCTCTCAGCATAGTGCCTGGCACACCGGAAATGCTCAAAAATGGTATCCGTGTATACAGAAGCCCAACGCATAAAACAGCCAGCCAGGGAGGTGCTTAGGGAGACGTGGCTGCAGAGGGCTTTCCAACTTCCTTTGTCAACCCCTCCTCCAACCAAATCACTGACATCCCGTCCCCCTGTGAGGCATCTTTGGCAAAGCCCACTCTGAGCTCTCACTAAGTGGTTTCCAGGCTCCCGCTCAGTGCCAGAGTGCGGGACTGTCATTGGAGGTCACCACGCCGATTCCCAAGAGTCTTGGTTGGAACAGATCCGTGTCACCAGGCAGCAACCTAGGCCCTTGGAGCCATTGCAGGCTCTTGACCCACATTCCCTCCTTGGATGATAACACCCATGCCAGGGTTCCCTCCCCGAACTCTCAGTTAGGAGCAGATCGAGCAGGATACCTGGATGACATGTGGAGCTGTGATCTGCCAAAGACTCCTCCCCGGAGCAGGAGGAGGCTACTGACTCCTGGAATAGGCGCCACCAGGCTTCGTAAAGAGGCAAAGTGTTATCGTTACTGGAAACGTGGAAGGATGCTTGGAGGAAATGGGTCATCTCGGACTTCATTAAATGTGTTTGCCCTTTGCAATTTGAACAGAGCAAGACATATATTTTGAAATAAAGTGTAACAAGTTCACCGAGGAGTCAGGAAGCTTGGGAGGAGAGAGGTCGGGGCAGGACATGGGTCCCTTTCTCTTGCACGGAGCCGGTCATAACTTTGTACGATGATTGGTTTTTGGATCTCCGCCAGGTGGTTTCTGTTTACTGTGCAGGAACAATCTGTAAAGGAAGAGATAGTATCTCCACCGGGTAATTAGCAACAGAAACAGTCCTGCTCACCGGAGGCTGGGGAGGGCCAGGCTGATGGGGCGGAGAGCAGGGAGGCAACAGGGAGGGCTGGCTGGGAGTGAGGGCAGAGGCCAGGACTGAGCTGGGAGCTGCCTGGGTGGGCATGCTGCAAAGAAGTTCTTTCTGGGGGAAGAGAGTTGTAGCAGAAGGTCCCTCAACCATTCAGAGGGGCGAGGGCCAAGGGTTGCTGGCATGCAGATACTATTTATGGAGTCTATGAATTCGATCTGCTCTTTGCCTTTAAAGGCCCAGTGGTGAAGCAGCCAGGCCAGACTCAAGCTGGGGGAGGGAGGATGCAGGCAAGTCTGGTCGGGGAGACAGCCTGGAGGAGGTCATGTGTGAGCTGGGTCCTGAGGCATGCATAGGAGTTTAGCGAGTTGGACCATGCAGCAAGGAGCAGAGGTGGGGTGGAGAGAGCTGTGTGGTCTATGCAATACTTGCAAAGGCCCGAAGGTGAGCACTGATGTGGGAGAGTCTGAGAATCTCTAAATGTTCATAAAGTTTCTCGTAGTGATCATGTAGGCATAAGTTGAAGTCGAAGAGGGAAGCAGGGGCCTTGTATGTCTTGTAAGCCTTGCTCGGGAGTTTGAGTTTCTTCTTGAAGGCAACGAGGATCCACTGGAGGGAGGCATGAAGTGGTAAATGTGATTTTCAATAGATGACTCCGTGGAGACTAGATGGGTGGGGCAGGACTCAAGGCAGGTGCCAGGATTGCCCTATTCTGTGGTAGAGATGTGGTCAGAGCTCAGATGATGGAAGTGGGAAGGAGAGGAGTGGAAAGTGCCCTTTCCCACTGCCCACCTCTAGGGGGCACCATGTTCATGGTCCACCATGTGAGTAACACCCCTTCGAATTGCACACTGCACATCCTGTCCATCCTCTGGCATCTCTGAGTGAACAGATTGAAGACTGAAGAGGATCAGGAGGATAAATGATGGTGCTTTGATGGAAATCAAAGATGACTCACAGGTTTCTGACACAGTACCTTGGAGATTAGAAGATATTGGTGCCATTCATGGAGTCAGCGCACACAGGCAGAGAGCAGGCTTGGGAGGCTGTGACTGGGAGGAACCAGAAAGATGGGCAGGGGCAGGGTGTGGGTTTCGGCACAAAGCTCTTGAGGGCAGTGGTTCTTCTGGCTCCCAGCGAGCACCTGGGGGCCTCTCATGACTCCCTCAGGGGAGTCATGACTTCCCCCAGGCTCCTCAAGGCAGTTAGGGTTAGGATTGGGAATGATAGGCGGCTCTGGGTCAAGAGCCAGTAGCAAGAAGAGTGAACACGCAAAAAGAGCCTCCAAAGACACCCTACGTTGTCTCTATGGTGACCTGAAACACAGAGCCCAAGCTGGTCATTTTGAGGTCACCTCCCTTCCAGAACAAACATGCATAAGGAAAGCCCCAAACATCTGGGTTGTAGAACTGAATTCAAACCAAATGCAATCACCTTACTTCGTGAGTAGCCAGGGGTCTTGAGAGGACTCCAGGATGAGCCCCCGGCGGAGCTGGGGTTCTTACCAGTCTGGACGAGAGCGCTCCCCATCTGGGGAGGGACGGTTTCTACCTCCTGTTTCTGCTCAAGGAGATGCTCAACCCCACACTTGCCCCAGGGTCAACCGCTCACCGCTCTGCAGAGAACATTAAAAGCATCCATAAAAGAGACATCGCAGATTTTGTTGGTTGTAAACCTCAAAGATGATTTTTTTCTATCGTCATATTTTATGAGTATGGGTTTTAAAGCCTTCCTAATGCCAGGCTGCCCCTCTCTGATAACCACACACTTCCTCTTGGTGATGGTTTGTGTGAACTCAGCCAGAAGAAGACTTCCAGCAGCGCACGATGACTCAGCATACAGAACCGACAGCGGCAATCGTCTTTTCTTTTTTTTTTTTTTTTCCATAGATGGCAGAGAGATGATTTTGCTGTTTCTTTTGGGCTTCTTGGCCCATAGAGGGGATGCACTGTGTGGAACTTGCCTGGGGGTCCCAAGCAGGCAGGAGGTGCTGTGGTCCCCAGCAGTGTCTAAAGACCCCAAGAGTTTGAAAGAAGAGATAAAATTAACATGTGGATTTTGAAAACTCAGTATGTTTAAGGAGTTTCTGTCGGATGGGGGCAGGGTTGTTAAAGCTAGGCAAGGCCTTTGGAAACATTTGCTCCCTCCCACCACCCAAACCATAGACTGTTCGAACCGGACCAAACCTGTGGATCATTCGCCCCTGCCTGTGAAATTTACAAGTTGGCCACCAAGGCCTGAGATCAGGTTTGAGGCCTCACTCAAGGTTATCCAGAGGCCTCTAACACTTAAAAATAATTTTTTAATTTACAAAAGCAAAGTTTCTTTTGTTAAGTAGGGCGATTAAATGAAACACATGCCTTCATTTGTGGCCTAATAATAGCCCAAAAGTTTTCTTCTGCCCTAAATTAGGAAAAACCTCATTAACAAACGGGGCTTTTAAGAAATCACAAAGCATGGCCTGTTTTTCCCGGCTTAGAGGGACAGCAGCAATTACAGCTCGTGGCTCAGGCAGTGGTTTTCTCTACCTTGTCTGTGTTTGTGAGAGATTAGAGTCATTACGGAGATGCTAATAATCCAGCTCCCAAACTTAGCTAGAGTTCACTTGTGCCTTTCCTTGAGGGGTTTCTTCTTAACCTGCGCTGGTGAATTCAGGCCAATCCTGGAGCAAGGGGCAGATTTGCAAAAGCCGCGCAGACTAAACCCCAGCACTTGGGCAAAATGTGTATGCAACGGGGGCCCAACCCCAGACAATGGATGTGCATTTGATCTGCTTGGAAACCTGGAAAATTGGCCTTTATCCCTACTTCTGTCAGAGACCGTGTGACCTGAAAAAGACCCACTCAGTCACGTTCTGTTCACCTGGCGTGGCCTCAGAGTTGGAACGCCCTTCCCTTTGTCATCTCGGACATTTGTTTTCAGACAAAGGGCTGACCTTTCCCTTCATGCATGAGCAGTGTCATTTATTTTCATTTCTCGGTAGAAGCTGTGCCATATCTGCACAGCACACATAGAGCCTCTAGCTTGGGCCAGTTGTGCCGCCTCAGCAGGTGCCTGATTGCCTCAATTCGGCTTCCTCCAGAAGCAAATCCTGAGCTGCACTGCAGGGAGTTGGGGGAGGGGAGGCAGCCAATAAAGGGGTGTGGGGAAGCCAGCTCCCACTGAGGGCAAGTGGAGGTTGATTCTGCAGGAAACACAGCATGTAGGATGTGGTAGAAGATTATCCCACCCAAGGGGTGAGGGAGCTGGGATATTTATACTCCAACTTGCCAGTGGTTGGTTGGGGTGTTGGCCAGTCTTCTGCAGCTTTCAGAGAGCTCTCGGGTAAGGGGTGAAGCCACCGGCAGTTGGCATTTGGGGAATCTGGCCTGGGCAGTAGCCGTTACACCTGTAGCTGTCATGTCATGATCATTCTTTCCCTCTCACTTCTCTCTTATTTTCTGGCCTGGTGTTAAAGTTTGTCTTGCAAACTTTCCACCCATTTCTAGCCACCAAGAATCAACGGAGATTCCGCTCCTCGATATCTTCCCTTCATTCGCCTGGGGCACTAACCAGCATCCCAGCTGTGACGTTAGGTTTCTCTTGCAAAAATGAGCTAGAATACAAAAGCGAGTTGCTGTAGACCTCGTAAAATTTCTCTATCAGATTATAAGCTGGAGGCAGATGTCATTGATACTTCAAACACTGGCCTTCCAGGTGTTCCTCAGAAGACTCTGAGGGTCCCCTTAGTCCCCTGACTGCCTCAGTGGCCTGAAGAGGAAGCCAGAACACACAGCCAGGTGCTCTCCAGACGTCCGGTGTCCTAGGCCAGTTATGGGACCTTCTGGACAGTGCTCTGGGCTTGCTGCCTCCTCAAGTATAACTGGGCAGCTCGATGGGCTTCCACTTGGACAGCTGAGAAACTCTGGTCCTACATACTCAAGTTCATGGCAGCGTTGTCCACAAAAGCCAAAGGTGGAAGCAGCCCAAGTACCTATTGACAGATCAATGGACAAACAAAATGTAGTATTTACACCCAAAGGAATATTAGTCTTAAAAAGGAAGGAAGTTAGAACTCATGCTATGACATGGATGAACCATGAGGACCTTACACTGAGTGAAATAAGCCAGTCACCAAAGGACAGATACTGTACGATTCCGCTCGCGTGAGGATCCCGCCACAGTAGTCAAATACACGGAGACAGGAAGTAGAGTGGGCGCTGTCCAGGGCTGGGGAGGGGGAGGGGGAGCTGTTGCTTTTAATGGGTGCAGAGCTTCAGTTTTACAAGATGAAAAGGGTTCTGGAAAGGAGCGGTGGCGAGAGCAGCGCAACACTGAGAACGTATTTAACGCTACTGAACTGTGTACTTAAAAGTAGAGAGGATGGTAAATTTTATGTTACATATATTTTATCACAATTAAAAATAAAGACAGAATACGGTTAAACAAACACAAAAAGACCCACTCGTCCTGCCCCCCCCGCCGCCCCCCAGGGCAGGAGGCTGGGGGAGAGTGGTGTCTCACGGTTTGCGCCTGTGACACACGTGTCAAAAGAAGCTGTTCTGAAACCCCAGAGCCACAGACCCGGCCTGGACGGTGGCTGCCCCTCTGGTGTCCTGCCTCAGACCACATCCGCACGCCCGCGTGTCTGAGCACTGCTCCCTCTCATTTGTCTTCCTCCTAACTGCTTTTGGGGTCTCAGTCTATCTTCTTCCTAATAAGTAACAATACCATCTATATTACACATAATGATACATATGATAATTATATATAATAACATATCTGTTATTAAGTATTAAATATATATTAAATATAATAATAACAACTGTCTTAGGCTGGGCTCACTCAGAAGCTGAACTTGAGGTGGGATTTGAGTGCAAATAGGTTACCTGGGAGGCAGTCCCAGGGAGCGTTGAGGGGACAGTGCGGGGGCGAGACCCGGAAGGGGAGGAAGCCAAGGGGCACGTTGATGAGCCCGTTATTGCTGTGAGCACCTGGGATGTGGTACCACTGAGGACCACAGGGAGGTTGTGTCCAACACACTAAGGGGTTTCCTCCCCCCAGGTGCAAAGAAGCTGGATTCTTGGTCACCAACTGCCAGGGGTCATCGGTCCAGGGCTGCTCCCAGCACCTCGTGCCTGCAAGGGCAGCGCAGCTCCTCACCCTCAGCAGAGTCGCCGGGGTGTGCGGGACTGGTGGGTGCTGGGGCCTGGGTGGACCACAGCAACCGGAACTGGAGGCGGAGCCTCTGCTATGTGCTTGGTGCTACACGTGCATTCCCTGGCCAGACTTTCACAATTGGGACATTTTACAGAGTAGGAAAGAAGAGAGTCAGACACTTGCCCAAAGTCACACCGCTTATGTGCTGGCCTGTCTGGCTGCAGAGCCTGAGCTGTGCTTGCTTTGAGGTGTCCTCTCTGGCCTCTGGCTCAGTGCAGTCGGCCCTCATGATCCTGGCTTTGGGGACGTCTCTTGTAAACTGCTCAGTTGGGAAGCTCTGATTCCTCTCACCTAGTCTCCAAAGGGCTGTGCCCTGGACACCACAGGAGCACGGAGCAGGGGTCACCACTAAGCCCGCTTTTCTGAGGAGGTCCCTATTATCAGAGAAGTTGAGTGGCCTGGCCAAAGAGCCACAGCTGGAGAGTGATGGAGCGGGCTCCCCGGTCATTCCATTCTCCAGGCAGAGTGTTTTCACTGTGTTGGGGTTTGGTGGAACAGGCATCCACGCCGGGCGAGTGTGAGCTGGTGACATCCCAGTGGTGGGTGGGATGGTTAATATCAATCAAGATGGCAGGTGCTCCTGGCTGTGCACCCAGCAAGTTCCACTTCTGGGAGTTCCTAACGCAGACACATTTGCACATCCGTGAAATAGGTTGTATATTTAGTGGGTCCCTGCAGCATGGTTTTGCTAGTAAAAGACTGGAAATCATCTAAGTGACCACCAGTAGGGAACTGGCTACAACAAGCGTGGGCCGTCCATGCCATGAAATGCCGCGGGAAGAGGAGGAAGCTCACGGCGTGTTTACTTGTCAGGAGGAAAAAACCCACGTGCAGAACAGTGTGAGCAGTGTGCTGTCAGCCGTGTGAAGAAAGGAAAGTGTGTGCATTTCCCGTCCAGACTGCAAGGGGCTTTCAGTCTAGGTCCAGTAGCTTGTCGCACAAAGATCCAATTACTGAGACGCCGAGGCTTGCCAAGGAAGAAATGAATTTTTAATATGACAGACATCTTGCTGTCTTGTTGGGAGAACAGGAAAAGCTGCCTCAAATCCATCTCTCTGAATAACGGCAGATCAGGGGCTTTTTAAGGAAGGGCTCTGTGCCTTGGGGCAGGTCGTGGTGTAACTAACACCGGGCTACCTGCACTGGGGCAGGTGTGGGTGACGGGAGTCTTGTCAGGAAGTCTGCCCAGGGGCCTGCAGATTCTCAGTCTCTTTGTCATGCAGAAAATCCACCCCTTTCTGGGAAACAACTGAAAAGGTCAAGTAGTTAGTTAAGGGAGAGGATTATATAGGGACCATGGAGATTTTTCAGTGGGGGCTGGTCATAGGTTTGATTGTTTATGCGTGTCTCTTGTAGTGTACCCAAGAAACTGGCAACGCTGATTGCCTCTCTGGAGGGACGGGGAGGCTGGGGCCGGGGGAGGGAATGTCAAATCATACAGATATATTGATTACCTACTAAAAAATAAATGCAATTTAAAAATTTTGAAGTTCCATGTATTTTTTTCTGTTATATTGCATTTCACTCTGAAATCCCTGTGTCCTCATCTGTGAAGTGAGGAAATATTTAGAGAGTGATGACCGCGATGCCCATTTCTTTAGAACACTTGCCACGGCCCTTGTATGCTTAATTTTAGGAGTGGTTCACCTGATCCGTGTCCGCTGCTCGAGGAGAAGCACTGTGCAAATAGAACGTGGGTATTGCTTGCTCAGTACTCTTTCTCTGGGCTTGCGCTTGGTGGGCGCTAAACCAAAAATAATTTTTGAGTGAATAAATGAAAGTGCTTTGTTAATAAGAACATGCTTCTTTATGTCTTTGTCATTATTATTGATAGCATCAGACTCCATGTGGCAGTGGTGCCTAGAGGCTCAGAGGCCCCACTGCAGCCAGATGGTCTAGGTTCAAATCCCAGCTCTGTCGCTTTTTAGCTGTGTGACCATAGGCAAGTCACTTAACTTCTCTGTGCTTGTTTCCTCATTAGCAAATTGGGAGTGGTGAAAGTGTCTACCACATAGAGTTGTGAGGATCCACAGAGTTCCTGCGAATAAAGCACTTAAAACAGAAGCTGACTCTCTGTCCACGTGACGTAGTATTATTTGCCACGACTTTGATTTTTTTTTTTTTTTTTTGAGACAGAGTCTCACTCTGTTGCCCAGGCTAGAGTGAGTGCCGTGGCATCAGCCTAGCTCACAGCAACCTCAAACTTTTGGGCTCAAGCAATCCTTCTGCCTCAGCCTCCCGAGTAGCTGGGACTACAGGCATGCGCCACCATGCCAGGCTAATTTTTTCTATATATTTTTAGTTGTCCAATTAATTTCTTTCTATTTTTAGTAGAGACGGGGTCTCGCTCTTGCTCAGGCTGGTTTCGAACTCCTGACCTTGAGCGATCCGCCCGCCTCGGCCTCCCAGAGTGCTAGGATTGACTTTGATACTTTTTCCATTATAACTGCTCATCTCTATGATTCAGGGAAAACTTCTTTCAGAGATTAGAAAGACCCTTAGATCAGTGGGCTACTTCTTTGCTTATTTCCCCCTTTAATTCTTCCTTTCCTTGAATATGATGGTGGCTCAGTCTCTGAATAGTCTCTTATTTTTCTAGAGAATTCCTGCCCAGGAACAAAGATTCCCAAGTTTCAAGCATGGCTGGCCTCCAGAGGACTCCGTCAGCCTGCTGGCCAGGGAATCTGGGAAGGCTCTTTCCTTCTTTCCTTTCTCAACTCCTGGAGTCATCACAGTCCCCGAGTCCCCTGAAGAAACCACCTGGCTCCTTTCTAGCCTCTGGAATGAAGCCTGCTCTTCTTTCCTCCCACCAGGCACAGCTTGGTTGGGGTTTGTTAAAGTCCCGGTGCACAGGTCGCCTGTCCCTCCGTGGCCGGAGGAGGTGAAGGCAGGAGGCGTGGAGAGCAGGGGCACGCCTGGGAGACGCTCTGCCGTCTGTCCCGGCTGTTGTAAACAGACACTTTTGCTGCAAGCTTACTGATCGTTATTGCTGAACACTGTGGCTCGAGTGTCCTGGACAAAGACACACGCGGGAGACGGACAACTGGGGCTCGGACTGCTCGGGGCGGCTTCAGCTTTGCGGGGAGTCGGATCCACAGGGAGCTCCGCCGAGCTGGATGACAGTGCGCTGGGAGAGTGGCTTGGAGGGAATTTTCTCAGCACCCTGTCTGCATTCTGTAGGGCTCCACCCACCGCCCTCAGCCCCTCTCTCTGCCACGTCAGGGGGTGCAGCAGCTGCCTGCCCCCTCGCCCTCCCGAGCCCCTTTCATCCTGCGGCAGGCACTGCAGCCGTGGGGCTCCGGGCGATGCTGGAAAAAGTTCTCCGGCCGCTGGGAGGCCGGATGCTGGTGGGAGATGGCTCATTAGTGCCAGGCTTTCTCCAGGGAGCCATCTGTGCCCATGTGAAGCGTCTCCTTGAGAAGGCACTGACTGCCTTGGGTCGGCCCGCTGGAGCTTGAACAGGTGGCTGTCACAGCCAGACTCAGAAGATGACAGGAGCTCGGGACCCCGGTGCCTGGGCTCGGAGGCTCAAGTGAATCTGCTTTCTTTCTAGGAGTCTCTCTGCACATTTGCTTTTTCATCTTGTTTCCTGACACAGGACAGCATCTTATCACAGGAAAAGGAAACCTCAGTGTTCAGTCCTCCCGCCCCCACCACATGTGGCTGGCCATATGGAAACAGCAGCGAACAAAATCACCACGGAAGGCAGGACGGTGGGTTGGCAGCAGCCTGAGGGGACAGTAGAAACCCAACCTCTTCAAATCTCAGGATTTAGCTCCTTATCTGCCGGATCCTGGGGGCAGGCTGCAGAAAGAGCTGGAAGGCCCCGATGGTGGTGGTTTTCCTTTGCTTTAAAGTCTCCATACCCAAGAGGTCATGAAAATTAAAGAAAAAAAATCCACAGCTTGATCTTTCAGCTTTTCAACATAGGAAAAAAACCAAACCCACCGAAAACTCTCTTCAGTCTCCGCCCTCCACACCCCACCTCCTAAAATCCAAGCGTGAAGTAACGGCCACACACTGGTAGGTGGCAGGCTGTATCTGGGCTTGCTGTTGTGTTTTGTTTGGCCCACACAAGATTTTTTTATTTGAGCCAACATTTAAACACTGGGGGATTTCAAATAGCTACTCAGGAAATCTGGAGTCCTGATCGCGCTTGGAATGGCAAAATCGGTCAGATCTACGCAGTTGCACCGGAATCTTCAGCTTCTTACCAATTGTCTCCGTGTCGTCTCAGCTGTCTCTGACCCCTGGCGCACCTGAGTGTGTCATCTCTTATGTAAGAGACCTTGCAACCAGCTGTCATCACAGTATTTTTCTGGATTAAGCTTTCCGGAACAGTCGGGCATGGCTCTAGTCTTCTTGGATTCTTTTCCAGATTTGTTCATCTGCTCAACTCCTTTGACTGATTTTATTAACCCTTTTTCTGTGTTCACGTTAAGCCTGTTGGGGTACCTTCCATTTGAGCCTCTGCAGAGATCCTGGCTTAAAGAACTTTGCTGTCTGATTTTAAGTTATTTGGCTTTGTACATTATGAAGGTTCTGATTTGAATGGTTTTGAGAGAGTTGGGAAGGTGTGAGATTGCAAACTATGGCATTTTTCTTTAGTTTGTAATTGAAGTTTCAGATTTGTTTTATAGCCTCAGACCGTGTCAATTTAGGAGTTTTATTTTTTCAAGGAATTTGTCTATTTTACCTAAGTTATTGTATTTATTGGCATAAAGTCACTCATAAGGTTCCCATGTCACCCTGCTACTGTCTTCAGGATCTGTAGTGATGTCCCGCTCTCATTTCTGATATTGGAATTTGTATCTTCTCTCTCTTTCTACTGTTCAATCTCACTCAATAGTTCTTAACAGGAGACAGATCACTCTGTCTTGGATTCTTCTCCAGACTGTTCATCCACTCAACTCCCTTGACTGGGACCAGGGTGATGTGAGTGAGACAGTGAAGGTGAAAAGGTAAGGAGGTGCCCGTTCACAGGGGCACACCTGTGTTCCAGGTATCTTGAATGCCTCTGCCTTGGACCTGGCAGATAAACTCCTCTCCCTCTTTTCTCCCATTGACTGCTCTCTGAGAGCCAGTTTCTCCTTGCAGCCCATCTGTGTCCCCAGGTATGGAGTGAATCCACCTGGCTGGTGACCTGTTGTGTCTCTCTGTGGTTTGTTGAGAAGCAGAAGCAACACTCTGGAGAGCTGCACCTTCTTTCTAGAATCCTTTTCCTTTTTCCTCTCCCTGAATGCCCAGGAACAATATTTCCCAAATAAAGCACACATATCTTAATCCTTGCCCCAGGCTCTGCTTTTCAGAGGACTGGGCTAAAACAGTGTGAAAGACTAAAGATAAAACACTAGATGAATTTGGCTGTCACTTTTTAATGAGATACCGCAATAGGTAAAAAAATCATTTAATTCTGATCTTTTGATGAAAAAGCAGAGGCCATGAATTGGATATTCACAAGCTGAATTTGATATGTTTTCTTTGATTATTTCTCTATTTAATTGAACGACCATTTAAGAATCAGGCAATTTCAAGTAAAAATCAAGATTTTTGACTTCTTTTGGACCACTGGAGTTGGGCATTGGTTGACCCCTTTTGATGGGGCGAGGGAGTAGTCCCAGCACTCCACAGTGACCCACATGCTTCTAGACGTGGCCCCTCTGTCCTCATTTATGGAATATGCCTGGCCCCTTGCAGGCATTTGAGTTTGACATCTCCAGGCTAAAGGGAAATTCAGCTAGAATTTGGGGTCTGAATTGGTCTCAGAAGGCATGTGTGAGCTGTGGCTAGTGGCTTATAGATTGCTGATTGGCCCAATTAGAAGTGTTCTTTGATGGATGGTGGGAGTCAGATCAAATAATATAGAGCATGTGCCAAGCTCCCTGCTGCATCTGCTGGGAAGACTCTTCCTAACGAAATGACAGTGCCTTTGAGAGTCTTGAATCTTGAGAGAGAGAGAGGGAACTATCAGCTTCGTCCCATTAGCTGAGAGTAGGAAGTTTGGCAACAGAGCCTCTGAGCATTAGAATATGTGGATATTATTGCATGAGTTCTGTGGCGCCTCTTGGAGTATAGGACATGGGGTTCCTGGTTGCTGGCTGCAGGGTGGTAAGTCGTTGGTCATTAAGGTGATGCTTATTTCAGGATGTGCTACCTTCCTTCTTTTCGTCAGTCTCCCTGCATTTTCTTCCTCTTCTTGCTTTCGATTGCTGGGTCCTGGGATTAGAAGTCAGAGTCATAACTCTGGCTGCCTTTCACCCCGACCCGGGCTCTGCCTGATCTTAAAGCAACCGAGCTGAGTTGTAGAGAAACAGTGTGTGAATAACCAGCAGATTGTTCTAACCTTCTTTCTTCTCCTTGACTGACACCACCCCTTTACAGTTGAATGGCACTTTAATATTTTCAAAGCGCTCTCCATCTTTCATCTCATTAGATCCCTCTAATAGACCTGTGAGTTAGATAGAGCAGGCAGAACTTCAATTTAACATGGAAAGAGAGTCACATGGAGCGATTCTTCCTCTCCTGCTCAGCAAGGCAGAGAATGAGCAGGGACTCAGCCCCGGGTCTCCAGTGTTTTTCCTACTCGATTCCCAACCTGTCACTGGGGACAACAACTACTTTTAATTCTTCAGCCAGAACTGGTGGAAGCAATGTTTTATAAACTATGGGATGCAACGCAATAGCAAAATCAAATTAATGAGTGCAACCTGTTTTTACAAATAGAACAGAATGGATAATGTCAAAGTACATTGCACGTACAGCAAAAGCACTGTTTAGTTAAACGTTTGACCTGAGTGTGCTGCTCTTCTGGTTTCCCAGGCTCTGGCTGCTGCTAGCTCTGGAACAGTCACGTACCTTTAGACTTGGAGTTTGGGTGCTGTGAAGCCTTATCAGTTGCTTCCACCCGAACTTTTGGGGAGATTAGATGTCCGTGACAGATTGTCGGGAAGTGTTGTTCTTGCACATCTACTAATCCAAGGCAGGAATGTGCCTCACAGATGATAGAATCTCCAGTGTGTTTATAATATTGGGCGAAAAAAACCCAATGACAACAAAAAAATCAAAACCGCTGGGTATCCCTGAATAGACAGGCTGGAACCAAAAAGAGCATAAGCAGCTATTAGCTCAATGCTAACATATGATTTTTAAGAAAGAGTAACATTTTGTATCCTCTGCTCTGAGCTTTCGACAAATAAACACATGGGCCAGATAGTTGCTCCCGGGGGTCAGGGCAAACGTGTGGAGGAGCCTGTGCTGGGCAGAAACCTGGGGGCCGGAAGAGGGCAGGGGCAGATATAGTCATAATTCAAGGAGGAAATGTGATTCTCAGGGCTAAGAAGTGTGTCTCATAACCAGGGGAGTCATTAAGGGGGGAGTCGTGTAGAACAAGTCAGGACCCATGACCCAGACCAGGGAGAAGGGGAGGGTGGGTCTGTGTCCAGCAGGCTCTCTGGCAGATTCCATTGACTATCTGGACAAATGTTTACAAGTATGAAAAAGTGAGTAGTCAATTTACATCGGATCATTGAGAAAAACCAACGAATGAAAGCCAATCAATCAAGAAAGGTGGTTAATAAATAATAAATATACTTTCAACATGAAGCGCTCTTTCTAATTGATTGCCTGTTTGGCTAACTTGTCTTGCAGATGTCCAGTGGGAGAATCACACGCACATAAATCATACTCAGTCAAAGCGAGAATATTCTTTTAAGGGTATATAGAGAGAGTAGGTTCTGTCTGTGATTTTTACTACATATGTCAAAATTTTCCCCTGGTGGCCCATACCTCTGAAATGGCAAAGGAAGTCACTGAGAAAATGGGGTGATTTACAAACATTCATTCTACATAAACCTTTTAAACTGATAACCTAAAATAGCAGTGACAGCGACAAATGAAGCCGACAACCATGGTGGAATGATGGCCGATGGCTTGTCTAAATAAATTATAAGTAACAGTAGAGAAGAGATGTCGGATGACTTGGGACCTGTGGAGAAGAAGTAGGGCTGGGGGTGGACACGCAGGAGTAGGCAGGTGAGAGACAGAGAGATGGGGATTTCCAGTGACCTTGACCTTCACCTTCGACCCTCTTGGAAATTTTTCTCTCTCTAGCACTGACCTCCCCTCGTCCAAACCCCAGGACTCCCAGGAAACTTGATTCTCCTTTATCCAGGGACTTATTAAACCTGGATTCATTAAGAAAATCCCACAAAATGTTTGTATACATATAAAAACATATAGAAAAAACAAAATATATAAATAAATATAACAAATGTATAAAATATAGAATACAAATATATGTGTAACATATAGATATAGATGAAATATTAATAGATAAATAATATATAAAACGTATATATGTGTGCATACACACACACACACACACTCTCTACAGACCCCAGACCAGCCCCGAGCTCTCACTGAAAGGACAGCAGTGGTGTTGCTGGTCACCTGTGCACAAGGTGGCCCCTGACACCATCTTCTTCTGCTCTCGCTTGTGTTTCCTGCCCCTGCCGACCCCATGGCTAGCTTCCTTTCCTGTTGTCACTGAGCCCTCTTGGTGGCGATGACTGAATAGGAGAAGGCCATGGTCATGGCTGGACTGGGAGAGGATTGGGGGGATGGTGGGGATGAAGGGATGGAAGTTTTGGGCCCAAAGCAATGGCAAACGAAAAGCAAGGGTTGCTGTGTAACAGGCCCTCCAGAGAGGAGGAGAAACACCAGCCCGCAGGCTGCAACTGGCTCAGATGCACACTAGCCACTAGCCCTACACCGACGCCCCTCACTCTTTCTTAGATCTTAGAATTCCCATAGATGGGCATGGAGGGGTGAAACCTCTCGAAGATCCAGGATGTGTCAAGGACAGAAATATCTCCCTGCCTCTGCTTCCATGTTTTCCAAATGGTGACAAAGTTGCAACGTGCCTTTATTGATAAACTATGAAGGGGAGATAAAAGACGACTATTACTATACCACTTGGGTCAAACATTCAGTAAAGGACTCCCTCTCCCACCTCCACCCTCTGTCTGGCCAGCTGCTAAAAGACACAATCTCACATGAGTCTGTTCCGCTAGTGCCATACGACCAGAGGTCCTGCGGAGCCTTGCTGGTGTGGGCTACTGACCGATGGCACTCTGAGGCTCATGGCCACTGGCACATATGACAATTAAATTAAGCATCTGGTTAATTAAACTCTTCAATAACCACTGGACACATTTCAACAGCGTGTGTCTGGATTTCAGTAGCAACTGCTGCTGGGATGTAAATTGCATAGTAGCGTGGCCAGAAGTGTCCACGTTCCTCAGACCTTCCTAGGGGGACATTTAGTAGTGACTTCAAAATTTCTGTCTGGGGTGGAGGGATTTAGGGCAGCAATTGGGTTGGAAGGGTTTGTTTTGAAGCTGTATTCATATAGGCTGCACTGAGACTGAGAAAGCCTCAGTTTCCCGTAGCAAGGAAAGGTGGTGGGGGTGGTGGCTGGATGGGGAGTCAAAGTAGCCCCCCCTCGGCCCCCGCTGCCATTCTGTTGTGGTTGCAGTAGAGTCAGCTACACTGTGGTTTTGGGGAGAGCCCAGATATCCAGAGTAGGGATGGGCAAAGGCCCTGGTCAGTTTGAAGAGAGGATTATGCCACTGCTTGCTTCATTTTTTTTTTTTTTTAATAGTTCTTCCTCAAAGTTTTCTTTCTTTGCTCTCCTCTCTCTAGCTGCATTCTTCAGATGTGCACCCTCATAGTGCCAGCATCATCCGTCCTCCTGAATTTTCACTATGGTCTGGCCAAGGCCATTTTTCTGACTCATTCTTTTCACACAAGAACAGCATTGACGGACAACACGTGATCTTCAGCCACATTTTGTGACTATCCTTGTATCCTCTGCCACCACTCAGACAGGGATACTGACCCTGGAAACCCTTTGCTATTAAGCCTTTTGGCCACTTGCACTAGGAGAATTTATTCTTGCCTGAGGTACTTCTAGTTTGAAAATTCTTTTCTTGTTGTTGTTTGTTTATTTATATTTATTTATTTATTTATTTATTTTTGAGACAAGTTCTCTCTGTTGCCTGGGCTGGAGTGCCCTGGCATCAGCCTAGCTCACAGCAACCTCAAACTCCTGGGCTCAAGCGATCCTCCTGCCTCAGCCTCCTGAGTAGCTGGGACTACAGGTGCATGCCACCACGCCGGCTAATTTTTCTCTAGTTTGAAAATTCTTATCAGGCTCAATTGCTCATGTATAGCTGAAGAAAGTGATTCTCAGGGAGGTTAAGTGACTTTCTTTCAGAAACACAGTCATTTGGGGGGACATCTTTTTATATTAATATATAAAATTATATGAAAATGCACTTTGGGGCCTCATTATCCTCCCTTGCATGGAATTTGGTAAGAGACAGCGAAGTGCGGGTGTGTTTGCCTGCCCAGCTTCTGTTCCCCTTCTGGTGGCAATGGCGCCTAAAGGAAATCTCTTTTCCCTAGTGTGTGCTGGCTTCTCGGGCTGTCAATCAAAATGTCCCACCCAGTCCTGGACAAGGGGAGCACATGACCCAGGCTGGGCAGTTAGACCCTCTCTCTGAGGACCCTGAGACCTGAGGAGGAGGGGGAAGTGTTTGGGTCCCACATTTATCTCAGCAATGGGGCCATGAGGAGCTATCAGTCAGCACCTCCAGCTGCCCAGCCCCCTAAAGAGGGTCTTGTCCCAGCCTTCCTGGGCTGATGTTTCAGCTCTATGCCGTACTCTTGATTCTCATTTTGCTTAGGAAAGGCAGCTTTGCTTGTTTGCACTAAATACCCTAACTGGTACAGTGATTATCCTCAGTAATGGACTTGTAAAATGAAATCGTTGTCCTTGGATTGTGCTCTGTCCGGCAGGTTCATCACAGAGTTCAAAGACAAGATGGCTGAGCATGGGGAAGGCCAGGTTCCTGGTCTTTGTCATGAGTCCATGCTAGGTGGTCCTGGGCTCTGTCAGCACTCACTGTCTCCAAAGACAATGTCCCATCCAGTATTCCAAGGCTCGTTTAGCTAACACGGGGGCTCCTGATTCATGAAAAATGCTCAAGTTAATTTTCTTAACATCTGCCCTCTGCATTCTCAGATTGATAAGCCACTCCCTGCTGTACAATTCCTTTTGTTAAATTCAAATTTTTAGCTTTTGTGTTGTTTGCTTGCAACCCTTTCTGGTCAGTTTAGTTAGGTAACTCAATCACTACGGTCGAAAGCCCTCATTTGCTTGCTCAGAAGGCTTGGAATGAGCGGAGAGAAGAATGAGTCCAGGAACGGTTTGTGACAGATATTAGACCTCTGAGCGGCGCGATTCTGACATTGTTCCCAGCAATACAAATGTGGCCAAGCGGTCTGGACGCAGCAGAATTTAATCCTAACCTGCCCGAGGGAGAATTAATGACTCAGAATGTACTCTGGGTCTGACGATACGAGGAAAAGCTTCTTGCCTGTGTTCCTGGATGATTTTGTCAGTTACTTGCTCCTGTCAATGGTCCTAAAGTCATTTAGATAATGGGCACATGGGCACCTGCTCAAAATAGCTCCAGGTTCGAGAAGTGAGGAGTTGGAGAGATGACTTCACCCAGCTTACACCCCAATGTGGAGACCCTCAGAGGCCACCCTGACTCTTCTCTCATCTTCCTCTGTATCCCATGGGGAGAGGCTGAGTTCCATGGGGCAGGAGGCGTCGGTGAGTCCTGGGAACCGCAGGCTGCTACTTGGGAGGGGTTAGACAAAAAAGTGAGTGCCAAGATGAGTCGCCCGGCATGTGCGAAGGCAGTGGCATTTGGACACGTGTAGAATTCAGACCTGCCAACAAAGGTGGGGCAATTTATTTCAGACAGAGAGGAATACCAGGTAGTTATGTTGTTGCTTAGTTGTACCGTCTTGTGTTGTTCTGTATTATTTTCTATATCCTTCACAAGATTATTAAAAGTTTAAAAGCAGGGGGTCTTAGAATGACTCCTCAGTGTCTTCTATTACAGAGGTGGGTGTGCAGAGTAAGCTAGATATAGACATGCACATTGATTGGCTGGGCTTTTCACATTTTCATATGGTCACATGTCCTTCCCTCTGCTTACAGCTGACCTTAACTTTGACCTGCTGGGGCCAAACTGCAGCCAGGGGTTGACTGCATCTCACTGCAACCACTCCTGCTGGACCAGACGCACCTGTCTATTATAAACCCACACAGGTCCTGCCTCTCTTCCCTGAGGCTGCTGAGCAGGTGTCAGGCGCTTCTGACTCCAAGTCAATCGCTGGGCCTCAAATTTATTGGGCGAGTCACTGGCAGTCTCTGAATGATTCCTAGCGAGCCAGTCACCCAGAACGTGATTTTTGAATTAAGAGTCCATATATTGTTTGGAAGGAACATGGCAGTCAAGGCGGAAGCAGAGAGGAGGAATGGTAGAGGCTGGCTTGTGGGGCAGGGGCACATGAAATGGACGTCTTTACGGTTAGGTAGAAGAGCGGAGCTCAGCACATAAATATTTCACTTGGATGCTCATCTAAGATCAAGCTGCAGCCCGGAGTTCTTTGATTCCTGGGCTGAGCTAGGAGGTGGTGCACTTTCTAGTGTTGATATGTTTGATTTAGAAGGGAGATAGAATGGAAACCAAGCCCAAACTGCCATCCTGAAGAGTTATGAGATCTGAGCCCTACTGAAACCACCCTTGTGATGGACACTGTTGGTCCTCTTGCTGTAGGGCTTGGCACCAAGGAAATGGAAATTTCTGCTGGAATGCAATAAGACAGGGTGAAGGCTGGGCGTGGTGGCTCACGCATGTAATCCTAGCACTCTGGGAGGCTGAGGCGGGTGGATCGCTCAAGGTCAGGAGTTCGAAACCAGCCTGAGCAAGATCGAGACCCCCGTCTCTACTAAAAATAGAAAGAAATTAATTGGCCAACTAATATATATAGAAAAAATAAGCCGGGCATGGTGGCGTGTGCCTGTAGTCCCAGCTACTCAGGAGGCTGAGGCAGAAGGATTGCTTGAGCCCAGGAGTTTGAGGTTGCTGTGAGCTAGGCTGACGCCACGGCACTCACTCTAGCCTGGGCAACAAAGTGAGACTCTGTCTCAAAAACAAAACAAACAAACAAACAAACAAACAGGCAGGGTGAAGTTGTTATCAGTGCTTAGTACCTGAAAGTATTAATAATTAACTTATCAGATCACTTTTATTCCTTTGCAGGGCAGGGAACTGGTGGAAAGTGGAGGGAATGAAGGGAAACAAACATTTATTAAGGACTTATGGTGGGTGTGCTAAGTGCTGGGCCAGGAATAGAACCCACATATCTCACTGAATCCTCACCACCATGCGACAGAAATTTTTTTGATCTCAGATGCAAAGTGTTGGCCGAATTAACAATACTTCACTCTTGGTCAGTGCAACGTCCCTTTCTTTTTCCGCTTATTTTCATCTCCTTTTATCTTGTTCTCCATGTTCATTCCGAAGTCTTCCTAATGGCAACCATTCTAATGTGTTTGACGTATGTGCTTTGATTTGTATTGTTTTATGTGTTAATTTACATAGATGGTGTGGTAGAGTTCATCCTGTTTCATTTTTTCCCCCCTCACCACTATTTCAAAAACTTTTTATTAGGCAAAGATTTCAAACATTTTTAAAAGTAGAATGGTATCGTGAACTCCACTGTATCCATCACTCAAAGTCAAGTGCAAACTTGTGGCCAATTTGATTTCATCTATACCCCTGTTCATTCCTACTTCTCACAGATTACTTTGAAATAAGTTCCAGAATCATGCTATTTCATCAGTAAGGATTTTGGCATGTACCTTTAAAACATAAGTACTTTTTATTCAAACTACATAATCATTGTATCACATCACCATACATAAATATTAGCAACCATTACTTGATATAGTCACCTATTTAGGTGCTGTTTAAATTTTTCCAGTTGTCTCATCATTTTTTTGTAGTTATTTGGATCAAGATTCAAATAAAGTTTATACACTGTGATTGGTTGATATGTCTAAAGTCTTTTAATCTAGGGGTTTGCCCTCTGTTCTTTTCTACTTTACAATTTATTTATTGAAGGCCAGCTAACTTATATTTGTGGAGCTTTCCAGAGTCTGGATTTTTCTGACTGTATCCCTGGGCTGTTTTTTTTTTCTTTTTTTCACGTTTGACAGGTGACGTGCTGATGTCTTAATAAGGCTTGAGGGAGGCACATCTCATATGTGAGCATGAAACCCCAATCATCATGCTTGTGAACTACAAAAGCATCATGAGTTGCTGTTTAACATGTTTCTCTGTGCTCTGTATTTCCTGCAAATTGGTAGCTATAGATGCTCGGTCAGATGCACGTTAAATTTTGGGGGGCAAGAAATACTTAATACGTGAAGTTTTGGATTTTCATCAAGAAGCTGCTAATATTTAGTTGGGTCTCTTTGTGATGTTAGCAGCATTGGTGATCAATGCCTAGACCCACGAATTCTTTAGGGGTTACAAAATGATAATAATCTAATTCTATCATTCCTTTTTCATTTGTTAGCTGCGATATTCTATAAAGAATTCCCTCACTGACTCTTCGGTAACATTGAGATACAGCTCGTATAGGAAAGGCAGGACAAATGCTTGATTCTTTCCTTGTATTTATCAATTTTCAAAATAATGAGCTAGTTCCCTCAAAGATAAAGAAGTTTAAAAATAATATCATAAACCCATGGATTTAAATATATTATGATCATATTATTTGCAGCTTTTATCCATATGGATGCTCAAATTATCCCTTCTTTGGCAGATAGGTTTTTTTTTTTTTTTTTTTTTTTTTTTTTTTTTTGATGGCTTCTTTGGAGCTGGTAGAAGATGTTCCTGGTTCATCTTGTACATTTCTTGCCTTAGACCTGAAGTCAGCTATTTCTCCAAGGAGTCTTGGTTCTGATTAGTGAGAAATTGTACTTATAAGCCACAGCCTGGGTGCTAAGAGCACTGTGTTTTCACACATTATCCATGTTGCTTTGTATACACCTGGTCTTTGTTCTAAGGCCACAGTACATTCCATAATGTGCACTCTCTACTTGGCTCAAATCCATTCTGGTGATGGAGACCAAGATGGCTCCCACTCCCTGCTACCACTCCCTGCTGCTCGACAATGAGCAGCCCTGCATGCGTCCCCTTGTGGACCTGTGTGAAAATCTCCCCAGAACATATATTCCAGAATATAATCTGGGCCTTTTTCTTTTAAGGTCAGTGTTATTATTATTGTCCCTATTTTGTTGGGAAGGACACCAAGCAGCTGCAGGTGAGACAGAGGCTGTGGAAGGGAGAACAGAGGAGGACACAGAAAAGGGACAGGGCAGGTGGGACAGCCCAGAGACCGTTTCCCTTGTGTCTCTCTTGAGGGGAGGCTGCTCGTGTCCTTTGGTCCTGGAGTCACGGGGCCTGGAGGAGGAGCTGCCAGGGGATGGGCCAGCATTCTCTTAGCAACTCATGGCAGCCTCCACACCTTTCTTCATGAGCCCAAAACCCCCAGTGTTTTAAGGCTCAGCCCATTGGAATATCTCATACCCCTGCGGTTGTGTTTGTCACCTACACCGTGGGGTTTCTTCTGCACGTCCACCAAGGCTTTTCGCAGGTGACTCTGAGTCTCCTTCTCCCCTTCACTTCTTGCCAGCATCCTGGTTCCCCTCATTACGCACATGGATGGCCTATTCTGAGCCACAGCCTCTCAGCAACTTGATCTCCTCTATATCCACACTCTTTACTCTTCATTCTCAGAGGCCTGTTCCCTCTGCCCCGCCGTAGACAGAGAGCACAGTGAGGACAAAGGCTTGGAGGCTAGAAAGGAGGCCACTGTGGCTCAAGCATAGAACACGGAGCCCACAGTACAAGACAGGGCTCCATGGTTAGGCAGGGCCCCATCACTCAGAGATTTGTAGGTCACGTTAAAGACTTTGGCCAGTATTCTAAGAAGGTGGCATGTGTTGGTAATGGTGGCATGATCAAATAGTGTACTGAAAAGCCCTCTGTGGCTACCATGTAGAGAATAGTTGGGAATAAGCCGGCCGGTGAGCAGGCTATTGCTGCAATCCCATGAGAGACAAAGGTGCTTGGAGCAGGACAGAGACAGGTGGACAGACTTGGGGGATCTTTACGAGTAAAAATTGACCTGTTGCTGGTTTGGATATGGAAGGAGAGAGAGAGGAGGCAGTCAAGGGTGATCCCAGGTTTTCGGCTTGCTCGGCAGGACATATCGTGCCACTACCTGGTGGGGGAACATGGGGAGGGGCCAGGCTTGAAGTTTGGTGGTGGGGGTGGGGGTACGTTTAGGGGTAGGGGGATCACAAACACTCTCCTGGGTATATTGAGCATGAGAAGCCCTTGAACAACATAGCGGATAAGGGACACACAGGGCTGGAGCTCAGAGGCGAGGTCTGGCTGGAAGAGGGGAAGTTGGGCATCACGGCATGGCATGTAGGTGGGAATTAAGCTGGAGGCGTGGCCGAGGTGGCCTAAGGAGAGGGAGCAGAGAAGCGAGTCTCTTACAAAAGAAAAAAAAATACAGGAATTTCCATGGAAACATGGAAAAGAATTCAAAGAAGCAATTTATAGAAGTAGAAACTATAGGGGAAGCAAGATATACCACTCTGGCAAATTATTTTGAGTTCAAGGTACTTTGAAAAACAGCGGATGCAAGTTGACACTCTAAGCTTTCTTTTTCTTCCTGAAAGCAGGAGATAAGACCCACAAGAAAGGTGCCTTCCCTGTACCAGGAGGAAGGAGGACCTTCTCCTCATTAAAGATTGGTAGTTGAGGCCGAGAGAAATCTGTACAAACCAACCTCGTTAAACTAACTCTTATCTTCCTAGCGACTCTTCCAACAATAGCTGCCCTAGCCCAGGCTCCTTTTTCTTGTCATGTGCTCACAGTTTACTACTCTTCGTCCAACCTAGTGTATAAGTGTTAGCCCCTAACTGCTTCTTTGGGTCTTCGTTCTTCTCATGAGGGCTCCCATGTGCACGCAAAAAGTACTGAATAAAATTTGTAAACGTTTCTCCTGTTAATCTGTCTAATATCAGTTTAATTTTTGAGTCCAGCTAGAAACCCTAAGAGGGTAGAGGAGAAATTTTACCTTCCCTACAAAACCAAAAAGATTACCATGAGAACATGCTCCAAATCATTAGCAATACTGTAAAAGAAACAGGAATTAGAACAAGAAAGAACTGACACCTTATACCTGTTAGGATGGCAAAATTAGACAGCTGGATCATGCACCTGTTAGTGGGAATGTGCAGGGACATAGGGAATCTTGCATTGCTGGTGGGCAGGGTGACCTGTGCGGTTTTGGAGATCAACCTGGCAGTCTTAATCAAATTAAGGATATGTATATCCTATGACCCACCAATATCGGTCATATATGTGGGTCTCTTAGAGAGCCAATATGTGTGAAATTGGTTCTATGTATCTGGAGAACCTTGACTAATACAAATATGGAGAGAGAGAGAGAAAGAAAGAGAGAGAGAAAGAGATAGGGGGAGAAGGAGAGGAAGCAATTGAGATTAATTTTAAGAAATTGGCTCATGTGATTGTGGGGGCCAATAGTCTAAAACCTGCAGGGCAGGCAGATGGACTGGAAATTCAGGCAAGAGTCAATGTTGCAGTCTTGAGTGTGAGGTTGGAAACTCAAGCGGAATTCTTACGTCACAATCTGGAGGCATAATTCCTTCCTCTTTGGGGGACTTCAGTTTTTGTTCTTAAGGCCTTTGACTGATTGGACGAGGCCCACCCATGTTGTGGCCCATTTGCAGGACGGGGGATTAACACAAAACACAAAGAAACACACAAAGAAAGACACAGACACACATAAAGACGTTACAAGACTGCAGCGCCGAACGCACCAGTTGTTTTATTTTTATACCCTAAAAATCAAAGTTACTTCCTTATACATGACCACCCAGGCATTGCAGCAACGACCATAAACTCTGGAACACATAGCCTAAGGACACAGATGTCCCATGACTCAGGGTCTTAATGCGGTTGCTTAAGGTGACGGCCATAAGCCAGAGTTTGAGATAAGCACAGATAAGCAATGCAGCCACAAAGGGAAACTTTCTGTTCCCATCCCTTTCGGCCTGGCTCCCTGCGGCTGTGCCTGTCTTAGGTTGTTCCTCCTTGAGGAATCTTACCCGTCACTGACTAACCAGCCATCCCATGAGCTCAGGCAGTACCCATAAGGGCAAGATGTTTATCAAGTGGCCTCCAGACCCCCAGGGCTGTGGGGCTGGGAAACATTTGCTTATGTGCAGAAGCTCAAACTCTTTGTTATGCCTTCAAGCAGCAACCCTGTTTGTTAGGTGAACCTAAGCCCAAACGTATGACTCTCACGCCACTCTGGGCTGGGCACGTACTCCTTCTCCTAAGATTAATTCTTAAGCTGCACAATTATATAGCAAGCCCTCAACACACCCACATTATAAAGAGTAATCTGCTTCATTCAAAATCTACTAATTTTAATGTTAATTGCATCTAAAAAACACATCCCCGGCAATATCTAAATTGGTATTTAATCAAACATAGGGGCACCATAGCCTAGCCAAGTTGACACATAATATTAACCATCACAATATCTTATGGGCTGAATTGTGTCTCTCCAAAATTCCTCTTAGTCCTAGCCCCCAGTGCCTCAGAATGTGACCGTATTTGGATAAGGTCTTTAAAGAGGTAATTAAGTGAAAATGAGGTCATTAGGGTGAGCCCTAACTCAGTGTGACTAGTTTCCTTATAAGAAGAGGCAATTAGCACGGAGACAGAGGGAAGACCAGCGAAGACACAGGGAGAAGACGGCCACCTGCAAACCAGGGAGAGAGACCTCAGAAGACAGCAACCCTGCCAACACCTTGATCTCAAACTTCTACCCTCCGGAACTGGGGAAATAAGTTTCCATAGTTCAAGCCGCAAGTCTGTGGTATGCTGTTAAGGCAGCCCCAGCAGACTAATACAGTATCCTACAGAACTGAGCAGAACTGGTCTTTTATGTAGCTTTTCTGGGTGCAGCTGGGAGGAGATGAGAAGAAAAGGAAATGGGACCCCAAAGCTCAGATGCCCTGTATTCCCTGGGCCCTCAGGGGTCCAGGCAGCAGGGACTCTCTGCCAGGGAGGAGTCTGGGGTTTCTGTGAACCATGGCTGAATGGGAAGCCACCTCCCGCCCACCTGCTAGGCGTTGGGAACCTGGGCTCAGAGAATTTCAGGTGTCCTAGGCTCAGGGCTGGGGCAGCCTCCTGTCTGAAGTGTGAGGAGCCTCTCTTCATTGAGAAGCTGGAGCCAGGGGCTTCTCTCCCGCCCCCAGGCTGACTTTAGGTGGGAGATGGATCCAGTGAATCCTGTCCTCCCCACCCATGTTTCCAGCATCAGCCTTGACATCCTCTACGTAGTTTCAGGTGGGTAAACAAACATGACAGATGTGTGTGTTTGAAGCGATCCATCATTCACACCTTATTAAAATTAAAAATCTGGTTTGCTTAATTACAGATAGCGGGAAAGCGCACAGGAAAGACATGCCTCATTTCCAACAGTCCTGCGAGGGGACGAGTACAACTCCTTCTTCTCTAATCCCTGAAGGGGTTTGTCGTCTCTGGCCTCTGCGTGGAACAGTGGGGGCAGCCCTTGGGCCTCCTCACTCCCCAGCTTCAGCCTAGGTAGCGTCCACCCAGATTCCCCCATCTTTGTCTATCCCGTGGCTAAATATTCAGAAATCCAAGAAGTTTCAGGAAGACCTTGTTTGGTTAAAAGGAGGTTATGGGCTGAGGTTAAAAAGCAAAACACAAAACACATTCTCCTTCCCAGTCAGACCTAAGAACCCCTCCTGGGGACTAGAAGGAACTCTAGAGGCAGCACTGGACATTTGCTGAACACCCAGGCAGGGAGGGAGGAGTGTGCTCCGCCTCCCAGACACTCCTCGTCTCATATAATCTGTACGACGTCTGATGACAATAGCATTATTCTCTGCATTTTATGTTAAGAAACCTGAGGCTCATGGAGGGTAAGTGTCTGGTAGAGTTTGGATGTTTGTCCCCTGAAAGCTTCATGTTGAAATTTGATGCTCAGTGTTGGAGGTGTTTGGGTCATGGGGTGGATCCCTCGTGAATGGCTTGGTGCCTTCATCCTGGCAGTGAGTTCTCTCAAGAGCTGGTTGTGAAAAAGAGCCCAGCCCCTCCTCTCTCGCTCTCTCTCTCTTGCTTCTTCTCTCACCATGTGATCTCCACATGCGGCCCCTTCACCTCCCACCACCAGCAGAAGCAGCCTGAGGCCCTCACCAGGAGCAGACGCTGGCGCCAGGCTTCTTGTACAGCCTGCAGAGCTGTGAGCCTGATAAACCTCTTTTCTTTATCAATTACCCACAGCCTCGGGTGTTCCTTCATAGCAACACAGACTAGGATGGTGTCCAAGGTGCGAAAGTGTCCGAATCAGAATTCTCAGTCAGGTCTGACCCGAGCTATGTGGGGGCTTTACCTTTGACCTTGAGATGCTGTCACACAGAGTGTGGGAATCACAGAACCACAGAAAATCGAGACCAAAAGGACTGCAGACCTCAGGGAGATGAGGAAACTGATGGGGGAGAGGGCGGGAGTGGAAGGATAAGGAAGAGGTGGTGGAATGAGGTGAACAAGGTCCCATGGCCATAGTAGCCAAGTAGCCTCTGTCTCTAGTGACAGAGCAGACCTGGAGCCCAGCGAAGTGTCCTCTACTCGGACCCTCTCTCTAACCTCTGGCTGAGCAGTACCAGGACCTGGGATCCTGTGTGTGTGACAGTCCTCAGCTGATTCTTCAACCTATAGCCAGCCACAGTGTCCCAAACCAGCAGGGAAAAGATTCCTGAAGACTGACAGCGATAATGAGAATTATTTCTACTATCTCTTAATTAGGCATAAAATAAAACTAGGCATAAACTGTTTATGCTCTTAGCTCTTATGTACCTATAAAGCCAAAAACAAATTTACAAATTGAAAGCAAAAGAAAGTACATGGGTACAAAATCTAAATAAACAACATTCTTTTGATGGGATTTATGATGAGGCTGTACTAAAAGTAAATCACTATTGCAGGCTTAATAACGGAAAGATGCAGCCTGGGGTCTAGTTCTATGTCTATTTCTGGATTTCGACTTTAATAATACCCATGAAAAGGCGGTCTCTTCTCATTAGAATGAGGCATAAATGGTATTTAATGTCAAAGCTGTATTTGTTCAGGCTGGGAAATCAGACACTATATGACCCAAATCTGGCCTATGAACAATTACCAGTTGTTAGTTTTAATGAGGTGTCACTTGATAAATCTGTAGATGGCTCATGTTCACTTAAAGATACTGTTAGCATTATAGCCTTATTAAAATCTACTTTAAATGGGGTTTCTCTTCTCATTATTTTTAGAATGGGGAAAGAAAAATACCTTAAATGTATATTTACTACTCACTGCTAATGAACTGCTGGAAACTGTTGTGTATAGACAGGACACACAAGCTGCATCTGTTTCTGCAGCTAATTTGAGACTAACAACAACTTGCTCGTCATTTGGAGTCTGTTTTGCTTCTATTGCTTTGTGCCATGGGAGGACTTGGTTCTCCCCTTGGTCCTTCTATTTAAACTACGTTGAAATCTGTGTAGTGCACTGCCTTTGGAAAACACAGACATCAAATCTTGCAGTAGGTCTTTTACAAAGGACCAACGAGGTAATATAAAATAGTAACATTTTAAGCAAATTGGAAATGCAAACAGGCTGGATGTGGTGACTCACACTTGTAATCCTAGCACTGAGAGGCTGAGGCGGGAGGATCGGTTGAGCCCAGGAATGTGAGGTTGCAATGAGCTATGATGACGCCACTGTACTCTAGCCAGGGCGACAGAGTGAGACCTTGTGTTAAAAGAAAAAAAGAAAAATAAAAAAAGAAAATGCAAACAAACAAATCCTCATACAGAACTGGTGGATGCCTGAGAACATGTCTGTGGACCCCAGTTTGAGAAACACTGGCTAGAAAATGAAACCATGTGTCCCCTTAAGGAAGGCACAGATGAAGTGACCTCTTTGTAATTTCTCCAAATTCCCGAAAGAATGAGAAGGCTCTGAAAGGATGGGAGCAGCCAGGGCCAGGCATTCAAGGCTGTCAGGAGCTTGGGTACAGGCTAGGAATTGGTGAGAGGCAACCTGGAGCCCCTAGGTCAGCTAAGGATTCTCCATTTCTTGCCCTGGAGACAAAGTAAAGAAGAGAAAGTGAAGGAGACAAGGGGAGTTACACACTTGCAGTTGACAACAGCTAGATTAGGGATAATTTTGGAAAGACCCAGTGCAGCAATTAAGAGGTGAAGAGCGACTAACCCAGGTGCCCGGAGGCAGAAGTCCTCAACCCAGTAGCCTATTAGAGTCACGGGGGAGCTCTTTAAACGTGCTGCTTCGTGGATCCATCAAAGAAGATTTGAATTAATTGGTTTGGGTTTGGGCATCAGTGTTTGTAAAAGCCCCCCAGGGGATTCTAATGTGTAGCCAAGGGGGCCCATCACTGTCCTAAGGGAAGCCTTCGCTATGGTATAATTACATTTGAGGGCACCTGTATTAATTTATTTAGTGGGGACAAGGGAACCAACCCTTATTGAATGCGCTGTGCTCTTTTGAAAAAATGAATAGAAATAGCAGCTCTAGAAGTTTGTTACATGCCAGGCGCTATGTTAACCACTTTATTTTTTTATTTTTTATTTTTTTGAGACAGAGTCTCACTCTGTTCCCTGGGCTAGAGTGCCGTGGCGTCAGCCTAGCTCACAGCAACCTCAAACTCCTGAGCTGGAGTGATCCTTCTGCCTCAGCCTCCCGAGTAGCTGGGACTACAGGCATGTGCCACCATGCCCGGCTAATTTTTTCTATATATTTTTAGTTGGCCGATTAATTTCTTTCTATTTTTAGTAGAGATGGGATCTCGCTCTGGTTTCGAACTCCTGACCTTGAGCGATCCACCCACCTCAGCCTCCCAGAGTGCTAGGATTGCAGGCGTGAGCCACCGTGCCCGGCCTATGTTAACCACTTTACATGCATTTAATCTTTACAACATTCCTACAAAATGAATATTATCTCCATTTTACAAATGAGGAAACAGAGGCTCAGTGAGACAGAGAAATTTGCCTTAAGTCATTCAGTGACAAATACACATATAAATGAAAGTAATAACTCGCCCAGGGTCAAACAGTGAGAATGAATTCGAACCATGCCCTTTATTAGTAGTTCTTCCACGGCCCCTATGCTATCTCGATTAATGCATTCAGTGCATATTCATTGAGTATGGGCTATATATGTGCCCGACCCCATGTTAGGTGTTGGGGATCCAAGGCAAGCTTTCTGCTCTCCAGTCTTATCAGAAGGACAGCTAACTCCAGAACCACGTGATCAGTGCTATTAGGGTTTCCCTGTTTGCCTGGGACTCTCCTGGTTTTAGCACCGAAAGTCCCACGTTCTGCGTGACTTTTCATTCCTGGGTGAACTGGTCAGCTGGTCACCTGGACTGCCCTAGAGGAATGTGTGTGGGCTGGGGTAAGTCTGCATGGCATGGTGGGGGGTTGTGGAGGGGAGACTGGGAAAAGCTTCACAATAGATGTCATGTCTTATTTGAAGAATGATTAGGAGTTCTTTAGGCAAAAAATGCAGGGAGGGGGTTAGGGAAGAGCATCCCTGGTGGTGGCAGCAGGGAACAGCTTGGCGAAGGTTTGGAAGGAAGGGATAGCAAAGAGTTTAGTAAAGTTGGAGTTTGGGATGCTGGGAGGTGGGGGTAGGTGAAGCTGGGGTTGGGGGAGCTGGGACCATACTAAGGAACTTGAACTCTGGAGGCAAAGACGTTAAACCCTTTAAGGGTCTTCAGCAAAGAAATATTATGCTTGATTTTGCATTTAAAATGATCACTCTGGTTATGATAGTAGGATGGGAATTCATCTGAGGAGAGGAGTCTGGCATCTGGGAGAACAGTTGGGAGGATGTTATAATACAGGTGACACATGGGGACAAGAAGGAATAACAACAATAATCATATCAAATGTTTATCAATTACTTAGTATGTACCAGGCATTGTGCTAAACGCTTCACATGCATTATCTCATTCAATCCTAATAACAAACTCTTGAGTTAGCTGCTATTTTTATGCTCATGTTACAGATGAGGAAATTGAGACTTAGGTGAAGTTAATTTAGTTAAAGTTACACCGACAGTAAGTGGCAGAGTCAAGATTTCAACTCTTGCTTTTTGACTTTAAATATGTATGTTACACGATGTAAACAATGGCAGTGGGTCTTTATTCATTCCACTGAGCAACATTTATTGAGCATTTACTGTGTACCAGACACATTTCTGGTTAATGAGGGTACAGCGATGAGTAAAACAGACAAAATTCCTGACTTGATGGATATTATTAATACATTTGCGTGTGTGTGTGTGTGTGTGTGTGTTGGGGAGGTGGATAAACAAATAAGCAAGTCAATATAACTTACTCGTGCTTGAGTTTGGACTCCATTTCAAGGGGAGAAGAGAAAGGGCTTAGCGATATGGGTGTGAGGAGGAGGAGGAAGATTGCAGGGGGACCCCCAGGTCTCTGGCTTCACCAGCTGGAGTATATGGTGGCCAGCAGAGCCTGGGAGCCCTGGAGGTACAAGAGGTTTGGGGGAGAGCTGAGAAGTCCTGTTACCAAAAGTTTGGTACTTGTCCCCACAGCTGAATGAAGAACAAGGACAAGTGGTTTGAGGAGAAGGAAAGAGAAGTGTATTAATTTGCCAACAAAGAGGAGAATGGCAGACTTGCATCTTAAATTACTATGGTCTTATATCTATAAGCAGAAATACAGAGCTTTTAAAGGGAGTTTTCAGCTTTGGGCTATTGCTGTTTAGCTAAGGCATCTCCGGTGGAGACAATGTCGTGACTTCTGCCCAGACAATTCCGTTGAGCCATCTGCTGTGGTACAAAGGACAACGGACACTTCTCTGCTCCTCCGATTACTGGCCTCGGGCAGGGATGCAGGTTTTAATTCCCCAAAAGTGTGGGCGGGGGTTTAAAGAGACAACTCGTAAAACATTTTACCCCTTTTCAGGCCATCCCCTCTGTTACAGTCCAGTGTTGGACATGTCGAGGGCCAGATGACATGGTGGAGACCCCAGACAGAGGGGCAGAGTGAGGACAGGGCTCAGCAGGAACTCCTGGGGCCTGAGCTAAAAGACAGAGGAGTGAGCTCCACACCGAAAGAAAAGAGGTCAGAGCAGAAGATGGAAAACCTGGCGCCAAAGCCGTCCCAGCGAGGGAGCAGAGAGTTTGGAAGTAGGAAGCCTCGGCCTCATCATACGTCACCTAAAGGTTCAGCGAAGGAGCAGTGAGGGAGTATTTAGGGGCAAAGAGGGAGGCACACAAAGTTGAGGGGATTTTTTTTTTTAAGGCAACGAGAAGCCAGAATGGGAAGTGCCTAGTGGAGGGTTGGAGATACAGGAGGAAGTGGAGGCAATGCGGGGAGCAAAGCCTTGGAGGAGATGGAGGAGGGTCGAACCCAGAGCCAAGGTGGGAAGTCCCGGTCTGGAAAAGGAGGGCATATCCCTGGGCCTGCAGGGAGCAAGAAACATGGGTAGGAAGGCAGAGCGGCTTCTTGGGAAGTGGGAGGCAGTGCCACCTGTGAGAAGGGCCCAGAGCGGGGCCACGATGCATGGACAGAGGGGTGAAAGTTTGGGGTCCACACCGTGGGGAATACGGGGAGTAGGAGAATGAGGCACGAACTGGGGTTATCTCGAAGCGTGTCTTTCCTGAGTCCCTGTCCCTTAAAGGCCCCGAGCTCCGCTGAGGAATTAAAACACAGATTCGTGCAAACGTGAGGTCTCATTCAGGCTTTCACCTCGAGGCTGATGGTGTCGGTTGTGGGAACCACAGTGGGGACAAGTGTGGAGGGGGTGTTTCCGGTCGTGGGGGTGACTCCCCCTTAGAACTGCGAGCACAGACAGCAGCTGGCCTGCCTTTCAAGCAGGCTGTCGCCTCACCCTCAGTATTTATTTTCCAAGCCACTGTCGGAGGGTGAGCTGGCCCGTCCTCACGCTCAGCTTTCCCGGGAAGGACGTCTGGAGCCTGTTGAGTTCTGCCCTGCTGGTCTTCGCCTCTCAATCGGAAGCAACTTTGATGTGTGTGAGAAAAAATACTGTCCTGCCAAAGAAGCTGTGCATGGATGGTCCGCCCTCAGCTCAGAGGTGGGGACACCCCGAGTGTGCACCTTGGGACGCTGTGTCCTGTCGCCATCCCGAGAAAACTTTCTCTGTGGGTGGCACTGTCTGCGGCAGCACGATTGGCCGGGAGGGCTCCTTCAGCCAACATCATGCCGTCACTGGCTGCCTGCCGCCTCTCCTAGGGGACACTTGAGAAACTCTGATAGAAACATTTCTCTTTGGCAACAGCCTGCTGTTTCCATGGTTTGACAATACTAACCAGATATAGAGTAGCCCAGCGAGGGAGAGGCCGGCCCTGGGGGACAGGGGCCCCATTGCACTCTCACGTCCAAACCCGGGCAAGCCAGATAATCTCATTAGGTCTCCATTTCCTAATCTCCAAAACGGAGCAGCAATGTGAGCCTCAATTATTTTCCCGTGTTGACAGATTGAGTGTTAAAGAACAGTGCATATTTTTTAGTTCTTTTGGCGAATAATGATAAAGCCTTTTGGAGGACATATTTTAGAAACAAATAATAATAAGCAAATAATAAACTAAACAGACTTTAAATGTACTGATGTTAATTTTGCAGAGGTTGAGTAAACTATTGTATGCCATTCTTAGAGATCTACTAATTTAAACAAATGTTCCTCTTACCTGATATTGACAGAACACCTCTAACCTATTGTTTTGAACAGGTAATAACGTCACACAATTCAATATTCCAAATGAACAAAAGGGCACAGTTACCATTCCCTCTCCTGTCCTACCCAGTGATCCAGGGTGTCTCTAGGTAGGGTGACTAACTAGTTCTGGTTTGCCTGGGACTTTCTTGTTTAGTGTTGAAATTCCCTCCTTTCAGGCAACCCCCCATCCCCAGCAAACTGGGCTGGTTGGTCACCCTATGCCACAGGCAACAAACATTATGAGTGTGTTGTGTGTCCTTGAAGATATTTGCCAAGAGCAAGCTTGTATTTTAAAAATCATCACAGGTAAAGAAATAAAGCTCTTTCCCATAAAAAACTAATGTATGATATTGGGGGAAAGGGGGAACCCATAAGAAAATGGAGGCCCAAATCTGATCTTCTAACATAATTGCTTTCTCCATAATTGTTTTCGCAATTGCAATTTCCAGCTCCAGAGTTGCTATCCCTCTGGGAAGCAAACATCTCCGTCAGGCTTGGAAGAAAGACTCCCGTAAACGCTAACAATCTGTGGCTCTGTTTCTCATAGCCACGGCTGACCATAAACTCCATTATCCCTTTGCTTATAAGTTATGTTTGTGGAGTTAAAAAAAGCATTTGTGTACTTGGGGTTTGGATTTCATAAATACGCTCATTCGCCAAGTTATCTTTTAGATTTCCCTGTGCGAGCTGATTCGGGAAAGCCCCATTTCAGAGAAAGCGGATTGGAAGGCCTTTTCCAGGCTAAAAATAGACCTAGAACGGGGTGTATTTTAGCTTCAGGACTTTCACAAACTGTCTGGCAAACTAGCACATTATTGTTTTATGAATAAGGCACTGACGTTCTTTTTAAATGTTCTAGCTTCAGGCTATTTCGCTTTTGTGCAAAAAGGATGAATTATTTATAACAACGGGCATGAATATCATAAGATAATGCCCTCGTTTCTGGCGGGGAGGGAAATGAGCTGCAGCTGGTGCTGGGTCAGCTCCATGGGCGAGGCGGCGAGAGCAAGGGAGGGATGAGGCTCCAGCCTTGGGTCCTTCGAGGGGGCTGATTTGGGAGACGCAGCACGTTCTCCTCCGGGGAGGAGAACAGGAGGACACTCACCACTCCTCTCCTCCCCTCTACTCATCACTCATTCTCTCTCTCATCCTTCTCTTCTCTCTTCTTCTTCCCCTTCCTTTCCTCCTTCCTTCCCTCCTTCTTCCATTCCTTCCTTCCCGCTCTTCTACCCTCTTTCTTCCCCCCTCTCTCTCTCTGGCAAACTTTAGAAAGCAGAGGATGGAGACTCTTTATAAACTCAAATGTAAGCAGAAGCTGGTTTCATGAGATTATCTGTGCACATGACTGGCCTCTGCCAGTCTCAGTTTCCGCATCTGTAACAGAAAGTGAGAACCATGTTTTCTCCATAGGGCTGATATAAACTGCCTGGCGCTGAGCAGATGCTCCGTAAGACAGTAGCTGGTTATTAAAGGCTGCCCGCCCGGGAGCACACCGGGGTGGCGAGCGTGTGGGCTGAGGCGGGACAGGAGATTGAAAAGCCCAGGGGCTGCACTGTCTGAGGGTGGAGAAGTCAGGTAAGGGGACTAGCCTGGGTTTAAAACAAAGTCCTGCATGTGGGGAAATTTCTCAGACCTGGTCAAACCGTAAGGTTGGTCACCATCCTGAGTTAGGTTAGGATGACTTTTTCTTCTTTTATTCTTCCTCTTATCTCAACTGATACTGATTTATAGTGCCAGGGCTCTGGCATGCAAGCAGTTACCTGCCTCCTTAAGGGGACACTAACTTACCTGGCACCCAGCTGGGGGATGGGGAGAGCTGCCTTGCATAACCTGCGCCAAGTCCACGTGACTTTCTCCGCCCACCTGGCCATTTTGTGACATGTGACATAGCATTGAAATAGAATAACTGGATGACTGCCACACCGGGCATTCCTCTCCTCCCCTGCTATCCCTCCAGTGGGGGTTGTTCCAAGCCCCCCAGCAGGCCCAGGAGAAGTGGGAGGAACTTGTGCAAAGACTTAAGCCAAATGAGAGAAATCCAATTCCTTTTATCATATGGATGATAACAAATGCGTATAAAGGAGTCTATTTGAGAACTGGATTTGACTATGAGATCTCACTGGTATTTGAGGTGTGTGTTTTATACCAGTGCCTGTGGCCTCCTGCAGGAGGAGGTTTCATCAGGGTTCCAGAGAGTTCTCCCACTTTGTCAGCTCTGCTCTTCTAAGTGTATTCTCATGTTCCCAGCACCGTGGGGGCTTCCACAGTGGAGACAAAGCATTTCTAACGGAGTGGTGCCACCGTTGTTGGAGATGACGGTCCCAGCCTTGATGAGGAGTTGGACATACCACTCTTAGGATCCGTCGTTGGTGCTGGGGTGGCCTCAGACAGTCCTCGGACCCCTCAGGCCTTTATCTCCTTACCTGTCGCCTGGGGAGGCTAACACGGAGTTCAGAGGGTGGCTGTGAGGCCTAACAAGACAATGCACATGAGGTGACACTGACACACAGTGGGCATGCAATACACACGGCTCCCCCCACTGCAGCCACCTTGTGACCAGGAGGCCGCCCTTCTAATGTTGAAGCTAACACTGTGGGTAGTAGAGTGGAGAGATGGAAAGATCCAGGATGCCAGACTTCATGTACATCTGCTCAATCAACCAACCCTGAACCTCCCTACCTGGGCACTTCCTTTATGTGAGAGAAGAGATTTCCTTTTTTATTTAAGACAGTTCAAGTTGAGTTTTCTGTTTCTTATAGCAGAAAGTATCCTAACTCAGCGGTCCCCAGTCTTTTTGGCACCAGGGACAGTTTTCGTGGAAGACACTTCTTCCATGGACTGGGGTCGGAGGGATGGTTTTGGGATGATTCAACCACGTTACATTTACTATGCAGTCAGACCTCTCTGCTAATGATAATCTGTATTTGCAGCCGCTCCCCAGTGCTAGCATCACCGCCCCAGCTCCACCCCAGATCATCAAGCAGATTCTCATAAGGTGCACACAACCTAGATCCCTCACATGCGCAGTTTACAGTAGGGTTCTCGCTCCTATGAGAATCTAATACTGTGCTGATCTAATAGGAGGCGGAGCTTATGTAGTGATGTGAGCCATGGGGAGTGGTTGTAAATACAGATGAAGCTTTGCTTGCCCCCCCACCCCCAGCTGCTCACCTCCTGCTGTGCGGCCGGTTCCTAACAGGTCCGGAATTTTTTCCACTCTTAAGAAATATTGAGGATCTCAAAGACCTTTTGTTTTGTGGGCTGTACATAATGATATTCACTGCATTAGAAATTAAAATGGAGAAGTCTTTAAAATATTTTTTAATTTATTTAAAAACAAAAACAATCAATACATTAACATGTTAACATCAATAACTTATTTTTAGGAAATAACTAATTTTCCAAAACAAAAATATTAGAGAGAAGCATGGCTTTAACATTTTTTGCTAATCTCTTTAATGTCTGGCTTAATAGAAAACAGCTGGATTCTTTATCTGCTTTTGCATTAAATCTGTTGCAATTTATTGTTTTGGTTGAAGAATATGAAGAAAATCCAGCCTCACCCACATATCTAGTCAGAAAAGGGAGAAAAATATTAATAGCTTTTTCAGATAATTATGGCCATTCTTTTTTGATACTATACCAAAACTTGCATGTAGTATTTTCTTAAAGATTAGTTGCAGTGTGAAATACGAAACCATGGCAATTACTGTTTCATACTTTGCTCCATTAAAATCTACTGGTCTGTCTTATACTTTGAGTGGATCTTTAGCTCACAAATGATTTTATAACATTGTGCATTGGCCATGTGGAAAAATTTATGCAGATCTTCTAAATTTTGACATATTTCATTATATAATATAAAAAAACCCCATACTTTTTAATATTACCACCAAGCTCATCAGAAAAGTTTTGAGGTAGGGGAAGCTGTCAAGCTCCAAGATACTAATTGACAAGTTTTCTTAAAAATTCTAATTTTTGCTTGAAGGTTTGAATTTTATCATCGGCTACAATACTGTCAGTTGGTATCCTTGAACTGATAGGCTCATTTTGTTCATTTTTGAGAAAATGCTTGCCAAAGACCAAGTCTGAAGTTTGTCAGTCACTCTTTTGATTAAAAATGGTGTTCCATGAAAAAAGGGGCTAGTTTAGTTTGCAACTCTAAAAATTGCACATATGCTTCACTGTGCAGCAGAAGTGATTTCTTTATACTTCCCATTTCATCACATATAATATTTAAAGGGCCAAGATTTAATAATTTCATGGCTACCTCAAGGGCATTCTAAAGTGAAACTGATCTTTGTTTTCACATAGTGCACGGTTGTGACAAATACAAATACTATCAGTATAGTTTGCCTCGATTCCTGCTGAGGCACTATTGGTTGTCCACACCATTGCTTCTGCACTATCAGTGCAAACATCAACACTGAGGGAAAAAGGTAACATCTTAGTATCATAATGGAATTAGTTTTCACTTTGAAGATTTCCTTAAAAGGTCTCAGGAACCCCAGGGGTCCACAGACCACACCATTAGAATGGCTCTAGCTTACAGTTGATTCTGGAAGCAACCCAACATGCTTTCATAAACTCTCTCTGAAATCAGAGTTGGTTTTGTTGCCTGTCACCAGTGTTTTATATTAAACATGTCATTGTTTATGGTTAGTTGAATAAAAATGTTTAAGGAACTCTAATTGAGGGCAATTTATAAGTAAGCAAATAATCAGAAAGAATGAAAGAAAAGTTTCACTTTACTATAAAATTTTTCATTTGTGCTTTTTACATTCTTGATGTTAAATCAATGTCAAACAATCAAACAAATCCACACGAGCCCATGAATTGTGGCAAGAGAAGGGAAAGAGCATTAACATTTTCTCCCTTATTATGTATGCTCCTGGTGACATTATTAAGCTAGGTATTATTATTGTTCCTGTTTTAGATATTGAAAAACTGGTATTCGGTGGTTAAGTCTTTGGGCAAGGCCACTCAGTGGTCAAATCTTTCATCCTGGCTGAGAGGCTCCAGAACCCAGGGCCTCTTTGCTCTCTCACACAGGAATTCCTGACAAGTACAAAAATACGAGGCTGTGATATCTGAGGTTTATTCCTTAGAGCAGCAGTCCCCAACCTTTTCGGTACCAGGGACCAGTTTCATGGAAGGCAATTTTTCATGGATGTGGATGGGGATGGTTTTTGGATGATTCAAGTGCATTACATTTACTATGCAGTCAAACCTCTCTGCTAACGATAGTCTGTATTTGCAGCTGCTCCCCAGCACTAGCATCACCACCTCAGCTCCACCCCAAATCATCAGGCATGAGATGCTCATGAGGAGTGCACAACCTAGATACCTCACATGCACAGTTTACAGTAGGGTTCGCACTCCAATGAGAATCTGATGCCACTACTGATCAGACAGGTGGCAGAGCTCAGGGAGTGATGCAAGTGAAGGACAGTGGCTGTAAATACAGAGGAAGCTTCACTGGCTTGCCCGCTGCTCACCTCCTGCTGTGTGGTCCAGTTCCTAACAGGCCATAGACCGGTACCCGTCTGCAACTCAGGGGTTAGGGACCACAGCCTTAGAAAACAGTGTTCCAAAATTACGGACAACATAGGGGGTTCTTTAAAAAATTTCTTTTATATTTAATATATTTTATCATAGTGATATGATAATGCGACTCTCTACTAATGCAACATTTTTTAACATACCATAAGGAGGTATTTCAGACTTGGAAGAGACCTAAATCATATGATCTATCCACACCTCTCATCACTGGAGCATGCTTGCATATTCCACATGCATTTCAAAAAGTACTCCTGGGTGATGACTTCTGATAATGTGATTGTTGTTCACCTCCCCAAATCAAAAGGTATTACACTGTATGTGGCAGGCAGCGTCTAAGATGGCCTCAAAGATAAGTTCCTCCTCTTGACTGTGGACAAGACCTGGGACTTGCTTCTAACCCACAGAATATGGCAAAGGCGAGGGAATGTCACTGTTGTGATTAGGTTTCATAAGACAGTGACTTCTGTCTTGCTGGCACACCCTATTGCCATCTTGGCTTGTACATGTTGATGAAGCACGTCTCTATGTTGCAAAGACCCACATGGCAAGGAACTGAGGGCGGCCTCTGGCCAGCACCCAGCGTGGAAGCAGATCCTTTGCAGGTGTCCTCAAACTTTGGCCCGCGGGCCACATGTGGCCCGCCCAGGACATTTATCCGGCCCACCGGGTGTTTTTGCCACTGCTGCCCACAGTGCGAACGCTCCAACTGTCTGAGGGACAGGGAACTGGCCCCCTGTTTAAAAAGTTTGAGGACTCCTGCTTTAGAGCTTTTAAAGAAGACCCCATCCCGGGCTAACACCTTGGTTGCACCCTTGTGATAGATCCGAAAGTAAAGGACCCAGCTAGGCTGTGCTTGGCTTCCTGACCCACAGACTATGAGACAACAAATGTGTGTTGTTTTAAGCCACTAAGTTTTGGGGTAATTTGTTACGCAGCAATAGACAACTAATACACTGTACTATATTTATTTATTTCTCTAGCAAGACCAGAAGTGAGCTGGTTCAGGTCATTGGTCCTTGTCACGTGTGTTTAGCTGTTTACCCACCATTGGAGAGCTTCCTGCCAGGACCCATCCTTTTACTCAGGACCCCTGGGTAAAAGCAGAAGCCAAAGGCCCTGGAGGGAGGTCCTAGTGCTCCAGGAAGGGGGTCTGCACCCTCCATCAATTCCCAACTCCGGCCTCCCATTACTAGGACCTCCATAATCGTCTTTCTCCACCAGAGCATCATTTAGCTTACAAAGCAGAGGCAGTAAGCCAATGAGTCTGAAAGCCCTGGAGTCTGAAACTTCAGCCTGCCAGGGGGTGTTAATCACAACAACTGCAGTATGAGCAAAGGTATGACTGCAGAAATCACATCCCAATCTGGTCCACAAGCAGAGGTGCAAAATGCCTGAAAAATCTGAAGCCACGAGATAACAAACCCTTTTTGAGAGAAAGAAATTGGGGGTAGATATTTAAATACATACAATGCATAAGGCATCTGGCAATCACTTCAGAGGCTTCGGTTTTCCCATCTGTAAAATGGGGGTTTACCTCCAGGTCCCACAGTCCTTGATTCTTAGTCGGACACAATCTGGGTTGCCGTGAGCTGGCTCTCTGGGTGCTAAACCAACCATAAAATGAGGATAACACAAAACCTGTCTCCAAAAGGGGTTGTAGAATTAAATGAAACAAATAAAACGTGTTAAATGTGCAGCACAGCGCCTGCCCAAGAGTGATCCTGGCAGTTACCGCTTGGCCCACGAGGTCCTACGTCCCAGGGAATTGAGGCCGCCGGCGGGCGGAGCGCAGTCCGGACCCGGGCCCGGTGGCCTGCCCCGCCCACGTGGGGCCGCGGGCCGTCGAATGACTCGGTGCAACGTGTTGGTGGCGGCGGCGCGGGCTCTTCCGGGCGCCGCAGCTTCCTGCCAAGCACCGCGCAGCCGCCTCCGCCGCAGGAGCCGCCGGGGCAGGCCTCTGCGCGGGAGCGGACCCGGCTCCGCCGCGCGCCCTGCCCGCCCGCGCCATGCGTGCCGCGCCGCCGCCCGCGCCGCTGCTGCCGCTGCTGCTGCTCGCGCTCCTGGCCGCGCCCGCTGTCCGCGCCAGCAGAGCCGAGTCCGCCCCGGCGCCGCAGCGCGAGCCCGAGCGCGAGTCGCGGCCGCCACCCGGCCCAGGGCCCGGGAACTCCACCTGGACTGAGTCTGGGGCAGCGGGCAGCGGTGGCGGCAGCTCCAACAGCAGTGGCGACGCCTTGGTGACACGCATCTCCACCCTGCTCCGCGACCTGCCTACCCTGAAGGCGGCCGTGATCGTGGCGTGCGCCTTCAGCGCCCTCCTCATCGCCTGCTTGCTGCTGCGCGTCTTCAGGTGGGTGCCCCCGCCTCTGCCTTCCCCCGCGGGCCGAGCGCGGCATCGCCAGCCTGCTGTCACCGCGCGCCCAACCCACCTGCGCGCACAGGTGCTCTGGGTGCGGGGCTCTGCTCCAGCCTGGGCGTCTTGGTGCGCTCCAGCCAGCCGTGCGCCGCGCTGCCCTGGGGCGCGCTTGTCTGGTTTTTCCTGGTATACATCTTAGTATTTTCTCCCTTTCTTTAATGATATATATCATAAATATTTGTTTGATTCCATTTGTTAACTCTGCTAATGCTTAACGCTAACAATAGCGCTCTGAATTCTGACATCTTTCACAGAATTTATTTTTATAATCATTTCACAGATAAGGAAAACATTTTCAGAGAGGCAAGGTGGCTTATCTAAGTAAACTCAGTGGTGGAGGTAGGATTTGAACCCAGCTCCATCTAACTTTACTCTTGCTACCTCTTCTCCCCTCTTGCCTGCAGCTCCCTCACATTCCTCCTACTTCTTTTTCTGCTATTGAAAGAAGAAATTTCTAGCGTGGGGGGCTGGGCACCGCCCCAGGAACGTCTGTTGGAGGCACGCTTTGCGCTGGAGTTAGAGCTGGGCTGTAGGGTACTTGGTGACTCTTGGTGGCCTCTGTGGCTTTCTATTAGTGGGAAATGAAAACGGCTGTCCTAGATCCTGCCTGACTAAGCTACCCAGATGAAAGTTCACAGAGGCATGAGGGATCTTGGAGAGGCTTTTGTAGGTTGCTTGAGTTCAGGGAGAAAGCGTGTGGGAAATTAGGAAGGATGTCCCAGGTCCCTGGAATGGTGAGGTGGACAGGGATACAGGGAATACAAGGATGTTTTCCCCTAATGCCTGGGAAATCCTGTTTTTGCAGGAAATGAACCTGTCACTCAGGCCCAGCAGCCTGGAAATCTGGGTATGTGCGTTGGCTGTTCCCTGCCGGTTCTCTCCACTTGCAAGTGTACACACGGTGCTTTGGTGTTTGCTCAGCTGTCGAAGGTTTAGGGCCAGGGACCTGCTCCGGGGTAGCATTTTCAGTGCAGGGGCAGAAACTAGACCTGGGAAAGGCAAGGTTGAGAGCTATCTAGGGAGGTTTGCTGTTGGGCTATTTGACTTTGGGTCCAGGTGTTTCCTTCTGGGTCTGTGGGATTAGATGCCAGCGGTCTGAGCAAATAGGGAATGGGAGCCGTGGCCCCACCTTCACCTGACCATCCCTCCCTGCCTCGGCTCAGGGCACATCATTCCCCACTCTGCTGGTCTCCTTGATGTTCTCTGGGTTGAAGTGCCCCCTCTTCACCTCACCCTTCCTACTGCCCTCGATCCTCTGCTTACAAACTGCAGTGGCTCCTTGTGGCCACTACCTAGGCATGGCACTACCTAGGTGTGGCATTTGGGGTCTTTGCAAACCGGTCCCAGCCCACCTTGTAGCTATCAAGCAGCCCTTCTGGGTCCCCTGTCTCATCTCTGCTCCTTTCCTTTTGCTCCATGGTGCGGCTGTGTTTTCCTGCTTCTGGTCCAATTCCTGTTCCACATCTTCTAAGACTTCAGGTAGCTACCAAGTTCTGGCTCTCATCCTTCTTCCTCTGCATGGTTTTCCTGGACATTTGAATGAGGCTGTCACTTCCTTTTCTGGTCTTTCTAGCCCTGTACACTGTACACTGCCTCGTGCGACTTTCAGTGTAACCCTTATGTGCCATGCTGGCTTACTGTGTTGAGTGCCCACCCTCAGGCTCAGCAGAGAGCCCTGGAGGTCGGGGTGTCTAGGATGTCCTCATGTCTCCATGCCCGTTGCGGGCCTGGCATTCAGCAGAGGTGCCATTGTCATTTACTGACTTCTTGATTGTTCAGTTGGAGTGAACGTTAATGCCTAGAACAGCTCTGAGCCTGGAGGTTTGAAACATTTAGCTCAAAATAGGCCACGGAGCCCACAAGGCTGTGTACTTTCTAAGAAGGTATTTGAACTATTTTGCCAGTCTGCTCTTTATTACCCAGGAGTGGAGGAGAAAAGAAAGCAGCATGCGGCCAGATGTGAGGGGTCTGAGCCTCGTGTTGGAGCAGGCAAGCCGGCGCTCCGGCCTGGAAGGGTGGATCCTTGGTGGCTTGGGTGTGGAGTGTTGAAAGAAGGTGATGACTTCATAAGAAAAGCTTGTTGTGGACATGATCTGCCCCTTCCCAGAAAGGCATTCTTATTAGGGCGCATCTCCAGGTGGACAGCTGCCACCCCAGGTTCCGATAGATGGGTCCTGGTAGCATTTTACAGCTAGGAAGGGCCTTGGTGGTACACAGTCCTGTGCAGATGAGAAAGTTGCATCCTGGAGAGTGGAATAAGTCATCCCTAGATCCTAGAACACTCTACAAGTCTGTGTGACCAAGGCAGGGCCAGCACCCCATCTTGACTACTCTGTGGTCTGGACTGTGGCCCTTCCTCCTTTCCACCTTCCCTTGTAGGCTTGGTTCATCAGGATCACTGAACACCTGCCATGCTGACCAGGTGTCCTCATTCCTTGCTCCATCTCCAGCTCCTCAGCGAGCAGGGACTGGTCCTGGCCATTCCACAACCTGAGTCTGCCAGAGACTGTCTTACCTCTGCCCGTGTCACCTTCCCCCAGTGAAGCTTCCCCACCTGTCACTGTTCTTGCCTGGGTGGCTTCCCTACCTTGTCTCTCCTGAACTGCAGTGGCATCTTTTAGGCTAGGGATCCTGCCACCAACCTCATCCCTCTCCAGTCCATCCTCCCTGTTCTGCCAGAATGCTGGTCTCATCCTTCCTGTCCCCCTCCCTGCCAATCCCCACTATGTATAAGCTCCTTAGTGTGCGGGCAAGCCTGGCTCTTCACGGCCATGGTCTGCCTCCCTCTCGAGCCCCCATCTCGGCTTTGCCCAGTGTCTCTCTCCTGAAGCTCCAGCCCAGGGGTTCCTCAGAGGTACTGTGTGGCCTGGGCATCTTGTCCCACTCTGATCCTCTGCCTGGGGTGCCCCTGCTGCCTGGGGTCCAGCTCGTGGCTGCTGGACCTCTTGCTGCCGCCTTCTCTGAGCAGCCCCGCCAGCCAGGGCCCTGTGTGCTCCTGAAGCACACTCGAGCTTTGAATTTCCTCCTCAGAGTCAAGTGTCACCGAACTTCTCCTTCTGCCTTAACAGGCTGAGGGCTCCCTAGAACAGGGCTGGGCATTAATCTTCTGTGTCTCTCTAACATCTAGTGTGGTTCCAGGCACAAGCTGGCATTTCGCAAAGATATTTTTAGCAAAAGAATGTTGAAATCCCAAGTGTTTCACATTGCTGATGTCTCTTAAAATGTACTCTGGGACTGAAAGCTTGGCTGATGCTGGATACCTGTGAGGGAGGAATTTGGGTAGTGGCCCTTCATTTTCTTAACAACGTCAATAAAAAAGAACGAGTGTGGAATGCCAAGTATTATTGCTTATAAAGAAGCAGTCCTAGCATATTTGTCTGTTTTCCCTGAAGGAGTCACCTTGACAGACAACAGAAAAAATGTGGATCCGAGGAAACTGCAAAGAATCTCGTGAAAAATATTTATACATTTAATCAAGCAATTCCATTCCTAAGGTGTATACATTTTTCACTGCAATATATATTTTTTGCTTCCAATGTTAATAATTAGAAGCAGCAGCCAAAAGTGTGTACAATGATATTCAGAGAAGTTCTGTTTGACAGTGAAAAGGTTTGAATAACCTAAGTATCCAACAACTGGGCATTGGTTAAGTGAATTATGATAATCCTTACAGTGGAATTCTGTGCAGCTATTAAAAATGATGACATTGATATAATACTTGCTATCTACTGTTGAGTGAAACAGGTTACAAGACAGCATGTGTAGTATAAGCTCATATAAATTATAAATATGTATATATAAATGTACAAGCAAATCTATGTGTATGTGTGTGAATGCGAGTGATTCTTTATAATTTATTATTCATGATATGTTTCTACATTGAATTCCTTTATAATCCAGTGACAGATATTCACAATTTCTCTCCCTGTGTGTACACACAGCTCCTTGCTGCATCCTTGGATATGTCTTTCTGAGGACCAGTCTGAGAGTATCTGGGGTGTACTCCTAGGAGTGGGATTTCTGGGGCCTGGGGTGCTCATACTTGATTTCCTTGAGTGGGTACCAGTGCAGGCTCCCACCTGTAGGGCCTGAGGGGTCTCAGATCCTCACCTCGTAACCAGCACCTAGTATTATCTGACTTTCTCATGCTTTCCAAGCAGGTGGGTGTTATGCTTTGTTTTGCATTTCTTCATTTTCTACTGAGGTTGAGCAGCTGTCTCTCCCTATACTTCTTAATCAACCTGTTTTTCCATCTGCAGAATCATTTCCACCTGTTTCATATATTTTATCATTAAGGAAAACCATTTTCAGGCAAAATGGGAAGGAAGGAAAGGTGGGTTGGAGACAGAGCGCCCTCTGATAGGTGCCCTCACCTGACGGCATGGGCTGTCCTGCTGGCACCCTGTGGGTGGCCCCCAGGGTCTGCTGCTTGCAGGTTTGCCAGAGAGCGCTGGAAGGGAATCAACAAGGAGGCTGTGTCTAGGAAGTAGAAAACTGCGACTTCTGATTTTTTGATACTGGGATATTGGTAGGGTTCGGGGATAACACACATAAGCCAGTGACTGCTGGTGTCAGTACCTTTTGCCTCACGTTTTCACTTAGGACACTTTACTCTTTTAGTTCGTAGGGGGGGGTCTGACTTGACTTTGCTTTTGCTGTGTCTTATGAATAGGGTGGAGGCAAGTCAGGAAAACTCCACCACCTGGAAACCGCGGTGTTCCTTTCCTCCTGGGGCTCCCTCGCCAGTCTTGGCCAGTCTCCCAGCTCTGCGAGGCAGGCCCCGCCTCCCCCAGGTCTCTGTTGGCTGCGTGCCCAGCCACTTCTTGTTTCAGAATCTCTGTGAAGTCCTCTTGTCTGAAAGGAGGGTTTGTTTGGTGCCTCCCAGGGGATCGGGAAGATGAATCCTGGGCGATGTGACGTTGCCCAGCTGTCGGTGGAAAAGGTGCACACCACCTGTCCTGAGGACGGTGGAACCGACAGAAGCTCAGCTGATTTTACTAAGCCGGGTCTTTGAAAAGGAACTAAAAGTTTCCTGCTTATCTTGGATTTCCCAAATTTTCTATCATGTATTTACGTTTGTAATAAGAAAAGTTATTTAAAAGAAAATATAAAAGCTTAATACTTACAGCATTTAGGGAAAGTTAGCATTTTGAATGTTCTTAGTCATTGCTCATTAGTATGTCAGTATTCTTTTAATAAATTGGAGCTTTGAGTGGAGCCATGGTGAGAAGGTCCAGCCTCTTTTCAGACTTTGAGAGAGAATGTGGGACTTGTGTGGCATCAGGTAGGTCATTTCTGACTGTTTGGCCAAGGCTTTAAATTGAGGGAAAAAAGCTATAGAAGTAACACATACGCTCTTCTTTCATGTTTAATTTTATAGGCCATGGTGAAGAAGTGTTAAAGCTGATACAGCAAAAATCCAGACTTTTTAAAAAAGAGAGTAGAGAGCATGCCCTTGATTCAATTCTCCAAAACATCATGTTACATGAAAATAATATGGTCCCTCAAATGGCTCTTCCCTGGGGAGGATTTTGCCCCCTGACAACTGGACATGCCTGGAGACATTTTTTGGTTGTCAGGACTGGGGGTGGGGATGGGGGGGAGAATGCTATTGGCATCTAGTGGGTAGAGGCCAGGAGGCTGCTGAACATCCTCCTATGCACAGAACCCCTCCCCCGCCTGCTGAATTATCCAGCCCCAAATGTCAAGGGTGCCAGGGGTGAGAAACTCTGAGAACCTTGGCTTTGAGGCCTGCTGGTTGTCTGATGTGAGCAGTTTCCTGGACCTTTCTGGGCATCTGTTTCCCATCATTAATTAAAGTACACGCTTCCACCGGCTATTGGGATGTTTAAAATGAGATTGTGTCAACCAAGTCCCCGGCTCCCCTTTAAGCAGCCAAGTGTCCTATTGTCTTGAAAAATATGATCCTGAAAACAGATGCAATTTACACCCAACCTTTTGGTCTTGCTTCTGCCCGTAAATGAGGATGTAGCCATATGGCTAAAATAATCAGGCAGGTGCATCTGCTTCTGAGCCTCTTTCAAATGAAATTGGTGACTGTTTAGCCCAAGTGAGCCCACTCAGTTCCCTGATGAAGGAGGTGCCTCATGACTGCCCTTTTTAATAGGCCCGTGAGGACCTGGCACCTGCAACTAATTCCTTCTATTGAATTGGAAAGGGAGGAAAATTCCTCTTTAATTTAACCCTGAGTCCACTGGGTTATATGGCATCACCCATAGACTCTGATGCCCATGCACCCTTTGTGTTTGGGGGTCTTTGCAAATGCAGGTCCTTCTTGAGACTCCAGGCACATCTAGGGGCAAGCGGGGGGGGGGCGGGGTTGGCAAACTCCAGTGTCAGTGTCTGCAGAGCATCCTGTAGGGACAGGGTCAGGGGAGGGAAACCCTCCCGCATTTAAGCAGACATGTCTTCATGGGTTGTGTGGGGAACTTTAGTTTTATGGCTGATGTTTTGAGTGTAACCATTTGCAAAGGGAAGTTCTGGGACTGTTAATTTAGGATTATGTTGCTATGGTTTCATTTTAAAAAATCTATACTTAATCTAAGGGTGCTGTTCCAGGAATCCAGACTTGATATTTATTTTCCTGGAGGTGCAGGGAGGAGGAAACCCATTCCCATTGTCAGGTGAGGTGTGGGGGACAGGGGGAGGGCTGTGGCAAAGAGAGGGCAGGGCTCTTCCGGACCCCGGCGGTCACAGTGCCCTGTAGCCTCTCAGGTGTGGACTTTCTTTGCAGTTGGAGCTCCTCTGACTTACCTCCCCTGACTCCTTGTATAGAGGAGGAAATTGAGACCCAGAAGTGGGGAAGGTTTCTTAAGGCCACTCAGTGAGTTTGTAGAAAAAGTATGACTTAAGGCCAGGTGTTTGGATGCCAAATTTCACCCTTTCTGGGCCTCCCAGATGTGGTGGGCTGAGCTTTGGTGCTGTCCAGCTGGGTCTACCCAACGCCTAGCCCAACACCCAGGAGGAAATATGGCTGAGTAGGTAGAGTGTTCTTCCCATTGTGCTTAATGAGCGCCGACTGTGAAGATAGGGGTGCCATGGGGCACGTCAGAGGCCAAGGAACATCCAGGTCAATCTGGGAGGTAGGACAATGCCCTTGAATGAGTCTGCTGGGCAGATAAGAAGCTGTCTAGTCCAGTAGAGGAGCCATGTGTTCAAAGCAACACTTGAGGGACTGAGAAAGGACCAGCACAGTGGCTTTGGCTGGGGACAGAGTGGTCTGGGGAGGCATCATACGGGAGGAGGAACATTAGGATTTGGCTGGATGGGAAGAACACGAGGTTCTTCCAGGGCTGGATGGGAGAAGCAGGTTTTGCTGTGGGTAGTGTTTGTGAGAATGATCACTTGGAAATCGTGATGATGATAATAACAATAGCAACTGATATTTATTAAGCCCTTACTGTGTACCAGACTCTGTGATAAGCATTTTATGTTTCCTTGCTCCTATGAGCAGTACACTGTTGGGGTCCCCATTTTACAGATGAGCAAACCAAGGCACAGAGCGATGCAGTGTCTTGCTGGAGGTCGTACCGCTGGGGAAGGGGAGGAGTCTGACTCACCTTCCCCCAGTCGCAGCGGGATTTTGGAAGACAGCCATTTCAGCTGGAGGATTTTAGGATTTGTAGTCAAAGGTGCAAATGGAGGAATTGAATACGGGAGTGACTTTAGAAATGCTGGTCTGTATTCAATCTTACTCAGTAGTTGCTGAGTGAATGGACGAATAGTGACATGGCTGGAATAGGGGGCCGAGGATGGCTGGGAGACCTGGAGGCCTGAGGGGATCAAGAGGAGGAGGAAGAGGAAAGTGTCACGCTGCCCTGAAGAGCCCGGAAAAGGGGGGTGTGGTGAAGGGGCTGGGCAGGCAGGGGAGGAGAGAAGCCTTGGTGAGGAAGAGGAGGAGGCACAGATGAAACTGGCACATGGCAAGGCCAGCCATGCATGCAGCTGACATCCGCGCTTGGGTGGAGGGTTAGGAGCATCTGCTGAGAAGTAGCGGTCCCCAAAGTAGAGGGTAACAAGGACTGACATTCCCACACCTCCCCTACCACGTGGCACGGATAAGTGGGCGCTGGAAGGGCCACTTACGACGTGTGTCCCAAAGCACTGTGACCTCAGAATTTCCAGACTGTGGGTTGGTCCCCTGGGTCCACCAAAGAGTCCCTCTTGATCATCTCGCTGCTGCCCTGGATCCCACAGAGCTGCCTTCTTTGCTTTAGACCTCACTTTACACCCTCCCCTGCCGCCTCATAAGAAAACAGCGGACCCAACCCTTTGCAAACAGAAGAGCTGGAGGAACAGGTCTTGGGGCATTGGCTGTTGCTGTTTTTCATGTGGCTTTTCCAACAGGTCAAACCCGGGCTGTGCTGATTTTGTCTTGGAAGAATGAGAGCTGAATCTATCCTTCAGGGACTGAGAGAGTGAAAGAGAAACAGGGTGGGGAGCAGATGGAGGCAAAACACAGTGGTGTTATGAAGAAAACCCCTGAGACTTGTCATTGAGCTCTGTGGGGCTGTCTGGCCCATGGTGTATAATCCTCTCTGAGGTGTAAGCCCCGTCCTGTGCGTTGGTGCCAGTGTCGGGGGCCATCAACAGTGGCAACCAAGGGGATGGCGGCCAGGAGGGGAGTGGACGGGGAGCAGCTAGGCTGTATAAATGACGGCAACACTCTTTTTTTTTT
>VBSM01002223.1:9585059-9614759 GCA_008086735.1 Cheirogaleus medius | reverse complement strand
GTTCGTTTTTTTTTTTTGATCTGCACAGTGTTTTTAAAAACTAAGATGGTTGGGAATATGTAAAAATTGGGAATCTTTGCATAAAAATCCAGATCTGCTTATCTTGACCGACAGGGGTTCCTAGAAGTGCAGGATTTCTGTCCCATGGGACAGTGAGGCGGGAGCTGGGGAGCTGCCGCCCCATCTAGGCTGGGCAGGGCACCGCCCTTTGTGTCCCTTTGGCTTGAAGACAGAGCGTTGTCCACTATTTGTCGTCGTCACTTGTTGCCATGTTTCTGTCGGGCAGTCCCGCTGTACTGGTTTCCACGTCTGCAGCAGGGCCCTGGAGCGTTCCAGCTATTGACCAGGTGCGTGGAGTCTTTGTGCTTGACGGGGCGCTGGGTGCTGGAACAGAGGGGCTGCATGTGGTGGGGAGGGCGCCCCAGGACAGGGGTGGGGCGTGGGCACGTCTGGAGGGCTCCCCAACAACCGTTCTGAGAGGCCTCAGCCGGAGCCCGTGTTGGGGCTGGGCTGCTGGAGATCTTGAAGCTCGTGTTGCACCAGAGGAAAATACTTTTATCTCGTGTGACTTAGTGTGTGTCTGAGGTTGCCCATCTGCAGCGGAGCACGATGACATTCATATGGCACGGGCATTTGCCTCTCCCAGGGGCTCGGTGACACTGCGTCAGAGGAAGGTATTGGGTGGAGCTCGGGGGCTTTGCCCAGGCAGGAAGGGAGGGCAGGCTGGGACTCAGGGCTGGTGCTGCGGTGGCAGGCCCTGGTGGCTTTGCCCTCGAGACCCCTGCTAGCCCATTGATTTTCTGGAGGACTTGGGCACCGGCCTCCTTATGGGGTGGGGCAGAGGCCAGAGCTGGAAAGGGGGTTCTGGAGTCATGTTTTTCCTTTCTTCAAGTTCAGTTGGTTTTCTAGGGGAGGCTCTGCTATGTCTGTGTTCTGAGGAGGAGGTGCAGAGTAGAGCTCAGAGGTTAAATGTGACACAGGCCTGTGTCCTCAGAGCGTCGCCTGCACGGTGTTCCCGTCTACACTGCAGGCAGCTGCCTGCTCCAGGCACACCCCCCACCCATTTTCATTTTCTTTAGAATTCTTCCAAGTGTCGGAAGTCACACGTGCCGTTTGTGGCAAGTGGTGTGGTTTCAGCAGAACGCTGGCCCTTGAGCTGCAGAACTGTGCCAGTGGGCTCAGACGTGGAAACGGTGGGGGTGGAGGACAGGTGTTAGTTGCTGGCTTTGTGACCTTTAGTCACCAGGTGAGCCTTGCAAAGCCACACTGAGGCGGCAAGTGACAGGTGGGCTCCGAGAGCGGGATTGCAGCCTGACACAGACTGGGTCTGTTTCAAGTTTTATTTCAATCACTTACTTTGAATTTTATTTATTCACTTGGTTTAAAAATAGGTCCCATATATATTTTTTCACATGGTTCAAAATTTACAAGAAATAAAAGAGGAGGATATAGCCACCCAGTTTCCTTCACTGCATGCTGTCAATTTCTTGTGGAGCTTTCCAGAGAGATTTTATAAATATAGAAACAAATGTAATACATATATATACACAGACACATACATCGTCCCTGTTTTTTTATAACAGCTTTGGTGAGATATAATTCATATACCACACAATTCAGCCACGTAAAGCATCCAACTCAGTGGCTTTTAGTATATGCCGGAGTTGTGCGCTGTGCTCCCTCCATGAAATTTGGAATCAGCTTGTTTAGATCCCCAAGAAAAATCAGTCAGTATTTTGTTGGATGTCACTGAACTTGTAGATTAATTTTGGTGGCTTGATGTCTTTATGAGACTGAAACTTTCTAGTCAGGAGCACAGTGTGCCCTCGTTTTGCTGACACACTTCTTCTGGTTGCCTTTGGGCATGGCAGGAGCTGGCTGGCCACCCAGAGAACTTGCGGTTGCACTTCCAGCTGCCTGAGCGGAATCTATAGAGTGCCGAGTCCTAGGGTTTGGGGACAGCCAGGTGTCCGAGGTGAGTCTCCTGCCCTCTTGTTGGAGTGTGAAGAGCTGGGATTTTGGAGTGTGGTAGACCTGGATGTGAGTCCTGCTTACAGGGGAATGTCACTCAGTGCCTCGTGGCCTTGGTTTCCTTAACTTGGTGATGGGAACCCTCCTTGCCTCACTGGCTGGAGGCTGTGATGAGGTCACGTGTGTGTTGCCTGGCAGTAGGGCTGCCCCTTCGTGGTGGCTGCTGTGACTGTCACCCCAGTAGAGGGGGAGAGGATGACGCAGGAGAGCTGTGTGTGCTTAGAGGTCACATCTGGACAGTGGCCCGCAGCAGGGATGGTGCCTGTGAGTGGAGGTCGTGGGAGCTGCAAGATTGGAAGAAGGAGAAAACCTGGCCTGGTTGGGATGTCCTGGGAAGGCCTCAGGAGAAACAGGAAAGCTGATGGCGCCGTGAGGGTCTGTTCCTAGAACCCCAGCCATCCTTGGCAAGAAGTCAAGATGGATGAAGAAATTAAGGTTCGGGATGAGCGGCTTGCCCAGAGGCACATAGACCAGGGAACTGCACAGCTGAGGTCTGACTGCCAGACCCCAAACTGAAGCAACCTGTGGGGGTTCAGTTTTGTTTTCCTTTGTGGGGGCGGGCGAGGCAGGAAGGCCTCTCTCCCGCTGGCCTGCCGAACTCTGGTGCTCTCCTTGTTTGTATAAGTGGTGCGACTGCGAAACCCGTTTCTGACCAGCTGTTGAAAGGCCCTTTGAGTAAACAAACCCTCTGGCTTCGGGATAATGTTTCAGAGTAAAATAATTTTGAACATCTCTCTCTCTTGTTGGAAGTGTGTGTTTTGGTTTGAAGGGCGGGGTCCCTTCTGTGACTTCTCTGGCCTTGCCTATGGCTGTGAGGACAAACGTGGGCGTTTACTTAAAAGCACCATTGGCCGTCTCCCGGTCGAGGCCACCTGGTTTATGGTAGGCGGTTCCAGAAAAGGAAAGTTCCAGCACGGGGGCGTGCTGTGGGGGGTGCGCCAGCGGTGTCTTTCCCCTTCTTTGCTTCCCGAATCTCCTTCTTCAACAGAAGGTGCTACACTTGACAGTTCTCGCGGGCTGCTCTCTCACCCTGTCCCCCGACGCCACCCCTGCGTACGGCTGAGGGAACAGGCCCTGTAGGCAGGAACGCTGGCCTGCGAACCCAAGTCTGACTCCACACCGGGGCTTCTTCTAGAACCGGGTGCTTTGTCCTCAAGCCGCGGGCACCTCCTGGCAAGATGAGGGCTCTGTCCGCTGGGCTGACCTGCTGCCCGTAAAGAGACTCAGATGACGTCGGGTCCCCTGTGGTGGCATAGTCTTTGCTTTCTCCTCAGGCCCCTGTGCTCAGAGCAGCCCTGTGAGGTGAAGTCACCAGATGTTTGTCTTCCTGGGAAGCCTGTTCTCAGGTAGCCCTGAGCAAAGATTGTCATGCTTCTGGCATGGAGGCACTGTTTACATGCACGGTTCTTGTTTCTGTTAGTACAAAGGGAAGAGTCCTAGGGTTTTAAAGGGTTTGAGGAAATAGGAAAATTATACTTACGTGTGGAAGGTCTACCATTAAAATGTGGGATTTAAATCAATAATAGTCCATAAGAGTTAAAAAAAAAATCCCAAGATGATATTGTTATTACAGTGGTGGCCTCATTTTGTACTGTGCCTGCCTTCGAGACCCTGTGGGCGTGAGGGTTTGTTATTGTGTGTGACAGAAAGCCCGGCCCCAGCTGGCTTTGGTGAACGAGAGGGTAGATTTGTGGTTTTCAAGGAGGGCTGGCTCTGCAGGGGAGTTGGGACCTGCTCTCTCACGCACTCTCCCTCCAATCTGCCCTGTGCCATGTCGGCTTTATTTTCTGTTTTTAGAAGGCGGCAAGATGGTTTGCGTCATCTGAGTCTTAAGGCTGGGATGGGCCCCCACCTGCCCCGTTCCAGCCTTCCCACCAAAGTGTCCTTGGCTTTGGCTGGTTGTGCCTTCCTCCCTGTCCCCTGCCATTGCCTTGGCCTGGGGGTTGTGGTGCACTCATTGGCTTGGGCCTGTGTCCACTCCTGGGGCTGGGGGTGCCACCAGGCCTCTTCGACCACGGAGACCGTGTTGGAGGGGGATCCACCAAGGGCACGGAGGATACAGATACCCAAGGAGGGAGGAAATGGATGCTGGCCGGCTCCAGCTCAGCATGCGTCCTAAGGAAGTCGCAATTTAGAAAGAGTTTGCTAGAAGTGTGTCCAGATCAATGCGAAATAGGAAAGCGTGAGCTGTGTTAAGTGACACGTTCCAGAAAGTGTGATGAGGGAGGGCAAAGGGTTTTTGGTAGTAGAGCCAAGCGGTGGTGAGGTCTGGTGGGGCGTGGGTGGGGCTCTCTGTTGGGAGCGAATGGGGAGTTGCCATGGAGAGCTGGCGCCTTGCCCGTGGCAAGCTGGGGTGGTTCAAGGTGGCTGCTGGGGAGGTCCGCGCTGGGGCAGCCACTGGCCCTCTCAGGAATGGTATGTGCACACTGTGTGCCCCGTGCTCTCCTGCCGCCGTGGCCCATTTCAGACTGTGGGTAGCTGTGTTGGGTAGCACTTCACCGAGCCCCACGGGCAGGAGGCGGGCGGTGCAGACTGCGAGCCTTCTGGTCCCTGCACTGCCTGCTTCAGACCCTAGCTCTGCCGCTCATTCGCTGTGTGGACCTGGGCAAGTCGACCCCTCTGGGCCTCAGTTTCCTCAGCTGTAAGACAGGGATAACAGCAGTGTATGCCTTTCAGGGTGACTTAGACGTTTTGCATGTGGGCACACGTGTGAATTGCTTAGCCGGCGCCCAGGAAGAGCTCAACTGTTATGGACTGTTATTAATTTAAAAAGATGTGTTATGGAATCCACATTTAGAGAAGAGAGAAGAGGACCTGGGGAGGCTGTTTGGGCTTTGAATGCACTGTTTTCCCATTTCCTCAGCTTCTCTCTCCGAGGCAGAATGACACTGTTCTCTGACCCCAGGGCAGTCGGGCTCGGGGATCTGAAGGTGTGTGGGAAATGCTGATCCACTATGCTCACGAATATCCCTGCTTCTGACCGGTGCACAGCTAGCAGAGGAAGAGTTCACCTTCTAATTTGAGAAATGTGTGCCAATTCCCACCTCCCAGCCCCCCTCCAATCCCACTGGCCCACCCCTCCGTGCCCCAGCTCCACGTGTATGTCGTGCAGTGTGGGTGTGTCAAGGAGGGCTGGCTCTGTAGGGGAGTTGGGACCTGCTCTCTCACGCACTGCCCATCGGCGGAGACCTTGTGGACGCAGCCAGTGTGCCTCTGCTGGGGACGTGTCTAAGTGTCCTTAAACTCACAAGCCTCAGTTTCCCTTATTATAATAACACACCCAGCAGTGAAACCGCAGAAAATGCTCTTCTTTTGTAAAGAGCATTTTGTCTACGAGTGTTGACTGAAATGTAATTTCTCCAGCTCATTATGTCAAAACTGGCGTTTGGAGCATGCACGAGGGCTCTTGCTAATGGCTTTTTATGTTAGGGTTCTTTAGGGAAACAGACCAATAGGGGGTGGGTGTGTATGTGTGTGTGTATGGGGGCAGGAGAGGTTTATAGTAAGGAATTGGCTCATGTGACTGTGGAGGAGGACAAGTCCCAAGACCTGCCATCTGCAAGCTAGGGACCCAGAAGAGCTGACAGCATAAGGTTCAGCCTAAATGCAGGTAGGCTACCTAAATGCAGGTAGGCTCAAGACCCACAAAGAATTAATATTTTAGTTTGAGTCCAAAGGCAGGAAAAAACAAACAAAACTGATGTCCCAGCCTGAAGGCATTTGGGCAGAAGGAGTTGTCCTTATGCCTTGAGGGAAGGTCAGGCTTCTTGTTCCATTCAGGCCTTCAGCTGACCGGCGGAGGCCCACCCACATTAGGGAGGGCCATCTACTTAGCTTGTATTCCTAGATTCATCTGTTAATCACATATACCATGCTGGGTGCGGTGGCTCAAGCCTGTAATCCTAGCACTCTGGGAGGCTGAGGCGGGAGGATCACTCAAGGTCAGGAGTTTGAAACCAGCCTGAGCAAGAGTGAGACCCCGTCTCTACTATAAATAGAAAGAAATTAATTGGCCAACTAAAAAATATATAGAAAAAATTAGCCGGACATGGTGGCACATGCCTGTAGTCCCAGCTACTCAGGAGGCTGAAGCAGAAGGATCACTTGAGCCCAGGAGTTTGAGAGGTTGCTGTGAGCTAGGCTGACACCACAGCACTCCAGCCAGGGCAACAGAGTGAGACTCTGTCTCAAAAAAAAAAAAAATAAAATCACATACACCCTCACTGACACACCCAGAATAATGTGAGACTGAAAGTCTGGGCACCCTGTTGCCCAGTCAAGTTGACACAGAACATTAACCATCACACCTTTGGTGTAGTCTTGCAGTTTAAGTTCATTCCCTGAGGTTGCGTGGCTGGAGAGGTGGCATTAAGCATCGAAGGATATAGGGTTGTGGGGGCTGGTGTCATTTTCCTCTTTTTCCCATGCATTAGTTGTTCAAGGGCCTTATTTCAGCTCAGTAGGCTAATTTTCTCATCATAAGACTCTATACACAAGAGTCTTAAGATTATAGAGAAGAAGGAAAGCGATTTTACAGGTAATGGGGATCCACTCCCGTGAGGCAGGGCTGAAGTCGGAGCCTCCGGAGCCTTCTCCCGGGATCAGCAGGTCAGTCCTGCCCCAGAGCCTACAACTAACAAGGTGCCAAGTTCCAAGTGCACCAAGAGGTTTGAAAATCAGATTTTACATTTTCTAGGCGTTGTGATACCTGAGAAAGAGTCACAAACAGGACTGTGATTCCTCAGCCTGAAACCCTCTGGGTGTCCGTCTTTTCAAGGGCCCAGAGGGGCTTTTCCCTGGTCCTCTGGTTCATGGGACATCCTCTTTTCTAATGTTTGGGTATGTGTTGGAAATGGACAGCCCAGTCCTGCCCCCTTGCAAAGCCAGGTGTTTCCTCCAAACAGCTGGTGAATCATCCGGGTGGAGATTTAGGGCTGTCTTCCTGCGAAAGGTGTGGTGTGTGGGTCTGTGTGGATTGGGGGTTTAACCCTAGTCTCGAAGGCTTGAGGATGGGTGGCTTAGTCTTGGATTGCTTGTGGCATTTGGAGCCATTTCTGGGCTTAAATTTCCCCCATCTAGTACTGGAGACAGAATTGGTCAGGGATAAATAAATCATCTAGGGTAGAGTGTGGGGATTTATCTTAGTCATTTAGGGGGAGTTGGGAGAAGAATCTGTTGATGGGGAGAATGTGGGACCAACAGTCTGTATAAAGTGAGCATTTATAGTCCCACACGAAGCCTGCTTCCAAAATACCCTTGTCCCAGGGCCACTGGCAAGGTGCCTGGCTGTGCCCCTTCATTTTATCCTCTTACCACCAGGCTTGGCATTTGCACCTTGCTTCATCCTGTGTCCTTGCCTCTGTGTGTGTGTGTGTGTGTGTGTGTGTGTGTTTTCCTGTGATGAAAACAGGGAGGAAAGTCTGCTTTGTGATCAGGCTTGGAGATCATCAGACTTTATAGCTGGTTTCTCTTTCTCTCCCCATATCTCACCCCTTTTCTCTACCTGAAGAACCATGAGGAGCAGGTACAGTAACCTATGGGTCGAATAGGTTACCGTACGCCAAAGATACAGTACTAAAACTTTTTATATAGATGACATGACACTTTGGCAAATCATATTTTTGGTAAACCACACTATGTAAGACAAGAACAAATTGCTATGGCTAAGAAATTTTTAGAAAACCTGAAAGTGAAGTTCTGTTTTCATTCATTGTGTAGACTTACTGAAGAGTTTCTCTGTGTTGAGGACAAAGGCCTCGCATGTGTCTTTGATGTGGTCACCACTCGGGAACAGCTTACAGTCTGTAGGAAGAATGTGTAGAGAACGTGATTCTTAATATCCCATTTATGACTTTTTGGGTTGGCTGGTTTCCCGTGGACAGTATCAAATATTCTTAAAAAGGAGGGACACTGGAGAATACAAAGCAATCGGGAAAAAGTTTGAGAGAGTGGAGGAATAAATGCATGCAAAGAGCATCCGTTGTCGTTGTAATAGTAACATTCCCGGGTGGCATCATAAACTTCCCAGCCCTGCCCTGATCAATATCGCAGCCTTCATGCAGAGCCTTACGCTAGAGACTGAAGTGGCCTATGTTACACTTTCTCTATGGGCCATGGTGACTTTCCCCCACCCCAAAGGTAAAAATGTAGTGTTGTAATCATTTCCTCATGATGGAAACAAAATTGACTCATTTTCACAAGTGCTTGTATGAGAAAGGATGTAGTGTGTTTAACTTCTATTTATTTATTATCATTATTACTAACAGTAACGTTTGCCAAGAGTCTCCTGTGTGTAGACTCGTGAAGGGCATCACCTCATGCCATCCTCCCTCACCTGTGAGCAAGATTATTCCTGTCCAGTTTTATTTAGGAGGAAATGGAGGCTTAGGGAGATTAACTGACTTGCCCCTGATCACACACGTAGTATGTGCCCGGGCTCTGACCCAGACACCCCTTGGCTGGCCCATGGGGCGATGCTGTCAACTGCCAGGCTGTGACGCACCCTGTCCTCACCTTTTGTTCATCATGGATTTTTTTGGTATGAATTTTGGCTTTTAAAAGTATTGCTTTCATATATTATTTATCTTGGTGACTAAGTTTTTGTTGGTGCTCAGGGCAGGTACCTCTGCTTTATGGGTGAGGACCATAAAGGGTTAGCGAGGTCTTGGCTTTAGGTGGGGCAGCCGGGGTGTTAACCAGGTCTCCTGGGAGCAGCCTGAGCAGCCAGGCTGGAGATACTCTCAGGTGGGAGGGAGGGGACCTGACTTAGCCTCAGCCGACAAGCCTGTATCGGGTCCTCTGAGGCTTGGGCTTTGGGGCTCTTTCTCCCCAAGCTATGTTCAAATGAATGTCCTCTTCCTCTTTTAGGTCGGGAAAGAGGTTAAAGAAGACCCGCAAGTATGACATCATTACCACTCCAGCCGAGCGAGTGGAAATGGCCCCGCTGAACGAAGAGGATGATGAGGATGAGGACTCCACAGTATTTGATATCAAATACAGGTACAGGGTGGGCACAGGGGCGTCCTCCTGGGCTCCAGGCATTGGGTTGGTGGGATAGTTTGTTCACCTTTGGAAGCAGCTCGAGGCCAGGTGTGGTGTCCATGTGTTCTTGTTCTTCAGTTAAGTGTTGGGCCTTGGGGTATTCTGCATATGGAGGGACCTTCCTTGATCTCTTTCTAGAACACACAGAACCCAGAAATTGGGCAGAGAAATGCTGGCAGAGAAATGTTATTCCCTGCTTTTCCTATATGAAGATGTGAAGTCAGCTCTAGGGGAGGAAGAGGAGTGTTGAACTTCAGACAACGAGCTGGTCGTGCACTGGCTGTGGGGGGTCTGGCCCGAGCAGCCGCATGTGCACGTACCACACGCTCAAGCAGAAACTTCTTGTTCAGCCTCGCTTATGTCCACAGCCAAGGAGCTGGGTGGGGTTCCTGCTTGGATGGAATTACCCATTAGCTCTGAAGACAGGTGTGTTTCTTAAAGGTGGTCTCTGGGAAAGTCAGAGTGACTTTGTGACTTCAGGACTGTAGTATGGGTTTTCAGATCCTTTTGGGATATACTGTGAATATGTGAAATTCTCAGTGGAACAGCTGGGGGTGAGCGTAGTTGCGAGACGAGGGCTCGAATGCCCAGAGAGAGGGGAGCTGCTTGGCCAAGGTCCTAGTTAGTAGTGAGAGTGGAACAAAAATCCAGGGTCCCAATCCAAGTTCCCCTTATTTCATGGCTGCTGGGTGCCGGGGAAGGAGAACCTTCTACACCTGCCCTGATTTGTCCGTCAGCACAGCCATGGCTGTCCTTGGCCTGCATAAATCAGTTTCACATTCAACAACACAACATTTGGGATTTTGATTGGAACTGCATTGCCTCTGTAGATCAATTTATGTTGGCTCTTCCAATCTGTGAATATGGAATGACTTTCCGTTTATTTAGGGTTTTTAAAAATGTCTTTTGGTACTTTCAAAAATTCATCCATACATGTCTTATACATTTTTGTTAGATGTAGTCCTAGGTGTTTTACATTTTGATCTATACACGAGGGCTTTCTGGAAAGTATCTAGCCATTGTTAATATAATAAATGGCTCTATTTTTCATATCACATGGCTGGATACTTTCCGGACATCCCTTGCATATATATTTTACTTTAAAAATACTATTTTATTTATACTAATGTCTGAAAAAGGGCTATATTATCATGTCTGCACACATATCAGTTTTGGAAATAGTTGGTTAATCACATCTGAATTTTATAAAGAATATGAAAACATTAAACCTGGTTATAGATAGCAGAGTGGGAGAAAAACCCATTAGCTTTAATTTGCATTTTAGGTAAAGAGCAGTACCCTTTGAAGAGAATCAAATGAATTAGTAATATTCATCCATACTACAAAATAATACACAGTCATCCTTTAGTATCTGAGATTCCGTATCTGTGGATTCAACCAATCACAGCTCAAAAATATTAAAAAAACCCCAATACAACAAAAAATAATACAGATCAAAAAAATACAATACAGCAACTATTTATATAGCATTTATATGGTATGAGGTATTATAAGTAATCTAGAGATGATTTGAAGTATACGGGAGAATGTGCGTAGGTTATATGCAAATACTACACTATTTTCTATCGGGGACTTGCCTATCGTGGATTTTGGTGTCCGTGGGGGGTCCTAGAACCAATCTCCTGGGAGACCAAGGGGTGACTGTAGACATGGGAAAGTTAGTGATTGTACCGATTTTATTGCTAAGCCATTTTATCTGTCTCACATTCAATACAAAGAAATAAAGTATAATGTGAAGAAAATATGTTCTCATTATTATTCAGAATAAAAAGGGTCTGCATCCTCCTGAGGCCCTGGGTGCATTGCATGACAGGGAGCACTTCATGGTTCCAGTGGATCAGTGTCCTGGGTTGATCTTGAGCCACCGACCAGCATCTCTTCGATATTTGGTGACTCGGCTAACTCCATGGGAACTGCGAGAGGCTGAACCATTTTCACGATATCCCCACGTCCCACTAAATAAGAAAAGACTATAATCGAGGAAATATAACAATCAATCTGCCCAGAGATTCTTCCTATATAGACTCTTTCTTTACTGTAAGGTGGGAAAAGGGGCCTTTCCCCGAGTACATGGATACCAGTATTACGGTGGCTTGAAGATCGCTGGAGTGATTTTGTGTCTGGCATAATGAACGTAAGGTACACGTTGAAACCACAGTCAGATTAAGAAACTGTGCACAGCTTTCCCGGATTCTTCAAACAATAGAGCGAGTTCCTAGGCTGACGATTAGTCCCTTAGTGGCATTGCTGCTGGCTGTGACTTGAACCACCAGGTGGGTGTTAAGGTAACAGACAATACTTTGGTTTTTTGCTTTCTGGCCTGTTGCAAGGGCAAAAGGAGGTGAGAAGGCAGGTCTCCAAGCACGCTCTGGGGCATTTTTCTTGGCCACTTGAATTCCATTTCTATCTGACACACAGCAATAGTGCAACACCTGGTGGTTTTTAGTAAGGAAATCGCTTTAGCTCCCTCAAGCATGTTAGTGTCTCTCCTTCTCGCCCATTCTAGGCAGAAATTCACTGTCAGCCGTAATGAACCCCTTTGTCCCAAGGAACAATCACCACACCTGGGGCTGCTGGTCCCTCTCTGCCGTCAATTTGCAGACAGCTTCAAAAACAGGTTCCTGTGCAAGTCTCCGCCAGGATTCATGGCCTTGTCTCTGATATCTTCTAAAAAATATTATTTTTAAACTCTTTGTTCATGGCAGTTTTTTTAAAGGTAACTGATTTTCTTTTTTTAAATCCAGCAACCTCACTAAACTCTTATTAATTCTAATAGTATAAATGTGGACTTTTCTGGGTTTTCTGTGTAGATATGTCATCTGAGACTAACAAGTGTCCCCTTGCCCACCCTCCACCCAAGTCTTTAAACATTTTATTTCTCTCTCTCTCTCTCTCTCTCTCTTTTTTTTAAAGCCTTTTTGCACTCTTGGCCTCTAGGTATCCTGTTCTCACTCTTGATCTTAAAGGGTGTGGTTTCAATATTTGCCCACTAAGAGTGGTGTTTGCTATAGGGTGTTTGTGGATTTTTCTTCCCCAGGAAGTTACCCTCTGTTCCTAATTTGCTAATGTTGCGTTTTATTAAATACTTTTTCTAGCTCTATTGAGATTGTCATACTTTTTCCTTTAATCTGTAAAGGTGGAGAATTTGCATTCATTAATTTTCTAATATTAAATCAATTTAGCATTCCTGAGATAAAAAGAGCCTGGTCATGTTATGTTACCTTTTTATACGCATTGCTGCATTCACTTTGCTAATACTTTTAGGATTTTCTCATCTCTCTTAATTGCTGAGATCTGTTAATGAATGTCCTTGCCAGGTTTTGGTAAAAGTTTTTCTAGCCTCATAAAATGGGCATTTTCCTTTTCTCTGGCATAGTTTATATCATATTGGGCTTGTTTGTTTCTTAAATGTTTAGTATAGTGTGCTAAAACTTGCTGGGCCTAATGCTTTTCTTTGTGTGAAGATTTTTAAAAAAACCATTGATGTTCAATTCTTTGAATAGTTACAGGATTATTTAGTCTTCTTTTTGGGTCAGTTTTGACAGGTTGTTTTTTCCTAGGACTTTGTCCATTTTATCTAAATTTTCAAATGTGTTGTCCTAAAGATGTTCACAACATTCTTTTATTAATATAATCTTTTTTTTCTTTCTTTTTTTAGCTTAAAACAATAGAAATTTATTCTATCACAGTTCTGGAAACCAGAAACCCAAAATCATGGCGTCTGCATGCACATGTTCCCTCCAGAAGCTCTGGGGAGAGTCCTTCCTGGCCTCGTCCAGTGTCTGATGGCTCCAGCTGTCCCTTGGCTTGTGGCTGCATCGCTCTAATCTCTGCCTCCAGGGTCACATTGCTTCTTCCTCTTCATTCTCCTCTTACTGTGATATTTTAAATCTTTGTGACATGGGTGGCCATGGCCCCTTTTTCATTCTCAATACCGATTATCTTTGCCTTTTCTACTTTTTCCTGACAGTCTTTTTGGGAGTTTACTTTTATCAGTCTACACAGAGACCCAACTCTTGGCTTCTTTGAGCCTCTCTGTTATCGTTTTCAATTTTCACTTGATTTCTGCTTCCCCTCCTCAAGCTTTCTTTGGCTGTGTTTTGTTCTTTTTTTCCTAACTTCTTCCATCGAATAGTTTGCTCATTCGTTTTCAGCCTTCTCTTTATAATAAGCATTTATTCTGTGACTTTTATCTGCCTCCCACAGACTTTCACTGGCATTGTCAGGCACTACCCTGCCTCCCTGTTTATTCTGAAGAACTGGACTTGGGGAAGCTCCCAGTGGAAGCATGTGGTGTTCTATGATGGAAATAAAATCAGGATGTGTGTGAACAGCGCAGGGGAGGGGGGGTTACTGACATAAGACCCTGTCCGCAGGCCCAAAGACAGCTGACTGCTTAGGAAGGCTGAGTAGTGACAGCCTTTCTTGTTACAGATGTAATTTATGTTATAGGAACTACAGATAAAAAGCAGGAAAAGTAAAATGACCCATAAGCTTGCTACTAAACAGCAGCCTCTAGAGTGTGTGTGAGCACGTATCTGTGGAGCTTTCTCCTTTGTAGAAGCGGGCTATGTTATACGTGCTGCTTTGGCACGTTTTCCCACCTGAACAACGTATGATGAACACTTTTTCATGTCAGTAAGTATGAAAGAACAAAAACGTTAAGACCAGTTTTATGTTCTGTTCAGTGCTTTTGTGAACGTCTCTGTTTGCACGTGGCTAATCTGTTCACAGGTATTTGTTTTCCCTGTTTGGATGTAGCACAACCCAGTTTTTGGATTCTCTCTAGGAAATAGACTACTATTTAGATTGGATGTAGCTGAGTCATGACTTTGAGTTGTTTTATGATTGAACGGAAAGAGGGAAATCATGTTGTTGGCACCAGGGTAGGAAGGCAGTAACCTGCCTCTTATTATTACACGTGTAACTCTCTGATAGCATCTCATGACTTACAGCCTGTGCCTATCCGCCGGGCTCGGCTTCTTGGAGTTTTCAGCAGGTGGGAAGTGTAGAGGAAGGAGGCGGCAGGCAGGGTAAGAGAGAAGACCTCTAGTGCTAGGGCCAGATGGGGGAAGGGGGGAGTCTGTAGAAATGAGTTTCCAATTCTGTCCTTAAAAAGGCTAATTAGAAGGGAGAAACGAGAGCTGAATGAGCACAGAGACCCCTGGAAATGGTCCCCGAGGCATTTGGATCTCGGTTGCATGTGTTTTGAGCATGGCTGGCCTAGTGTGCAGTTGCATGGGTGTTGTGGGACTCTCTGCATCCCGGTTTATTACAGGAGACTTCTGTTACACCCTCAAGGCATCCCCGGGATGAGGCAGATGCCGGCTCTTCCTCTGCTTGTGTGGCAGGCGGCTGGCAGCTGTGACAAGCACAGCTCAGAGGGGACAGGGTGCTGCTCCTGCCAGCCCTTCCTCCCCGCCGAGGGGGAGGTCTCTGTTCCCCACTTCTTATGTTTGGAAAAAATGTGGCCCCAAAGGGGTGTGGACATGCGTTCTAGAAATGCCTGCCCTCCCACCCTCTTGTGGATAGAGCTTCCTGCAGGCATGTAATTAGAAACCGATGAGGTTTCCGCTGCAGTGCTGGGGCCTGTGCCTGGCATCTTGGCTTGGGAACAAAGGGCATCCTGCGCAGTTTGTAGTGAGAGGCCCCTGCAGAGTAGGCTGGGCGTGGGAGAAAACACCGTGGCGCCCTCAGGGCAGTTGCTAAGCACACTCAGGACAGTGACTTCTTGGGGTTGCTTCTATGTCCTAAGCACCCCTAAATAGCTGGGCTTGGAAGGCCAGCTCCGCATCCCATGCTTCCTCCAGCAAGTGGACGGCTGTGGCCTGAGTGGGAACGGACACACTGGGCATCGTGAGCTTCCGAGGCCTGGCAGAAACCAGAGAGAGCCGGCGACCTGCAGCCTGCCCCGTGAGTGCCGGAGTGTCCTGCCTGGACCTGACCTGGCATCAGAAGCCATCGCCATGCCCATTTGAGTAAAGATCTGCCGGCCCTCTTCCTTGCAGAGTGCAGGGCTTATGTGTTAAGTAAGAATGGGCATCTCGAGGCACATTTTTGTTTCTTTGGAAAGCAGTATTGGCAGTCTGTGGACAGTTTTCAGTTAAGGTATCAGGCTCTAAGCCCAGGCACCCTAAAACTCCTTGGGTTTTAAGTCTGTGAGGATGGAGCCTACGTGGCATTGGCACAGGAACTTGTCTGGCGTTGGAAATTCTTGTATGGCAATGGTGAATCTGGCTGACTCCGTTTCCTGCCTACAGTCTACAGCGCTGCAGAAGAATCAGCTAAAAACAAACAAACAAAAACAATCCCTCCCCCATACAAAAAACCGCACAAATAATCCGAAGAGTCTGTGCTTTTGCAAAAGCAAGCCACGTTTTTCAGATGTTCTTTTCCTTTGTGTCCCGGATGTAAGCAGCAGAACTGCTGGGGGCTTTCCTGCCCCTCGGCTGGTGGTGTCCCCACCTCTGCCTGTCTCAGGTGCACTCACAGATGGGGCCAGGCCGCCTCCCTCTGGCTTCTCTGTCGTTCATTCCTGAGGCCGCTGTGCCCTCTTCCTGGGGCGTCCTTGCCTGCTGCACCAAGAGCTCGGCTGCCAGGGTGCTGGGCGCCACCGACAGATGCTGAGGCCGGTGCTCCCGTCGTGAGGGCTGTTTCACCTGCCAGACAAGCTTCTTATAAAATGTGGGTCAGACACAAGTTGGGACATGTCGCTCCCCTTCTCTGGGATGGTTATGACCCAACATCGTTGTGCAGGACAGTTGGAAATCTGAATAAGCCTGGGTCGTGGCAGCTCAATACGTCTTCACTTCTTCTGGAGGTTTGGCGGGGGACCGGGAGGGGTCAGCACTGACGCTCTTGCTGGCAGTCGGGCAGTTCAGGGGGGTGTGCAGGGGGCTGAGAGAGGCCTCCGGGGTCTCCGCTCCCTTGCCGTGTGTCTAGCTTGCGAGCGCAGGCTGGGCAGGCCTGGTCCTGCTCTCAGGGTGCCCGTGTCCAGAGCTGGGGACAACCAGGAACACGGCCACTTCTAAGACCACCTGGCAAGGGCCCTAACAGAGGGAAGAACAGGTGCTGTGGGCAGCCAGGAGGGGGCAGGAAGTTCTTCCCAGGGCAGGTGAAGCTTAGGTGAGCTTGAGAGGACGGGGAAGCGAGCCCGAGGCGGCTGGACGGGCAGAGAGGCGTGAGGGCGTCCCAGGGAGAAGCCACAGCAGGTGCAGACACGGGGGTGTTGGAGCCAGCTGAGGGATGCGGGGTGGGCTGCAGCCTCTGCCCCCCAGGACCCTCCTCAGGGGGGCACCCCAAAGCTTCAGGCCTTGAAGTGGCCTCAGGGAAACAGTGGGATGACGTTGAGAGAGCTGGGACCTCACAGCCAGCCTCCTCTCTGTGTCATTGTTGTTGAGTCCCAGTCACCCCAGAGAGCCTGTGGGCCCAACCAACGACACTGGCACTGCTCAGACTTGGGACGTGGCTCCACCTCCTTCTGGAGAGAAGGAGAGAGCCAGTGTCCCTGGCCTGAAGTCAGCAGGGTGCAGGGCGTGTGAGCAACTGCTCCCCAGTGGAGGTGTGAAAGGTCTTTGTTTCCTTTTTCCCAGCAGCAGCCTCGGAGGGTTAGTGCTGCTAGTGCTGTCTCGGAAGGGCCCTGAGGCATTGCTGGGTGGGAGGCCTCTGTGCTCTGTTGCTCTCCACCCGGTGTATGTACATATGGGTATTTCATCTGAAGAGCACAGGGGTATAAACAGCGACCCGTGGGATGGGGCCAGGGCAGAGAGCCTGTAGGAGATCCCCAGAAGCTGCGAGGTCACCAGGACAGCCATACTCGGACACTGCGAAGGTGAGTTTTCTGCACGCTAGTGGCATAGGGCTTACATCTCTGCGGATTCCCTCTCGAGTCTGCAGGCCCGCTGTCGTGCGTCCTGTTCTGGTGTCGCAGTGGGCATCAGGGCCCTTCCCCCTGGTCTGGTTCTCGGTTTGGACTTTGAAAGCTTCACTGCTCCTTCCTGGTCCCCCTCATCCCCACCCTCATCCTCGACGTTGAACTTGCAAAGGGATGCGGCGAGAGGCCTGGTGGAGTCAGAATTGGAAGGAGCCTTAACACTTGGGGTCCCCAGTCCCTTTGTGTGGTGGGGGTGAGTGCTCAGGCGCCCAGATGACGGTCAGCGTAGGGGGGTGGCCCCCCAACTCCCTGACCCAGAAGAGGAGCGGTGGGTGCTGTAAGAAACCAGCCTGTACAACCTGGCTGCGGCAGGTTGTTCTTTCCTCCCTCTGGTCTGTTGAGTAGGGGACCTTAGTGGCTAATATGAGGATAACCAGAGCTGTCTGTTTTTCTTTAAACTTTTTATTTGGGAAAAAATTTCAAACAGTGCAAAAATAAAAATAGTACAGGGAACACCCTCATACCCATTTACCCAGATTTTCCTGTTGTTAACATTTTGCCTCATTTGCCTTTGGATTGCTGTGTATGTGTGAGCATACAAATTGGTTTTTTTCTGAGCTATTTGAGGATAAGTTATTAATACATATATCATGATGTTTTCCTGCAAATATAATACTTAAGTATATATTTCCTAAAAATAAGATGTTTACATCTTTTAGTAAATAGCCACCTGATATGATAATATTTATATTTGGGGTCATGTAATACTATGAAAACAAGTTAATAAATACTATTAAATCCTCATTATTTTTACATTTATGATTTTATCATGCCCCCAATCAAACATCAATAGATGATAATGGCAGCTTTAGCTGGTCAGATTTTCCTTCCTTTGCTAAGTCCCTTTAGATGATGTCTTGAATGGAATCAGTTTTTAAACTTTTATTCATTGCACAAATACTTGTACCCCTCGTGTTTTCTGACACTGTGCTTTGGTGCCGGGGTTTAGAGCTAAGCCAGCTCAGACGTGGATTTTGCCTGCGCGACCTCCCAGTCTGAGCAAGAGACAGACGCTATTCAGATAATTACGTAAGACGGGGGTTGGCACCCTATGGCCCATGGGCCAGATTTAGCCCACTGCATGTTTTTGTATGGCTCATGAGGAGCCGAGAATGATTTTTACATTTTAATGGTTGAAAAGGAGTCAAAAGAAGAACAGAAATTTCATGACATGGAAAAGTCATGTGCGATTCAAATGTCAGTGTCCATAAATAAAGTTTTATTGGGACGCAGCCACGCTCAAGCATCTCTGTACTATCTGCGGCTGTGACAGCTGGGTTGAGTAGTTGCCACAGAGACTGCAGGACCTGCAAAGTTTAAAATATTTACTCCTGGACTTTGATAGGAAAGCTTTTCTGACCCCTGGTGTAAACACTCATAGAGGTACTGGGAAGGAGGGATATAAGGAGCAAAGAGGTTGTGTATGAGGAGGGCTGGGGGAAGGCAAGGGGTTAGTTGGAAGTAGGGTGTGCTTTCCAGACAGCACGCTCAAAGGTCCTGTGGTTGAGGGTATGGAGTTTTCAAGGACTGAAAAGGCAAGGGATGGAGATGTTGGATGCGGGGCCCTGCCGGAAGGTTGCTGACTCTTGTTCCTTCCTTTTCTTTTAGGTAAAAGCTGTCTTCCGGCATGTTGGCATCCTGTGGAAAGTTGGTCAGCTGCAGCCTGGGGTGTGAAGATTTGGAAGCTGAAGCTCTCTGGAAACCAAAACACACGTTATTTATAAAACTCTGGCTCCATGGTGTGTGTCGGACATCTGCTCAGAATGTCACTGTCAAGCTGGTTTCCAAATCGCCACACGGGAGTCGTTTCCGCCGCCCTTTGGGTGCCCCTTTAAAATGTCACCCCTTCCTCCCCCCCTTTTAAGAGGTTTTTTTTGTCTTGCTAATTGGTGAAGGGCAGAAACGTGTTGATTTTAAAAAAAATTGTTTTAAGCGACTGTTGACAACAGTGGAAGAGAGTAGGAGGGTCGGGAATCTAAAGGAAGCCTGAAGGATATCCAGCTACGTATCGAGGGTTTCTGACATTCTTCTCTCCTGGATCTGTGTGTTAGACCTCGTCTGACCCGGGGGCGTCATTTTGGCTTGGCTGGGGCCTGGCCTTGTTTTGGTGACGTCCGTGTGAATGATCGAATCGGAAGTGCTCAGAGCTGGTCCACCCCTTCCGGAACTGGACGCGTTTATAGCTCCTTCACTTTCCTTCCTTTTGTTTTTCTCAGAGGGTTCAGCAGAAACAGACACGGCTAGTTCACAAAGAATTTCCAGTATCAGGGAAAACCGTGCTTGCGTGCGTGTGTGTCTGTGTGTGTGCATATGCACGTGAGCACACACATGCACGTGTACATATGAAATAGTTTCTCCTTCTTGGAGGGGAAAAGAAAGCGCCAGGCAGCTTTTGGTTAGTAACATCCTTTGTGCTTTCTTGGTGTTTCTCTGTTCTGTCTCAGTTCTATGTTGTTTGTCCTAGAAATGTAATTTTAAAAAACCACTGTGGTCGTTTAAACGAGTGGTGATCTGGTTGGCTGAAGAAAAGCCTGCCGTCAGGGACGATATTTGAAGTCAGTCTAGGCCGGGCCCTGGGGGCGCTACGGGAGGGCCCCTCCTATGGGCGTGGGGCAGGGGTCCCGGGCAGCGGCCTATCTCTAAGAAGTGAGGGCTCATCCGTGGCGTCACCCAGACATCTGTTGGCTTCTGGAAGCTTCTCAGGTTGGTAGAGGCCCCTTGTTCAGCGGTGTTCCCGGGGTTGAGGTTATTTGCCGCAACGAACGTGCTCCTGTCGAAGTCTGTCAGCAGTGCCTTGGGGACCCTGGGAGGATGCTCTTCTCTCTAGAAAGGTGTTTTTTATTTTTTTACTCTCCCCCACTTTCCTTTCCGACATTGCTCCAGGGTTTGTGTATTTGCCTGTCTGTCGTCCTGCTCTGTTGTTTTGGGTGAAAACTCCAGCCTCTCCGGACTCACCTCTGTTTCCCGGTTCTTCGGTTCCCTGAGAATGGGGGACGCGTGAGAAGGGGCTGCCAGGGCAGTGGGGTCCCTGGTTTCCGAGGCCCAGCTGGGCACGGGTGCTCCGTGAGGAAGGCAGTCCGGCCTCTGCAGGGAAGAGTGGGGAGGCCGCGTGGGCACAGTGCGCTGTAGGCCCACGGCACGTGGCTCTGTGTGCCGTGGGAGCCCACGTGGGGGGGCCGGCTGCTCCTCTGCTCCCTTTGCTTCACCTTCTTTGATGACTTTTCTTCTCCTTTCCTCCTGTTTGCCAGAGGGGTGGGACTGGAGACAGCTCAGCAGCTGTGGCTGCTTTATCTCTTCTCCCCTCCGTGCACTCCGGCCAGAGTGGTGACGCAGGGGAGCCCAGCCACCGAGCAGCTGCTCGCCCTCTCGACCTTTGAACTGGAACTACTGGCTTGCACTTGGTTTTTGACAGCTGCGGCCGAATCCTGCCGAAAAGCCGGTTTCTTCTGCCTTATGTGCAAACACCCGGCTCTGCCTGCCAGGTGCTCACTGCTGGGCCTGGCAGCAGCGGCCGCCGCTGAGAATGACCTTCCAAACCCTTGGAGGAACTTCAGTCCTACAGACTCTGAAATAAAAGCCCTTTAGACGTGAACCACATGCATGTTGGGTTTGGATGTTTTCTGCGATGGAGGCCAGCCAGGTGCCTTTTGTGACGGTATCAGGAATGTGGGCACAGGCTGTGGTGGAGGGCGGGGTGCGAGCTGGGTGGGAGGTGTCTGGATCCTGGTGATTTAGAAAAAGGCTTGGAAATGAAATGGTGGTGGCGGCAGGGGTGGGAGGGGGATGCTATTTTTACATTGTACATTTGTAGGCTCACTTGCTTATTTCCTGGAAGCTGGCTTTGGTTAGGAAATACTGAGCCCTGATTGTTTTTGGAGAATCTTAGGGTATCTCCAGAGAACAAGATCCAATCACCATCAAAAGTGGCTGGCGTATTGTTGCCGCATGCCGGGCTTGGTTTACTCCTTCTATGAGTGGATCCGTCTGGGCTGGGTTAGCACCTAAGTGAGTGACAGCCAGAAGGAAAAGCCCTTTTACTGCAGTCTAACATGGTACCCTTTAGAAGTCACCGAGAAGCTGGCGGGCGTGGTCTGTTTCACTCTTCCTCCTGTTCTCGGTCCTCCCTGCAACCTTTGCAGTGACTAGGCTTCTCGGGGTAGCTCTTTCTCCAGGCAGGGCTGCGTGGGAAGCAAGCCCCCGAGGTGAGTTTGCCATCATCCTAGTCCGCTCAGCGGCGTGTCCTCCATTGAGCACCGTCCTGTTGGGTTGGCTCGTTTAGACACCCTAGGACGACGAGCCAGCACGAGCGGGAGGAGCGTGTTCTGGAGCCAGCAGGGCCTCCTCCTGGCAGACTGTCTGCTGGCATTGCCACTTGCCTTTTAGTGGTGAGGGTTCAGCTGGGGACCTGTCCCCACCACGCCGCCTCCTGCACGGAGGAAACCTGTCTTCCCTGGTGTGCCGTGGAACACTTACTGGAGAACAGTACCTGAAAGACAGTCCATACCGTCAGAGCCCTTCCCTCTGCCTGCATTTCCTCTTATAAAAGTATCAGTCATGGGGTTATTCTCACACTGTGTGGGGCTGGGGGAGAGACTGGGGTGTCAATGCAAAATGTTTTATGAGGATATGGACTCATTATCCCCAAAAGGCCCCTGACGGAGTCCTAAGTTTAATTTGTGTCCCGTGGCTGTCCCCTTCAGTGAGTTTCTTGGGTTTGGGTGCTGTTTTAATGGAATCAGGGAAATGACCCAGAAAAGCAGGTTCCAGGAGGAAAGGAGGGCATGGGGTGCACCAGTGCCCCAAATGTGCTGCTGAGAGCTGGCAACTGAAGCCACTTAAAGAGATTGGCACTTTGGGGAGTGAGGAGAGGGTCACGCTGCAGGCGTGGACAGAGAGGAGCACACCTCTGCCCCGGGGGAGGACCGTGGCAGAGGGTTCGGTGATAGCCCCTGCCGCCTCCCCAGCCGCCCGCCTTCCCTGCATGCTCTTCCAGTAGCAGCGCCCTGAGTTTGCAGGTCCAAGCGTTGACTGCATTTTAACCACAGACGGCTCCCTGGGCCTCCTTGAGCTTGTTTGAGTGAGGTCTGGTCTTCTGCAAATAAAAGGTTTAACCCTCTGAGGGTGAGGGCCGATCTCTGGGGATCTGGAGGCCCCTGCCCCAGCACCACCAGTGCAGGGAGAGGGTCTGCTGCACGAGGCCCCACGCTGCCCCTGCCGACAGGTGGGAGCCGGTGCTCACCTCCAGCCTGGCAGTGCCAGAGATTTCTTGTGGTTTTTATTGATCGGGGAATTCAAGAGCACTTGATACAGACTCAGCGTACAAAGCACTCAGCTTGTATTTTCCATCACTGTTGGGAACCAGATAGACGTGACCGTTCTAGGTGGTTGTCATGAGCCACTCCCCGCATTGCCACCTGAGTCTTTGGTTCACAAAGCACCTGGGTGTGACTCTCCTTGTAAAGTGCCTCAAAATGTGAAGTTATTAATATTTCTTGTTAGGTTTAGTTAGTTGTTTTATCAGCAAGCTCCACTTTCCTGGGGATAGATTTTTTGATGAGCCAAGTTGACGGGAACACAACGAGCTCTTCCGTCTGTTGGCAAAGCAGGCGGCCCGTGGTCTCTGGTTGTAGCGCTTCAGTGGCTGATCTGGCACGGGGTGCCATGAGCAGGTAAGTGTGGCGTGAATGAATTACCCTTGGAGTCTGCAAAAAACCCAGCCGGGCGGTGCTGAGTGTGGTGGGAAGAAGAATCTTGCTGCAGACAGACCCACTTGTGATTCCTGGCCTTGCTGCTCGTTCACAAGCCGTGTGATCTCGGCCTCATTTTTCCCATCTGTACTATGGGGGCATGCTTCTTTGGTTACTGTGATCATTAAAATGTACAATTTAGCAAAGTACTTGCTGCAGGTGCCACAGCAGGCACCTGGGAATGGTCCACCACTAATAATCTTGGAGTTCCTCCTGTGTGCCAGGTGTCCTTGCACACACTTTCTTATTCAGTCCTTAAGAGTGCCCTTTAGGTAGGTGTTATTCCTGGAATGGCCTTGGGGGTTCTGTGACTGTTTCTACAGGCCCAGGCCGTTCCCCTATCCCTGGCTCTCCATAGGAAGACAGATACCCTGTTTGCCTGACAGTGTAATACCCTCTGAGTCCTACCGGCAACGTGGGGAGGGTGGTCAAGGCTTTCATTCTGTATGTGCAGGAATGAGTCTAAGAAAGTCGGTCACTGCACAGGGTCACATGGTTTATAAGGGGCAGGTCTTGGACCACTGCCCTATTCAGCATTTGTCCCTGAGGGGAAGAGATAGAGGACTTCCCTTTTGAGACCAAAAGAGCTCACACTTGGTACAGAATAAGAAGTCTGAACTCTGGGCCAAAGAGACTTAAGGTCACATGTCGCAAGAGGCACCCACTCTGGCCATGGCCCTCCTGATGGGGAAAGGAGTCTGCAGGGCAAAGGGGACGTGCTCCCTGGAGCCCAGGCCCTTCCCTTTCTATCACAGAATTCTCTGCCCAGGTGCCCCTGAGCTGGCTGCCAGGGCCTGCGCTGGGCTCATCCTCCCATCCTCCCTAGGGCCACGTGTGTGCCCCCGCCTAGGCTGTGACCATGACGTGGTTGTGGATGGAGCTCAGATATGCATGCAGGGTGCCCACACACTTGGGGGAGCCCCTCGTAATGCAGGCCAGGGAAGGGGAATGGGCTGCAGGCTGGGAGTCTTCACGGAAATCCTGACCAGGGCCCAGCAGGTGATAGCAGCAGCTCGGCTCACCTGGGGCCTGACTTGGGCTGTGCACTGGGGAAAATGTGCACTTGGCTTTCATTTCTAGTTCTGATCTCATCACTGAAGAGCCCGATCTTGGAGCCCGTGATGTTACGACTGACCGTCCACCAAACTGGAGTCTGGTTCTGGGGGGTTTTCCATGTCTCCTCTTTTTTTTTTTTATTGAGATGTAGAGATATGCTTTGAGGTTGCCACTGCTTCAAGATCACATTGTTTCACTTTGTAATGATTCTGTTGCCCACATTATAAGATTTTGAGACTGTTTCTTGATTCAGCCGGTCTCTTAATTCCCTCAAGGTCTTGGTGAACGTCAGTGTACTTTTCTCTCCTTCCTTTGGTTAGAATCACCATCCGTGGAAAATAATTACTGGAAATGGTCTGAATAGAAAGGAAGAACGACAGAGTCGTGTAAGTAGCACATAAAGTAACTAATGACACTGAATAAATGATCTCCTTTTCATGTGAAATCCACCCCAGAGGTGTGCTGTACTGCCCAGTGAGTCAGTCTCCCCCTGCCCACTGTTCGCCCTCGCTGGTGGAGGAGCTGTGTCCCTTTGCCCAGATACTGAAATTCTCAGCTTCCCTCGAGGTGGTGGAAAGGTCTCGTGAGATAAGGCGTGAGATAAGGCACACCCAGTGGGTGCTGCTGAATCACACGTCCAGCAGGTGTTCAGGGAGCTGCAGGGTGCGATGCCAGCCCCCGGAAGGCGGATGAGACGGGCAGCCTCCTGACTTTCAGCGTTAGAGCAGGAGGGAGCTGCAGTTTGCGCGCAGAGCTCTGTCGTGGCTGCCCTCTGCTTCACAAAGGCACCTGCATCCCTGCAACTAAGAGCCTCAGCTACTGTTTATTGAGCTTTTAATATGTTCCAGGCATCGCGTTAAGAAGTTTATGTGCATTGTAAAGAGACTCGTTTGTGATGTGAGTTGAGCTTGGCCTCTGAAGCCAGACTCCCTAGGCTGGAATCCTGGTTCTGACATTTACCACTCGTGTGACCTAAGGCACATCTCTTAACCTCTCTGCGAGTCCCGCTCCTCATCTGTCAGAGGGGAATAAAAGCAGTACCTACGTCATCCGGGTATTGCAACTCCACCGGGCTCGCACGTAGCACTGATGTGTTAACGTGTCTGGCAACACCACCGAGTAGCTTCTGTGTTATTTCTGCTTTCAGACTAAGAGACCGGGGCTTTGGTAATGAACTTGCCCAGATCCCTTGCCAGCAGCAGTCTGTCTGCTCCTGAAGGCCTGGGTGCTGTGCACAGTGCTGCGTTGCCACCCAGTGCTGGGACCTGGCCCGAGGTCAGGGCCGGGCCTGCAGAGGGGCGGGTGCTCATCCCTCTGGCTCCAGGCCCTGCTCGAGCTGCAGGCTTCTGTGAGACTCCAGAGGCGCAGAGAGTGCTGGGCACTAGGGGTCCCCTGGGGCTGTTCTCTTTCCCCAGGGCGAGACATTGGTAGTGACTGGTGCTTGAGTGGGGTCCACGGAAGTGGGCCCAGAGCAGAAGGGAGAAGGGCAGATGGAGGCGGGGAGGACGTTCCCGAAGAGCCTTCTGCTTACCTGATAATCCAGCTCCTCCCTTTGGAAGACAATATCCATTTCCTAAAAGCAGAATGAGTTCAGCCTCAGGGAAGCAAAGTGTAGCTGGAAGAAACATGGCACCCAGGTCGGGTGTCCTCCCTCTGACATCTCCCTCTTTCCATCCTTACATGGGCACTTTTGAGGGGCCGGTGGGGCCCACCGTCCTCCTAAGAGTTGCCGTCCGCGTCCCCGTGTTTCTGGTCCTCTTCCCTAAGTGGAGCACCTGTTCCTTAGATGTGGGGGTCTCACATTTGTGGGGTACCCTGCTTCCAAATAGTCCCACTTTTATGAGCATTTCGAACCTGTCAGATCATGTATCCCCGTGTTGGCTCTAGAAGACTTGGCCACTATCATAGACATAACCTACTTCAGGGTCTTCTTGATTCAGTTAAAAATAGGACTCGAAATTATGAGGAAACATTCAGACTGATTTATTAATAAATCACAGAACTTTGATAAAAAAATTATTATAAAAGTGATCATTTTATTGGTAAAGATTTGGAAGTCACATATTTATAAAGAAGATGAAATAAGTTGTTCAGATAATAATAACCCTTTTAGCATTTTGGTATGTTTCCCTCTGAACTCCCTGCCTCCCGCCCTCTCTCCCTCTCTCTTTCCTTCCCATCCATCCATCCGTCCGTCCATCCGTCCTACGTTCACTCATCATTTGCAAACAGGTATTGAACGCCCGCTGGTGCCAGGTGCTGTGCTAGTTGGAACGCTCAAGAACCGGGAAGGACAAGATACGTCACTGCCAGGGATGACAGAGAGTAAGTGCTGTGATGGGGATGTGGGGCCGGACAAGAGAGGGACCAGCTCTGCCTGGACAACGAGTGACCTCTGGACTTCTGAGTGTGTGCCTTGCCATGTTTTTCTCTGCAAAATTGGGCCGTCTGACCTCATCTTTTCACTTAACGATACAAGCATTCCCCCCGCGGCCATAAATATTTAAAACAGTCATTTAAGAGAAAACCCTCCAACTGTCCTTTACGGGACTGCACTGCTGAGTGACCTGTCTCCTCCCATTATTGGCAAAAGCTATGGACGAGGGAGGCCTCACCAAGAAGCACAAAGAGTGAGGCCCCTGGGGCCGGCCCTGGCTCGCAGGAAGAGCTCCGACACCGGTCAGTCTCCTGTCTGCCCCCTCCTGCGTTTCTCCCCGTTCCCCCCTTCAGTATTTCCATCTGAAACGTAGAGAAGGGTGAAGGCTGCCTGAGTGCTGAGCTCAGCTCGCGTGGCCCATCATTATCTCTGCATGGCCGGGGAGCATCCGCTCCCTGCCGGCCCGGCAGTGAGGACCAGCCCGTGCGGTCCTGACCCTGCGACCCCTCCCCAGCAGAGACAAGCTCAGTGACGGTCCTCATGTCACTGAGCAGAGTGCGCAAGAGACAGCTGCTGCCCAGGTGGCGGGGAGCCTGTCACATGTGGGCTCACAGGGCAGAGTGAGCCGAAGCTCCTTGCCCAGGACAAACCCACCCAAACCCCACCGGCTTCCCCAACCACTGCAGGCGTCGCAGCACTAAAAGCCCCCAGTGCCCTGGACCCGGTTCCCGGGACAGCTGCTGGGTGAGGTTTGGATTCAATTTTGTTTGCTCCCAAGCGTCTATCCAATTGTCCCAGCATCACTGCGGCAGAGGCGGCATCTCTCAAGGCCACCTCTGTCGTAGACTAAATTCTATATCAGACTTTTGTGTTTAAAACGTTTGCACCTTTTTTTCTAAGGTACTAATAGCTCTCTTGGGACGAGATCCCAGAGCCTGGAAAGGTCCAACCCAAGGACTGAACCCTCCTGGGCATGATGCCATCATGGAATTTGCCGGCAGGGGCGGGGTGGGGGGAGCGGTGTTCACCCTGGAGTGGCCTTCAGAGATCGTGGGGTACAGGGTCTTCATCCTACACGCGAGGAGGGCTCGCAGGGTTTATGTGAATTCCAACCGTTCCCTCCAGGCAGGGAAAGGCCCTCTGACCTTCCGAGCCTGGACCAAAGTCCCCGAGCCCTAAGCAAGGCAGAGCGGAGGCCGTCGCTCCACTTCCCCAGCCTGCTCTGGCTGCGCCCCTGCTGCACGGTTTCCTCGCTGACACGGAGGAGGGTGTCGGGGTACGTCGGGTGGCCACACTCACCCACGTCCAGACCATGAAGGGCGTGGCTGCTGCCTGCGAGGCAGAGAATGGATCTGGACTCCTCTAGAAAAACACTCTCGATTCACACCACAGGGCTTTTGAAGAGCAGCACCGTAAGCACAGTGACTAAGGGACCCAAGGGAGTCTGAAATCCTTGAACTTCACCCTGAGGGGGACCAAGCAGCACTGGGCAGGGTGGTGACCCCGACTGACGGTCAGGCTGAATGTGGCTTCTGCTGTGGGGGCTGCGGCTGCATGTTTCTGGAGACCCCCGCAGGGCACGCCCGAGCTGGGGGGAGGAGGCTCCAGTGTTGCGTGTCCTGGGAGGGGTGGCTGGGTGGGAGAGGCAGAGGGCCAAGGCACCAGGGGCCACCTGGGGACCACCGTGAGGCCCACTGAGGCCAATGCCACATAGTGTGTGCAGACATGTGAGAACTCACCGCCGGAGCCCAGACAGGCTGCCCCACGTTGTGATCCACAGGTCTGCGGCCAGAGAGTCCGTGTCCCCAGCAGGCTCCCTGGAGGCGCCGGGCTGCGGGCCCAGGGCAGGCAGCTTGAGGAGTTAGGATTTTAGGGTGCGTTTTTCCTACGCCCTGCTTCAAGCTTCTGCATTCTAGCCTTGGAGGTGTAGGCCACAGTCCGTGACCATCCCTGCCCGCGGCTCTCTTCTGCAGCACCTCTTAGGTACCATGGCGCCTCTTGTATTGACATCATGGCATCCAGACGTGGATGTCGTGGCTGGGGGTTCACACGTGTGACTCCAAAGACCATCCGGGATACCTGAAGCCAGAGGGCCCAGAGGAAGGTATCACCCACACCAGAGGGGAAGGACTTGGGTGGGCTGGCAGATTCCTCCCTGTGCCCACGAGAGCCACCGTGTCTGGAGGAACAGGATTTCCAGGATGCCGGGGGGCCAGAAGATGGTCCCAACGTCTGAGAAAGGGTCGCCACCTAGTCTGATAATATGGTAGGTTGTAAACCCATGCAGATTCTCGGCTGGATCTTTCTGATGAGCAGAAAAGACTTCAAAAAGTACTACAGAGTGTCCTTTCTTTCTCGGCAAGGTACAGGAGAAGAAACCCGGTGTGGAAAGTGAGGGGCCCTGCCGGGCCCAGCCCGCACAGCAGGCCAGACTTCCACAGAAGGAGGAAGTGTGGTGGCGGCGTCCTGCCCGCCAAGTGTGACAGAGGCAGGTCCCAGGGAAGACAGGCCCCCGCTGGTTCCCAGAGATCCTTGCAGTGTGGAGAGCCCGGAGCCCAGCGGGGAGTTAACATGAAAAAAGATGCGCAAGGAAGGTTGCATCTGGGGCCAGAGAAAGATGAGACCCGGTGTAATTACAGAGCTTTAGGCCAAATAGTCACCGTCTACCCAGGGTAGTGAAGACCGGAGGATGTGAAAGCGACAGAGGATTGTGTTTGGAAACCAGGCGCACAGTGACACAGATGGCCCAGGGAGGGAAGAGATGCAGAGGAGAGACAGAGAAAAGTACTCTAAACCTTCAAGCGCAGCACCTGCAAAGCGACACATTCAGACTTTGCAAGTAGAAGCCTGGAATCGAGAGCCTAGTGCTCGAGGAGGGTGGCCGTGGAGGTGGGAGATTTCAAGCGGAGAACTGCAGACTTTTGCCCACGGGACCCTTCAAATGCATAAGGGTTGCTTTTGCACAGGGGGCTCTAAATGGCACGAGAGAAAAGGTAAACGGGTAGGTAGACCGGCGGCTGCGTGGGTTCCAAGCAGGGCGGGCCCTGGTCTGACTGCAGGGAGAGCCAGCAGAGAGGATGGGCGTCGGGCGCCAGCCCCGCTGCAGGCCGCTCTCAAGCGCTGCAGGTCAAGGGGTGTGGGAATGGCTGCCACAAGGGCGTTTTGGGGTGCCCCATTTCTCTGTCCAGCAAGACACAGATACCTCTGTTAGTCCAAAGCAAGAAGGTGCGGAGTCTCTGTACACTTGAGAAGACAGAGGGGGGGAAGTTTGCGCTTGAGAAAAGCAGTGTGAAGGTCAGCAAGTCCTCCCGCCTCTCCCCGCAAATGAGCTCCTCGGGCAGGTTCCCTCCCAGCCGACACAGCCCAGCCCCACCTGCCTCTCTGCCCCCTCCCCTGGGCTCCAGCGTCATCCACTTCATCTTTGACCTGGGAGACGTCCACGCCGGCTGTGCTTCAGGGCCTCGCCTGTCCTCCTCCCCACCCCCCTCCCCCAG
>VBSM01002223.1:9542574-9576914 GCA_008086735.1 Cheirogaleus medius | reverse complement strand
CCTTGACCCAATAATTATTCAGCAGTAGGTTGTTTAATTTCCATGACTTTGTGTAGATTTTAGTGTTTCTGTTGGATTTCTAATTTTATTCTACTGTGGTCTGAAAAGATACATGGTATAATTTCTATTTTTTAAAATTTGTTGAGAAATGTTTTGTGGACTAGGATGTGGCCAATCTTAGAGAATGTTTCATGAACTGAAGTTCCATGAACTGATAAGAACGTATATTCAGTGGTTTTTGGGCAGAATTTTCTGTAAATGTCTGTTAGGCCCATTTTTCTAGAGTTCTGTGTAAGTTCATCATTTCTTTGCTATTTTCTGCTTGGAGGATCTGTCCCATTCCGTCAGTGTGGTGTTAAAGTTCCCGGCTATTGCAATGGTACAAAATGTTTGTCAATTTGTTTAGATCAAGTAGGATTTGCTTTATGAATCTGGGTGCACATGTGTTAGGTACATAAATATTTAGGATTATTATGTCTTCTTGTTGAATTGTTCCCTTCACCATTATATAATGATCATCTTTGTCTTTCTTTACTTTTGCTCACTTGAAGTCTATGCTATCTGATATGAGAATGGCTACACTAGCTTTCTTTTGGTTTCCATTTGTGTGGAATATTGTTTTCCATCCCATCACCTTGAGTCTGAAGGTGCATTTTTAAAAATCCATTCAGCCAGCCTATGTCTCTTGGGTGGGTAGTTCAAGCCATTCATATTTATTGAAAGAATTGATAAGTGGGTGGATTTCTGTTCATCCTGTTGAGTAGGACTTTATTGCTTTGTTTTACTTCTTGAGCCATTGTGGTATCTGGGCTCCAACCTTTAGCTTTTGGGTGATTTTACACTCGTGGGTGTCTATTGTACTGACCATGTATAATGCAGTTCTGTGTACTTCCTACAAGGCAAGTCTGGTCTTGACAAATTCCCTCAATGTTTGCTTGTCTGAGAAAGTCTTTATTTCTCCCTCATATAAGAAGCTTAGTCTTGCAGGATACAAAATTCTAGGCTGGCCATTATTCTATTTGAGATGACTGAGAATGGGGCCCCAATTCCTTTTGGCTTGTAAGGTCTCAATTGAGAAGTCTGCAGTTAGTCTGATGGGTTTTCCTTTGTAAGTTACCTGCCTCTTTCACCCTACAGCTCATAGGAGTGCCTCTTTCATGTTTACTTTGGCCAGTCTGATGACTATGTGTCGTGGTGATTGCCTCTTTGTGATGAATCTCCCAGGAGATTTCTAGCAAGGCCAGGGAAATTTTCCTCAGTTATTCCCTCAAATAGGTTTTCCAACCCTAGTGTATTTTCTTCTTTGCCCTCAAAGATGCCTATGATTATGTTAGGCCTCTATACATAATCCCATATTTCTTATAGGTTTTGTTTGTTCCTCTTATTTCTCAGTTCTTTCTTTTTGACTGACTCATCTCAAAGTTGTTGTCTTCAAGCTCTGAAATTCTTTCTTTTGCCTGATCTACCCTATTCTTAAGGCTTTCCACTGTGTTTTGTACTTCCTTGGATGAATTTTTCATTTCTAGATGTTCTGTTTGATTTTTTAAATAATTCAGTTTCTTTAGTAAATTTTTCATTCATTTCCTGCATTGTTTTTGTGGTTTCTTTGTGTTGGGCTTCTATTTTCTCTTGTATTTCATTGAGCTTCTTTACAATCCATATTTGGAATTCTTCATCTGTCATTTCAATCTTTTCATTTTGGTTGGTATCCATTGGTAAGGAGTTATTGTTTTCTTTTTGGGGTGTCCTTTTGCTCTGATTTTTCATGTTTCTGGAGTTCTTTCACTGATTCCTTCTCATCTGGCCTCTCAGTCAAGACCTGGGGGTGCTAGGCCTGTCTCTGGGTCCCTGAAAAATTGATCCCTGAGCATGCCAGGGAGAGAAGTGCTGGTCCTGAGTTGTCTATGGGGTGTTCTAGCAGCTTTGGTGTACTTCTAAGGTCACCTCTGACCTGCTGTCTTCACCTCTTCCCAACAGTGTGTAGTGAGTTATGTCCCCAGCTTACTTGCGGTGATGGTGGGTGGTGCTTGTGTGATTTAGCGACACCCTGTTTGCTTGAGTTAGAAGATGCTATTATTGTTCTCCCTGTCATTGGTTGATGATTGTGTGACAGCCAGCTGCTGAGATGTTCTTTTGTGTCTGTAGTAGACTCCGGTCCCCCAGGTGGAGTACTTGAGTGCCCCAAGCTTTAGGAAGGACCCTGTAGCTCCCGGGGTGTTTCTTGATCTCCACCACCACCTAGGCAGGGCAGGAGCAATGCAGTTCATGGCTAGGTTGTGGGAGCCTGAAAGGCTTTGCCAAGCCTCGGTGGGGCTCGGATGTTGCTTTTCCGGCCACTAGGGGGAGCCGCTGGTAGGAGGGTCAGGACAAGCTCTCCAAACCCGGAGGGCTGTTCATGGGGCAGGGTGCTAAATGCTTGTGTGTTAAGGCCTCGGGCTGGTTCTTTTCACCCTTATTCAGTAGGGCAGTTTTCCTGTGAGCAGGGGTGGGGCTCCCCCAAATGGCCACTCCTTGGTTCCCGCATACTCTGTAAAAGTGAGTCAGTAATGGCTGTAAAGGGACTGCAAATTGACATCCCCGTCAGTAGGGGGCGCCTGCCGCAAGGAACAAGCTGCAGTGTTGCTTTTGGGTCTTGTGACCGTGTGCCTTTTTTATGTCCAAGTTCCAGTAGCAAAATTTCCAGTGTCTGATCTCTCTTCCCTGACAGCTCTGCCAGAGTCCTGGCTATTTACTGTGATAACCATAGAGAAACAGGGTAGGAATCAAGTTGGTCATGAACATGGCTTAATTCTGACTGTTTCTAATACTAATGAAGAGCCCAGGGGACACCACCCACCTCCCAAGGCAGTGCTTTTCAAACTGCCAAGTGCCACCCAATGGTGAGGTGTGAAACAATTTAGTGGGCCTTGAACAGTGTCGAGATAATAGTGGAATAGAGATCATCAGCATGCATTGCACACAGCATGGTAAGTACTGTTTGTGAAACTTATACTTTCTCTTTAGGTGAAAGTGTACGCACACACCTGCGGGTGTGCTGGGTACCTGCATCAGGTGTATCTTACTGGGGTCGGGGTTAAAAAGATAATCTAAATGGTGCTACTAGAGCATCTCATCTGACCCCATCTGGGAGTTATGCAGAGGAAGGGTGAAGCCCAGAATAGGGGTGGGAAGAAGGGTCCCCAAAAAAGGGCTGCACCTTCTGATCTGCCTCCCCAGTCCCCTGAAAGCCCAAGGTTATTTGACAGCAGACCCTGCCAAGAGTATGTGGGTAGGAAGGGCTGCCCTTTGGGAATTCAATTAAAAGGAATTCAGTGGTTAGCTCTAAAAGTGTAAATGACATGCCAAGGGCTTTTCGTTATTGCTAGAAGCCCTCTAAATTTCTGAGATGCACAGAACAGAAGAAAACAGCCCTGCTATGTAAGGCTTGGAAGAAAGGAGAGGGGAGAGGCAGCCCCTCCCTTGGGCTTCCCCTACCTTTCCCAGGCCCCCTTCACCTCCTCCCTCCCCCAGGGAGAAGGAGATTGGAACAGGCAGCCTTGGGGTGGTGGGAGGGCCCAATATTTGGGACCCTCTTCCTGGTAGGTCAGACGCACAGTGGCCCAGGAGGACCCTATGGGGGCAGAGAACAGTGTCGGGGGAGGGGAAGGGTCCTCTTGAACGGGAGCTTTGGCCACGTGGCCATACACTGGTCATCTCTACGAGTGACAGGTGTGCCTTGTTACAAGACGCCGGGGTAAAAAGCAAAGCAGGGCAGACGAAGGCGGGTCCTTGAGCAGGCAGGCCTTGCAGGATCTCTTAGTGCCGAGGAGCAACAGGGGAGACGCACAGCTCTTGTGGACGTCTCCGCGTGGGCGTTCCAGGGCTTGATTATTATTTCTTCAAGTGGAAACATCTTTAGACGATCAGCTGTCATAATCTGCCCAACCTACAAGCTAAACCAAGGCTAAGAAACATTGCCTGAAGTGACTTCTAAAGGTATTTTCTTTCAACTCTTCAAGGTTGGGGCTGGGAGCAGTGTTTGTATTCTCTTTCCTTTTTTCCCCCTCGTTTGTTTTGCTCGTTGCTGAGCTCTCTCCAGTCCCGGTGTTCACGAGAAGATGGGAAGGGCGGGCATGTGCTCAGCCACCCTCCTCTCAGGCGTCCTCCTAGGTCGCAGCAAGAACTGATGGGGAGAGACGGGCCCCTGCCCCGCTTGTGCATGGGAGACAGAGGGCGGTGAGCCTGTTCCAGGAAGAGTGGCCTGGAAGGTGTGCGTTCCAGGTGTGCATCTAGGTGGACTCTGTTTACTGTGACTCCCCACCCCCATTCAAAACACGTCTTGGGGTTACGACGCATCCCCGGCTGGACACACAAGCATCCCGAGATGTGTGGCACACTCAGAGTCACGTTCTTGGAATGTGCGACTGTCACGCAATCTAAACTCCTCCCCAAATATCTCCTTTTAAAATGGAAAAACAGATTAAGCAAAAGAAAAGAAAAACAAATCCAGAGAAACAGCCCCTTCCAGGGAGGCCTGTGCTGCCCGGCCGGGGAGGTGGGATGGTACAGCGGCCGCCTCTGCCTCTGCAGGCCCCGCGCCAGCGCTGCCGGGCCGCCTTCCAGATGGGCCGTCAGCCGAGTTAGGTCCAAACGTGCGGGACCATTAAGATCCAGGGGACTTCTGGCTGGTTAGGGGTTCGAGTGCTTTCTCTGGGTGAACATTTTAATTTAGGAATTCAGAGGAAAGCTGGGGAGAGGACAGTGTGGTCACCTGGCAGTGCCAAAAGACCTTCAGTGGTTTCCAGTGACTGTTTAGTTTGACACCGAAGATCCTTTGCTGTTGGGACTTGAACTGCTCTCCTGGCGCTTCCTATTGCTTTTCTCACGAGCCCTTCTTCTCGCTGACGGTTCAGACCCTGCCCCGTACATTCCCATTTCCTCCCAGTGGGCACGGCCCCTCCTGTGGTCTTAACAGCCCCCTTTCCATCCTGCCAGGAGGGGACCTTCTTTCCCCTCCCAGTCTAGTAGTCATTTCTGTCTACCCTGGGCTCTTGCCACTTCTCGTTTGGGCTTGGGTTTGATCATGCTGTTTAAAGCAACCTCTTCTGATTATGAAATAATTTATACCGTGGCAGACAATATGAAAAATACAGGAAAGTACAGGGAGAAAAATAAAAAATCATTCACAGTGCCACCCTCAAGGAGAGCCATCCTATACACCTTCAAGGAATTGCTGCCCGTCTTTTTTCCATGTATCTATCTATGTGACAGTTTATAAAATTGATCTCATGCTATTGATGCGCTTTTGTCTCTTGCTTTATTCACTTAAGATTATTACACAGGAATTTTCCTAGTTGGACCTCTTCCCAAGCCTGATATTTTCCACTTACACAAATATTCTACTGGATGAGTGAGTTTCATCATTCAATTATTTGTAGTTTCCAAAAAGGTTGTGCTCATTTACACTTTCCTTGGCAGCCTGTGAGTTGCCTGTATCGCGTCCTCGTGACAGATGGATTTAGGGGGAAATGCCAGCTAGCGATGACCAGGGCGGGAGCAGGGCAGACAGGAGGGACTTCACCGGACTCTGGAGGCAGAAGGGCCAAGGGTCGGGGGAAGAGCCTCTGACTGGCGCGGGGTCCTACGAGTTCCATCCTGAATCAGGCTCCTGCTGCCTGCCTTGCAGCGAGCCAATCGTGGAAACAGCGGGTTTTGCGGTAAAGAAAAGATTTTATTCGCTAGGCAGCCAGGCGAGGAGACAGGAGAATAGATCTCACGTCCACCTTCCTGAAGATAGAGTTTAGGGCTATTTATGGGAGACAGGAGCAGGGTCGTCTGAGGTGTGAGGAAAGGGGATTGGAGGTGTGACACAGGTAACCGGTGGTCTGCGCAAGCACGTTCAGAAAAGGGTGGCACTAGCGTGACCTGAGGGTGGAGTTTTTGGCCCTCCGATGTCAAAAGGTCACCCACCAGGCACTCCCGTAGGTCCAGTTGAAGAGTTGGTGGTCTTAACTGATTAGAACTGGACAAGAGCTGCCCCCAGGATCCTGAAAAGCAACTTAACTGTTACCATGGTGACATACATGTCAGAGATGTTGCCTATAAGGGTTATAGTGTTTAGCAGCGTGGCTGTTAGTGATATAGTTTAAATGAAAAGAACAGCGGACTACGAGCAAGCAGGGAAGACTAAGTTTGGCAGACTTAGTCAGATTATCCCTTGGTGTCAAGATTTGGGAAGGGGATAGGGAGTCCCCAGATCACAGCCCGTTGCAAGAGGAATTCTGTGACAGGCAGGAATGGGATGGTGTGAAGACCCTGGTCATGCCCAAGCTTTGGCTGGGGGTCACCCAGGGTTGGGCAGCTGGAGCTGTCAGTCAACTCTGCTTCCCAGGGGCAGGTTCTCTCCCAGGAGACCAGAGCCACATGCCCCCTTCTCCCCCATGGCCACCCCACTTCCCCTGATCAACGGTGAATATAATTAGAACATATAATTATTAACTGCAAAAATTATCTCATTTTGCTGGTTTGCATTTTTCTGGTTAACCTTGAGCTCAAATATTTCTCATGAATTTAGTGACATACTTGCATTTCTTCCGAGAATTGTATGCCTGGGTTCTCTGTTTGTGCATGACTGTTTTCTTCCTTGATATCTCAGAGGATTTGCTATATTAAGCCTGTTAACTCTTTGTTCATTTCCTTCAAATATTTTTAACCAATTTATCATTCCTCTTTGTATTTTATGTGGGATGTTATTGATATGTTTTTGAATAACTCACTCTTCTGTTAAGATCTCTTTCATTTACTTCATATTCAGAAAGCTCTTGCTCATTCAGGCTTTCAATATTAATATATATGCCAATATCATCTTCTAGATATTTTTGGATTCATTTTTTAGATTTAATACACTGGGGTTTTATTTCAGTGCATGGTATAAAGGGAGATCAAACTTGACTATTTTCCCCCCATATAGCCACATTTTTCAATTTTATTTTTAGAAAATCCAACCATTAACTATTTCTTCTTGGTGATTCCTTTCTCAGATTTAAGTTTTTAAAACACATGTAATGGATTTCAGGACTGTCTGGTTCTACTTCATTGATTGACCTGCAGAATCTTGAACCAGCAGCACAGCACACTATTTTAATCACTGTATCAACAATAATACAGTTAGATATCGCATAGAGAAAGAACCTCCTTGATATTCTTTAAGAAACTCTTAGCTCTTCTTATCTTTTTTTTTCCTTCCAGATAAGCTTTCATCATGTTCAAAGAAAAAAAAAAGGTTCCACTGGGATTTAATTCGGATTTCATTTCACCTAAAAATTACAAGGATTAACAGCAAGGATTAACAGCATTAATGTATTCAATATTTCAATCCAAGGTTATGTCTCTCTATTAACTATTCTCTTTTATCAATCTCTGTAAAAAGTTTGTGTTTTTAATATAGGTCTTGGATATTTCTCATTAGTGTTCTTTTTAACTTGTTTTTGTAATACTCTTATTAATGCAATTCTCCCCCTATATTCTCTGCTTATTGTTGGAATAGGAAAGCTATTGATTTTGGAGATTTTGGTATATTTATCTTTTATCTGAGCATTTCTCTGATTTTTTATTAATACTACGAATTTTACCATTGATGCTCTTATATTATCTTGGTGCATAATCATATTATAGTCTACAAGTAGCAAACATTTTGTTTCCTTCTTTCTATTGTAGAGTTCGAAAACAAACTGGTGTGTGACGCTGTTGCCTTAATTGTTTCTGACTTATGGGTTGAATTTATTTTGAAATTTCTAATAGCTTTAAAGGGCAGCATGTTATTTTTGTGTTTATCAAAATGAAGAATGGGTTTAAAAAGCTTGAACAATGTCATTTTGGAGTGCCAGATGAACAGGATGACCTGTATTTCAGAACCATTCCCACACTTTTCTTGATTGAGTGAGTATATAGTCCCTGCTAAATCCCAGGAGTGCAGTTATTTCATGGTGCTAAAATAAGTCAGTATGCTGGGGTAGAATTGAGGTCTTCTAGGAAGAAAAGCCATGGGTGGGAAGACCATAGGGTTGAGAAAGCACACACAGGCAGGCAGGGCTCATGTTTTCCTCTGAACAAGCCAACCAACAAAAAGCAACCCCAAGCAAACCCTTTGACACTTTTCAAAGTCCTCATCAGAGTGCCTTTCATCGGGTGTTCTAGGAAACATTTCTTAGCTGTAGATTTATAAACCCTAAGAGGCATGTGGAGGAATTAGTGGAGGTAAATATCTAATTTAAAAAATCTTAAGTAGGCATTTTTAAAACAACTCGCCTTTTAAGAAAAGTGTGGATGGTCTGTGCATGTGTTGATCGCATCTGTGGGGTGGTTTGGGGACACTCTGTGAGCATGGTTGGGAACCCAGTCATTCTGGGGCTCAGTTCTCAGTCCATGACTGCTGGCTGCCACCATACCTTCTGACCATCGAACAGCTTCAGCTCTTTTCCTTAGTCCTCTGTTACTCGCTTCAGACCCATAATGGACTTGTTAAAAATAGGAAGCAAAGGGAATCCTGATGTTGAATTACAAGTTAACGCAGGGCACAGGCATGAAAATAATTCGACGGATTTGCTGTGGGATAATCCTGGCCTGATCTCTAAGTTACATTCATCTTATCAAAATCCTTAGTTTGAATAACACTTTGGAGTACTCTTACATCAAGAGGTCTCTGGTACCTCAAAAACCAGCGTGTGAAAGGAAAATGAACATGCATTTCAGGGAGTTGGGAATAAAAGCCTTCCTTTGCTGCAGTGTGCTATATGTGGAAATGTGAAATGTGCACAATCATTTTCTTTTATCATTTAGGAAACAAAACACAAAAATTACGAAAAGCCAGTTTTTTTTTTGGGTGCACAAATTCACACAATTTAGAAAATCATACCATGAAAGCAGCTTTGATCTACTTTGGGAGCTGTGACGTGTGGTTAAATCTCAATCTACATTTAACATTTTTTATTTGATTCTTCCAAACCAAACACGATATCTCATTTTGTTGACTGTGCTTTTTCTTTTAGTTGGAATCATTCTGAAAACAGGTGTAAGTAACCAGATGTCCCCTTAGCCTACAAACACGTTTCTGAAAATCATTATAAAATGCTCAATTGACTTTAAACAAAGTGGTTTCCTGTATCCTTCAAGAAATACATATTTTAAAAATGTCACCCCCAGGTAAATAAAAGTGTTGACTTGTTGTACAGGGCTGTTAGTCAAGTTATGGGGGCAGAATTTGAAACAGCTAATTGAAAGTAGAGCCAGTTGTCTATCAAGGCATTTCCAATTTATGGCAATGCAATCATGTTATCTGCACAGAAGAGAACTTAACTACCCCTGCTTCTCTAGAGTGGGGGAATCTGTGTTGTATTTGGCTCAGTCAAAGTGGTTCCAAATCATGAACAAACATGAATGAGTCAGACTATTACTCCTATTTACCTACATTAGAAATCCTTACCTGCTAAAAGACAGTTTCTGTGTGCTTTGTTTTGATGTTAAAGTACAGGCTTCCTACATGCACCAATACAGCGATCTGAATTGATCTCATTTAGCACATTTCGAAGTAGTTCTTACCAACCAAGTCAAAACTCAATACAAGCTACAGCCTGATATTATTCCTAAAACGTTTCTCCTTGGGGCGATAAACAGTACGCCAATCGTCTCTACACCGCTATACTGAAATCCTTGGTTCTTGTGTACAGCATGAGGCCAAGACAGCCATACATGGATTTAATCAAGAAAGAAATGGCATTTATTAAAATTTAAGAAAAGTTCCGAATTATGAAAGCATGAAAATAACTGCTCACTGTGAAAATGTCAAACATGAAACTACATGTAATAAAAAACGAAAGCGCTAATCTCCCGCTCCCCATCCTTCCCTCTCCCCATTTCGACTCCCCTCCCTGGGGCTGATAGACAAACTCTGGTCTTCCATCGAGGGTTTGTTTTTTTTTATGGCAAAGAGAAACTTATAATAACAATTTGTTAAGATAAGACATCGCCCCTTGACCAGGAATATTTCTTTTTTTTTTTGGTTGGGATCTGGAACTCACTGGTTCTTTGAAACCGGTCACAAAGAGTTTAATTGGAAGGAACAATCACCAGCTAGGCAGCCAGGGAAGAAATCCTGCCATCGGGTGTTCCCTGGAGATCGCTGGTGAGCGTTTGCTACAAAGCAACATGTGGCACTGCACCTTGGCATATTTAAGTTTCTAATCACCCTAATCAAATGTCGTGAACACTAAAATAGAGAGATAAGGCCAAATGTGATATAATCTAGGATGCTGGTCCCAGAGTAGAAATGAGGTTAGTTTTTCAGGTTCATACTCTTGTACCACGTGGAACATTATCAGTACTGTTGATGAATAAGAGGGTGGAGGGCTTTTCTGTTTCGATTAATAACCTGTTTCTGGGAGAACAGCCCATGGGAAAGTGTTTTCTTTCCCAGTTCTAAATAGGCGGGCCCTGTTGCCTATGCAAAAAAAAAAAAAAAAATTCTACAAAATCTTAGAATTTTGGTTTTGATCAGGTTTAGACAATTAACTTTTTAGCGGAATATACAGAGTACATAAAAGATCATCGAAGGGTCCTAAAAATTCCACTTGAGCATCCCTCTTAGTTATGCAGGAACAGAGTAAGCACGCATTATTTCCTATGGCTTTAGAGTATCCTAGAACCTTCTGTGACTCGCCCTGAATCTCTTGAATGCAGGCGTGAGGAGGTGGGCCTATTCGCATAGGAGTTAGGGTCTTCTGCGAAAGACTCCAACCCCTACGTTCCTGGCATCCAAAAATCTTTGGGATAAATAAAGGTGGAGCAGATGAAGGCACAAAATAACACCTTGAGAAAAGACTCGAGACCCAGGCTCTTTATAAGGAAGGGTGCGAGGAGGATGCGAGTTGGGGCAAGGGTGGGATTCCAGCACAGAGCGCGGTGGGGGTGGAGGCAACCCCTGCCCAGCCCCGCAGGCGTGCTGCAGTACTGCGTGTGCTTCGGAACAGCGACTGTGCGTGCGCTCGGGGATGGAGCACCCCCCGGTCAGGTTTAATGCCGCGGAAGGGGGCCCATCTTCCCTTGAAGACACCTGCCGCGTGGGCAGGGACCAGCAAGGAAATCGTCGCCGCTGGAAGCCCAGGTCTGGGGAGCTGCGCAGGGTCGGTGCCCAACAGCGACACCACGTGGCAGCGAGGCCCGATAGTGGGAGAGAACCTATCAGAATCGAGTGACATTTGAAAGAGCCAGCACAATCCTCACAGAGGATCTCAGTCAGCCAGGGAAAGGCAAACCAAAGTGGGGCTTTTTGTATCAAATTCCCAGAAGTCGAATTTTCTGCTCAAATGAGGTATGTCCTAAAGGACTCTCACTGGAGAAAGGATGTTCAGCAAGGAGCACGGTGCCCAGACGCTAGCTTAGTGCATGCACCCTGAGAGTGAGCCGGCGGGGTCCGCGTGGCCTGCAGGACGGCTGGGCTGAGGGTTATCTGGGGGCAGATGCGCATTCAGAGCCACCCTTGGGAGCTCCGCCTGTCTCTTCTAAGTTAACCTACCATTAGGTGCTGCCCGGTTCAGTGGTGCAGCCACAGACATGCATGCTGTGATTGGACATTAACGTGGAATGAACTCTCTGGAGGGGATTTCTGAGCGTCCTCCCTCCTTAGGGAGGAAGGACTGGGAAGAAAACCCAAGCTAGCAGGGTCAAAGGGACCAGAGACAGGTAACATGTGAATAAAGTTTCCATTTCTGCTATCAGAGTCAAAGTCATCCAGGCCTTTTCAAAAACGAGCCATAGAAACGGAGACCAGAGAAGGGCCAGAAGGGGGATAAAAATCACAGGACCAGCCTTCCTGCATCTGCAGGGTTGTTGGCTCTTGTGTGGTTGCCTCGTTTCCCTTTAGCCCGGGGCCTGTGGAGGTGGGTTGTTGAGGAGGTCCTGGGCCACAGGGAGCCCCAATGACCATTCATCCTAAAGGCTGCTTCTGGCTGGATTCAACCTGAAAGTTACCTGCAGGGGGGGCCCTTTGATTTCATGTTTTGGAAGAGAGCCGGGAAGAAACCATCATTGACCAACTAGTACAGTTCTTGAAGAGTCAAATTCAGCTGGGAAAAGAGAGAACTAGAATTTTCTAGAGCCCATTTCTCTAGTTTGACCCTCACTGTTCTCAGATCATCCTGGGCATTTTCCTCCCAGCACTTGTCGGAATCACAGATACGAATTTGGTTGACTATTTCATTCATGTCTGTTCCATCTCTCTAGACCACTGCTGAGGACGGGGATGCTGCCTGTTTGCTCGGCACTTTATTCTAGGAATGCACAGGAGATTGGAGCGGACGTGAGTGTGCATAAGATTTTGGGGGCAGAACCACCTGTCAGCCTTTAAGCTGCAAGGTGGAGAAGGAGATAGTGTCAAAGTTTGGAGAGCCAGGTGGGAAGAGGGCTGACACACCTGGGAGGGGAGGGACAGAAGTCCCGACCATGGTGCCTGTCAGAGGCCGTTATTTTTTTGGGCCATTGGGCTGCTCAGAGTGGCAAGTGATCAAGGGAAGCTTCCAAACCACCTGTAGGAAGGACCCCTGCCTCCCAACACTGCTCCTGGGCTGAGACACGTCTATGCTCATTGTAGACTGCAACATTTCTATGCCTTCTTTGTCCAGATGGACTGGGGCGGGTGCCTAGAAAGAGAGGAAGGTGGGGGTCTCCCAGGCCCCAGGAGGGTTAGGGTGAGTGGGGGAAGCAGTTGCCAAAGCATAAAAATGTCACCCAAACAGACAAGTTTGGTATTTGGTTGGGAGGAAAGCTGGCTGGAGAGGAGAGGGGTGAAGAAAACAGGAGAAGCAGATACTCTCTTGGGAGGTCCTGGGGTGCAGGCTGGCACTGATGGGGGGACATTTCTGCCACTGTCCCTTAGGTCTCCCCCCGTTTCCACAGAGCCTGCCGAGGGCCCCGTCATCACACTCCCAGGGAAAGGCCACACAGGCAAGGCCGCCCCTTCATCCGGAGCCAGGATCCCAGGTGCCAGCGCCCAGCAGGAAAAGGGCCAGGGCTGCTAATGCCCTGAACTGGGTGCCAGGAAGGAAGCATAGGTGTGCCTCAGCCACATTCATGAAAGTTGCTTAATATCAAAAGATTCCAATCACCTTGAAACCATTAAAAAAGCAAAAACAGAGAAAAACCCCACCCCAAACAGAGAAAGCTCGAAAGCATAAAGTAAAAGCAAAAAGGGCGTGGATCCTATCAAGTTGAACCGGGGCGAACATCATTACTTTCCCCTTCCCCCTCGCTGCTGGCTTCAAAAATCCTTCCTCCCATGCTAATGTGGACGGGGGCGGGGGCTTGGCCAGGCTGCAGTCCACCAGGAAAGCGGCCTTATCTAGACCGTTGCTTGTTTGCCTGTCTCTCCCACAGGGCTGTGAGCTCCCAGGGGAGGGGGGTCTGCCATGTGCTCATCTTGTACCTGGGCTGGTGCCATGTACCCACCAGGAGCATTTAACACATGCGTAGGGACTGAAAAGTGCTCTCGAAATGAGAGTCCTTCTGGTGCCACCTCCTGGTTTCTATTCTGGTAGATGTTAATAAGGCTACGGTGGGATCACCAGGACATGGAGCTGGCCCCTATCTTGTGGGCTCCTACCTGCGTCCTCGACATTCAGGAAGCAGGACAGATTGAGTTGGGGTGAAGAAGGGAAAGCTTGCTAGTGCTAGAGGGTCACTTACAGCCCATAGAGTCCAAAGACCTCATTTTAGATTTGAGGTGACCCTGGCCTGGAAGGATGCATGACTCTCATTTCCCCACCCTGCTTCTCTGAGGCTGGGTCCGGGGTGCATGCAACCCCAATGTAGCCTGGGGTGGTGATTCCTGCGGCTTGGTCGGGCTTGGCCTACAGTGGCGTCCGCAGCTTGGGCCACAGCCCTTGCCTTGGTGGAGCAAAGGAGGGTTTTTTGCTGTGAGGTCCTGGGTATAGGGGACTTGAGACCCAGTGCCACCAGGGGCCAGCTCATCTATGGTGGCCTGAGGGCTGCCGTCAAGGCCAAACTACAGAGGGAAGGACGCAGGCAGGCTCACTACAGAATACTTTGCCCTCCGACGACCATGCCTTGGCCTGGGGGAAAGGCCCCAGAGGCCGGGCTGGACTTCTCCTCTTGGATTATCCTTGGGAGCAGCCCCTACCTGCTCCCACCACCACTACCGCCGCCAAGCCTGCTCCCCACGCAGGTGGTGTGAGGGGCCAGTGTGCGGGGAGGGGAGTCCTAGGGACTGACCATTGATGCTACCACAGAAGCAGAGGCGGAGGGGCCTTGGGATGTGCTGGCGTTATCAAAGAGGAGAGGACAGCAAGGACCTCCCTTACTCATGGAGGCTGGACAGCAATGGCACCGCAGGGGAAATGGCCAGGCGTGGGCACCAAGAGAAGTGCCTTGGTCTCTAAGCAAAAGTAGACTTGGTTTTGTGCATGGTGCAGAACAAAAGTAGACAGATGATCAGACCGCGGGTAATAGGATTGGCCTCGCTCTCGGAATCCTACCAGTCAAGAAGGAAGGCCTGAGCCGCAAGGAAGTGGACCCAGCACCATCGTGCCAAGGGAAAGGGAAGCGTCACTACTGTTTCCCAAGGACGAGTCAGTTCAGCGCCCAGGCAGCACACCGCCTGTCCTCCAAGGGCTGCCAGGCCCTGCTGCGCCGAGGTGTGGCCCCACATCTGCCTGGGTGGCCCAGCAGGTGGGAGGTTGGTCCTGAGTCTGTCAACAGAGAGAAATACCAGCGATGCTCAGGTCAAAGTGGCGCCTTCTCTGATACCTGAAGAGGAGGGGCAGGAGACGGGGAAACTGGACAACGAGCTGATCCACCCCTTGGGTGGGTGGGATTTCTGTGCAGGGACCTCAAGGATGAAGCGTTTCTATGGCACCCCACCGCCAGGACTCCTGCACATCAACTCTTTTGACTGTGCTGTCAACCAGTGGCTGATCCCTCATTGTGTCGTGGCGCCTTGTCCTCCCAAGCTGGAAACCTGGGTTTCACATTTGGCCCCGCACACCTGGTCAGCACATCACGCTAAGCCCTTCCCCCAGGCCCCTGGTAGCGCCGTCTCCACACTTGCAAGGCCACAGTCTTCACTTCGGTCCAGAGCCCGGTGGGGCCTGGGGCGTCTGCAGTTTCCTGCCTGTCTCCCCGTCTGCAGCCTAAACCCTTCCCACCCTTGCTACGCACCACTGACAATCGACTCTCCTCTGCACTGCTGAGCACCTGCTCCCCTGCGGCTCTCAAAACCTTCGGCGGCTTCCCACTGCCCACAGATTAAAGTCCAAACTCTCTAACTTGGTTTGGAGAACCAGCCCATCCGTGCCCCCGCCTCCCTCTCTTGCTCTGTGTCTGCCTCTCTGCACACTCCTTCCAGATCTTGTCCTAAAGTCTCCTCCATTGTTTCTGAGCACCCTGTGCACCGCTGCCTCCCCAACACCCATTTAGAGAACAGAACTCCACTATTCCACCTGAGCCCCCCTGCTCGGTGGAGGCCGTCTGCCCCCGACTCAGGCCAAGGACACTCCTCCCTAGTATTCTTTAGGGACCTTACAAACAGATTAGCTTCCTCTAGCTGCCTCCTGTGGTTGCCTATATTTATGCATCTTTCTCTTCAAAGACACTGTAAATTCCTTGAGGGCATGGATTGTGTTTTATGGTCCTCTGAAGCCTCAGCTTTGAACAAAGGGCTTGAAGACTGTGTTTGCTGCTGGCTTGTGGGTTCAAGATTCTCCTACCAGCCCCGGGAACAGGTCTAGGGGAATCAATCCTAAGGTTCAACTGGACAGCTGCATGCTCAACACCAATGTCAAGTTCGCACTGGAAGACGCCTGGGCTGAGATGAAATGAGTGGGGAGAAACTAAGAGAGGAAAGAAGAGAGTTGAGAGGTGGCCCTGGTATTCTTGAGGGAAAAGGGGAAACTCTGAATCCAGCCACAGGGAATACAACACAACCCCAGAGCTGCCCGAGTGGGAATCGCTGTCACCGTGCCGAGCGTTGGTGGCACCAACCCTGGCTTCCAGACAAGCCAAGGGGCCAGATAACCTGGCTGCAGCTCAGCGGGGCAGTAGGTAGGGCTAGAAATTGTGTCGGGGACATGACAAATACCATCCAAGTTGTGTGAATGTCACAGACCAACACGGAGCGAGGACAGCACCAGCCCCCACCCGGGAGCAGGACCTGACCTTCCTTCCTCCCTCACATGCCGGCTTGTCCCTGCCCGTTCTGTTCCCACAGGGCTGCCTCCGGCACCCGGGGCTCAAGCTGCCATTCACCCCACTCACCCCCAATCGTGTGAATGACAGGAAGAGAGGAGAGGTGGGTGAGGAGCAGCAGGAAAGAGATTCAGCGAAGACAGCTATGGGGAGGGACGTGGCTGGACGTGGTGCGCCCAGCCTGCTCTCCGCGAGGCTTTGCTGGGAGCAAACCCCCTGCGCGGCAGAGCAGCCGCGCCCCCGGCAGCCTTTGCAGGAGGCCATGGAGGGCGGAGAGGGGCCTCTTGGACCAGTTCTGATTTGGAACTTTCATCAGTATCCCTTGGGAATAAAAGGCTGCCGTGCAAGGCCGAATAAAACACATCACCTGTCTCACACAGCAGTGTTTTTCATACTGTGGGTTGCAAACCATTAGTGGGTTGTGAAATCAATTTAGTGGTTTACAGCCAGCATGGGAAAACAATACATGGAAAACAAAGACCTCAGGGTGTCACTTGCAAAAAGGGGGTCAGTGCTGCTCTCAGCTGTGTGTCCCTCCATCCATGCACATGCCTATACCTACATGTAAATAGCTGTGCTGAGTGGTGATGAAAAATGTTTATTAAACTTATTTCTTACTATGGTTTGTGTGGTACAAAAAGTTCGAAAAACATTAGCGGGGACAAGAGCATCGCCGCTGGGCCCAGCTGGCCCTGGAGGAGCTGGAAAGACCAAGTCCGAGTGGGGAAAAGTCAGAACCAGGGTGCAGGGATCCTTTTGACCTCAAGGACCTGACAGTGTTTTTGGTCCCCTCCTGGAATTAAGTGACCACCCCGTTGAGCCCTGGGTGGGTAGGACTGTTAGGGGAAATCTCCTTTAGAGGACCCGAGGCGTAGCTCTAGCTGTTTAAATGCCGAGGCTCTGCATTGCTTTGGGGTCTCACGTTAGCTCCTGAGATGTGCGGGCTGGAAAAAGAGAGCCCGGCGGAACTTGAGAGAACTGGACTGCGCGGAGACAGATGGGGAAATGGGGCTTGGTCAGTAAATGTCAGTGGCTTCCAGGACATGCCGGAGTTTGAGCTCAGCTGGGGGTGGGCAGGTTGGGCGCTTGCGCTTGCTAAAGCATGAAATTCAAGAGCCCCTGGAAGAGAGGGAGGGGTCAGGGTTGGGGGCCCCCTTCCTGGCGGACCACTAGAGAGAGCCCAAGGGTCTGGGAAGGGCACGTCCTGATTCCTCAGTCAAAACAGGCACCTCCGAGAGCTGCAGACTGCGTTAGAGAAAGAGAAAAGAGGGCAAGACGTTCATTGTCCATTGCAGAAATGCTCCACAAATCACTGGGGATGGGAGAATAGCACCCAGAATGCTGAGAGAGGGGAAGAATATGCGTGCGCGTGTGTGTGTGTGTGTGTGTGTGTGTGTTGCCTCCTGGTGATGGTGCGTGGCTTAGGATGCACCGCTCGGGCCCTTCCTCGGTCAGGGTGGGGAGGGAGGCCACACAGGGGGATGGCACTTTTTATTAAGGAAAAAATGATAGACTATTCAGCACGCTGCCTTGACTGCACTACATGCTTGATTGACTTAGAGGAGTGTTTTTTTACCAAAGATTTCAGAATTATTTGTGCTTGCTAATGGCTGTGGAACTCAGGAAGAACAGGTCTGTCCTGGGGTATGGCCAGCACGGAGGAATAACTGACTTTGGGATTCTCGGGTTAAATGGAAGCTCTGGCTTTTGAAGTGTTCATTGTTCTCTGCTTCTTTCAAAATCCCTCCTACTTCCCCACTGACGAGGAGCCTCCCCTTTTCCCTCCCTCCCCTGCCGGGCTAGCCACGAAGAGGGCAGAAGGATTAGCTGGATTAAAAAACCAATGTAATACAAGAGGTGCTAGATCACCATTGGTTTTTATGGCTGAACAGAAATCCATGGTATACATATACCACATTTTATTAATCCACTTGTGTATTGATGGACACTTGCAACTCGGGTGGAGCAAGGGCAATGTACGTAACCTAAACATTTGTACTTCCATCATGTGCTGAAATAAAAAAGAAAAAAAAGCAAACATAGACTCTGGCGTCAGGTCTGTGGCTAAGTCAAGAGCTACTTCCCAGACCAGGGACTCAGCCAATTGGAACTTTAGCTTATTCTAATTTGGGAAAGACAAGAAACGATCCTGACTCAGGATTCATTCCTGAGTGTATGACGGGAGAGAGCAAGGCTCTCTGTACTTGTCATCGCTGTCATCCCCTCTGAGGACACTTTGGAGCCACAGTGACTGCCCAGGAATGGCCACTTCTCACCAATATTTCCACGGGCACTGGCTGAGCAGCCTGTCCTTGGCCAACGCTGCGAAGGGACCGGACTGAAACCAGAACCTCTGGCTTCTCTGAGGCCCCAGTCTTGTCACTGGGGAAGCGGGAAACAGAGGCATGGAGCAGAGCGCAGCGATGGCTAGGAAGAGACTGGGCACAACTATTCCAAAAGGAATTTCACTGCTATCGTTGCTTCAAAATGGGGTGCAGTTTGCAGATTAAACTTCTTTCTGCGTTAAGGGGGAAAGAACTTTGAACCCCTTGGGGGCACCCTTCCAGATGCTTCAGCTTTCATAGCATGCATTTGAGTCCACCCAACTATTCCTTGTGGACAGAGATTTCCAAGAAGGCTGGCTATTATGTAGAGAAATAGAACAACTAATTCAGAAGCCATATTGGCAATACAGTGGCTCTTTTTAACATAAATTTTATTCTATAAAAATTTGTGACAAACATGCCTAACGTCTCCCACTCTGGCAGTACGTAGTAAGTGCCGAAGGACTCAACCAGGACTCCTAACCCAGGGTTTGTGTTTATGGTTCCCGAATTCTGGGCCAAGGCACCCAAGGACACCGCAGCTAACTCACGGGAGTGCCACCAAATACTTTAAAATTTTCCAAGTGGCCACAGTGACATCTGTCAGACATCACACTATTGAGTCATTTGGATTTAACTACCGATTGATAGAACTACTAGTTATTTCTTTAGCCTAGGGGCACTGCAAAACATCACAGAGACCATCGGGCAAGGTCTTCTGGGTTTAGTACGCTGTCAACACGGACACCGCAGGATGGACACACAGCCACACGCCTGTGCGCAGACATCTCTTCTACACGCCCCCTCCTCAGTCTTGTCATTGGCCAGCCCCTTTGAACTTGATGTTGCTGATTTGTTTCTACAAGAAAAGCGCGTACATTTGGCACGAATTTGATCTGGGTTTGCAGTATCCGTCTATAGCTCAGCACCAGAGGCAGCTGTGGCTCCTCCCTTTGGGGATGAGAAAGAGCAGGTTGGCTCAGAGCCTCTGAGTTTTCATCATCGGGCAGGTCCCCAAACGGACACACAAGTTGGCAGAATTTGCCACTAGAGCCATTGGGTACCGGGTGTCTGCGCTTCCTCCTTCCTCACTTTGTCCCCTTCTTCCTTGCGGGCCCTCAGCCCTGCTCTCTTCTGACTCTTCCCTCCCAGAGCTTCCCCTGCAGTCCTGGACAAGGCCCATCCCACCTCTGTGCCCCTCCCACGACTGTGGACTCTACTGTCCAGAAGCTTCTCTGCTCGGCCGTTACTTTCAACTGCCACTGGAATTCTCCCTGCTTAGAATTCTCGGGGGTTGGTGCCCTGGCTCTGCAACCAGGGGACTTATTAGGCCCTGAGGATGGGGACCAGACCCTTCTGTGGGGACCCTGCAGATAGTACACTGGAAATGCCCAGTGAATATGTGGTGAATTAATCTAATAACGTAATTCTTAATGCGGGTTTTAGTGCAGTCCCAGCTGCATGGTAGACCCTCTGGTCCCCACCTTCTCATTTTCCAGGGGCTCTCCCTGTCTTAGCTGAAGAAAAACCTGATGTGGAAGCCCTGGCAGGCCCTGCAGAGGGGGCTGTGGCTGGGGTCTTTGGCCCTCCCGTGGCCCTTCTCTTGCCCCTGGTCTCAGCCATTCGCTGCCATGGCTCTTGTGTCCTTCCAGGCAGGTGTGAGGTGCAGGCGGCCCACAGAGCTGGGGCAGGGCTGTGTGGGGAGTTATGAGCTGGATTTAATCAACCTTTCCCCTTTTCATGACAATAGGGAGAGGAGACGGAGGTGCCCATGCCAGGGGGGCCGGGCCTCTGGCAGCCCCCGGCTCTCCTCCCAGGGCTGCTGGGCTCTGCTGTCCCTGTGATTTTCGGGGAGTGATGGTGGGGCTGGGTGGGGGGGCGTGCGGGAGAAAAGGCTGCCCACTCCTTGGACACCTCCAGATTCCTCAGTGTCACCAGCTGTCCTCTACCAGCACCTGAGAGGGCATTTTAGAGATGGAAAGGGGCCCTGCTTTTAGTGCATGTAAAAACACAATGGCTAGGTAGAACCTCATCTGGAGGTAAGACTTAGAGCCTGTGGTTTAAGGCCCCTAGTCACTGAAGTTTAGGACACAGAGCCCTGCCGGGACTCTGCTCTGCAAGCCCCCATGTTAGGTTTGGGTGCCTTGGAGGGGATCTCCTGCCAGAGGCCACAGCCTCACTTTCCTGGTGGACTAAGGCCTTGCAGACCCACTCTGTGCCCTGGGAGGGGAGAGGAGCCTGGCCTGTCCCCTCTCTGGCGTTGGCTGAACCGCAGGCAAGGGGCACACTGGAGCAGCCCTGGGCAGCGCGCTATCTTCCTCCCAGCTGGGGCCATCGTGGGGTGTCCAGGCTCTCAGTTACCACACGGTCAACAGAACCTACAATGGCTCCCATGCCTTTAGACATAAGAAACAGCTCCTCTAACCGGGCCAGCTTTCTTGCCCACGTTGGCCAGGCGTTGTGCTAAGAGCTGGAGCTACAGGGCTTGATTATTCAGAATGGCTGCCCTAGAGGGGCTGAGAGTTGATTTGGAAGTAAACACAAGTGCCTTAGTAACTTCAGTGTGACCAAGTGAGAGCTCTGCTCTGTCTGTGACAGGATCTCAGAGGAAGGCCACCCATCCAGGACCTGTGCTCCTGAGCACGGAGAGCCTGAGCTGAATCCTGGTGAAGAAAGGATTAGCCAGGCTGGGAGTGGGTTGTGGGGGAGCCCAGAGGTGGCCCAGGCGTGGGGCGGGGAGCGTGGCCTGGGGAAAGCACAGATGTGTGACATAGCAAGGTGGGGGCACTCGGGCACTGCTCATCGAGGAAACAAGCAGAGGCTGGGTTTGCAGAGGGAGTGAGGGGCTTGTCCCACGCCAGGCATGATCTCGTAGACTCTGGCGAGCAGCAGGGCAGCCAGAGGGTCAGATGGGCATTTTTGGTGGAGCCCGCTGGCTGCAGTCTGAAGGGGACAGATCTAAGCAAGGTCACAAGTTGGGGCTGGAGAGGAGGCCACTGCAATGGACCAGGCGAGAGATGAAAAGCCTCAGTGAGGGCAGAGGAGGGGCAGGAGGGCTGGAGTGGAGGAGGGTAGGGGGCTGCGTGTGCCACGTGGCCTTGGGCAGGTGTCACCAACTAAGGAACAGAGTTGGGAGGTGGGGGCGATTGTGACACATGGTGTCTGTGGGCTTAGGGGAAGTGGCAGTGGCTGTGCCTGTTGCATTAATGGGCTTCCCGAACCAGAGTCAAGGACAGAGGCGAGGGAGGGTGAGGGGACAGTGGGTGAGGACAGATTCCTGAGGGCAGATGTATCAGGGGCGGGAGAGAGAACACAGAGGCAGAGGAGGTGGGGAGCTTGGTGGAGAACCAGGAGCAGATACTCCTATGTGCCTGGGGGGTGATATCACCCCCTCTCTCCTCCCCTCCGCCCTCCCCCAGCCTGTGAACTGGCAGTGACCAGTTAAGGGATGATGTCTCCCTAAGGTACCTAAAGTTATGTCTGATGCATAATAGGTGCTAAATTAATGTTTGTTAAATGCACTGAACACAAATACAGCATAGAGGCCAGAGAGAGGAGGGCTGAAAACATGGGTGAATTTGGCAAAGGAGAGGGGAGGAGGTGCGGAGGAATGGTGGGTCACTTTCCAGGCCAGTTCTGGGGGAGAGGGGAAGATGGTGTGGAAGCCAGGCTTCAGCAGATGGAGGAGGCCGTGTTTTGGGGTAGAGTTGGGTAGGGCAGGAGGTGAGGAAGTGAAAGACAGTCTCTCTATTCCTTGTAGAAGTTTGTCCGAGACAGGAAGGAGAGAAAGTGCAAAGCACAAGATCGGTGGTTAGATCATTTTTAAAGAATTTAACAGAATGTTTATTGCTCCATCCTCCAAATACTGCATATAAGTTAGGAAAATATAAGTTAAGAAGAAAATAAAAACACCTGTAGTTCCATCCATTAGAAACATAACCCATTAAACTTTGGAGTGATTTCCTTCCAGACTTTTTTGGTTTTGTTTTTTAGTAGAAATGATATGACCCAGTACATTATTTTGCAGCATATCTTTTTCACTTAGTATTTTCTCTGTCCAGGCTATTCTTTGAAAATATCCTTTAAATTTTTACCTCCCTGTCTTTCTAATAGCTGAGATTCAAATGGTTTGAAATGCAACATGTGTAAAAGAACATTCAGTGAAAAGTTGCCCTTTTATTCTCTGCCTCTGAGCCGCTGAGTTCCCCTCCCTGGAGGCAACTGATGTTACTTTACAAACACCAGATTTGGTGGTTAGGTAATATTCCATTGCATGAGTGTTCCAAAATTTAGTTAACTTTCCATCTTGAATATTTACATGCTACTTAGTTTTATTTTGCTATCATACACAAGGATACGATGAATATCCTTTTAGCTAATCTTTGCAAACATACTTTATTTTATTAGAATCAATTTTTAGAAGTAGAATTTCTGGGTCAGAAGGTAGGGCAAATTTTTTTAAAAAGGCAACTTTCTTTTTTTTTTTTTTTTTTGAGACAAAGTCTCACTCTGTTTGCCCGGGCTAGAGTGCTGTGGCGTCAGCGTAGCTCACAGCAACCTCAAACTCCTGGGCTCAAGCGATCTTCCTGCCTCAGCCTCCCAAATAGCTGGGACTATAGGCATGCGCCACCATGCCTGGCAAAAAGGAAACTTTCAATATCAGATTTTATTATACTTCCAGGGAAATCTGTATCAATTGACACTCCTATCCCTGCCCAGCTCTCCACCCATGTTATTAAAACTCACTTCCTCAAATGATGTCAACTTAGTGGGTGAAGGGTGCTTGCAAGTGCCTCTAACCCTCTTGTGAGCTGCATTTTAGGAGATGCGAACGGTATCTTGGGGAAAAACAGGAGAGTAGGTAATGGCTCTAGGGAGAGTGGCTCAGCCTGGGGGCCTGAGAGAGGAGCAGAGGAGACAATCTGAGCAATGGCTCAAGGTAGATGAACGGCCAGTGAGCCCAAAGCCCAGCATGTCTCAAGATTGTAAAAGCCGTATATCACAAACCCACAGCCAACATCATACTGAATGGGAAAAAGTTGAAAGAATTGGAACAAGACAAGGGTGCCCACTGTCACCATTTCTATTCAACATGGTGCTGGAATTCTTAGCCACAGCAATCAGGCAAGAGAAGGAAATCAAGGGTATCCAAATCAGCAAAGAGGAGGTCAAACTCACTTTTTCTTGACGATATGATCTATATCCATAAAACCCTAAAGACTCCATCAAGAGACTCCTGGAATTGATAAATAAATTTAGCAAAGTCTCAGATTATAAAATCAATGTACACAAATCAGTATCATTTCTCTATATAAATAACAGTCAAGTTGAGAGTCAAATCAATAATTCAATACTATTCACAATAGCTACAAAGAAAACAAAATACCTAGGAATATAGTTAACCAAGGAGGTAAAAGATCTCTACAAAGAACTACAAAATACTGGGAAAAGAAATTGCAGATGACACAAACAAATGGAAAAACATATCATGTTCATGGGTCAGTAGACTCAAGATTGTTAAAATGTCTATACTACCCAAAGTGATTTACAGATTCAATGCAATCACCATCAAGACACCAGTGTCATGTTTCACAGATCTAGAAAAGATAATTCTATGCTTTGTTTGGAACCAGAAAAGAGCCCGAATAGCCAAAGCAATCTTAAGCAGAAAACAAATCTGGGGTGATCACATTACCAGACTTCAAACTATGCTACAAGGCTATGGTAACCAAAACAGCATGGTATTGGCACAAAAATAGAGACAGACCAAATGGAACAGAACAGAGAAGCAGATATAAAACCATCCACATACAGCTAGGAAAGGGGAGCAGCAGGAGGTCAGTGGTTAGTGAGCGCAAGCAAGCGAAGCTTCATCTGTATTTACAGCCACGCCCCATCACTCGCATCACTGCCTGAGCTCAGCCTCCCCTCACCCCACCAGTGAAAACATTGTCTTCTATGAAACCGGTCCCTAGTGCCAAGAAAGTTGGGGACCACTGGTTTAAAGGATATTTGGGAAGAGTAGTAGTCTGGATAGAGAAAAGTATTCAAGAAATATTAAATGAAAAGATATGTTGCTAAATGATATACTGGGTGATACCATTAGCATTTCTACTGAGAGAGAGAGGGAGAGAGGGAGAGATATTGATTCTTCCCTAAAGAATGTGGAACAACAAAAAAAGAAATAAACAAGATAATTTGGTTTTCAATAAGTAGTTACCTGTCTTTGGGCTGCCAGACATCTCCTTGCCTTGCTTCCAGTCTGACTCCAAGGTTTGGAATCCAAATTTAGCTCCTGTCCCCCAGGAGCACCCCTGAGGACCATGAGTTTCCTGGAAATCCACACCTTGGAGAGCTGACCCCAGAGTGAAATGGGCGCCCCCACTCTCTGTGAATTTGGAGTCATATCTTCCTCCTACAGCTTGCTTGTTCCCCCGGTTATTAATTCCCATTGATAATTCTTTCCAAATAATTGTATTTTCCAAGGCCTAATTTTTGTCTCAGCTGTTATTTCCGTAGCCTGTACTCCAGCTGGATCTTTTTTTTTTATTGGTCTCTATATTAGTTTCCTAGGGTTGCTGTAACAAATTACCACAATCTGGGTGGCTTAAAAAAACAGAAATTTATTCTCTCACAGTTCTGGAGGCAGGAAGTTCGAACTCAAGATGCCAACAGGCATGGTTCCTTCTGGGGGCTCTTGGGAGAACCCGTCCTGTGCCCTCTCCTAGCTTCTGGTGGCTGCCAGCAACCCTTGGCCCTCTGTGGCTTGTAGATGCGTGGTGACAATCTCTGGCTCTGTTGTCATATAGCAATCTCCTCTTGGTGTGAGTGTGTGTGTCTTCATGTGTCCTCTTCTCTTCTTATAAGGACAGCAGCCATGGGATTTAGAGCCCACCATAATACATTATGACCTCATCTTAACTAGTAACATCTGCAAAGACCCAATTTCCAAATAAGGTTATATTTTGAGGTTCTGAGCAGACATGAAAGTTTGGGGGTCACCATTCAACCCTCTACAGTCACTCTGCCTTCAGACTTTTCCATCCACCCATCCATCCCATGACCCTGTTGGAGTCATTTTTCTTAAACCTTGCTCAGCCAGGAATACCTCACCCTTGCCTCCAAACCCTTCAATGTCCACTGTTGACAGAATAAAGTCCTGTGTTTAGCTCAGCTTTAGTCTGGTCCCAATGCCCGATTTTACATCCCATTTCTCCACTCTCCTACATACACCCTCCAATCCCATGGAAAAGCTCTTCTACGTTGTTGAATATGCTGCAAGCACTCTCAGCTCCTGCCCTGTTCTCTGCCTGTTGCTTAGACACTCTCCTTCTAGAACACGCATGTTATATCTTTCCTCACTCATGTGAATGTTCCCAGCCAGCCCAGGTTGAAGGGCTCACCCCTGCCTGCAGACTGACCCTACCCCGCTCTGCTGCACACCATTCCTCGGTCTGGAGCGCTGCCATCCTCTACTGCAGTTTACATTTTACCCAAGGATGACCCTGTGTGCTTTGCTTCTTTGGGTCCTTGGATTTGACCATGGTGTTTTGAATCATGTGGCTTCACGGCAAATGAGTTTGTATGTTGCTGCTGGTGTGAGCATGCCAGCTGGTTGACTGAGACCGGGCATGCACAGGACTATCATGTTTCGGTGCATCAACTGAATTACTCCATGCCTCTTGCCCCATGGTGAATAAAGCAGATGAAGAGCCCTGTGGGGACATGAAGTGAGGGGAAAGGGGAGAATCGTGGCTGCTTTGAGAGTCAGGGTGGTGGTCTTTCAAAGGAAAAGTGAACTGGCAGAATCACTGCAGGAGAGGCATATCCCTGAGGCTGGATGCCACGAGGCACTGGGCTCGGTAGGAAAAGTAATGACATGTTGGGAGGGAAACCACTGCCCTGTCCTTCTGGGGATCAACTGGGGAACAACGTGGTTGGCAAGGGATAGAGACTGGAAGGAAATAAAAGAGGAGATACGGTACAGTACAGTGCAGTACAACAAACCGGACAGACATCAACACTTTTCATTATTGGCTTTAACAGATGCTCTGAAAACTTGAAAGTAACCAGGAAGTTTTTATTCTCATGATTATTATTAGTGTCTTTTGCTAGCTCTTCCTAAGTGGCAGTGATTGGCATTGTCAACTGGCTCTTCAAATTATCTCTCAAAGCAGTGCGTCTCTGTGGGGACGCATGAGGAACTTAGTTCACCTGGAAGCAGATTTCCTCTAAAATTTCTTGCCTCGGGGACTTTATGCTTTTTTGAGTTACGCCTCAGCCACATCAAAGCCCCATAGGCATTCCCTGCTGGGATCAAGAAGTGGTCCACCCAAGAAACTAGAGCAGGGTTAGAAAGAATCAGGGGTGAGAATTCAGGGCGGATGCTCAAGGTGTGAGCTCCACTCTGAGCCCACTGACCGACGAGCCACATTCTGTGTTTGAGGTCCCAGGACGAGTGTTCAATGTTGGAACCTTTGAAGCCACCAGGGGCTTTCCTTGCTGGGTCTTGGCAATACTTCTTCATGTAGTGGGTTTAGAAACTCAGGCTAAAGAATCAACGTGGGGAAGATTGCCTGCCTGTAAAACTGTTTACGGACAGCCTGTAATTGTAGCTCTGATCTCTTCCATCTGACTCATAACTCTACATGTGCTGTCTTACCTGGCTAGATTAAAAAAATACCTATCATATTATGGAAACAGGCGACTCTCAAGGCTGTTAAAAATTACGGTTTCTTAGACATTCCATCCAAAAAGTATGCCTGTTTGCCTTGGGAGGGGAAAAAATTAAATTTATTCGTCAGTACGTCCTCTGGGCAGCACATTTGTTTTCAGGTCCTAATGATAATCCTACTGAGGTCCCCCCTCCCCACCCCCGCTCCCCCCAAAAAAGGAACACCTCAAGCTTGAGTTTGTCCCATCCATCTATATAAAACATATGCATGAGTCTGAAATGTCATTTTGAGAATCAGGAAAGGCAGAGGGGACACAAGGCAAAGGATGTATTTATTGTTCATGCTTCTGCTCTTAAGCTGTGATCTTCTCCAGTGCTCCCTGTGACGGGAACTGTCCCCCAACCTCTAACAAAAGACAAGCACGAAGAGCAGAGCACTCCACAAAAAGTAAAACAAGAAAAAATCCTTCAGTGGTCCAGCATCCCGGCTGTGACTCAGAATTATTCATTAGACTTAAAAAAAAAACAAAAAAGTCCAAACACGTATGCGCAAGCAGGTGGTCCCCATGGTGAACCCGCCGCCACTGCTCTGGTGTCTGATGTCGCGAGGTGCAAGCAGACGTGGCCAATCGACGTTGTTCCCCTAGTCGTTTGCTGTTTGCACAGAGGGAGGCCGGGTTACGCCGACTGCAGCCTCACTTCTGAAACATGGAGGATTCCAGGTCGTTGCTTCTGTGTTTCTTTTTCCAACTAGACAGTGAATTCCTGGTGGGAAAGGATGACGTCCACTTGTCTTTGTGCCCCCTGGGGACCGGCTCAGTCCTAGGCACGTGAGAACACTCAGAAAACGTTTTGTTTTGTTTTTGAATGGCGGTGATTTCAAAATGGCAAGGCTTTCTGCAAATAGAGGCTGTTGTAGTCCTGTGCTTCTTTAGAGCATACGAGTATTTGAAATGAGGCTGCGCCAGGCCTGGGATTCTGACCCCACAGCGGTGCTGGCGCCCGGGGCGCCGTGGCTCGGGGACGGAGGAGGAGGCATGTGGTGGGCAGAGTGCAGCCGACGGAAACACTGGTGTGGACGGAGGGCGGATTAGTTCCCTGCGGCTGCTGTAACAAATTACCACAGGACGAACGGGTTAAAACAACACAGATTTATTATCTTACAGTTCTGGAGGCCAGAAGTTCAAACTGTGTCTCACTGGACTAAAATCAAAGTGTCAGCAAGGCTACATTCCCTCACGAGGGTCTAGGGCAGAACCATTTTCTTGCCTTTGCCATTTCTAGAGCCCCCTGCCTCCGTTGGCTCGAGGCCTCTTCCTGCATCTTCAAAGTCAGCATCTTCAAACTAGTCTCTGACTCTGACTACTTCTCTGCCTTCCTCTCTCATTTGTAAGGGCCCTTGTGGTTACCAAAGGCTCACCCGGGTAACCCAGGATGATCTCCCATCTCAAGGTTAATCTATGAGCAAGCCAAATTCCACCTGCAACTTTAATTCCCCCTTGCCATGTAACATAACATATTCACAGGTTCTGGGGAGTAGGACATGGATATCTTTGGTGGAGGCATTATTTTGTCTACCCCAGAGGAGCACTCAGAGCCGTCCTCCTTCTATCAAGGAAACTCAGGCTCAGAGAGTTTATGTGAATTCCAACCATTACCTCCATAGCAGGAAAGATCTCCTCTGACCCTCTGACTCTGGGCCATCTCTTCCCAGAGCCCCAAGCAACACTCAGTGGGAGGCTGGTGGCTTCCTCTCCCTCCACTTCTTTCTGTACCTGTGCCTCTGGTTTCCCTGCTGACCCAGGGCAGGATGTCGAGGCGTGTGTCGGGTGGGCACACTCACCCACAACCAGACGGGAGGGACAGTGGCCGTCGCATGGTGTCAGAATGGAGGGGGCCCACCCCAGAGAAGCTTACCGCTTTGGTGCAGCTGTCAGGTGCCCAGGTGGGGCCGCTGAGTTCAGTGACTAAAGGCCCCAGGAGTCTGAAATCCTGGAATTTCTTCTTTGGGAAGCCCATGAAGGGGAGCTGAGGAGTGAGTCCCAGTTGGCTGGTTTACAACTAACAGTGACACTCGCTGCCTGGGTGTGGCTGCTGTGGTTTTCTCTGTCTGGATACTCTGCTACACCAGGGCTGGCCCCCAGCAAAGAAAAAAGCGGGGGTGTCGGCTGCTGGGCACCTCTGAGAAGACACTGGTGATTCTGACATGGAGCCCAGGTGGAAGGCAGCAGCTGATCCAGGAGGCACAACAAGAGGGCTCCTGCCAAGTTCAGGGCAGCGGGGAAGACACAGGAGGACTTACTGCACGAGACTTTCGTTGGGAAAGGGCAAACCAAGACCCAGGGAAGCAGATGCCCGGGGGAGGGGGTTGGGTCTCATTCATCAAGTCACCTCCTTCCAAGTCACTTCCTTCCACACAGCTGCCCAGTCCCTTTACCTACAGGTGGAAGCTGACAAGAACTGGCTGAACTTGGCCTCTGGCCAAGGATACAGGGCAGAGAACTTCTTGCTTAGAAAGTGAATTCCTCAGAACTCTGAGACGAAGGCAGTCTTGGGAGGGAGACAGACGAGGCACTGAGGAGGGACAGTTGGGGTCACCGAGGAAGATGTCCCCATCTCTGGAGGCGAATCGCTAGCGCATGTTGTTGGGCACAGAAAAGTCACCTCGGTTTAGTACCACAGAGTCCCCTGCATCCCGGCAACCGACAGGTGAAGAGAGAGCCCTGACCCCCGGGGGGTGAAGGATGAGAAGCGAACCAAGGTGTCTACCACGCAGGTGACAGCCCACGTCCCGGGGCCGGGGGCCTGGGGAACTGGGTTCATGAAGAGCGAACTCTTTTTCTATTAGTGGAAAGTCTCTGGCACAATATTCCTGACCACTAGCTAATGTTCTCTGAGTGGGGCAGAGCTTAGGACCCTGAAGGGGCAAAGGGACCTCCGTAGGAAGATGCGTGTGGGTAAACCCGGGAGAACGCGTGAGGCAGCCCCGGGGGTTTAGCTGACGCTGAGGACTGTTGCTCTGGTGGTGGGGGTGGGGGTGGGGACGAGGGTGGGGACAGCGAGTGAGCAGGGTGGGTGGGCAAGAGGAGAGGATCTGGGCTGTGGTTCCTGAGGAGACCCATCGTCAAGGAAGAATCGGGGGGTTTCTCAGCTTGAGGGACATTTCTTTTGTGAAAATGACCCCTAGGTGGGCAGCGGGTCCAGATATACGAGAGGCCTAATGTCGTTTGTCAGAACCCGCAGCTGCAGACCAGGAGGCGGGGGCCCTGCCTTTCCCAAGGAAGTGTCAGTTCAATAGCTTCTGAGGAGCTCCGGGCTCGGTGCTGCCAGGACCTGCCGCAGGCTGCTGCAAGCAGGCCGTGAAAGGTGAGCTCTCCAGGCCGGAGTGGAAAGGAGTCGGGGGTGGCCCTGCAGCCACTTGGGCTCTGATGCCCTCTGAGTCTCTCTCTCAGAGACAGGGCAGCAGCTGCCGGCCACCTGGTTGGGTCCTGGGCTCTCCTGCCAGGAGTTCCTGGGGTGGGAAGGGCTGAAGGTTGAGATTTTCTTTTAGGAATTCAGTGTTCACCTGATGGCTCTTTCTTCTTCTCTTGAGGGTCCTGACAGCTTCTGACAGGAACAGCCCTAAACGAGAGGACCCAGCAGAAACGGAGGGAGAAGCCAGAGGTAAGGGCTTTGGGCCCCGAACAAGACTGGGGGAGCAGCCTCTCAGGCCGTCCTCCGCGTGGGTGAGGAGGGAAGTGTCCCGGGGAGCCTGTCTGGGAGAGCTCTTGGTTTCTGGCAAATCTGGGGGCAGCCTGGCCCCTTGAGGACCGATGAGCTCATGGACATTGGGCCAAGTCTGGGCTTCTCAGAGCAACCCCTGTGGCCTCTCTGTGTTGTTGCAAGAGGAGCGGAGACTGGACCTTGAGCATAGAAAGTCCTGCAGGCTCTGAAGCAAGGAAAGTCCCCCCATAATACGTGGTCAGAGTCAGGCATTTCCAGGGGCCAGAGAGGGCCTGGATGAAAAAAATCCCAGCAGTCAGCACTGCATTATCACGTTACTTCTGGTTTACTAGAAACAAAGAACTTAGGAAAAATTGAATCCATTTGTCTTGGTCAGCTCAGGCTGCTATATAGCAAATGCCATAGCCTGGGTAGCTCACAAACAACAGCGATTTCTTTCTCGTGTTTTCAGAGGCTAGGAGTCTGAGATCAGGATGCCGGTGGGGGTGGGTTCTGGGGAGGGCCCTCTTCCGAGTTGCGGAAGGCTGGCTTCTCCTTGTGTCCCTACACGGCGAGAAAAGAGCGGGTGAGCTCTCTGGGGTCCTTTTTATAAGGGCACTAATCCCATTCATGAGGTCTCTTCCTTCGTGACCTAATCACCTCCCAAAGCCCCCCCCCCAACTAATATCATCACACTGGGGATTAAGTTTCAACGTATGGATTCTGGGGAGACACAAACATCTAGTCCATAGCACCATTTCTGTATTTCTGTTCTAAACCACCGCCAGGTGCGTTTCGTTTTTAACCCAGTTAGCACAGGCGTTCGATAAATGGCTGTTAGGTAACCTGTTTGAAAATGTGATTTGACAAGACTGTCGTCATTATTTTAAAATTATATAATGTATCAAACTTACTGTTCTAGATTAATTTCAATATGATTTGTTATGGTCTATAATGTAGCCATCAGTATTACCTGTCACTCCATTAAACCTGCGAATTCACTTAGGAAGTGGTGTCATCATTGTCAGATCTAGTTTTTGGATGCGTGAAAGACAATGATTAAGTGCACAGACTATGGCGGCCGGATGCTGGGGTGGGGTCCTCATTTCACCTTTAAGTGTGACCTCAGGCAGGCTCCTTAGCCCTTCTGTCCCTGAGTTTCCTCCTCTGTAAAATGGGGTTAAAATAGTGTCTTGTTGGGTCATTGTGCAGATTGAGTTAATACATGTAAAATATACAGAACTGGGCCTGGCCTGTACTGTGGACTCAAATGTTAGCTATTACCATCTCTTATTTATTTCAGTTCTTTACAAATGTGTTTTATTCATGTGGATTTTGTAATTTTTTTTTTTTTGGAAGAAAATTTAGTGCTTCAGTTTCCTGTCCTGACAGCATGCCCAGAAAACAAGATGGTTTATGTTTTGGGACAGACGATTTTAGAAAAATGTTAGAAATATAGTACACGGGAATGGAATCTTCTAGTGTCATTAACCTATACCCAGCGTCAAGTCCTGTTTCCTTTACAACAGTGTGGGCTCAGTAGATGGTTGATAAATAATTTCAGCACATTCCCCAAATTATTTTTGGTTGTTTCTAGGTCCAACGGCCAGGAAAATGTCATCGGAAAGTAGCCAGCACGGCTATCCCACAGTGTCCTTCCCTCTGATGTTTTGGTATTCTCGGGAGCTGAGAAGCTGGCATTTAAAAAAAGATCAAGATTTTAAAGCTGCAATTGGATTGTTTTCCGTTTCATTTAAAATCCTCCTCACATCCCCTCGGACAGAGGCCCTCCACGCTGGAGAGCGTCCATCCCAGCTGTGGTCTTTGCCTTCCAGCCAGCTGTGCGGTGTCAGTCAAGACACTTATCATCTGTTAAAAGGAGAATTGCAAAAAATATCGTTGCCATTTCACTGGTTATTTCTTCCAGTCAATGGGAAAGTGCATGCAGAAATGTTTTGAAAGGAAAGTATGAAAGCTGGCAAATTGGCCTCCATGATAAATAAAACTTGATATCATATATTCTAAAATTTAAATTCAATGAACAAGGAAATCCCTACTGATAGTATGTCTTGAGTGCTAGTTCCCTTGGATGCCAACCATGATGTTTTTTAGCCTCGGACCTTTGTCCAGCCACTTCTGCCTGTGGCCATCTCAGCTTCTTTCTATTGAACTGCCGTGAGGCTGCAGGTCCACTGAGCCCGTTTTAGGCCCTGGTACATTTCTGCTTTGTGGCTGTCTTGCCCCACAGGCTGTGAGCCAGAGCCCGGGCCTCGCTGCTTTCCTGGGCCCCTGTGAGCAGCTCCCGTCTCAGGGATCCTCTGCCAAGCCTAGCTGTCTCGCTTTCCTCCCACCCTGCCTGCGGCCCTGGCAACACCTCCCTCTCCTGGGTGTCCACACGATGGGGGCAGGAACAGGGAACTTGCAGCAAGAGTCACCTCCCAAACCTGCTTTTATACCAGGCTTGGCCTTCCAATCCCCTCCCCAAACACTGCTTTCTTTCACTTTGCATTTTATCTCCAACTGCCTGCCCCAAGGGCAGTGAGTAGATACTGCCTGGGTTAAAAAGTAGTGATAGATTAGACTCATGGATAAGTATTTTATTTTATTGTTTTTAATTTGAAAATATTAAGGGGGTACAAGTGTTTTTGTTACATGGATCCCTTGTATAATGCGTAAGTCAGTACTTTTGGTGTGCTAGTCACCTGAATAGTGTTGTTTGTACCCAACAGGTAAGTTTTTATCCCATACCCACCCTCCTACCCATCCCCTTCTTGGTTTCTCATGTCCTTTATATCGTTTTGTGCCCGTGTGTGCTCACCTATTAGCTCCCACTTATTAGTGAGAACATATGGTGTTTGTTTTTCTATTCCTGAGATACTTCACTTAGGATGATGGTCTCCAGTTCCCTCCACATTGCTGCAAATGACCTTATTTCATTCTTTTGTATGGCTGAGTAGTGCTCCATCTCAATCCACTCATGAACTGAAGGGCACTTAGGTTGATTCCACTTCTTTGCAATTGTGAACTGTGCTGAGATAACATTCACGTGCAGGTGTCTTTTTGATAAAAATGACTTCATCTCCTTTGGTAGATACCCAGCAGTGGGATTGCTGGATTGAATGGTAGGTCTACATTTATTTCTTTGAGGAATCTCCAAACTGTTTTCCACAAAGAGTGTACTAATTTGAAGCTCCACCAACAGTGTACAAGTGTTCTTTTCTCTCTGTATCCACACCAGCATTTATTGTTTTTTGACTTTTTAATAATGGCCATTCTGGATAGGGGTAAGGTGGTATCTCATTGTAGTTTTAATTTTCATTTCCCTGATGATTAGTGATATTGAACATTTTTTCATGTGTTTTTGGCCATTTGTCCATCTTCTTTTGAAAAACTTCTGTTCATGTCTTTTG
>VBSM01002223.1:9506748-9538810 GCA_008086735.1 Cheirogaleus medius | reverse complement strand
CTGGCCAATATTAAGTCTTTCAATCCATGAGCATGGGCTGTCTTTCCATTTATTTAGGTCTTTAATTTATTTCAGCAATGTTTTGTAGGTTTCAGTATACAATTCTTACACCTCCTTGGTTAAATTTATTCCTAAATATTTTATTAGTTTTTGATGTTATTCTAAATAAACTTATTTTCTTCATTTCCTTTGCAGATCATTTATTGCTAGTATATGGAAGTACAACAGATTTTTGGGTGTTGATTTTGTGTTCTCTAACTTTGCTGAATTTTTTTATTAACTCCAGTAGTTTGTGTGTGTGTGTGTGTGTGTGTGTGCACGCACGCACGCACGCACGCGCTCATGCACTCACACAGTGTGTACTGTAACTGGAAATTACAGTACGAAGTTGAATAGAGGTAATGAAAGCAGACATCCTTGTCTTGTTCCTGATCTGGGGGAAAGCTTTCAGTTTTTCACCACTGAATTTGTTAGCTGTGGGTTTTTTCATCAATATCTGTTTTCATGTTGAGGAAGTTTATTTCTAGTTGTTGAGTGGTTTTTTTAAAATATGAAAGGGTGTTGAATTTTTTTGTCAAATGTTTTTTTGTGTGTCAGTTGAGATGATCATGTGATTTTATCCTTCATTTTAGTGTGGTATATTATAGTGATTGATTTATTGTATGTTGAACTACCCTTACATTCCTGGGATAAATCCCACTTGGTCATGGTGGCTAATCAGTTTAATGTGTTGCTGGATTTGATTTGCCATTATTTTGTTTAGGATTTTTGCATCTATATTCATAAAGGCTATTGGTCTGTAGTTTTCTTTTCTTTTCTTTCTTTCTTTCTTTCTTTCTTTTTTTTTTTTGATGTTTTTGTCTGGCTTTGGTACCAGGATAATAATGGCCTTATAAAGTGAGATAGGAAATATTCTCTCCCCTTAAATTTTTGTGAAGATTATGAGAAAAAATGGTGGTGTTAATTCTTCTTTAAATCTTTGGTTGCATTCACCACCAGTGAAACTATTTGGTCTTGGGCTTTTATTGTTGTTGGGAGATTCTGATTACTGATTTAATCTCTTTACTTTTATTGGTCTATTCATATTTTATAATTCTTCTTGAGTCAGTTATGGTAGTTTGTGTGTTCCTAGGAATTTGTCCATTTTATCTAGGTCATCTAATTTGTTTGGCATGGTATTATCTTATAATCTTTCATATTTTTGTAAAGTCTGTAGTAATGTTCCCACTTTCATTTCTAATTTTATTAATTTGAGTCTTCTCTCTTTCTTTCTCTCTCTCGCTATACGTTTATCAAATTTGTTGATCTTTTTAAAGAACCGATTTTGGGTTTTCTTAATTCTCTATTGTTTTCCTATTCTGTATTTATCTCCATTCGAATTTTGTTATTTCCTCCTTCCACTAGTTTTGGGTTTGATTACTCTTTTTCTCCCTCATTCCTGAAGGCATAAAGTCTCAAATCTATTGATTTGAGATCTTGTTTTTTACCCCCTGAGAACTGATTTCACTGCATCCAGTAAGTTTTGGTATCTTCTATTTTCATTTTCATTTGTCTCAAAGTATTTTCTAATTTCTCCTTGTGATTTCTTCATTGACCCATTGATTGTTTAAGAGCGCTAACTTCTGCATTTTTGTGAATTTTCCAGCTTTCCTTCTGTTATTGATTTCTAGCTTCATTCAATTGTTGTCAGAAAAGGTATTTTGTGTGATTTCAATCTTTTAAAATTTATTGAGACTTGATTTGTGGCTTAACATATGGTCTATTCTTGAGAATGTTCTGGGCACACTTGAGAAGAATATTTATAATGCTGTTGTTGGGCAGAGTGTTCTGCATATGTCAGTTCAGTCTAGTTGATTTATGATGTTTTTCAAATCCTCTGTTTTCTTATTGATCTTCTATCTAGTTGTTCTGTTTATTATTTAAAATGGAGGCATTGCAGTACCCAACTATTGTAGTACTGAACATTTCTCTCTCCAATTCTATCAATTTTTTCTTCATATATTTTGGGACACTGTTGTAGATGCATATGTGTTTATAATTATTATATATTTTTGATAGATTAACCCTTTCATCTTAATAAAAATGTCCTTCCTTGTCTCTAGTGAAAATTTTTGTCTTAAATTTATTTTGTCTTATATTAGTATAACCATTTCACTCTCATTTGGTTACTATTTGTATGGATTGTGTTTTTCTATTCTTTTATTTTCAATCTGTTTGTGTCTTTGAATCTAAAGAGAGTCTCTTGTAGAGAGCATATAGTTGGATAATTTTAAAACAATCAATTCTGCCAATCTCTGTCTTTTAATTTTAGAGTGTGTTAGGGTCCTCCAGAGAAAAAGAATTAACAGGGGGTGTGTGTGTGTATGTATAAATAAATATAATTATTTTGAGAAATTTGCTCATGTGACTGTGGAGGCTTGCTAAGTCCAAAACCTAATGGAGTAGGTTGGCAGGCTGGAGACTCAGGAAAGAATTGCAGCTTGGGTCCAAAGGGAGTCTGCTGGCAGAATTCTTTCTTGCTCAGGGGAAGTCAGTCTTTGTTCTTTTAAGGCCTTCAGTAGACTAGATGAGGCCTGTACATATTATGGAGGGTAATCTGCTTTACTCAAAGCCCACTGATTTAAATGTTAATCTTATTCAAAACCACCTCCACAGAAACATCCAGAATAATCTTTTTACTACATATCTGGGCACCATGGCCCAGTCAAGTTGACATATAAAATTAGCCATCATAAATCCACCCTTTGTCAACGTGGCACCTATATGTATCTCCTTAAATTGTACTTAATCTGCAAATAAAGACAATAATAAGGTCATACTTCTGCCTAACATAATGCAGCTATTCTGTGTACAACCAAAAACACACTAACTACTTTCCCCAGAAGAGAATGTCAAGTCCTTTGGTGATGTTTACTCCTCTCCCTGATATTCTGAAACTTAAATGCTATGATATAAACTCAATACTTTTTATATTATGTGGTAAGAGAATAAGAGAGGGAAGAAAACAAAGATTTTGCTTAGTATATACACACACATCATGATAAAATAAGAAATATTCATGACAATTACAATCCTCATTTCTGTAACTGTCACATGGTTGTATCTGGTATTTATAACTCCTTTTCCTCTACCCATTCCATATTCTCTTTGCCCTTAGCAAGCATCTCAGTTGCTCATGGTTATTTAACTGATGGGGTGTCCAAACCTTTATTTTTGAAAAATCTGGGGCATTAGAAGTCATGCCTGGATTGGTTGTTGTAGTTTTCTATTGGCCTTAATCACAGGGCATGATAATACTAAGAGATGCCCTAAGTGATCTTCTGTATTACAGATATATCCTTCCTTACTTCCATGGAAGCAGTCCAATTTCTCCTTGATAGTTAGGATTAATCAACCCAGCCAGAATTGTAACCCTTTCTTTGCCTGTTCAGAGGCATGAACACCACAAGGTGGCTGAGTTCTTAACTTCTGATTTAATGGAATCATTGTCTCCTGGTGGAGGCATTCTTCCCTAGGGAACAAAGACATCTAGGCCAGCAGAGCATAAGGTCACAGGAACAGGAAGAAAAGGTTTTACTAGTAGGTCACTAGGAGCAGTAGTGAGTGGTGCCATTCCCATTTCCACCCTTTGATCCCTGGACCTGTGAATCTTGCTATGGAAGAAACAGCTCCATATATTGAATCTTGATTCAGATGATATATAGCCACATGGAGAATCTTGACTCAGCCAAGTGGATGCACAAAATTAATTGCCACAGACAGTATAATCCATTTACATTTAAAGTAATTACTAGTAAGAAAAGTTACTTTTGCCATTTTGCTATTTGTTTTCTATAAGTCTTACATATTTCTTTATTCCCCACGTTCTCCATTACTATCTTATTTTGTGTTTGATTTTTTTCTAGTGTCTTATTTTGATTCCCTTCTAATTTCTTCTTCTGTATATTTTTTAGTTTTTCTTATTGGTTGTGGATGACAATTAGCATCTTACAACTGTCTAGTTGGGATTAATACCAGCTTAGCTTCTATAGTATACAAAATTGTGCTCCTATATTGCTCCTTCCTCCCCCATTATAGCTGCTGTTATCACAAATTTCATCTTTTTACATAGTGTACCCACTAACATATCTGTAATTATTATTTTTATAAACTTGTCTTTGAAATCACATTTTAAGAAGAGGCATTACAATCTTAAAATAGAATAATACTGGCTTTTATACTTACTTGTATAGAAATAATTACCCCTCCTGGTGTTCTCTCAGATTTTGTTTATCTGTGAATATCTTAATTTCTCCTTAATTATCAAGGATAGTTTCCCTAGATATACAATTCTTTGTTGACTTTTCTTTTCTTCCACACTTTATGTCATCCTACTGCTTTCTGGCCTACTTGGTTTCTGATGAGTAATAGGCTGTTAATCTTATCTGGGGATCCCTTGTACATGAGGAGTCTCTTCTTTCTTGCTGCTTTCAAAATTCCCTCAATCTTTGGACAGTTTGGTTATGTGTCTCAATGTAGAGCTCTGAGTTTATCATATTTGGAGTTTGTTGAGCTTCTTGGATATGTAGATTCATGTCTTTCATCAAATTTGGGATTTTTTGGGGGGGGCATTATTTCTTCAAATAGCTTTTCTGCCCTATTCTGTTTTTCCTCTAACTCTGGTCTTCCCATTCTGCATATATAGGTATGTTTTATGGTATCCCACAGGTCTTATAGGCTCTATTCTTTTTGTTGTTGTTCCTTCATCTGAGGCCAGATCTATTCATTTTTCTTCATTGATTTCCTTCTTCCTCCTTAGATGAGTTAACCTGAATTGGCTTATCTAATAGTTGACTCATTTTTTTCCTCCTGACTGCTCAAATCTGCTGTTGAATCCATCTGGCAAATTTTTAAATTTAAGTTATTTTAATTTTAGACATAAAAATTTCTATTTTGTTCCTTTTTATAATTTCTATCTCTTTATTAATATTCTATATTTGTTTAGATATTGTTCTCTTGGTTTTCTTTATTTCTTTGGACATTATTTCTTTCAGCTCCTTGAGCATATTTAAGAGATTATTTAAAGTCTTTGTCTAGTAAATTCAATGTTTGGCCTTACTCAGGGATGGTTTCTCTAAATTTCTTTTATTCTTGTGCATGGGCCATACTCTCTTGTTTCTTTGTATGCCTCTTTTTTGTTGTTGCTGAAAACTGGACATTATGAATATTATAATGTGGTAATTTTGGAAATCAGCTTCTGTTCTATTTCCAGGATTTGTTGTTGCCACTTATTGTGGGTTGTAATTGTTTATTTGTTTAGTGATATTTCTAAATTATTTTTGTAAAGACAGTGTTCTTTGCTGTGTGTGATCACTTACGTCTCTTCTCTGTGTGTCTCTGTGTCCTAACCTCTTCTCGCACATAAGAGCACCAGTCATATTGGATTAGGGCCCAACTAATGGCCTCATTTTGCCATAATTACCTCTTTAGAGAGCCTATCTCCAAATACATTCACGTTCTGAGATACTAGAAGTTAGGGCTTCAACATATGAATTTTGGGGGTATAAAATTCAGTCTACAACAACCAGTAGGGACTGGCTGCGTTCCCCACAGTTCTCCACTGATACTGCAGGGACAATAGGGGGCTTTTTAGTCCTCCTGGAGAATAAAAGTCCCGGCTTCTCATTTATGCTTCTCTGATACTGCCCTGGTTGGAGGGGATGGTGGTTGGGGTACCTCATTATAACCTTTCAAGCATGGATGTCTAGGCTTCTCATATGGCTTTTGCTGGTATGGCTGCGGTAGAACCACATTCATTTTCTGTGGTATGTGGTTGGAGTGGATGGATTATTGTCTAAAAGCTTTCTGTTTTGCTAAGCTGCCCTTTTCCTGTTCTTTTGACTAGAGAGAGCAGGAGTTTGATTGGGCTTTTTTTTTTTTTGTCAGTACCTGTTTGCATATATATGTATATGCATATATATTTGCATATCTATGCGTGTGTGTGTGCGTGTGTGTATATGGCAGGGACAGGAGGAGATCAGCCACAGAATAGCTTTCCTTCACCAAATGCCACAGCTCAGTTGGGGCAGCCTTTTCCTTCAGCTGCAATTCCAACTCTTTCTAGGTTCTGGTAATCTTCCCTTCCATGCCCCTTTAGGTATCCAGTTGTAATGGTTCCTCATAATTGCTAGCCCTGGTATGCACCACCACTTTTTGTTTATTTTCCTTAAATGAACTCTCTCCTTTGAACATGGTCCCTTTACTAAACTCTCTTCAGTTACCCTGTTGAAGTGCTCCATCAGTATCTTGCCAGTAAATTGATCAATCATCATGTGACCATATTCTGGCCAAGAAGTTGACAAAGTGTCACATGGAAGCTTCTGTGACCTTAAGTGTTGGTCTCTCTTCTTTGCTGCCTCTTCCTTCCTCCTGCCTGGGACATGATACTGCCATCCATGTTGAATGATGAGGATGAGGCCACACCCAGGATGGCCACATGGTAAGCTGCAAGGAGCCTGCATCTTTGAGGATTTTGTGGAGAAGAAATGCTGTATCAGTTCACAACTGATGTCAGCTCTTACCAGCTGTGTGATACTGGTAACATTACTTAATCTTTTTGGATCTTAGTTTCCTTATCTGTGAAGTGGGTTTTAATACTAGTTACAGCTCAGGCTTACTGTAAAGATAAAATGAGATGATTTATATTCAAGTGCTTAGCAAATGCATGCAAACAAAAGAGGTTTAATAAATATTGGTGAATTTGCCTTTAATGAAAACTCCAAACCTTTATACTCCTGCAGAGAAGATGTATAGCCCATATTTACTTTCACCAAGGGAATAATAACACCTTAGATTTGCAGTTTGCGAAGTACTTGGACGTTCATTATCATATTTAATCCATGCAATACCTCTGTGAGGAAGCTTGGCATGACCATACTTTTTTTTTTTAATTGGAAAAGGAAGAGCCACAGAGAAGGAAATAACTTCTAGAAAGATACTTACCTCACTAGTTAACTAATGAGTAACAGAACCAGACCTAGAATTCTGTTACCCTACCTCCATGAGAGAGATATAGACAACTGAATATGTTTATTGGGAAATCTTGTTATGTTTTCTGGTTAAATTATCAAACAATGTCCTATGGTAAAATATCAGACCTCAGATGGCAGATTATGTCGGGGGCAAGTTCGCAAATTGTTCCCTGAGGCAACTCATTGCACAATCAGTGTCGGGGCAGCTGGAGGACTTCTTGGGATGTGAAAATGATGGGTGAGGTCCACAAACAATTAGGAAGAAATTAGGAAAAATCTCTCAGAGTCTATCATGCTTTGTATAAAGATGTCCAGTTGGCTGTAATCAGTTTTATTCCTAGTTGGGAGCTTAGGAGAAAAGAGTAGAGCAATTGTAACTTGCAGCTACAAAGGAAAGGCAAAGGCTCTCAGTTACAGAATGAGCCAGGCAATGCCTGGGTTTCAGGCTACACAGAGAAGCTGGCACGTGAGCTGGGCAGCCTAGGAGCTCTCCACGTGCCAGTCTAACAAGTAGACCAAAGGCCGATACCGGAGAGCTGTGCACTGTTGGAGAGATGCTTACCAATTAATTTTGGATGGAAGAGTGCAATTAAACTGTGATCGATTAGCAGTTAAGAATTAGAGGGAGAGGGTTTGAGGTGGTACTCAGCTAACTGTCCCTAGAGTAGCCTTTTGTCACGAGAATGTCCAGAGCTGTGGAAAGAGTTGGAAACGGATTGTGGGGAAGGAGGCTGGGGCTGTGATCAGCCCAGTGGCTGAGTTGGGGAGTTTGTTGCTAACGGCAGGGCTGGCAGAACTGGCTGGGGAACCAATCACTGACCTCCTGTAGCTGAGTCTGCCAGAGGCCGTCATGCCACCGGGCAGATGGACCCGCTAATTCAGGAGCACCCATGGCCCCTGTCTGTGTTCCTCTGTCCCAGCCCGCTCCTGCCCTACTCAGGGACAGGTGCACGCCCTTTGTCTCCACCCCATCAGATTTCAGCTCAACTCCCCTTCCTACTCCCTTGCCCACCACACACTTATCCCTACTCCCACTCCAAACATGAACTTGCTTCCCATGTCACAGAGGAAAAAGAAATCATGAACCGATAAATGCCTCAACTTCATGTATCAAACCCACAAACCCACCCCCCTCAATTCCTGCCTGTTACCAGGGGATGTTCTATCACCTGTCTAAGCCAAAAGACTTTTAGCATTAATACACACAAATCAATCACCCTTTTATGTTATAGAGTGTTTTATTTTTACCTTCTCTATCAACATTCTCCTAAATTGTCTTCTAAAAGTCCTAAAATTTGCTTTTTGATATTTAAGTCCTTGATCCATCTTGAGTTGAATTTTATATACATTCTGAGATGGGTTCCACTGTCATATTTGGCTGTATGAAGCCCAGTTGTTTATCCAGTTCTTTTTACTGAATGGTCTCTGTTATCACTGGCCTGTCATGCTACCTCTGTCATAGACCAAAGTTACCCATAAGAATGGCAGGACTTTGGGCCCTCTATTTATTCTTCTGGTAATTGTATGTATCCCTGAACCACTTCTATATAATAGTTATTACCATCACTTTTTAATAAGTCCCTCCTCTCTGTTTTTTTAAGAAATATTTTGGCAATCTTTTTTCTCCACTTGCCCTTCAGAATTAAATGATCCATAAAAAATGTTTTTAGGAAAACAAAAATCTGTGGGGATTTTGATTGGAAGGAAAATGAACTTATAGATCAATTTGGGGCACATTGACACCTTTATAAATATTAAGTCTTATGGTTCATGACTATAATGTTAATACATTTCCCCATTAATTAAAATCTTTTAAAATGTCTGAATAAATTTGTCTTATTTTCCTCATAGAGAAAGATATCCTGAATGATTGTTGATTTTTCCCAGTGAAAGCAAACAAATATTGGTTGTCTTTACCAATTGAGACACTAAAGAAAGCTGAGCATAAATCTATTACAGTAAAGAATTTGGCTTCAGGTGGGCACGACCCTAATGTGGTATTTGTGTTGGGCACTGCCGGGCTGTGAGCCTATTTTATTTGCTCATAGATCTTAGACAAATCTATATCATCAATAGATTGTTAGGCTTTTAAACAGGTGAAACAGGTATTGCAGGACCTAGTACTAAGGAGAATTAATCCTTTTTCTACTAAGCTGTTGAAATTGGCTTAAGATCTCCCTTAGCTTCGGTTTTAGTGGAGTGTTGAGGAAGTTTAGGTAAAGGTTTGGAAGTATCAATCTGAACTCTTACCGCTTTGCTCCAATTAGTTTGTTTAGGTTCATAGAGTCTTTAAAGGCCTTCAGGAATTCTGAGAGCATTGGTAATTCTTCAGTTGTTTTTCAAATCATACCTAGTGTAGGCATTTTAATATGCATACCAGCTATAACTTCTGGGACTTCAAAAAAGAATCCACTGGGAGTACATTTTGGTTGGCAGTTCCACTTGCAGACTTGATCCTTTGCTATTACACGTGCAAGATTCGTGTCACAGAGAAGAAAAGAATGTTCTTCTTCTAATGGTCCCAAGGCAGCAGTCACAGGTTGAGACACAGAAAAGGGCTTAGGATTTTTAGAAATTCCCACTATTTGAGTGGTTTTGGTACTCCAGGGGAATCTGTCGTTCTATGGCAGTGGGATTAATGGTCGATTGAGTGACACCTATATCAACAAGAAAGCTAAATTGTTGACCATATACATTTATAAATCATTCCCCTTGGGAGTTTAGGTGATGGACCAGGAACTGTTTGGTTCTAATGTTTTTCTCAGCTGCAACACTGGTGGGCAGACTTCGGACAGCTGTTTTCTGTTTCTTAACCAATGTGTGATGCTGGTTTTCCCAGTGACTGTCCTGCCTGCAGTGTCTGCACAGGTGTCCTTATTTAGAGGCTCTTGGTTCTCAGATAACAGAGAAGTTTTGGGTTTTGTTTTTATTTTGGGGACCAGTTGTTTAATTGGGATAGCCAGAAGTTGTTTTCATTTCTAGCTTGTTTACTTTCTAAGGCTTTTTGAAAATGTTAAGCCACATGTTGGAGATCTTCTAAATTGGCAGTTTCCCATTCCAATTTATTTTTCTAAGTTTCCTATTTGAGATGTGAGTCTATTTACAAAAACAAAGAACAAGGCTCCTTTTACTTCAGCTGCTGGATCTATCACAGACATTGTTTAAAAGTTTCCTGACGTCTCGTTTTAAGGTCTACTGAGTCATCTTTATTTTATTTACAAGTTTGAATTTTTGTCCAATCTTCTCTTAAGGGAAAGACTTCATTAATGGCCATATGTAGCTCATTTCTTATTTTTCTTGTCCTCTCAAGGCCAATATCTGAATTGTGCACAGTTGAATTATTTAAATTCTTCCTGGCCTTTCTTGTCCTGTTGCTTTTAATCATTCCCCCCTGTCTGAGGGGCTTACAATGAAGGAAACCAGTTTGTACGGTTCTGGGAGTCTAGAATAGTGAGTAGTTAACAACTACTTACTAGTAGTAGTTCATTTGCATAACATTTCTGTCTGTCGTCCTGAGGTTTTGGAATCTTAACTATAGCCCTTAACTCAACCTAAGTTTGACTTCTAGAACAACCTTTTAGGCTAGCAATTTTAAAGGAATATTGTGAAATGTGACTCTTCCTAAGAAAAATGCTGTGAAAAAGTAGCTCGTTTGGAAGGTTAAGAGAAGGTGCCAAAGGAATAGAAGAGCTATTATATAACTGGGTGTCTGTGTGAAGGTAATTTGGCACATGAAGAAGAAGAGGTGCGAGGAGGGTAGGTTTCAGAAGGTTTAAGTGAAAGTGAATTCTTTTTGTTGGCTTTGCCAGAGCCCTTTAGAAAGGCTATTTCGAAGTCAATGTTTTATTTTAAGGCCTTAACTCACCATTGAATATTTGTCTTCTTTTCTAGAGCCCCTCTTAAATGTATTATTACTTTTAATTTTTTGTAGCCTTTGTTTGTTTAGAGAAGTTTCAAGCTCACAGCAAAACTGAGAAGAAGGTACAGAGACTTCCCATATACCTCTTGCCCTGACAAATGAATGCATAGCCTACCCCATTATCAATATCCCCCACCAGAGTGGCACATTTGTTACGATTGAAGAACACATGTGGACACATCATCGTCACCCCGAAACCATGGTTTACATTAGGGTTCACTTTTGGTGCTGTACGTTCTATGGTTTCGGAAAATGTGCAGTGACATGTATCCAGCATTATAGTATTACACAGAATAGTTTCACCACCCTAAAATTCCCTGTGTTCCACGTATTCATCCCTCCTTCCTCCCAATCTTGGCAACCACTGGTCTTTTTAATGTATTGTTTTAACGTGTCAGAAGTTCCCCAGAGTTGAGTTAGGTGGAGCATGTGGTCTTGACGATGCCTCCCCTACTCCTGATGGTAGCTGGAAGGGGGAATGAACCTGGCTTTCAGGTGGGGGTAGTCATGGGTGGATGCAGGGTAGAGGGAGGAAAATAGCAGGGAAGGGGTTCTAGCCACCCTGGAGAGGCCGTTCACCAAGGTGCTGGTCCAGTGGGTCAAGTAGCTGAAGGAATATATTAAATAAATAGCATAATGAGTAAAGCACAAAAAGGCTAAGGAAATTGTAGCATAAGACTCACGTGCAAGAGTTTCATTGTCCTGTAACCATCTGTAGATGTGTCCACAGTCAATTCTGTGATCTTATGGAACTTCGTAGAATTGGTGGAAAATCACCAAATACTGACTATTCAAGGGATTGCTTTGGGTTGAGGAGAAAAGCACCACTGGCCTCTCTCTCTCTCTGTCCCTCCTGTTTTTTTTCTATTAGGTTCACCTGTGACAGATTTGCCAGCAGTTAGGAAATGAAGGGGCAAGTCACGAAGTTCACATTTTGTTTAAACAGAGGTCTATTAAAGGAATCGATACATTCACACTCACTAAAATGGGGACCGTAGCAAGCTTGAGTCTGCCCATCAACCCGGGTCGGTCAGGACAGGTGTGACCACCCCTCTCTCTTGAGGTCCTAGCCCATGACTAGAAGGCATTATCGAGGAAAGCAAGAGAGTGGTGATTTTCCTAGAATAAAGACTCCTCCACCACCCGGAGAGGGGAGGGGTCTCCTGGCCAGCAAGGGCACCAGAGCGGGTCCCGGGAACTGAAAGAAGAGGCGAGCAGCAGCAGGTAGACGAGACAAGATGTGCTCTTCACTGTCAGGAGGGTGCCTGCATATGGCTCAGAACAACCATGGCAACATGCCATGCAAAAGCGTGATCACATGAGTTTTACATAGGCGATAACACCATGGGTACATACGTGTGCTGACTCATGCCTTACCGGAAGGCCAGCTTGCTGGAAGGCTGGGCTGGCAAACACTCCGGCAGTCATCTTGGTTTGGCCTAAGTAACCTATTGCCTGTACACATGAATTTCCCTTACACCCAGCCTTTCAAGCTTACACACACACACTCACTCACTCTCACCAAAGGGGAAAAGACAAAACAAAACAAACAAACAAAAGGCAGGAGCTCCTTGCCAATGCGAATGTCTCTGTCACTTGAGCAGCACGGGCAAGTGAGGAGGTTCCTGGCTGTGGTCTCCAGTTTGGCTATACCGTAGAGTCACTGGGGGAGGCTGACGTCCACACGCCCCGACCCCGATCCAGATCCATCATATTAGAGTCTCTGGGATGGGAGCTGGACATCCATTTTTATTTTTTATTTTTAATAAAGAAACAGCACCCAGATTCTTGACACCGAAAATGTGGTCCTCCAACCAGCAGCACTGGCAACACATGGGCATTTGTTAGAATTGCAAATTCTCAGACTTCAGAGCCCCTAAATCAGAAATCAGAAACTCTGGGGGTGGGGCCCAGCAAACTGCGGTTTTAAAAAAAGTTTATTTTTTTCTTATTGTGGTGAAATACACATATTTATCATTTTAACCATTCACAAGTGCGCCATTCAGTGGCATTAATGACATTCACAGTGTTGAGCAGCCATCACCACTATCTACACCCAAAACTTTTTCATCATCCCCAACAAAATCTGCGTACCCATGAAACAGTAACTCCTCTTCCCAACTCGCCTCTGTTGGCCTCCAGTCTACATTCTGTCTCCACAAATTCACCTATTCTAGGTACCTTACATAAGTGGAATAATACAATATTTGTCCTTCTGCGTCTGGCTTATTTCACTAAGCATAATGTTCCCAAGGTCCACTTGTATCATAGCATATATCAAAATTTCATTCCTCTGTTATGGCTGAATAAAAAGCAACCTGTGTTTTAACAAGCACCCAGGTGATTCTAGTGCAAGCTCAAGTCTGAGAACCACTGACCTAGGAGTGATGCCTCTCAAATTTCAGTACATAAGAACCTCTCGAGGATCTTGTTAAAATGCAGGCTCTGATTCATTAGCTGACTTACCAGCTGATTTATTCATGGAGCCCAAAATTCTGCGTTTCTGACAAGCGATGTGTGGACCGGGTTGAGAACCACTGGTTAAGGCATCACAGCTGTGCCCGGCTCACCCTGGAATGACACGAGTGAGGATCAGTCTCATTGCAGGGTGGAATGAGGTGGAGGCTGGGGTCTATTTCTGCCTTGTGGACCAGAGACAAAGACCTTGAGCCTTCAAGTCCTCCGACTAGGCCTCCTGGCCTGGGAGACAGCCATGAGCCTCGCCAGGTAGGGAAAGGCTGGGATCTGGAAACATTTTAGGGAGCTCAGTGTTAATTACTACATAATAAGTGACGACCTGATGGATCTTTAGTCATTGCCTGGAGACTCCCGCCAGCTTCTGAGATTCGTGGCTGGGAAGGAGCCCAGCAGTGCTTCGAGGAAAGGGGGAGTCCTGGGGGTGAGGTGTCAGAGTTGGGGTGGGTGCCAGCAGGCCCTGGGGACAGACTAGGGCAGGCCTGTGGCATCACAGCAGGGGCCCTGGGCCGGGTGGGAGGCCGGGCTCCTCTGTCTGCCTTCCTGGTGGATTAAATCTGATGTGGCATCAGGAAGCAGGGAGTGAGGGAAGAAGGGTGGGCTCCGGGACCACTGCAGATCTGTGTTTCCAAAGCAACAGTGGTCGCCTCTGGGTGATCCAGCCACAGAATACCCTCCACCCATGACCCTTCAACCCAGGGATGTTCCCACAGAAGAGATCACCACGGACCCCCAGCAGCCGTTCCAGTGCGACCTGCTCCCCTCGTGTGACGCAGGCAGTCGAGTGTGAGTGGTCTCGGGGTTGGAAACGAAACAGTTGGGAGCAATCCTTTAGAACCACGTCTGTTCGGTGAGTAGAGCAGCCGCTGCCTAGGACGTGACATGAACGGTAAGGAAATTACGGTTCATTCGTGTGATGAAGTGCCTTGGAGCCATTGAAAATGTGGTTGAAGAGAGTTTTTAATGACATTGCAAATATGTTCATGCTTATGAAGGGGAAAAAGTCTCAAATATCTGCCCTCAGTATCCTCGAGGGGTTGGTTCCAGGACCTCTGCAGATACCAAAATCTACAGGTGCTCAAGTCCCTGATATAAAATGGTGTAGTCTTGGCGTATCATCTATGCACATCTTTGCTATGCTTTAAATCATCTCTTGATTACTCATAATACCTAATACAATGTAAATGCTGCATAGATAGTTGTACTGCATTGTTTTTAAAATTTGCATTATTTTTTATTGTTATATTATTTTCTATTTGTTTATTTTCCAATTTTTTTTTTTTGAGATAGTCTCGCTTTGTTGCCCGGGCTAGAGTGAGTGCTGTGGCATCAGCCTAGCTCACAGCAACCTCAAACTCCTGGGCTCAAGTGATCCTCCTGCCTCAGGCTTCCAAGTAGCTGGGACTACAGGCATGTGCCACCACACCCGGCTAATTTTTTGTTTCATTTTTAGTTGACTGGGTAATTTTTCTATTTTTAGTAGAGACGGGGTCTCGCTCTTGCTCGGGCTGGTCTCGAACTCCTGAGCTCAAGCAATCTTCCTGCCTCGGCCTCTCAGAGCTAGGATTACAGGTGTGAGCCACCACGCCTGGCCTATTTTCCAAATAATTTTGATCCCAGGTTCGTTGAATCCACGGAAGTGGAACCCACAGATACGGAGGGCTGACTGTATATGTATATATACACATATAAGAGTGTGTGTACATGTATATTCTTTAAATGAATTTTAAACCATATATATAAGGATAGGAAATACACTAAAAATAACAATGGTTATCATTGAATGGTAGGAAGGCAATTTGTTTTAATTTTCCTATTTATCATGTTTATATTTTCTTTATCTTCTATACATTTATCATGTTTATATTTTCTTTATCTTCTTACATTTAAATTTTAAAAAGTATATTATGGCGCAATGACCAAAAATAGAAAGATACACATTTTTTACCTATTTTTAAACTGAGAAGACACCAGACTGTGTTTTATCATGCAATATTATTTTAAATATTCAGTTGTCACCCAGACCTTCCAAAGGCTTCCTCTCTCAGGAGAGAGACCCACAGCGGTTGACAGAGCATCCATGGCCCTTCACGTCTCCTCCACCCTTCTGTCCTTGCCCCAGCCGGACCTTGATCTGCCTCAAGTGTCCTGGGACACTGTCCTGCCGCAGGGCCTTGGCACTGGCTGTGCCTTCGGCCGGCAGGGCCTCCCCAGACACTGTCTGCTGAGCTGAGCTGACACCTCTTCTTCCTTCGGGTCTTTCCTTTAAATGACCTTCTCGGTGTGGCCCTTCCTGGAGATGCTGCTTAAAATTCCCAAATCCTATAACATTTTACATGTATTTTCCTCCTGCTTTTGTTTTTCTCATTAGCATGTGTCACTATTTAACATATTTTATTTCTCTATTTCTTTATTGCCGTTCTTGTCCAATATAATGTGAATCCCACTGGATCAGAAATTTTTGTCTCTGTTTCACTCCTATAGCTCCAGAACATTTTAAAGCAATGCCTGGCACTGACTCTTGAAAATTAGCTGTTGAATGAATGAATGACAAAACAGAAGATGCTATTTTTGGCTTACAAAAATCATAAGGGGTAGAAAGCTTGTAAATATCTCCCAACTCTACTAACAAATCCAATCAAATGTATTCACAGCCACGGCACTTACTGCCACTTAAGGATAGTATCCCATAGTTGCTTCTGCTATTTCAGTGGTTTATAGATTTAATTTTCAGGAAATCTGAATATACATAGTGGTGCTGGGAATATCATATATTTGGTGGGTATGCTCAAAAGAAAAGGCAGCTTAGTTTTGGAATAGCATTATGGCTTGACAGTCTGGAGTGGATAACGACTTGCTGGAAACCAGACTTGATAGCGAAAGCTATAAATATCAGTAAAGCACTTATTCATTTAACATGTATTTATTAAGCATCTAGTATGCGACGGGACATCACTCCTTCCCCAGTGCAGTGTATAAGCTCGTAGGGGATACAGGAAAGCAAACGGTACTAGTATAATGAGATATTATGGACACACATGGGGGACAGCTAACCCAGACTTGGGACAGGAGGGTTGGGGAAGGTGTCCTGGTGGAGGTTGTATTTGAGAAGGCGGAACAGGAGTATGTCAGGTGGGTGGGGCTTAGGCGGCCTTGGGGGTGGAGAAGAGGCTGGATCAGGCTGCTCCGGGAAGGGCCCGGTAGGGGAGGTGTCAAGGTCCTTCTGAGGAGCTGAAAAGCCCCAGATGGTTTGAGTGAAGAATATCACCACCCAAGTGTCCTAAATCCAATCACTTCTTATCACCCTAATGCAAGCCACCATCGTCTCTCCCTGGACTACGTGCAGCACCCCACTCCAAACTGGATTCTGCTTCTAATCTTTACCTTGTTAATACCGAGAAAGAAAGCAGCAGCCCTCACAGCTGAGAGCTGGCCCGGCACCGCCAGTGTCTAGGGCCTGGCCTGGCACGTGCAGCTGGGCCTATGGCGACCTTCTGTCCAACGCAAACAGGCCATAAAACTCCAACATCAAGCAAGGCCACTCTGTGACCACGATGCATAAAAACAAGAGCACTCTGTCATCATGTCTGGACAGAGACAAAAACATAAACATTGTCCAAACCACAAAAATGACCAAATGACCTTCTGTCCTGACTAATGTGAGTTACTGTTTCACCAAGCACAGCTTTAGCCTCCCTCTGCTTCTCTCCTCTTTAAGCTCGGATGTATTAAGCAATCAACCGCTTTCTGACAGCATTGGAGCCAGAGCAAACCCCACTTCCTTGAACCTTCTCCAGAATCACCTACCGTAAGCCCTGGTCCTGTGATTTCCGGTCCCCTCTTGCTGAGATACCCCACCCTTCTCCCTCATTGCACTGAGTCACCCACCAACTTGTTTAACCGTGGGGTGTGTTCCTGGTGGTCTTAGGTTGAAGTGCGTTGACAATGTACAAATCAGGTTAAGACACTTTTCTACTCAAAACCCTTCCATGGCTTTCCATGACTCTCAGAGTCAAGATCAAACTCCTCTCCAATACCTGCCTCACTGGGCTCTGCCTACTTCCCAGACCTCATCCATTCACTGCACGAAATATGACTGAGGATCTGCTCTGTGCCAGAGACCTTCCCTGACACAGGTACACCGCAGACAGCTGTGTGAAGAATTGGGTTGGAGAGAGAAGCCAGGTTAGGGGATAGGGAGACCAGATACACGGTTCTTTTAGTCCAGTGAAACAAGTGGATTGCAATCGGGGAGGGATAAGAGTAAAAAATAATGCCCGGATCTCTGGTTTAGGGCAACGAGGGCTGCCATGGTGTCATTTGTTGGGGGAGGACATGCAACAGTATGCTAACAAGGATTCTAGAAAAGGCAGTCCCTCCACTTGGCTAGAGAGCATCTTACTTGCTAAAGAGGGCTCTTCCCAAAATATCTTCAGAAGGGGCCCTCGCCAAGAGCCTGGGGATACTATTTTCCACCGCCTTTGGCCTGTGGGCTGGTGCCTGTCACCGCAAGAAATTGTTTGAATAATGTTACTTATTGCAGGTTCTGGTTTGTATGTGTAAGGGAGACATATTTCAGTGCAGTCAGTGACTTATTTCTTATGGCCTTCTGGGCTTAAATAAAATGATGATTAGAGTAATTCAGGGTCCATGAAGTAGTGTAAAAACATCTGCCATCTGCCATCGCTCTCATTGGTAACTCATTTCCTTTTTATAATAGGTTCCCACATATATGAATTAAGTCAGAATGTGCTGCTCTTGTTCAGAGAAACCCGTAAATGGCTTGCTTTTGTGTTGTAACTCTCAGAAGTAAATTATTCAGTATTCATTGCTTATAGGGTTTAAAGAGAAACTAAATTTATTTTGCTTTCTCCACCTCTCATTCTAGGATGTGCTTTAAGGATCCCATCACAGAGAATTTGCAGAATTGACTAATTGTGTGTTTTGCATATTTATAAACACTTTGTTATTTATTAATGGGCCATTTCGGAGATAAAATTAGCACTTTATTCACATCACCACCATTTCTCAAAGGCACGCTGACTGGTGTCTGCGGATTTGAGATTGAAGCGCACATCATGAAAGCACAGGTGATCGCCTTCCCAGTAAATCCCAGCCAGGGCGAGAGCTGCCCGGACGCAGTTTATTAGGCTGGATCTCTAGGACTGTGCTGTCCAGTACAGTTTTGTAGAATTTAAATTAATTAAAGTTAAATAAAAATTCAGTCCCTCAATCATGCTAGCCACGTCTCAAATGCTCAACTGACAGACGTGGCCAGTGGCTGCCATTGGAGAGTACAGAGAGTACAGAGCATTCTTATCACTGCAGAAAATTCTACTGGACGGTGCTACTCTGGACTGTATCGATGCTGGTGTTGTTTTGTAGACCCCTGCATTGGTAGGATTTGGTCCTTTATGACTGACTGGCCAAAAAGGCTGAGGGGTTAAGGCACGCCTGCTCATATGGCAAACCCTGAGTATGTGCGGGATTCGGTCACTTCCTACCGTCTCCCACCCAATACATTCACCTGAATTGACTGCAAGGGCCTTCTGACTGGTCTCCCAGCTCCCAGCCTTGGCTCCTATGATCTTTTCTTGACATTATAGCCAGAGTGATCCTGCTCAGAACCTTCCAGCGGCTTTGTGACTCACTCAGAGTGAAAGCCAGAGTCCTTACAACGCCCTACAAGGCTCTCCCTATGTGTCTGACTCCCTGCTCTCTCTGACGTGTCTCTTGCTACACCCCCCTGGTTTTCTCTGCTCCGGCCACATTGGCGCAGGCCCGTTTCCCCTGCGCTGGCTCCTATGCCTGAAATGCTCTTCTCCCAGATGTCTGTGTGTCTTGTTCCTTCACTGCCTTCAGGTCTTTGCTCAAAAGCCTTCCCTGGCTACCCTATCTAAAATCCCAACCCTCCCTGATAAACATTTCCTATCCCCTTCCCTGCTTCCCTGACACTTGGCACTGTCTGCGTACCTTGTGTTTTGCGTATCAGTGCTATTTATTTTCTCATTCCTCCACTAGAATGTGAGCTCCGCTGGGCAGGCTTTTGTCTGTTTTGCTCACTACTGTACCTAGTGCTTAGAACAGTGCCTGACAAATAGTAGGAGGTGTTCAATAAATACTTATTGAACGAATGGATGAATGGGTTTTGCACTTCCAGTGCCCACAGGGAGGAGAGAGGGCATGAGGCGAGTGAGGAGGCCTAGCATGGGTTTGAGAATGTGGGAGGCTCTGGCTCATCCTAGATGGGAGTCTTGGAGCGAGTCATGTAATTTCTTTGAACTTGTTTCCTCATCTGTAAAATGAAGCTTATAATTCCTGCCTTGGAGGATTGTCATTGGGATTAATTGGGGCATCCCTGGCACATAGTCTGAATGCTATAATGTTAATTCGGGAGCTGTGAAATTTGACCCAGGGCTCTTCTCTGTTTAAGAGTATTTGTGTGAAAACCATGCCCATATTTCTCTCCTGCGCATTTTAAAATGTCATGCTTTTATTTTAATAGTAAAAATGTTATATATACAAATTTTGGAAAATCTAGATGATGACCTTATAATTAAGTTTGGCTATGAGATTTCAGAGCTCATCTTTATAGTGGATTATGGATGTGAAAACCAGCAATCAATGTTGATATTCTATGGATGAAAGTTTTACAGAAATTCAAATAGAGAAAAGTAAGGGAGAATCAAGTCATGTTGTATAACATAGGTGATACAAGTCAGTTGAGCTCAGAAAGAACCTGTACCACGGAAAAGAGACTCTTATGCACATTTCAAGAAGGAATTTAGTTCCAGCAAAGTAATATAGTCTGTATAGTATATTGTGCTGAGTTAATGTTATTTTGAATTTTATTGCACTCGTATAAGAGGCCTATGCTTACATAGTTTATACCTGGTTTTATGTGTGTGCATATTTAGGAGTGTAACAGCATTCCACCAGGAAGGCAGAAACCACTCTAAATATGTGAAACAAAGGCAGCACAACACAAGGAAGTGGTTACCCAGCTGGTGGGATTGCTGGTGGTGAGACACTCAGGAGACTGGCGACAGTAGGAGGCCACCCCATCCCTGGGCTGGAGGGACAAAAGTAAGGTGGTGGCTCCAGAGACCAGGGACTGGGGCTACCAGGCAGAAGTGGAGAGAGCTAGGGCCTTGCAGGAGACGGTGGTCTCCAGAGAAGCTACCTGACACCGGAAGAAAAGGGGAGACACACACATACACACACGCTCACACATGCTCCAGAGATACAGAGCACATAGGCTGAAGCATGCATCTACTGGCAAACTCACCAACGACCAGCACATTGCGATTATGTGGACATGTGGTTGGTCCCCCAACCTTGGTTTTCCTCCTGTCCAACTCTGGGCAGCAGCTGGTCGACCGGGTGGGCTTGGCATGCCCCCAGCTGCAGGGGCGGGCTCTGGCTGGCTTAGATGTCTAAACCAAGCACGACCACCCGCCCCTCCTTGCCGTAGCAGTTGGTTTAGTAAGTGATGGCCTAAGACCATCAGTTTCAGACATTCCTCAGGCCTCAGTGACTGGTTTAGGGGTAGGCAGCTGGGTTCTGTCTCCCAGATATGAACAAATAATAGCACACAGCCCCCAAATGCTCCCAGCAGCCGTGTTGTGGGAAGGTCAGGACCCGCTGGAAGGAAGAAGCCCAGCGCCAGGTCACAGAGAAGGGAGCCAGTGGCTCATGTGTACAGCCCTGATAGCCACTGTACCCCAGGGGTTCTCATTTGTTTGGAGCTGGTTAGTCCCCTTTCTTGTTTAAGCCAATTTGAACTGGGTTTTTGGTTGCAACTAACACAATAATAAAAACAGTTCAACACTGAGGGGTCCAAAAGAAAAAAAAAGGGGGCACATAACGTTGTTCAAGCTTGAAGACTCTAGTAACTCCTCCACAGTGCCATGTCTTCAGTTTTGCCACTAAGGATGACCACAGGTACCGCACAGAGCATGGGGCATGGGACGCGCATCCTGGGGGCTTTTGGAGGCCAAGCTGCGGGGCCTGGGAGGCTTCGCAGTGGCTCCGCGGTGCTCGTCTGGTTCAAGCCAGGAGGAGCAGACGGATACTTGGTGAAGTGAGGGCCTTCCAGAGAGCTGCGGGTGCACGAGGCCAAATGCATGGAGAGTCAGGGCTCTCCTTTAGCAAGGCGGGCAAAATTGGGGTCAAAACAAATGGAAAATGGGTCGCTGCCACCAAGAGCTGTTGAAACGACTCCCTCTCGCCACGCAAGGCAGTAGGTCCTGTAATTCCTGGTGGAAACTGCTAAGCTCAGCATGAGGTTAGGGAAGGCAAGTGGGTCTAAGCATTTCCAAAGCTGCTTTGTTCTGGGGTTTTTGGTAGCAAAGGATTCTGAACTCCTCTGAAGATTCTAAATAGGGTCCTTTGGATTTCTGCAGACTGATTTTCAGATGGGAGAACTGATTAGCCTTTGTAGAATGCATTGCTTCAGCCTGGCCAGGCTGGACTATGGCAAAGAGTTGCCATTTCTGTACTTTCTACAGTGGTTTGCTGTGGGCCATTTGGACTCCACTATGGTCCCTTCAGAAGAGTAGGCACAAATGCTCCCACTTTTCCCTGATCAGGTGCTGGGGGTTTTCTCCAGAGCAGATGGAAGTTTGGTGGCGCAAGGGAGCAGAGAGGTGGTGCTGACGTTTCCTCGGTGTGGGCACAGCAGTGAAAGTTTTTATGGAGCATCTTTGACCTTAGTCTTGGAGATTTGGGGTCTCCTGGGCTTCACGGTAGCAGTTTTGCCTTTGACCTACCCAGAGCACACTCCACTGGGAAGTTTTGCATTTGGTGCTGTCTCTAAAGCCTCCACTACTCCCAACATTTGATTTTCATTGTTCAGGGAGAAATTTTAGGGCAACCTGGGTCAAACTGCTGCTGCTCCATTGAGTATCAACCAAACTTAGTTTTCTTCTTTCTTTCTTTCTGGTGGTGATCAGGGACAGTGGTTAAAAACAGGGGGTGTGTCTTGGGCACAGTTGACAGGACTTTCAAACAGTAAGTTTTTCTGTCTCTGCTTTGGCTCCATGTCTGAGTTCTCAACACATTGTCCTGGTGTGCTGGCTTGGCTTCTCAAACTCTTCTTAGCCTCTCTTTGAGCATGGAGTCATCTCACTTCTGAGGCTCAGGAAAGATGTACTGATTGTATGAAGCGTTCTTCAGAAGATCTCAGACAGCAGGAGGCTGCCTCAGGCTGCCCCATTCACAGATTGACCAAGACCCTTGACATCATGCTCAGTGAGTCTTTGAACTGACCATGAGGTCCAGCAACTCAGGCACCACGTTGGCACAGTGAGCACTTTGTCCTCACTGTTGGCACTGGAGCAAAGAGCCTTCCAGCTGTTCTGCTACCACTTCGAGGGACAAGGCCTTTCCTTTCTGCCGCTTGGTTATTTCAGTAAAATCGCGCAGTGCAATCATATTTCTGAACTCCCGGCCTTTGTGTTTTTTTCCCTCCTTACATCTCCCCTTTGCTCTTTCCTTCACTGAGCTGACCAGGCCTTTCTAGGTCCATCGTCCCAGGGACAGGGGCATGCACAGGATTTAAAGCCAAACAAAGAGGAGTTTCCTGGACTTGAGCCTCTCAGAGCTGAAGCCCCTAGGGAAATGGAGAGAATTGCATGGTGGACAAATGTTTGGGAGGAGCACAAGAAAGAGCAGGGCTGCTACCTAGTCCGGAAAACATGTGGCTGGGCTGGAGGAAGAAGGAGAGAGGAAGGGAAATACAGACCATCTGGGAGGTCCTGCCCCATTCCCTTCCTCCCCCTATGGAGAAGCAAGGCCGGAGGGGGAATGGCTGCACACAGCACATGGAGATGTCTGTGCTCCACTGGGACAAGGAGGACCGCAGAGATTCCAGGGCCCCAAACATGGCATGGAAGTACATATGTTGCAGGGCCTGAAGGAGTTAGACACCAGAGGAGGGGTGTCTCCATGAGCACTTGCAAGGACAGATGACTGAGAGACAGAATGCAGCACGAATCAGGATGTCTGCAGGGACAAATGACTTAGGTCCACATTGCAGACTTCTCTTCTCCCTGTCCCATTACCCACCCACCAGGCACCTTGCCCAGGAGCCCCTAGAATGTTGACTGTCTTCTGGCCAAAGCTGGGGGTACCCTCAAATGGCAGGAAATCTGGACTACCTCAGCTGCTAGCACATCCTCTGTGGTGTGAATTACAGAAAATGCCTCTTTGGGTGCTCAAATGCCACAAGGGTGCACTTCTCTGGGCTGATTCGTCCTATGCTGCATGCGTGGAATTTCAGCTCCCACACAAGCTCTCAGCTGAGCAGGGCTTGAACTGTACATGCAAATGTGGAGGCCCTTTGTGGGCTGAGGGTCAGGCCCTCCAGGTGTGACTTTAGATTGCCTATGCTGCCTAGAAATGTGCATTTCTTACCCAGTGAGAGTGGGTGATTCAGTGCTATCTCAGCAATATCCTGGATTCACTCCTGGAAATGCCATTTGTTCTCATTGTAATTCAGCCTTGAGCTTTGGAACCTCAGTTTCTTCATCTGCTAAATGGGGAGAAGAGCTCCTGCTCTTCCTTGCACAGGTGTAGTTTGGGTCAAATGCAGAGCCACTGAAGTTCAAGAAGACGTGAGAGGAGGTGAGATTATGGTGCGAGACCTTTTGAGCAAGATGTGAAGGTCAGGGCCAAGGAATCTGTTTTTGTGGCAGACTGCGGGGCTGGAACTGGGGAGCGGGAGCAGAGGAGGGGCCTGTGGCTGCACACTGACCGAGGGGCTGGCCCGGGTGGGGCCTGCAGGGCATCCTTCAGGGCACTGTGAGTTGGAGGCAAGTTTCTTCTGGGGCAGATGAAGTCTGGGGCCACCACCATTGGGGCATTGGTATAATCAGCCCCAGTTTGTGTCAGGTGGTTTGCTGTAAGTGACTGCAGCTTTAGAGAGCTGAGTCAGGAGTACGGCTGTAGCAGTCTGGGTCCAATCAGGAGAGAGAAGCCACACCGCAGATTAAAGAGAGAAAGTCTAATATAATGAGTGATTATGACAAAAGAGTAAGGTATGAGCAAGCTTGCTATGGCTCCCTAGGGCTGAGGGAAGCCACCTAAGAAAGGACAAACTTGGGGGTCAGGACCTCATTGGAGAAGGGGTGGTTTGGCCACTGGGGAGCAGTGAAGTTTGCCGGCTTGGCCAGGCTGGAACTGGCCTGGAGTTGCTGGACAAGCAATGGGCCACCCTCCGGAGTGCAGAGAGGAGAGCGTCAGCCAATGGCCAGTGTGCAGGGGGAGACGGAGCCTTCAGAGCATGTGACCCAAACCCGGGCTCTGCTTTCCGTGTTGAGAGGGCTGCAGAGACGCTGTCAGCAGGCAAGGCTGCATGGTTGCAGGGTGACTTCAGAGGGGTGTGTGGCGGGGGACAGAGACTCATTAGATGCCCCCACACCACCCAACAGGAGCCAGAAACAGCGGGAGATCCGCTTCCTCCCGAAGTGTCCCTCGGCGCCCTCTGCTGCGGAAGCTGACCTCACGCTCACGACAAAGGAGACCCCGCACCTGACACCCACCTGGGCTAGGTGCCACAGCTCCTTAATTTCCACTAGCTGCCTGCTTAGCTGTTTTATAAAACCCTAAATGAAACAATCGTAAGAGAATGACAAGCTGACTCTTTCAGGTTAGACTTTATTTTATAAGATTCTGTAATTTTAGAAAAAAATGCCAAGGTCATGTATGTACACACACACACACACAAATTGACCAGAAAAAGTATTGCAATATAGGTTAAAGGAGAAAACCAGGCCACAGACTATTATGATCCCAATTTGGCGAAAAATAAGTCAATATCACTATATATGCAGAGCAAAATAACTAGAAAGAAACACAAAGAAATGTTAGCAGGATATTTCTCTAGTTGTATTATGGATAATTTTTCTTTTAGCTCATCTGTGTTTTCCAATTTTCTACAATAAAGCTGGATTACTTGTATGGGTAAAAACAGAAAGGAAGGAAGGAAGGAGAGAAGTGGGAAGGAAGGAGGGAAGCAGGGGAGGAAGGAAGGGGAAGGAGAAGGACCCTGAGCCAACCCGACAGGGATGAAATGTGCAGGTGCTCGGAAGTGCCCAGCACAGGTGAACATCTGACCAGTCTCGGTTGCTCTGCCTTTGCTTTTCTGGGCCAAGTGGGAGCTGCCACATGTTCCTTGTTAGGTCCCATCACCTGTGTCCTCAGAGGCACGTTCTGGCCCTCAAGTTGCTTTTGAGGGATATCTGTGGCCTTGAACGTTCTAATCTCTCAGTTCAGCAGCTGGTGGGGAGGGGGTCAGAGCTCAGTTTGTTTGGCCTGGCTAAGCAGGTTATACTTTTATTAGACATAAACCTAGAAAAAAGCCCCAACCTGGGGAAAGATTTCTATTTAGAGCTGGGAAACTAGGCCACTTCTAAGATCACTGACCTACATTTTCTGCTATAGAAATTTAAGATGAAACAGCAGTTGTTGCTGGGCATGCGGGTGCTGAAACTCCATCAAAGGGTGGGGAGATGGAGAAAGGGAGGCGGGCGGGGAATTTTAAAGAGCTGCTGTATTTGAAATCTTTTTAAATCAAGCCAACGATATTTAATAATGGAAGAAGAATGAGCATCCCAGCTGTGTATTTGTTTTCCTGGAAGAGCAATGTTTGCTAACTGGTGGCTCCTTCAGCAGGTAAAAAATCCATTCCCATTTAAAAAAATGACATCCCCTCCCCCTAGGCCCCAGCCAGCCGCCCACAAAGACAAACCTTGGGGCCTCACGCTGGCTGCCGGCCGTCTGCTCTTTGTCGTGGGCTTCTGAGAAACCGTTTGCTTGGTCTCACTGATCTGGGCTTTTTAGACTGGACCCTGTGGAGCATCTGAGGTTAATAGGCTCTTGGGGCTGAATTCCCATGAATCTTTGTGGAAGCGGGGAGTGGCTGTCCAGAAGAAGAAAAATAAAATGACAATGATGTGTAGCTGCCACATTGTGGAGTCTATGGGTCAGGGCCAACATTTAGGTGGTAATGGCTAGATTGACAACTGCCTGGCCTGTGATCAGTTCATTCATCTACGATTCCTACCGGGGTTCTTTGTCATTTTAAAATGTAGAGGCAAAGAGATCACCAAGGCCGTATCTGTGGAAGCTATGTCTAATATCCCCCAATATCTAGCTCTTCTCTAATTTGGGTTCACCGAGCATTGCAATTTCCCATGTCAGTGGTTCCAGTCATTGTGGTGGAGCAGAGGTGACCCGGCATGAGCGCGTCAACGCCAGTGCCAGGTCCCTAGGCCCTGACTTCCCTGCAGACCCAACAGACTCATGATAAGAGGGGACATTCCCCCCGGCTCTCAGAGTGAGGATGGCACGGAGCAGACCCTCCCCACCCCTGTGCTTTGGGGGTGGTTTGTGAGCTCTCTTGACTCACGCAGTACCACATTAACCCGTTCTTGGAACCGGTTACTGTCTTTGCCAATTGACTAAAATATCAAAACAAAGAAAAAACAAAAGACATGAATGAATGAATGTGCTCGTTGCCGGAGACAGAGGAGGGGTGCCGCTTTCTCTGCCTCCATGGTCACGTGGCCTCCTTCTCTGTTCTGCTTGTGTGTGGAATCTCCCTTTGCCTTTCTCTTAAAAGAACACTTGGCATTGAATTTAGGGTCTACCTGGATAATCCAGTATGATCTCCTTTCAAGATCCTTACCTTAATTAACATCTGCAAAGGTCCTTTTTCCAAGTAAGGTCATATTCACAGGCTCTGAGTGGACATATCTTTTGGGGACCACCATGGAACCCACTACATGAGCACTCTCCCAGTGCCAGCTCCTAGGCCAGGCAGTGTATGTCCATGTTTTACCCAACTTGTTCTCTCATTCAGTCTCTGAAGGAGGTATTATCGTGCCCATTTTAAAGACAGTGAAACTGAGTTTCAGGGGAGAGGACTAACTTGTTGTAGGTCATACAATTGTGGGAGCCAGGAGTTACACCTAGGTCTTATTCCTAAATCTGTGGGATTTCATATATTTGTATATATTTCCAAAAGAGTGTTAATTTCTTCAAACCACCATTGCTTGAAAGATTTCTGGAACTCCTCTGTTTCTGGACCACTTCATAAGCCATGCAAGAAAGTCCTGCCTGCTTGCATCATTATCATCTCAATTTGAATGTATGTGGTTTCAGGCAGCTTTATTTTCATATGATGTAGCTTCCAGATTAAATTCTGCTTACAATGAACAGGCAGCAGCATCTGATGAATCGTAGCCTGTGGCTTCCTCAAAGCACTCATTACTCAAGAGCAAATGAACCTGTTTAAACCCGGCCGAAGGCTTTGATATCCATTGCGGAGGTCTAGGTAGAGACAAGACAATGTGAAATGCCCCAGTACAAGGTGGGTGGTCACACTGGTGTAACCCCTCTGCTGTGTCCCATGATGTCTGGAATGCATGTAGCTGTGGCCCATTAGCCAAACGTACACAGGTGGAGTATGTGTGTGTGTGTGGGGGGGGATTGTGTGTGCAAATGTCTTTCCTTTCTCCGTGAATTCAGTCTGAGTCATCATACACTATTGGTATGTCCCCAACAGCCATCTCCTGCTGTCCCCTTTGCTGAATGTGCCTCCTTCTCTGCTTTTTTTTTTTTTTTTTTTTTTTTTTTTGCTAGAGGCCACGTGACATTTGGAGATGCAGGTCAGCTTGTACTGGGGAGAAACAATTGCTGACCTGGAGATTCAGAACAGAATGATGAAAACCAGCTGTGATTTAACCAGCTGTGCCTGGAACTTCCTACCTCTGGACTCACTGGAAGATAATCAAATCAATGCCTTTACTGAATCTCGTGTTACCTACTCCAATAGCATCCTGTCGGATAATAGGAATTATGACAATGATAAAGTAACATTTGTTGAGTACGTAGTACATGCTAGAAACTCTTCTTAGATTACCTCATTTAATTTTCACAGCAATGCTATGACACAGTTATTGTTATTATTTCCATTTTACAGACGAGGAAACCAAGGGACAGAGAGGTTAAGCAACACACCCAAGGGCACACAGGAAGTAGAATGGAGGCAGGATTTGAACTCAGAGCCATGTGCTTACCCACTGCACTAGGGTGCCTCTCAGTTGACTGGGCATCTGGGAATATCTTCTCTTTCCCCCCTCCTCCTGCCACTTTCTGCTCCTCCCACCCCCATCTCGGATCCCCGCCGTAGCCTGGGGACACGCCACGTGGCCAAGGAGATCTTCATTCCTTTTCAGAGCATTCAGTCTGTCAAGCCACTTTCCGTGGTAAAGTGTGAGAGAACAGAAAGCCCCATTCCACCACCTGCTCTGTCAATTCTTCCCAAACCCGATAGTGTAATGCCACTGAATAAGTGACCGCAGCCCTTAGGCCCTCGGGCACAGAGCAGATGTTTTCTCGTTGGAAGGAGAGTGTCTGAGTGGAAAGAGCACAGGATTGAGAAAGATTGTCTAGTCATGTCTGCAGAGGGCTCGGACAGGGTGAGAGGTAGCGTGTGTGCTATTTGCCATCCCTGCCATGCGAATAATGAGACATTAAACCCAACAGAGAAGGGACCTTTGTCACTAGGTTGGGTGGCAGTGGAGGGTTCTACCTTAAGTCAACTTAGCTTTGGATGTCACCCCATGGGGTGACAAAGAGAATGTGTGATATAAATGGCAAGGAGGAAGCACCTGTGTGTGGTGGTTTTGCACACCTCTTGGCATTCTGACTACAGAGTTCAGCAGGTGGAGAAGCCCTGTGGCCACAGGTGAAGGGCAAGCCTTAACTTAGCCCAAATTAAATGGCTGCAGATTTGTGATTAATTGATTTTGATTTAATGGGATTTTACTATCTACTGTCTATCTCTATAAATGTTATTTTTTTAGCCACTGCCCTCCTCCCATGTCCCCCAGGGCCACAGGGACTCTTCATTCCCATGTGCCTTCCATGGAGTGCGTTCACATTTATCCATCTGCCTCTTTTTGGCAGTGAGGGGGCAGGTGAAATCACTCGACCAGGCTACTGCCTTGGGCGCGTGGGATGGGGCCGAGGATTCCGCATGGGAGGAGGGTGTGGAGTGGGCGCACACCCTAAAACTGGAAGATAAATGGGGGGAAAGCTGCATGCACAGCAGGGAGTGTGCTGGGGCCCTACCCCAGGGTGGATGGTTCAAAACCATCCTCTTCTAGGCCTTGGCCCTTTTCTCCACGCTCCTGTGTTTGAACCCCAGAGAGTCTATGTAGCATCCCGACCCGGCCACAGGAAAAAAAGCAAGATGCCAACTTCCATGACAGTGGCGGTGATTCTCAAAAGGTGTGTGTAGGGGGGAGGTTCCTGAGTTGGGAAAAGTAGGGGACTGATATTTTGCCCAGACAGACCGAGTATCTCAGACTTACACTTCCCACCACGCCCCCTGCGCAGTTTGGAAGCTGCAGCCCTGTAAATGTTGTTTCTTAACGAAAGCATTCTGGAGTAGACGCTTAGGAGGAAATGGATCAGTAGCTTAGCCCAGTTGTTGGATTTCTGTTTTCTCTCCGACTCCTGCCTGTGTCACCGTTCTCAGTCCTCAGCGCCTTCCTTGAAACAGTCTTTGTTTTACTTGCCGTGGTCATTGGCAGTTACGGGTCCCTTTGTTCATCAGGAACCTGAGACTCTTGGCTGTGGTCACCCTGTGGGAACAGCTTCATAAGACGCTAGTCTGGAGGGACTCCAAGGACGTGGCACACTTTGGTGTACTGGAATGTGTTTCTTGATGGGGTGGGGGGACTGGGGTTGCAGTCGGCCACTGAGGGGTTGGTGGTTTTCCCAAGCCTCGAAAAATTATGCGCTTAATGAATTAAAGCGGTTCCCACTTTGCTGCCGTCAGGGATCAGGGGACTCGGCAAAGAAGCCACAGCACCTCCCCGAGGCGTGTCCAGCCCCAGCCTTCTGTCTTTCTGTTTCCTTCTTTGGCTCCCTTTCTGCTCCAAGGAGCTTGGCAAGATTATGCAATGACGGATACTCTTCTTCCCAGCCTTTCTCTGTGATGTCCTGCTTGCTCTCTGCGGAAACTCTCTAAGAATCTTCCATGGGGAGTTCTCCATTTCTGAGCACGTCCCGTGAGACCGGCCTGCCCGGACAATTCACATCCATGTTAACACTCATTTGATTTCTCTCTGTAAATCTCTATGCTATCATATTTTAAAGATGAGGGAATCTGAGGCTCAAGGAGGTTGAATAACTTGGCTGGTTTCCTCCGTGGTGAGAACCTGGATTCAGCTCAGGTCTGAGGTCTGCCCTACGGTCTGTCCCCCCCCCACCCCCCGCCAGCTGCCTCCCACCGGGCCCGGGACCCCTGTTTCCTCCTCCTGCGGCACCTGCTCTCAGCGGGCTCTCTCTTCCCCGCCATTGTCTTTTGTTCTCCTTGACTTTCTATTCCATTATTTCCCCGGTGGCAGAATGCTGCCTTTTAAAAATACAAATGCAATCACGTCCCCCCTTGGCATAAAATTATTTATGGGTCCCTATTGCTTTCCTGACACAACCCAACACGGTCTTAGGCCTGGCTTCACTGCTGCCTCTGCCCCTCCTCACCCCCACCTGTCACCTCTCCTTGTGCTCACAGTGTGACTGGAAGCTCCTAGAATTTCCTCAGTTCTCTTTTACCTTCACTCCGTTGCCTAGAACTCTCTCTCCTGCTTCAGATGAGCATGTTTCTGTGCATTGGAATATTCAGCTGCAGAGTTACTGCTCCAGAAGCCATTGTCATTGCAGGTGCCTAGCTGCCCTGGGCCATGCCGTGTGGAACCCCCTGGCAACAGGATGGCCAGGCAGCCCTGGCTACATGCTATAGAGGCCCCTTCTCCAGCCGGGCCCCTGCCCACCTACTGCCTGCGCCCCTCACCTAGACTACAACGTAGGTGTCAGATCCAAGAATTATCTGCCCAGATGGGCCCAGCCTGTTGCCAGGGCCTGAGAGGTCAGGCTGTGCACTCTGAGGTCAGAGGGACAGCCAATGGGGGTCACACATTAAGGAGAGAGTTGCTTTGTGTGAACAGAGCTTAGACTTACAGACTAGGTTGGACACAGACATGTGCATTAGGCCTCTTGCGATGTCCCGTGAAGCCAGGGTGGGAACAGAAAGGGTCAAGCTGGGACTGGGAGCACCCCAAATATTACACATGGCCTGTGTCTACCACCATGCTGCTTTTTCTTTTTCTCAGGAAGGAGATGCCAGCACTTGAGGCGGAGCACCTTATTACAAGCTACACCTTATATTATAGGCTACACCTTATTACAAGCTACGCTAGAAGAATGCTGGAGGTCAGACGAGAGATCAGCAGGTAAGGCCAGGAAGTTTGATTTTGGTGGAGAGAGAGTTGAGTCTGGATTGGGAGGCCAGTCCGGGGTGGGGCTGGTCAGAATGCAGGGTCCAAAGATGGCGCCTTTGAAAATAGACTTTTAAGTGGGAGTTCGGAAGGTTGTAGCGAGGGTCAGATCCTTTCCAGGGCCCTTGCTGAGTGCTCTGCCATGGAAAATCACCTCCTCGACTGTCTCTGCTCATTTCCCGTGCCTGACCGCCACTGGTACCCTTTGAGAGGAACATGCCAAGCTGGGATTTTCAAGAGTAAGGCCAACAGGAGCCTGGGCGTGCACCATAGAAAGAGTTGGAGATGTTTGCTTGGAAGGGAAG